>OX384034.1:6234166-6853750 GCA_947534325.1 Agonum fuliginosum
GTTTTAGTTTATAAAATAAAGAAAACTACAAAAATTCCCGTTTTTTTTACCTCTAATTTTCTCGAAATCAGAAAGTTTTTTCTAAAAAATAACACTACCCCAACGTAGATTAAACTTTAAACTACATGATTCAAGTCTAAAATATCATGTTCTACGAAATATAAAGAAAAATCTGTAGGTGCTTCTAAACGCCTGCAAGCAGTTGAAAATAAGAAATTTCGACTGTTTAACGTGCTGAAAAAAATAATTTTACCAATAGAACGAAGATTTATCCCTTATCTACCATATAAAATTTTTTGTTGTTAAAATGTGCAACCATGTGTCGATGAGGTGTATGAGTGTAAAATGCTTTAACGTGTACAGTCTTCCTGTACAGAATGCTCTTAAGGCGCTACACTTGTGCCAAAAATATAGTGAAAAAGGGAGCTTGCTATATTACAAACTGAGCTCTTGTTAGTACACCTACACTGTTCATATTTTATATATAGATAGTTACAAGATGACTCTAGAGTGCTAAGAAATTATATTTTTGAAATACTTAATGGTATTTTAGTAATAAATTAGTAAAAATAGTCAATTTGGCAGATTTTTTACTATTTTTTCGTCAGATGTGTAATTTTCTTGACAAAACATATTTTTTTAGCACTCTCATGAACAATGCAAGGAATCGACTATTTAAAACAAAATTAATAAATATGCAATAATACGGCCATAATTTGTAATATTAAAATGCATAAATTAATTTTTATTTTCTCTAATTGTTGTCGTAATTACTTATTACAGCGAATGGAATTATTTTTTTTAAATGTATTTTTTGCACTTCCGGGACTATAACTGTTCTTTAGTCTTTATTTTTAGGGACTAAGGTTCTTAATTTGATCCCAAGGGATTATTTCTCATATTTAATCCCGTTGTCAAGGAATTGAATTAATTAATCCCGTTGTCAAGAAAATACGTGCTATTTGTTATAGAGTATCTATGGTAACAATATAAATATTTGTCATAAAATTTACTGTCAAAATTACAAAATGTGTATTCTTTTAAACTATTTTGCATTCGTTTGAGGATGAAGTGCAAAAAATAGCGTATATACCACAGGACTAAAGTATACCTTTAATCCCTCAGGTGATTATTTCCCTCACCTTCGGCTCGTGATATAAACTTCACCCTCAGGATTTAATCATGCACTTTAGTCCCTCAATATATAATATACTATAAGATCACTATAGTTTAAATATATTTTTTAAAAATAATTAGTTTCTCCCACGGTTTCGCCGTATGATCGGTATTGACAGTTTTATGACAGCTCCTAGCACTTGTTTTACATTCAAGAAACTTTTTAGTAAAAACTTCCCTCGTGTGAACAGGGCATAATAAATTTGCTTACGACATACCTATCAATGAGTTGACTGCAATGTTAATATTTTTTTTAAAGTGATGTCAGTTTTGATTCAAGACAAAATCAGTAAAATTTCTTTTATTAAAAATGAATTAAACATCTCCTACAAGGTGTTATAATCTTGTTATTCGTATCATTTGTCTCTATCAGCATTCGTTTGTGCGTTGAATTCTCATTTTTTTGTAAATGCAAATGAAGACAAAGGACATCACACTGGGTTATAACAATGAAAATTGATCACCTTTGAACCTTTCATTTTTATTCATATTTTGTTTGTATTCTGAAAACAAATGGGATAATTGACACTGGAGGGTAGAATTTTAATGGGGATAAACATTGTATTTATTGTATTTATTACTGCTGCGATTCATAAAAATATTTTTTTGTACTTCCGGGACTTAAACTCTTCTTTAGTCTTTATTTTCAGGGACTAAGGTTCTTAATTTGATCCCAGGGGATTATTTTGCATATTTAATCCCGTTGTCAAGTAAATACGTACTATTTGTTACAGAGTATCTATGGTAACATAAATATTTGTCATAAAGTTTACTGTCAAAATTGCAAAATGTGTATTCTTTTAAACTATTTTGTATTCGTTTGAGGAGTGCAAAAAATAGCGTATATACCACAGGACTAAAGTACCTTTAATCCCTCAGGTGATTATTTCCCTCACCATCGGCTCGTGAAATAAACTTTACCCTCAGAATTAAATAATGCACTTTAGTCCTTTAATATACAGTGAGTTTTTTTAACATGAAACATGGGATTTTTCATATCCATGGTTACAGCACTGTATTAGAGCGTTCTTTTTAAAATGAAACATAGGGAATCAATTTAACTATAATATTCTTGAACAATATAAGATATTTGGGCAGCTGTAATAGTTCCAAGGAACTCTTTCAACATAAACTTTTAATTGTTCAAAGTATAAATCGTATTTCCAGGTAGCAGCAGTGTGACACCAATTACCAAATTGAAATTGATTCCCTATGTTTCATTTTAAAAAGAACGCTCTAATACATTGCTGTCAATTCCGTAACCATGAACCTGATAAATCCTATGTTTCAAGTTAAAATAAACTCACTGTATACCAGGAGTAGAAAATAGTATATTCTGCAACAAGTGTGGAATGAAGCATATTCAGCTCGAGTGGAAAATCTCTATTAGCGACTAGACCCAAGAAATAAAATTCTCATCTCGCCACTGATGACTTTGGTGTCGGACATTGTAAGTTGTAGCGCTGATGTCGAGTCAGATTAAATGATAGACTAGCCCCCAAAAAATAAAATTCTCACGCTGGCAGTGGAGACTAGCCCTAAAAAATTAAATTCTCACGCCGCCACTGGTGACTTTGGTGTCGGACATTGTAAGTCGTGGCGCTGGTGTCGACTAACTTGTGGCGGTGGGGGCGACTGACGTCATCAAGATTTAATTTAATTAAGGCTTCTTGGTAGCAAAATCTGGTGGCGTCGCAAAGACTGCGGCCTGAACGCCTCTCGCGCGGTAGGTCGCAGTCGCCTCCCGGGGTAGCCCTTCGCTCGAGACTATGCCCCAACCCATACCCATGGCCCACCCATAACTATGAATTTATAAAGTGAAATAAATAAGATATAAAGCAAAAAGTGACGAATTTTATTCGTTTTAGTGAAAAAGTTGTGTAATAGTCCGGCAGTTTGAATGGCCAGATATCGGCAAGCGAGCACATGGTTCCCGGGATTAAATTAGAGAAATCTGCGGACTTTTTAAAGTGTTTGTGCAAAATGATATATGCTGGAAGTGTGTCTGTATAAAAATTGAAGCTCTTGTGAGAGAATTGGTATGTACTTTGTCTATTGTTACATATTTCATTTCCATTGCCTGTAATTCTTGAACGGTAAATGATATTAACTTGGGATTTACACAATTAAATTCTAAAATGCATAGAAATTTATCGTGTATTTTAATTGGATGTGGCTGTTCTATACATACATAATTTATATATTTTTACATATGAAACTTTGCTTTAAATTGTGGATTTTTGTACACGTAATTTTATGTAACTTGTTCATTTCTGTTTAATTAAAAATCGTAGTAATACGAGTAGTAGACTGGCATCGAACAACAACTTAATTAAATTAGTGACTGCCTATCAATTAGAATATGACGTAATTGTTTTGCTGTAGATTTCAATGTTGGTTGAATAATTAATGAGACTTTCAATAAATAATTGTTTAAAATATATATCGTTCACATATCACATAAACATGAAACTATTAAAATGTAAGTAAAACTATTTATTAGATTAGTAGAATAAGCAGAATTAGGCGAGAGGTCGTGTGCTGGCCACATCACATTTTTTATTAGCAATCGTTATGAAATTTTGTAAATGTGTAAAAGAAAATGGTGGTCACTTTGAACATCTTCTATAATTTATTAATTTGTTATCTTTTGTTTCTATTTTCATTAAATAATACTTAAACTTTTAATAGTTTATTTATTTTGTGAGATATTTTGCATGAAAGCCAAACTTGTGATACATCGTTGGATTCAGAATTACATGTAGAATTGAAATATGTAAAAATATATGGGGTGTCCTATTTGAAATAACAAAGTTGATGTAATTTCCGGTTTAACTGGAAGCGATATTTTTGTAAATAATATATATTTTGATGTCTCCTTATGTCTAGTTTACCCATATAAAATTTTATTGCGATTGCTTTATTAATAAAAAAAATTATTTCGAATTATTATTTAAAAAATTATAATACATAAATACATATTTTTTTGACAATTTTGTGTCCGAAGTTACTTTTTTATAGGTACCTGTTCGGTTTACTATGGGTTTTTAATAGCTGTCCGAATTCACCCCACATCGAGAGGTGAATTCGGACAGCAGAAAAATATAAAAAGTACTATAATTAAAACATTAAAAATATGGTCTATATTGGAAAATCATGCTAAGACATCAGTTGCAACATCTTATCAAAAAAATCAAATTTATTTTACAAATTAACAAAGTTATTGCAAAAAATATCAAAAAAGTGTCCGAAGTCACCCCAGTTGACGGTACTTTAGTCCTGTGGTATATATTATTTTTAATGCCTAGGCAGTAAAATTAATTGTTGCTATGGTGAATCAATAAAATTTCACGAAAATATAAATAACACATTATTTTTTCGGCGATTGTTATTAATTAATATTAATTTAACTAATTTCCAAAGCAATCGCTCAACAAACGCATAGCAATCGTTCAACAAACACGCATAGCAGGGTCGATTCTGGCATAGGTGCAGAGCCGATGCAGAGTGTGCCCCCGTACGTGGGCGGCCAAAATTTGGAGCGGCGGAAACGCCACTTTAAAAAAAGCATTTATATATTAATTTTTTTAAAAGTAATTTTAATACAATTTTGTTTTATTTAATGTTTTTCGTTATTATTATATTTGCGATAATATGTTGACAAAATATATAAAGGTAATTGTATATAAAGTATATATTTATCAAATATATACAATAAATAGTAATTCTATGGTCTAAAATGTATTTTTATGTTTGCAGCTCCAGTGACATAAATTGTTGGCCATCGTTAAGTTGCAGAGGCGTCCGATTTTGGGGCCTACGTAAACGGTAAGAGCCCCTTTTCAAATAATTCACTCTACAATGAGTTGGTATAAAAAATTATTAAATATTACCAACAGAATTGTATTTCATTTAATTGTTTCTACACATTTTTGTCTAACTGCACATAATTATGCCCTCTCCACCAACATACGTTTAGTAAAAGACGTTGTAGAATATTTATTTCAACAATCACATATTATTCTATTGTTGCAATGGAATTCTTTGTTGCATATTTTAATTAAGTATCTTCTTATTTAAAAATATTTTGTTTTAATAGTTTGAAAAAAATAATATTAAATAATTGAATGTTTTGTCAACAATCTCAATATTGTTTCATTGTTGAACTTTAAATATTTGTTGCATATTACAATTTCAAAACATTTTAATTTAAAATCGATAAATAAACGCTTTACGTTTATTTCATTACATTGAACGAAGTTGATTCCTGTCTGCGTGACGTCACAAACACGTTCTCAGTTTATGTCTGGCTTTGTATCAGTCATGTTTATTTAAATATTACTCCAAACAATATTAGAAAAATTACAATAATAAATTGCAAATATTTATAAAAGGTTTATGTGTGCCATTTTAAACCATGTGTGCGTTTTTGAGCTACTAACTACTATGATCTGACGGCTGGTAACTGCACACAAGGTAAAATATAAAATACTATATTATTGTTATATTGTATTATCGATAATCATATTATTGTATTATTAACTTTTAAACTATTGTTGCATATGTTAATTGTTGTCTTTTTCAATGTCGAATTTTAAATCATTCTTGCATAATACCATTTTGAAACAGTATTTTTATTTTAAATTCATGTACGTAGGTATATTTCATAACTTCTCTGAATGAGCTAATTGGTTCTGGTATGCGTGACGTCACAGTAAACAACGTTCGAAGCTATCAGTTAGATCATTTCTATCAATTATGTTATTTAAAAATATTAATCTTCATTATTATACTGAAAACATTGCAAAATAAAGTACAAATATCGATAAAAAATATTGAGGATGCCATTTTAAATGTTTATAATAATTTGGTAGTAACAAAATATTCTATTCTATGGTCTTGGGACTCTTACAAAAATTTTTAGAATATAATATGATATGAAATACATTAAAATCAATTTTATTAAGTGTTGCCCAGAATATAGAAAATTATTTAGTTATATTCGCATATTAATAGTTTTTTTTATTGTTTAGCTAACTTATATTATCAAAATTTAAAAAATAAAATCGTTTGCTATTTCATACAACCCGCTTTGAACATCCAATTACATTGCATTAATTTCAACCAATCAAACTCATCGTTCCTTTTTCAATTACAAATTGCATCGCGATATTCAGCCAATCAGAAGCGTCGACACATTTTGTGTAAAACTTGACCTCGATATTGTGCTAGAAACAATTATTTCTCGTAAACAGTACTAGATAATTAAAACCTGTTCGCGGATTATTAATCAGCATAGTTTTTCGCAATAAACGGTGTAATTATTCTTGCCAAAACACAAAGTATTAATTGTGGTCAGATTTCGCAGAACGACATTCAGTTCAGGTGACGCCATTGTGATGTGAGTACAGTTTTGGCGTCATCTTTTAGTTCTTGTGTTTGATAAAGATATTCTAGTGTATTTAAGTAACCAGCAGTATAATTTAAAGTGAAAAACAATAAATAAGAAATTGTGAGTGTCCTCGACATGTATTATTGTTGGTTTGCGGCATAATGATTAACAAATTCCTTTATTTTCTGTTCATTGGACTCTATTATGTTATGTGAGTGTTATGCCGTGTGTTAAATAAGTGATTTACTTATAGGTAAACGCTATTGTGTGCAAACAAGGAACAAGGGAATACTAGAAACTGCATACAAATTTGAGGGCATGCCATCATCTTTGAAGAAAATAACTCAAACTCTTGAGATTACGCAATGGAGAGATTTATTTCTGCAACTAAGGTAATCAGATTGTTTTAATAATTTATTTAGAATAACTGCTAAATAAAATTCGTTCGGGATATAATATTTTCTGGAAAAATTACATATTTGTAACGCATTTTAAGATATGCGTGACGTCACAGACCTAATGAATCGTCATGTAACGTGTTCGCCATTTGCATGTACTCAGTTTCGTTTTGTTAAAGTATTTGAAGTGAATTTTAATAAACTGTTGTTCAATTTTAAGTTATAAACAAATATTAAATCGTTTCTGTGGCTAAAATATTTAATAAAAGTGATATATTTACAGGTCAGTACTGTTGTGTGCAAGAATGGAGACAATATGGAAGTGAATACTTGAAACCTACATTATTATTTGGGTTTCTACCATCATCATTGAGTATATTGAGGACACTACGGTACAAGAACACAATAAGAAGATGTATTTCTTCAGTTGGAAGGTTATTGAAGGTAATTGATCAGTTTTATTTATTGTTTGCTCGTTATTTAATTGTTATATTGTTCCAGGTTCGATGAAGACTCATAAACTGGGTTATTGAAGATTTTCAGAAGATGATTGATCCTTTTTAACAATGAATTGAAGCATCTTCAAGAGTTCTGGAGTTGTAATTACTACTTTGGGCGTCATCTGCTGCTGTTTATGGACCTAGTGCATCTTAATATTGATGGTAAGTGTTTCATTATTACAATTTAGCTGCATTCACATACGCATTTGGTAATTAATCAGTTTTATTTATTGATTACTCGTTATTTAATTGTTATATTGTTCCAGGTTCGATGAAGACTCACAAACTGGGTTGGGGGTCTTCAGAAGATGATTGATCCTTTTCCTGTCTCTGTTACAATCTTCAGCAAGGCATTGAAGCATCTTCAAGAGTTCTGGAGTTGTAATTACTACTTTGGTCGTCATCTGCAGCTGTTGATGGACCTAGTGCATCTTAATATTGATGGTAAGCGTTTTATTATTACATTTGAATGCCACATTGTTTTATTTGTAGTTAGTACAATTTACATTAAATTAAAGCTGCATTCACATACGCATTGAGTTTTAAGGTTTATATTAATGTTTACGTTTAAGAAAGTTTGAATACATTTAACTAAATATGAGCATTCACAGTGCTTGAAAATAGGTCGTGCGAATGTTCCTATTTAGTTATATGAATATAACTTTTTTATACGTAAACATAGATGTAAATCTTAAAACTAAACGCGTGTATGAATGAGGCTTATATACATCTAATTAAATACGAGCATTTACACTTTTTACTTTCAAGTACTGAATGCTTCTATTTAGCTAGATGAATTTGAACTTTCTTATTTGCAAACTTAAATATAATTCTTAAAATGCTTATGTGAATGCAGCTTCAATATTTGATTTCTGTTTGTTTAGATCGCAATGGATTGATCTGCAGTATTGGACGTTCTGCACACATTTGAAGTCTTCCTACAACTCATTGTGAACCTGGCAGCATCTTCAAGAGTCAAATTGACCTCCAGACGTCTTCAACACATATTTGGAGTTGTTTATACACCTAGTGCATCTTTGAAAAAGCGGTAAGAGTTTTGCACATTGAATATATTGTTTAATAATAATTTAAAAACGTGGCCCATAGTATTAAATAATTGATTTATTTACAGGTTATGTGTATTATAACCCATATTTGGGTTTCTATCATCATTGGGTATATTGATGATTGAGAGACAAATTTAAGAAGCCCTGAGTCAAATTTTCTACTACGAGAACAAGGTAAAATTGTTATTTAATTAATTTAGAGAAATACACATCTAATTTATTTTTTGATGTATTTTTCAGACTAGTTCCGGTTGTAGCATCTTTATCTCTGGCTGTAAGACCCGCACAGCCTGTGGTGCCGCCCATCCAGTTTCTTGGTGCAGAAAAACCGTTGATGAAGGCCCAGTACTCCTCGACATCAAATGTAAGTGTTTCAATATTAATTACTTAATTTTCAACACTTTCACATACAACGTGTGTGCGTTTACCAGCCGTCAATTGACTGGTTGTCATGGTTGTTTAAATCATAGGCGCCCAGTATAAAATTTTCACTAGGAAGCATTTTATAAGAATACACATTTTCTACCTCTAATATTAAAGTATTTAATGCTCCTATTTAGTTTAGGTCGTGCGAATGTTCCTATTTAGTTATATGAATATAACTTTTTTAAACGTAAACATACATGTAAATCTTAAAACTAAACGAGTATATGAATCTAATCTTATTAAATACGAGCATTTACACTTTTTACTTTCAAGCACCGAATGCTTCTATTTAGCTAGATGAATTTGAACTTTCTTATTTGCAAACTTAAATATAAATTCTAAAATGCTTATGTGAATGTGCTTCAATATTTGATTTCTGTTTGTTTAGATCGCAATGGATTGATCTGTAGTATTGGACGTTGTGCACACATTTGAAGTCTTTCTACAACTCATGATGAACCTGGCAGCATCTTCACAAGTCTGATTGATCTTCAGGCGTCTTTAACACATTTCTGGAGCGGTTGGTCGTCATCTGCAATTGGTGGAATGTATCAGGAATCCAAAGAAATAGAATGGTGAGTTAACTCATGGGTTCTTGTGCTCTGCTGTGCAGAAAATATCTTACAAATTTTAACATTTAAAACTTCATTCGCATATGCATTTAGTTTTAAAGTTTACATTTGTGTAGAAAGTTTAAGAGGAACGGATACTGGTGCAATTTACAAGTGAAAACAAGGTTTCGTTTTCACCATCATATCTAATCTAAATATTAACATTTTAAAATATTTATTTTTTTAATTTGTAGAGGAGGTTGTTTGTATGACATTTGTGTATTACAATTTTAAATTTTTGCTTGATTTGTTATTATAGGCGTTACAAACATTTTCAATTTTGTAATTCATTTTAAAGTGTATTATGTTTTGAATTTTAAAATTTCAATACAGAAATGTCACAGAACCAACTTTCTTCTACAAATTAAAAAAAAATTGTTAATTTTTTTTAATATTTAGACTAAATTTTACGGTGAAAACTAACCCCCTTTTTGACACAAAAATAAGGTCAGGCAGTGGAAATATTCGAATAAATATTCGAATTTCAATTTAGTTCCACCTCCAAACTAGAGTCGTATTTTGTACACTTATTAAAATTCTAAGAAATTGACTCTTTTGATAATAACCGACCCGGACCGATAAATTTTGGTAGTGCAGTAACCGTTCCTCTTAAATATGAACATTCGCATGTCCCAATTTCAAGCACTGTGAATGGCTCATATATAGGTACTAGATTCACGAAAAGGAGTAGCGCTATCATCTGCTTTCAGTGTTGACTAACAGTTAACAGATATATTCATATTTTAAACAGTAAAGATTAAAATCCCAGTAAATGGAGATAGCATTACCCGTTTGGTGAATCTAGTAGAAAGTAAGTAAAATAGGTACACAGATTCACGAAAGGCGTTAGCGCTATCACCTGTTTTCAGTTTTGTCTAACAGTTAATAGATAATGTTCATATTTTAAACAGTGCAGTTTAAAATTAGCATTAGATACATAGATTCACGAAAAGAAGTAGCGCTATCACCTGTTTTCAGTTTTGTCTAACAGTTAATAGATATTGTTCATATTTTAAACAGTGCAGTTTAAAATTAGCATTAACCTGTTTGGTGAATCTAGTATAAAGATTAAAGTCAATTAGATACATAGATTCACGAAAGGGGTTAGCGCTATCACCTGTTTTCGGTTTTGTCTAACAGTTAACAGATATGTTCATATTTTAAACAGTGCAGTTTAAAATTAGCATTAGCCCATTTGATGAATCTGGTATAAAGATTCAAGTCAAATTGATACATAGATCCTGTTTAAAATATGAACGTATCTGTTAACTAAAACTGAAAGCAGATGATAGCGCTACTCCTTTTCGTGAATCTATGTATCTAATGCTAATTTTAAACTGCACTGTTTAAAATATGAACAATATCTATTAACTGTTAGACAAAACTGAAAACAGGTGTTAGCGCTACTTCTTTTCGTGAATTTGTGTACCTATTTTACTTTTAACTTTCTACTAGATTCACCAAACGGATACTGCTATCACCATTTACTGAGATTGTAATCTTTACTGAAAGCAGATGATAGCGCTACTCCTTTTCGTGAATCTAGTACCTATATTACTTGTATCTGATACTAGATTCATCAAACAGGTCACTGCTTAAATGAATGCAGACTGGACTTCTTTCGTGAATCTATATAAATAAATAGAATAAAAAATAAATAGATACTTAAATTCTCGAAAGGGGTTCATATTGAATTAGTTTTAAAATTCAAGTAAATGGTGATAGCATATAACCCGTTTTGTGAATCTAATAGAAAAATAAAAGTATAAAAAGTACATAGATTCTTGAAAGGGGTTAGCGCTATCACCTGTTTTCAGTTCTAACTAGAGATATGTTCATTTGTTTTAATGTCCAAGTAAATAATGATAGCATATACCTGTTTTGTGAATCTAATAGAAAGATAAAAGTATAAAAAGTACATAGATTCTTGAAAGGGGTTAGCGCTATCACCAGTTTTCAGTTCTAACTACAGATATTTGCAGTTTAAAATTAGCACTAACCCGTTTGATGAATCTAGTATAAAGATTCAAGTCAAATAGATACATAGATTCACGAAAGGGGGTAAACGCTATCACCTGTTTTCAGTTTTGTCTAACAGTTAACAGATATGTTCATATTTTAAACAGTGCAGTTTAAAATTAGCATTAACCCGTTTGATGAATCTAGTATAAAGATTCAAGTCAAATAGATACATAGATTCACGAAAGGGGTTAACGCTATCACTTGTTTTAAAAATGATTCAATATGAACCCCTTTCGAGAATCTAAGTATCTATTTGACTTTATACAAGATTCATCAAACAGGTTAATGCTAATTTTAAACATATCTGTTAACTGTTAGACAAAACTGAAAACAGGTGTTAGCGCTAATCCCTTTCGTGAATTTGTGTACCTATTTTACTTTTAACTTTCTACTAGATTCACCAAACGGATACTGCTATCACCATTTACTGGGATTTTAATCTTTACTGTTTAAAATACGAACATAACTAAAACTGAAAGCAAATGATAGCGCTACTCTTTTTCGTGAATCTAGTACCTATATTACTTGTATCTCATACTAGATTCATCAAACGGGTCACTGCTTAAATGAATTCAGACTGGACCTCTTTCGTGAATCTATGTACCTATTTTAAAATATGCCAAGTGCGTTATGTGACTAACTTAGGAGGTAGTTTATATGAATCTAAATGTTTGTTATTGTTACAGATTAATTTGGACTTCATGTACAAAATTTGAAGATTCTTTGGTTTGAAATTCTGCAGTTGGAGTCTCTAGGAGAGGTGACATCATCTGGTGCTACTACGTAACACGTAAGTTTGTTATTTTTACTTTGCGTATTCCATTTGAAACTCTATGCTTTTACTCAGCTTGAGTGTGGCAGCCTCACAGGTCACTGTGAACATCAGTATAAAAACTACAGATAAAAAAGTGACTCAATGCTGTAATTTATTATTAATGTAAACACGTCACTTTTTAAATGTGTTTTTTTGAATTCTAAAGACTCTATTTCATAAACGATTAAAGTTAGGGGTCTGATCGTGATATTTTTGGATTCCTCGTACTTTTTTATGATAGGACCCACATTTTCAATGTTTCAGAGTCACTGCTTTAGCCGTAATTTAATTATTAATGTAAACACATCACTCTTTAAATGTGATTTTTTGACTTCTAAGGGCTCTATTTCCCAAACGGTTATAGTTAGCGGTCTGAGCGTGACATTTTTGGATTCCTAGTACTTTTTTATGTTAGGAACCACATTTTCAACGTTTCAGAGTCACTGTTTTAGCAGTAATTTAATTATTAATGTAAACACATCACTTTTTAAATGTGATTTTTTGACTTCTAAGGGCTCTATTTCCTAAACGGTTATAGTTAGCGGTCTGAGCGTGACATTTTTGAATTCCTCGTACTTTTTTATGATAGGACCCACATTTTCAACGTTTCAGAGTCACTGCTTTAGCCGTAATTTAATTATTAATGTAAACACATCACTTTTTAAATGTGATTTTTTGACTTCTAAGGGCTTTATTTCCTAAACGGTTATAGTTAGCGGTCTGAGCGTGACATTTTCGGATTCCTCGGACTTTTTTATGTTAGAAACCACATTTTCAACGTTTCAGAGTCACTGTTTTAGCCGTAATTTAATTATTAATGTAAACACATCACTTTTTAAATGTGATTTTTTGACTTCTAAGAGCTCTATTTCCTAAACGGTTATAGTTAGCGGTCTCAGCGTGACATTTTTGGATTCCTCGTACTTTTTTATGATAGGAACCACATTTTCAACGTTTCAGAGTCACTGCTTTAGCCGTAATTTAATTATTAATGTAAACACATCACTTTTTAATTGTGATTTTTTGACTTCTAAGAGCTCTATTTCATAAACGATTAAAGTTAGGGGTCTGATCGTGACATTTTTGGATTCCTCGTACTTTTTTATGATAGGAACCATATTTTCAACGTTTCAGAGTCACTGTTTTAGCCGTAATTTAATTATTAATGTAAACACATCACTTTTTAAATGTGATTTTTTGACTTCTAAGAGCTCTATTTCCTAAACGGTTATAGTTAGCGGTCTCAGCGTGACATTTTTGGATTCCTCGTACTTTTTTATGATAGGAACCACATTTTCAACGTTTCAGAGTCACTGCTTTAGCCGTAATTTAATTATTAATGTAAACACATCACTTTTTAAATGTGATTTTTTGACTTCTAAGAGCTCTATTTCATAAACGATTAAAGTTAGGGGTCTGATCGTGACATTTTTGGATTCCTCGTACTTTTTTATGATAGGAACCACATTTTCAACGTTTCAGAGTCACTGCTTTAGCCGTAATTTAATTATTAATGTAAAAACATCACTTTTTAAATGTGATTTTTTGACTGAAAGCAAGTGTTAGCGCTAACCCCTTTCGTGAATTTGTGTACCTATTTTACTTTTAACTTTCTACTAGATTAACCAAACGGATACTGCTATCACCATTTACTGGGATTGTAATCTTTACTGTTTAAAACTGAGAGCAAATGATAGCGCTACTCCTTTTCGTGAATCTAGTACCTATATTACTTGTATCTCATATTAGATTCACCAAACGGGTCACTGCTTAAATGAATTCAGACTGGACCTCTTTCGTGAATCTATGTACCTATTTTAAAATATGCGGGAAAGATAGCCAAGTGCGTTATGTTGACTAACTTAGGAGGTAGTTTATATGAATCTAAATGTTTGTTATTGTTACAGATTAATTTAGACTTCATGTACAAAATTTGAAGATTCTTTGGTTTGAAATTCTGCAGTTGGAGTCTCTAGGAGAGGGAACATCATCTGGTGCTACCACGTAACACGTAAGTTTGTTATTTTTACTTTGCGTATTCCATTTGAAACTCTATGCTTTTACTCAGCTTGAGTGTGGCAGCCTCACAGATCACTGTGACCATCAGTATAAAAACTACAGATCAAAAAGTGACTCAATGCTTTCACTCAATTTAAGTGTGACAGCCTCACATATGTGAGTCATCGGTTTAGGCATATGTTTAACCGTGTGTGCGGTTGCCAGTCTCACTCACTCATAACTGTGGAGAATACACTAGAGGGGAGATTTTTGTGCAGTTAACTGAAATGTGTACCTGCCTGGATTTGAAACTAAAACAACACATGGCCCAGATGTAAAATGAAATCGTTTTTTGTTGTACAAAAGTTTAAATAAAAATACAAGTATAATGTACTGTATCTTATATTTATTGAAAACTGCAATACATTTTACACAATATCAAACCAATAATCGTCACTTTAGGAAACCGAATAAATTGAATTGTGTTACAAACTGTAGAATATTTGGGATTTTTTTCTCCAGAAAAGTATGTTTAAGACTTGTAGATACTATGTCACAACGAATTAAAATAGTTTTAAAAATTAAAGTGAAGTTGCATAAGGGTAAAGTCGTTTATAGTAATCAGAGCAAACGATAAAAAAAATTGCCAGCTGTATACTTTACTCTCTAAATTTATATTTAAAGTTACATGCACTTAAAATATACCTTTAATATATTTTAAGTAAATTAAACTTTAAATATAACTTAGATAATAAAGTATAACCTGCAAATATTGTTTCCTCTAATTACTATAAACGACTTTGCCCCTGTGTATCTTAATTTTAAAACTGTTTCAATTCGTTGTGTCCTAAACATACTTTTCTGGAGAAAAAATTCCAAATATTCTACAGTCCGTGTCACAATTCTTTGATTGTCCTTGCAGGGGTCGATTTTTCAAATGAATGTTTTTTATTCGGTTCTATGAAATTTTGACTGTAGATTTTATTTGAGATTGTGTAAAATGTGTTGCAGTTTCCAATAAATATAAGATACAGTACATTATACTTGTATTTTGATTTTATTTAAACTTTCGTACAACAAAAAACTACTTTTTTACGCCTGGGCCATCTTCAATGAGACGGGGATCGTATATACAATAGATCAAAAAATTATTAATTTATTTTACAAGTCACTTAAATAATAGAATTATTGGAATTTATTTGGTTAAATAGATGTTTAGCATATTGTTCTTATTTAATATGGGTGTGACAGCATGAACTGTGCGATAAATGTTACTAATATATTTGTATTTTCTAGGTATTCGAGGATCTCGACTTGTACAAGTGCCGTGTTATCTTCTAAGGAAGCAGGAGCAGTTGTAGCGGCCTTCAAAAAACTTGGGAGAATAATTTTTCGGTAAGTTTCTTTACTCTTTTTTTACAATACATACATATCTGTCGTGCCTTATATCTTTACCGTGTGTGCAGTTACCAGCAGTTAACGCACTCATGACTGTTTGTGGAGAGTACCACTACAGGGCAGATTTTTGTGCAGTAAATTGAAATTAGATCTGAAACTAAACAGTCAGAACCTCAGTCGGTCATTGCACATTCAGCTATGCATCCAATCTAAACTATTTTATTTCAATTTCAATATTGAATTTATTATTATTATTATTCAACAGGTTTAGAATCAAATTACAGAATAATATTACAACATTACATTACAGTATAGTGAAGAAAATAGAAAAAAAAATTAAATACAAATACAGATAATAAATCGAGGAAACAAAGTCAAACAAATACAATAATATTAATTACATACATAATCCATCACGCCTTTCACCCAATTAGGGTGCGGCAGCCTCACATATTGTGAGTTATCGGTATAGATATATATTTTTCTATCGTGTGTGCGGTTACCAGCCGTCAACTGTTGGATACTGTCTGTATAAAATAATTAATTTGTTATAAATATTTAATATTTTCAGGATAAGCAAATAGTGTTTATCAAATGTAAATAAATGATTTGTGGTTCCTAGGTATTCGATGTGAACAAGCCAAGCAGTCTTCGAAGGACATGGAAGACATCAACCACGAGAGTCGTCGAGGGATTACACTGAACAACTTCAACATCCATTCCAGAGACTTAGTGATAAGTGAATTATCAAAGATAGTTTTGCCAGTCTTTTCCCTTTGCGTGAATCATTCTTTAACTCGAAATAATACTTTACATAAATAATAAAGACTGAATATTCTATCTTTGATAATAATGTTGAGATTGGAAATGAATACAGGCAGCACAGTCTTGGGTTCAATTCCCAATGACGATGTGAATATGATCTCAACAATTAATTTTAACTTAGGTAATAGTTAGCAAGGAGTAAACCACATCGTCTTTATTTTATTAGTACTTTAGTAGTACAGATTAAGGGATCAACGGAATTTTGATTAAACTAGTGACATTAGTATTTATTTTAAAATAATTTTAATTGGGGTGTTAGCTTTGCCTTTGGTTGTTTTGTTTGTCATGTTCTTGGGTTCAAGTTAAAATCAATTGCGGTCAATATTAAACTTAAAAAGAAAATGTCACTAGTGCAAAATATATGTGGTTTACTTCTTGTTCAATGGTCCTTTTTCAACGAACAAAAGAAAGAGATGCATTTGAAACTGCAAATAAAATGTAAGATGTTAATGTGACAATACAATAAATAAAGAACCAAGAAGCGATGCATAAATTCGTTGTTGCCAGATACTTAACATTAAGTTGCGAACATAATGATGACAATTTGAGCAGAATTATTTTTTTATAAATTGAATGTTGTAGACTGTTGAATAATAACAAATGAATTAATTTGAAGTAACTGGCAGCTTCGAAACAGCGGACAGCATGTATCTCTTTCTTTAATGAATTATGTACAGGTCCATTTAGACTTAGGAAATTTTGGTAGGTGAAATAACTTACAGTGACATAAAAATTTCGGTTCGCGAATTATTCTTTTGCAATTAGGTGTGGCATTGATTTGAATTGAATTAGATTTGAAATTGGGATTAGTATAGTTAGGGGCTTGCTATCTTATATAGCTTGCTTTTAACTTGACGACGTTAGAACTTTTTTTGGCTTTGCTAGACATGTGTGCGGCAGCATGCAGGTCTAGTTTTGTACCCTCCCGTACTCGTGTATGGGGGCAACGTTGGAGCGGTACCCTACCATACTCTCTGCATATCTAAGCGAATCCAAGCGCAGCTGCAAGCGGACGCCTCGCCCTTGCTTCAGTGATGGACGACTCCTTAGTGTATGTACGGTATTAGCGGATGTGGTGACGGGAAGCCAGTCGATGTTTACCTAGGCTATCGAAGCCGGTGCTCGCTGTCAGAAGGTTCATTCGCTAGGTATGTCAAAGGCAGTCGTAGTCCGCCTAGCGAATATGCTAAATCTGACCAGGACATAGTGCGTACGTCGTTGTGGGCTAGGCGTAATGGTAAACACTGGAATAGCGTGTAACTAAGCGGTAAACTACGGGGAATCGGATAAGACGTCCCACGTAAACTTTTGAGCATAAGAACAACACTAGGCCGGCTTGTTCTTCAGGGTTAGAATCAATCAGCGACCGGGTAACTCAAAATTATGTACAATGATGTACTTAGGACAATGCCACACTGTAAATTCAACTAGAGTGGGTTGGGGGCTGGGAATGGCTTAGAGCCAATAGGAACCGTTAAACCGCATTTTAGTATTTGTATTTGTTTGCATGTCCTTCCGTTGAAGGGCCGACGAGGGCACGGTACACCCTGCATAGACCGCTTTTGGCACCCCAACCTCCTGGCGCCTCCGTCATCGTGCCTCGGATGGCTTAGACGCCAGGGGGCAAGATGGAACCAATAAGTCTATGTTGTGGTCGGTGAGTCATTGGCGGGCAGTATAGTACTTGGTCGCAGATGACTTCGAACCGTACGTCCTTGCACGTGTAAGGATCGACGAGGGATTCGGTGCACTCCACGGGGAGTCGGGATGTAGCAGCTCGTAGGGTTTAGGTCAGTCAGCCTTCGATAGCTCGGATGAATTGAGTCACTAGAATGCAAAACTGAATCCATCCCGGCAATCCTGAGCATGAAGGTGGTGATAGACCGTGGAAAGTCTTTCCCTGGCTGTCTACTGCGTTCTAAGCACTCATCCGGGGATCGGCAAGGTCCCACGAAATTTGCACAAGAACAACAATCGGTTGTTCTTGGGGTTAGAATCAAAAAGCGCGCGCGGTAAATGTTAAATATTGGGTGGAGCTGGATACCTAGATCAAAGTCACTAGTATTTCACCTATCATATTTCAAACTTAGGTTTAAGTAAGCAAAAAGTTGACAAGGAATAAACCGTCCACATTTAACTACTATTACTTTAATAGTACAGATTTACGGGTTATACAGAATTTTATTGAGATTAGTGACATTATTATCGATTAAAGTATTTTATAATTGGGGTGATAGCTTTGTTTTTAGTTGTTTGTTTTCCATGTTCTATTGGTTTACTAAACAACACCCACAGGTTAGGGTTGCATTTAAAATTTGTATTTTTTAGATGATTTGTTTTTTGTTCGTAGTCCTTTACAGTAAAGGACAAGGGGCTGTGTGCGCTCCGTTGTGCGCACAGACTCTCGGTGTACGCCCTCTATACGATTAGAGACGGTGGCGTCGGTTTGTATGCTTCCGGAAATCCTAAGGCCTCCTCTCAGCGGCTTTCCAGTGATTGCATTTCGCATGAGGTTAGAGCAAGGCGTGGCGGGTTCTCTGCATCGCGTTCCTAAGCGGTAACAAGCCCACGCGAGGTCGGCAGGACACCTCACGATATTTGCATTTGTAGAGCAACATCGGTTGTTCTTGGGTATCAAGTTAAAATCACCCGCGGTCAATATTAAACTCAGATAGGAAATGTCACTACTAAAATATGTGTGCGGTTTGTTCCTTGTTTAATGGTCCTTTTATGAATTATGTACATGGTCATTTATGTGAAGAAGTGGAGAAAAGAACCATGTTGGTTGGTTGCGTGTTGGGTTCTTTTCTCCACTCCTTTAATTTTTTTAGACATTGCCATATGTAACTTAATCTTTGATACAATTGTATATAAAACATACGTACCTATTTCGCCTATCATCCAGCTTGGGTGTGGCAGCCTCATATACTGTGAGTTATCAATATAAATGGACTTATTACAATATTGATTTGTAATTACATTTGGCAATAAAATTCTATTGTGTTGTAACATAACAAAATGTAACTAATCATTTATTGTATTTCTTACAGGGCAAGTCATTTAATTTGTTATATTGTAACAAATAATACACTTGTGTTGTATTTAATGTATATGTTCCAAGAAAGTAAAATGAACAGTGTTTATTCAAGTTAGTCAGTAAATATGTTAATTTTGTTGCTTGCATTATTTTAAATAAATAAATCATTTTGTTAAAGTAAGAAATTTGCTTTATTATAGTTATAAAACAACCTATCCTAGTCCTGCGTCCCGTTATATAGTGTTTAATTTAACATATTGTCTAAACGATACTAGTGCCGCCATCTGTTGGTAATGACGTCACAAGATTTGAGCAGAGGGTCCCAAAAATGAGCTGCTAATTAAACATTATTCCAAGAAATTAAAGTGAATTTATATTAATTTTTTGACCTCCAACAAGTTATGTTCTCCGGATACCAAATTTGTCATTTTGAGTTGAAAATTTTTCAAAACCGAAGCTCGAGTTCACTGAATTGGTCAAGTTAGTATCAGGATAACATAACTTGTTGGAGATCAAAAAATTCATCTCCAACAAGTTATGTTATCCTCATACTAACTTAGCCAAATCAGCTTCGGTTTTGAAAATTTTTCAACTCAAAATCACAAAATTAGTATCAGGATAACATAACTTGATGGAGATCAAAAAATCATTAAAAATTTGTCACTGAAAACTAAGAAAAATTCATCTGAAATCGCCGATTTGGTACCAGGATAACATAACTTGTTGGAGGTCAAAAAATTAATATAAATTCACTAATTTCTTAGTATAATTTTTAATTAGCAGCTCATTTTTTGGACCCTCTGCTCAACACTTGTGACGTCACTACCAAGAGATGGCAGCACTAAGCTCGTTTGGAGGTTTATGATTAAAAGGGTTACATAAAACATATTTTAATGATAAAACAATAATGTAATCAATTTATTAAATAGAATATACATAATAATTAAAGTATACTATAAAATAAAACATAATTTGTAACAAATTATTTAATATTTGGATATCCTAGTGACTCGGCGGGTCTCTGGGACTACTTGGTTCTCTTCGAAGAAGATTCCAGAAGATTAAGATCGATTCCCGGGTTCCTGTAACAAACAAACACAAACATATTAGTCTTAAGAAAACATTTTTGTCACATACTAACTAATTTTAATTATAATAAATAATACTAAATCAGTGACTCACTTAAAAAGTAGCGGATTACACCAATTTGAGCTCTCAAAGTTTAGATCCTAAATCGAAAAAAAACAAAGGTTAACCACTTAGTTCTTTTTTGGTCAAAATTTGAAATATAAAAGAAATATTAGCAACACGAGTACTTCACTCTCGTAAATCGAATATAGACCGAATTAAGATTGAATTTAGATTGATTAATAATTAAATTACGGCTAAAGCAGTGACTCTGAAACGTTGAAAATGTGGTTCCTAACATAAAAAAGTACGAGGAATCCAGAAATGTCACGCTCAGACCGCTAACTATAACCGTTTAGGAAATAGAGCCCTTAGAAGTCAAAAAATCACATTTAAAAAGTGATGTGTTTACATTAATAAATAAATTACGGCTAAAGCAGTGACTCTGAAACGTTGAAAATGTGGTTCCTAACATAAAAAAGTACGAGGAATCCAGAAATGTCACGCTTAGACCGCTAACTATTACCGTTTAGGAAATAGAGCCCTTAGAAGTCAAAAAATCACATTTAAAAAGTGACGTGTTTACATTAATAATTACATTACGGCTAAAGAGTGACTCTGCAACGTTAAAAATGTGGGTCCTATCATAAAAAAGTACGAGGAATCCAAAAATATCACTCTCAGACCGCTACCTATAACCGTTTAGGAAATAGAGCCCTTAGAAGTCAAAAAATCACATTAAAAAGTGATGTGTTTACATTAATAATTAAATTACGGCTAAAACAGTGACTCTGAAACGTTGAAAATGTGGTTCCTTACATAAAAAAGTACAAGGAATCCAAAAATGTCACGCTCAGACCGGTAACTATAACCATTTAGGAAATAGAGCCCTTAGAAGTCAAAAAATCACATTTAAAAAGTGACGTGTTTACATTTATAATTAAATTACGGCTAAAGCAGTTACTCTGCAACGTTAAAAATGTGGATCCTATCATAAAAAAAGTACGAGGAATCCAAAAATATCACTCTCAGACCGCTAACTATAACCGTTTAGGTAATAGAGCCCTTAGAAGTCAAAAAATCACATTAAAAAGTGATGTGTTTACATTAATAATTAAATTTCGGCTAAACCAGTGACTCTGAAACGTTGAAAATGTGGTTCCTAACATAAAAAAGTACTAGGAATCCAAAAATGTCACGCTCAGACCGCTAACTATAACCGTTTAGGAAATAGAGCCCTTAGAAGTCAAAAAATCACATTTAAAAAGTGACGTGTTTACATTAATAATTAAATTACGGCTAAAGCAGTGACTCTGCAACGTTGAAAATGTGGGTCCTATCATAAAATAGTACGAGGAATCCAAAAATATCACGATCAGACCCCTAACTTTAATCGTTTATGAAATAGAGTCTTTAGAATTCAAAAAAACACATTTAAAAAGTGACGTGTTTACATTAATAATTAAATTACGGCTAAGGCAGTGACTCTGAAACGTTGAAAATGTGGTTCCTATCATAAAAAAGTACGAGGAATCCAAAAATGTCACGCTGAGACCGCTAACTATAACCGTTTAGGAAATAGAGCTCTTAGAAGTCAAAAAATCACATTTAAAAAGTGATGTGTTTACATTAATAATTAAATTACGGCTAAAGCAGTGACTCTGAAACGTTGAAAATGTGGTTCCTATCATAAAAAATCTGACGTGGCCGTTACAATACCTCTCGCCTTGACATTGAAGTATTATTATTTAACCTCGTATTTAACCAAATATTAAGCTTTAATTAGGTAATAAATTATATATTTCACAAATCTAATCAGCTCATTTAATATATAATTTTATTTTATAAATACCATATTTACATAATACCGACATAATACTATGTCCAGTTAATATCTATACTATATCCAACATTTCAAAATTCTACACCACACTCTACACATGCCCTACACCACAGAGAAACCTCCTTGCCACAGACATCTGTTTATCTGTCACATTGACAATTTTATTTTTGTTTTAAATTTTATTTCTATTTCGGGATTCACAAATCATGGTAGGTAAAATTATATATTTAAAAAAATTATATTTCTTTACTGGTTAAAGATATAGATACAAGTAAGATTAAATATTGTACAATGTAATTTCTTCTTTCATGTGTGGTATGGCAAATTGTAACAATCGCATTATTTTATACAATTTTTGCAAAAAATGTTATAGTGCTACAAGAAAAGTACCATTTCCGGTTGGTGGATTTTTACCAAAATCTTTTCAGCTCTTCATTAACATATATAAATGTATAATGCAAAATATTAGAATTTTATGTTCAGTAGAATTTGAGATAATGAACCGGGACGAAAGGCTATAGTAGGCGTACATACAGACTTTCATACACACACACAGACACACACACAGACACACACACAGACATCATCGTGAAAATAGTCAAAATAGGTTCTAAAGGTGCTAAAACGTGCTAATTGACAAAAATCTCGACATCGAATTTTTTCACGATCCCTATACCTCTCTAGGCGAGAGGTAAAAAGTACGAGGAATCCAAAAATGTCACGCTCAGACCGCTAACTATAACCGTTTAGGAAATAGAGCCCCTAGAAGTCAAAAAATCACATTTAAAAGTGATGTGTTTACATTAATAATTAAATTACTGCTAAAACAGTGACTCTGAAACGTTGAAAATGTGGTTCCTAACATAAAAAAGTACTAGGAATCCAAAAATGTCACGCTCAGACCGCTAACTATAACCGTTTGGGAAATAGAGCCCTTAGAAGTCAAAAAATCACATTTAAAGAGTGATGTGTTTACATTAATAATTAAATTACGGCTAAAGCAGTGACTCTGAAACATTGAAAATGTGGGTCCTATCATAAAAAAGTACGAGGAATCCAAAAATATCACGATCAGACCCCTAACTTTAATCGTTTATGAAATAGAGTCTTTAGAATTCAAAAAAACACATTTAAAAAGTGACGTGTTTACATTAATAATAAATTACAGCATTGAGTCACTTTTTGATCTGTAGTTTTTATAATGATGTTCACAGTGACCTGTGAGGCTGCCACACTCAAGCTGAGTAAAAGCATAGAGTTTCAAATGGAATACGCAAAGTAAAAATAACAAACTTACGTGTTACGTAGTAGCACCAGATGATGTCACCTCTCCTAGAGACTCCAACTGCAGAATTTCAAACCAAAGATTCTTCAAATTTTGTACATGAAGTCCAAATTAATCTGTAACAATAACAAACATTTAGATTCATATAAACTACCTCCTAAGTTAGTCACATAACGCACTTGGCATATTTTAAAATAGGTACATAGATTCACGAAAGAGGTCCAGTCTGAATTCATTTAAGCAGTGACCCGTTTGATGAATCTAGTATGAGATACAAGTAATATAGGTACTAGATTCACGAAAAGGAGTAGCGCTATCATTTGCTTTCAGTTTTAGTTATGTTCGTATTTTAAACAGTAAAGATTAAAATCCCAGTAAATGATGATAGCAGTATCCGTTTGGTGAATCTAGTAGAAAGTTAAAAGTAAAATAGGTACACAAATTCACGAAAGGGGTTAGCGCTAACACCTGTTTTCAGTTTTGTTTAACAGTTAACAGATATGTTTAAAATTAGCATTAACCTGTATAAAGATGCAAATCAAATAGATACTTAGATTCTCGAAAGGGGTTCATATTGAATCATTTTTAAAACAGGTGATAGCGTTAACCCCTTTCGTGAATCTATGTATCTATTTGACTTGAATCTTTATACTAGATTCATCAAACGGGTTAATGCTAATTTTAAACTGCACTGTTTAAAATATGAACATATCTGTTAACTGTTAGACAAAACTGAAAACAGGTGATAGCGTTTACCCCCTTTCGTGAATCTATGTATCTATTTGACTTGAATGTTTATACTAGATTCATCAAACGGGTTAGTGCTAATTTTAAACTGCAAATATCTGTAGTTAGAACTGAAAACTGGTGATAGCGCTAACCCCTTTCAAGAATCTATGTACTTTTTATACTTTTATCTTTCTATTAGATTCACAAAACAGGTATATGCTATCATTATTTACTTGGACATTAAAACAAATGAACATATCTCTAGTTAGAACTGAAAACAGGTGATAGCGCTAACCCCTTTCAAGAATCTATGTACTTTTTATACTTTTATTTTTCTATTAGATTCACAAAACGGGTTATATGCTATCACCATTTACTTGAATTTTAAAACTAATTCAATATGAACCCCTTTCGAGAATTTAAGTATCTATTTATTTTTTATTCTATTTATTTATATAGATTCACGAAAGAAGTCCAGTCTGCATTCATTTAAGCAGTGACCTGTTTGATGAATCTAGTATCAGATACAAGTAATATAGGTACTAGATTCACGAAAAGGAGTAGCGCTATCATCTGCTTTCAGTAAAGATTACAATCTCAGTAAATGGTGATAGCAGTATCCGTTTGGTGAATTTAGTAGAAAGTTAAAAGTAAAATAGGTACACAAATTCACGAAAAGAAGTAGCGCTAACACCTGTTTTCAGTTTTGTCTAACAGTTAATAGATATTGTTCATATTTTAAACAGTGCAGTTTAAAATTAGCATTAGATACATAGATTCACGAAAAGGAGTAGCGCTATCATCTGCTTTCAGTTTTAGTTAACAGATACGTTCATATTTTAAACAGGATCTATGTATCAATTTGACTTGAATCTTTATACTAGATTCATCAAATGGGCTAATGCTAATTTTAAACTGCACTGTTTAAAATATGAACATATCTGTTAACTGTTAGACAAAACCGAAAACAGGTGATAGCGCTAACCCCTTTCGTGAATCTATGTATCTAATTGACTTTAATCTTTATACTAGATTCACCAAACAGGTTAATGCTAATTTTAAACTGCCCTGTTTATTTAAAATATGAACAATATCTATTAACTGTTAGACAAAACTGAAAACAGGTGATAGCGCTACTTATTTTCGTGAATCTATGTATCTAATGCTAATTTTAAACTGCACTGTTTAAAATATGAACATTATCTATTAACTGTTAGACAAAACTGAAAACAGGTGATAGCGCTAACGCCTTTCGTGAATCTGTGTACCTATTTTACTTACTTTCTACTAGATTCACCAAACGGGTAATGCTATCTCCATTTACTGGGATTTTAATCTTTACTGTTTAAAATATGAATATATCTGTTAACTGTTAGTCAACACTGAAAGCAGATGATAGCGCTACTCCTTTTCGTGAATCTAGTACCTATATATGAGCCATTCACAGTGCTTGAAATTGAGACATGCGAATGTTCATATTTAAACTTTCTACACAAATGTAAACTTTAAAACTAAATGCATCTGCGAATGAAGTTTTAAATGTTTAAATTTGTAAGATATTTTCTGCACAGCAGAGCACAAGAACCCATGAGTTAACTCACCATTCTATTTCTTTGGATTCCTGATACATTCCACCAATTGCAGATGACGACCAACCGCTCCAGAAATGTGTTAAAGACGCCTGAAGATCAATCAGACTTGTGAAGATGCTGCCAGGTTCATCATGAGTTGTAGAAAGACTTCAAATGTGTGCACAACGTCCAATACTACAGATCAATCCATTGCGATCTAAACAAACAGAAATCAAATATTGAAGCACATTCACATAAGCATTTTAGAATTTATATTTAAGTTTGCAAATAAGAAAGTTCAAATTCATCTAGCTAAATAGAAGCATTCGGTGCTTGAAAGTAAAAAGTGTAAATGCTCGTAGTTAATAAGATTAGATTCATATACTCGTTTAGTTTTAAGATTTACATGTATGTTTACGTTTAAAAAAGTTATATTCATATAACTAAATAGGAACATTCGCACGACCTAAACTAAATAGGAGCATTAAATACTTTAATATTAGAGGTAGAAAATGTGTATTCTTATAAAATGCTTCCTAGTGAAAATTTTATACTGGGCGCCTATGATTTAAACAACCATGACAACCAGTCAATTGACGGCTGGTAAACGCACACACGTTGTATGTGAAAGTGTTGAAAATTAAGTAATTAATATTGAAACACTTACATTTGATGTCGAGGAGTACTGGGCCTTCATCAACGGTTTTTCTGCACCAAGAAACTGGATGGGCGGCACCACAGGCTGTGCGGGTCTTACAGCCAGAGATAAAGATGCTACAACCGGAACTAGTCTGAAAAATACATCAAAAAATAAATTAGATGTGTATTTCTCTAAATTAATTAAATAACAATTTTACCTTGTTCTCGTAGTAGAAAATTTGACTCAGGGCTTCTTAAATTTGTCTCTCAATCATCAATATACCCAATGATGATAGAAACCCAAATATGGGTTATAATACACATAACCTGTAAATAAATCAATTATTTAATACTATGGGCCACGTTTTTAAATTATTATTAAACAATATATTCAATGTGCAAAACTCTTACCGCTTTTTCAAAGATGCACTAGGTGTATAAACAACTCCAAATATGTGTTGAAGACGTCTGGAGGTCAATTTGACTCTTGAAGATGCTGCCAGGTTCACAATGAGTTGTAGGAAGACTTCAAATGTGTGCAGAACGTCCAATACTGCAGATCAATCCATTGCGATCTAAACAAACAGAAATCAAATATTGAAGCTGCATTCACATAAGCATTTTAAGAATTATATTTAAGTTTGCAAATAAGAAAGTTCAAATTCATCTAGCTAAATAGAAGCATTCAGTACTTGAAAGTAAAAAGTGTAAATGCTCGTATTTAATTAGATGTATATAAGCCTCATTCATACACGCGTTTAGTTTTAAGATTTACATCTATGTTTACGTATAAAAAAGTTATATTCATATAACTAAATAGGAACATTCGCACGACCTATTTTCAAGCACTGTGAATGCTCATATTTAGTTAAATGTATTCAAACTTTCTTAAACGTAAACATTAATATAAACCTTAAAACTCAATGCGTATGTGAATGCAGCTTTAATTTAATGTAAATTGTACTAACTACAAATAAAACAATGTGGCATTCAAATGTAATAATAAAACGCTTACCATCAATATTAAGATGCACTAGGTCCATCAACAGCTGCAGATGACGACCAAAGTAGTAATTACAACTCCAGAACTCTTGAAGATGCTTCAATGCCTTGCTGAAGATTGTAACAGAGACAGGAAAAGGATCAATCATCTTCTGAAGACCCCCAACCCAGTTTGTGAGTCTTCATCGAACCTGGAACAATATAACAATTAAATAACGAGTAATCAATAAATAAAACTGATTAATTACCAAATGCGTATGTGAATGCAGCTAAATTGTAATAATGAAACACTTACCATCAATATTA
Organism: Agonum fuliginosum; assembly: GCA_947534325.1. Lineage (NCBI taxonomy): Eukaryota > Metazoa > Arthropoda > Insecta > Coleoptera > Carabidae > Agonum > Agonum fuliginosum. The sequence continues at coordinate 6,262,334 of OX384034.1, forward strand.
AGATGCACTAGGTCCATAAACAGCAGCAGATGACGCCCAAAGTAGTAATTACAACTCCAGAACTCTTGAAGATGCTTCAATTCATTGTTAAAAAGGATCAATCATCTTCTGAAAATCTTCAATAACCCAGTTTATGAGTCTTCATCGAACCTGGAACAATATAACAATTAAATAACGAGCAAACAATAAATAAAACTGATCAATTACCTTCAATAACCTTCCAACTGAAGAAATACATCTTCTTATTGTGTTCTTGTACCGTAGTGTCCTCAATATACTCAATGATGATGGTAGAAACCCAAATAATAATGTAGGTTTCAAGTATTCACTTCCATATTGTCTCCATTCTTGCACACAACAGTACTGACCTGTAAATATATCACTTTTATTAAATATTTTAGCCACAGAAACGATTTAATATTTGTTTATAACTTAAAATTGAACAACAGTTTATTAAAATTCACTTCAAATACTTTAACAAAACGAAACTGAGTACATGCAAATGGCGGACACGTTACATGACGATTCATTAGGTCTGTGACGTCACGCATATCTTAAAATGCGTTACAAATATGTAATTTTTCCAGAAAATATTATATCCCGAACGAATTTTATTTAGCAGTTATTCTAAATAAATTATTAAAACAATCTGATTACCTTAGTTGCAGAAATAAATCTCTCCATTGCGTAATCTCAAGAGTTTGAGTTATTTTCTTCAAAGATGATGGCATGCCCTCAAATTTGTATGCAGTTTCTAGTATTCCCTTGTTCCTTGTTTGCACACAATAGCGTTTACCTATAAGTAAATCACTTATTTAACACACGGCATAACACTCACATAACATAATGGAGTCCAATGAACAGAAAATAAAGGAATTTGTTAATCATTATGCCGCAAACCAACAATAATACATGTCGAGGACACTCACAATTTCTTATTTATTGTTTTTCACTTTAAATTATACTGCTGGTTACTTAAATACACTAGAATATCTTTATCAAACACAAGAACTAAAAGATGACGCCAAAACTGTACTCACATCACAATGGCGTCACCTGAACTGAATGTCGTTCTGCGAAATCTGACCACAATTAATACTTTGTGTTTTGGCAAGAATAATTACACCGTTTATTGCGAAAAACTATGCTGATTAATAATCCGCGAACAGGTTTTAATTATCTAGTACTGTTTACGAGAAATAATTGTTTCTAGCACAATATCGAGGTCAAGTTTTACACAAAATGTGTCGACGCTTCTGATTGGCTGAATATCGCGATGCAATTTGTAATTGAAAAAGGAACGATGAGTTTGATTGGTTGAAATTAATGCAATGTAATTGGATGTTCAAAGCGGGTTGTATGAAATAGCAAACGATTTTATTTTTTAAATTTTGATAATATAAGTTAGCTAAACAATAAAAAAAACTATTAATATGCGAATATAACTAAATAATTTTCTATATTCTGGGCAACACTTAATAAAATTGATTTTAATGTATTTCATATCATATTATATTCTAAAATTTTTTGTAAGAGTCCCAAGACCATAGAATAGAATATTTTGTTACTACCAAATTATTATAAACATTTAAAATGGCATCCTCAATATTTTTTATCAATATTTGTACTTTATTTTGCAATGTTTTCAGTATAATAATGAAAATTAATATTTTTAAATAACATAATTGATAGAAATGATCTAACTGATAGCTTCGAACGTTGTTTACTGTGACGTCACGCATACCAGAACCAATTAGCTCATTCAGAGAAGTTATGAAATATACCTACGTACATGAATTTAAAATAAAAATACTGTTTCAAAATGGTATTATGCAAGAATGATTTAAAATTCGACATTGAAAAAGACAACAATTAACATAAGCAACAATAGTTTAAAAGTTAATAATACAATAATATGATTATCGATAATACAATATAACAATAATATAGTATTTTATATTTTACCTTGTGTGCAGTTACCAGCCGTCAGATCATAGTAGTTAGTAGCTCAAAAACGCACACATGGTTTAAAATGGCACACATAAACCTTTTATAAATATTTGCAATTTATTATTGTAATTTTTCTAATATTGTTTGGAGTAATATTTAAATAAACATGACTGATACAAAGCCAGACATAAACTGAGAACGTGTTTGTGACGTCACGCAGACAGGAATCAACTTCGTTCAATGTAATGAAATAAACGTAAAGCGTTTATTTATCGATTTTAAATTAAAATGTTTTGAAATTGTAATATGCAACAAATATTTAAAGTTCAACAATGAAACAATATTGAGATTGTTGACAAAACATTCAATTATTTAATATTATTTTTTTCAAACTATTAAAACAAAATATTTTTAAATAAGAAGATACTTAATTAAAATATGCAACAAAGAATTCCATTGCAACAATAGAATAATATGTGATTGTTGAAATAAATATTCTACAACGTCTTTTACTAAACGTATGTTGGTGGAGAGGGCATAATTATGTGCAGTTAGACAAAAATGTGTAGAAACAATTAAATGAAATACAATTCTGTTGGTAATATTTAATAATTTTTTATACCAACTCATTGTAGAGTTAATTATTTGAAAAGGGGCTCTTACCGTTTACGTAGGCCCCAAAATCGGACGCCTCTGCAACTTAACGATGGCCAACAATTTATGTCACTGGAGCTGCAAACATAAAAATACATTTTAGACCATAGAATTACTATTTATTGTATATATTTGATAAATATATACTTTATATACAATTACCTTTATATATTTTGTCAACATATTATAGCAAATATAATAATAACGAAAAACATTAAATAAAACAAAATTGTATTAAAATTACTTTTAAAAAAATTAATATATAAATGCTTTTTTTAAAGTGGCGTTTCCGCCGCTCCAAATTTTGGCCGCCCACGTACGGGGGCACGCTCTGCATCGGCTCTGCACCTATGCCAGAATCGACCCTGCTATGCGTGTTTGTTGAACGATTGCTATGCGTTTGTTGAGCGATTGCTTTGGAAATTAGTTAAATTAATATTAATTAATAACAATCGCCGAAAAAATAATGTGTTATTTATATTTTCGTGAAATTTTATTGATTCACCATAGCAACAATTACTTTTACTGCCTAGGCATTAAAAATAATATATACCACAGGACTAAAGTACCGTCAACTGGGGTGACTTCGGACACTTTTTTGATATTTTTTGCAATAACTTTGTTAATTTGTAAAATAAATTTGATTTTTTTGATAAGATGTTGCAACTGATGTCTTAGCATGATTTTCCAATACAGACCATATTTTTAATGTTTTAATTATAGTACTTTTTTATATTTTTCTGCTGTCCGAATTCACCTCTCGATGTGGGGTGAATTCGGACAGCTATTAAAAACCCATAGTAAACCGAACAGGTACCTATAAAAAAGTAACTTCGGACACAAAATTGTCAAAAAAATATGTATTTATGTATTATAATTTTTTAAATAATAATTCGAAATAATTTTTTTTATTAATAAAGCAATCGCAATAAAATTTTATATGGGTAAACTAGACATAAGGAGACATCAAAATATATATTATTTACAAAAATATCGCTTCCAGTTAAACCGGAAATGACATCAACTTTGTTATTTCAAATAGGACACCCCATATATTTTTACATATTTCAATTCTACATGTAATTCTGAATCCAACGATGTATCACAAGTTTGGCTTTCATGCAAAATATTTCACAAAAATAAATAAACTATTAAAAGTTTAAGTATTATTTAATGAAAATACAAACAAAAGATAACAAATTAATAAATTATAGAAGATGTTCAAAGTGACCACCATTTTCTTTTACACATTTACAAAATTTCATAACGATTGCTAATAAAAAATGTGATGTGGCCAGCACACGACCTCTCGCCTAATTCTGCTTATTCTACTAATCTAATAAATAGTTTTACTTACATTTTAATAGTTTCATGTTTATGTGATATGTGAACGATATATATTTTAAACAATTATTTATTGAAAGTCTCATTAATTATTCAACCAACATTGAAATCTACAGCAAAACAATTACGTCATATTCTAATTGATAGGCAGTCACTAATTTAATTAAGTTGTTGTTCGATGCCAGTCTACTACTCGTATTACTACGATTTTTAATTAAACAGAAATGAACAAGTTACATAAAATTACGTGTACAAAAATCCACAATTTAAAGCAAAGTTTCATATGTAAAAATATATAAATTATGTATGTATAGAACAGCCACATCCAATTAAAATACACGATAAATTTCTATGCATTTTAGAATTGAATTGTGTAAATCCCAAGTTAATATCATTTACCGTTCAAGAATTACAGGCAATGGAAATGAAATATGTAACAATAGACAAAGTACATACCAATTCTCTCACAAGAGCTTCAATTTTTATACAGACACACTTCCAGCATATATCATTTTGCACAAACACTTTAAAAAGTCCGCAGATTTCTCTAATTTAATCCCGGGAACCATGTGCTCGCTTGCCGATATCTGGCCATTCAAACTGCCGGACTATTACACAACTTTTTCACTAAAACGAATAAAATTCGTCACTTTTTGCTTTATATCTTATTTATTTCACTTTATAAATTCATAGTTATGGGTGGGCCATGGGTATGGGTTGGGGCATAGTCTCGAGCGAAGGGCTACCCCGGGAGGCGACTGCGACCTACCGCGCGAGAGGCGGTCAGGCCGCAGTCTTTGCGACGCCACCAGATTTTGCTACCAAGAAGCCTTAATTAAATTAAATCTTGATGACGTCAGTCGCCCCCACCGCCACAAGTTAGTCGACACCAGCGCCACGACTTACAATGTCCGACACCAAAGTCATCAGTGGCGAGATGAGAATTTTATTTCTTGGGTCTAGTCGCTAATAGAGATTTTCCACTCGAGCTGAATATGCTTCATTCCACACTTGTTGCAGAATATACTATTTTCTACTCCTGGTATACAGTGAGTTTATTTTAACTTGAAACATAGGATTTATCAGGTTCATGGTTACGGAATTGACCAGCAATGTATTAGAGCGTTCTTTTTAAAATGAAACATAGGGAATCAATTTGAATTTGGTAATTGGTGTCACACTGCTGCTACCTGGAAATACGATTTATACTTTGAACAATTAAAAGTTTATGTTGAAAGCGTTCCTTGGAACTATTACAGCTGCCCAAATATCTTATATTGTTCAAGAATATTATAGTTAAATTGATTCCCTATGTTTCATTTTAAAAAGAACGCTCTAATACAGTGCTGTAACCTCGGGTTTTATATAATGGACATACTGATTTCAAGTGAATCTTCGTCTGATTCGGGCGATGAACAGATTATAAATTTTATTAATCGTTTGGGACGAGTGCGAAAATTCCCTAAACTACAATATAAATATATGCACAAAATTAAACATATATGCAATATTTTACAAATATAGGCAGATATGCAACATAATTTTATTCATTTTTACTTATAATTGTTATAAATAAGAAAACTACATTTTCTTAACAATGCACAAGAATATAATAATAATAATAATATAATAGGAAATAAAATATTGAAACATGCAAAAATTTTATACCATATTTTGATCTATTTTTGTATGAAATGCAAACATTTGTAAAAAAAATACCAATATGCACAATAATACAATATATGCAAATGCATAATAATTATAATCCGCACTTTAATAATAATATGTAATAATACTTCCAAAACATTAATTACTGCATATGAGTAAACTTCAAAATTTCGGGTTAACCTACCTTCACTTGTCGGATTAACTTTTCGGTTAAATTAAACTCGTTTAACAGCTAATGGAAACTGAAATACGCCTAACCAATAAAAATTATGGTTAACTAAATTTTTTTGGTTTAACCTTGTACTGAACTACCGGGCCTAAGTCGCAATTTTAAGGGAGTACCTATCTACATTTTAATAACTAAGCTCGTATGAAACTGGCGGCATTGGAGTTTTTCGGGTTTTTTGCACTTAAGAGGCCCGTCTACCTCCTAAAATCCAGCACAAAACGTACAAACGTAGCGAGTACCTACCTATTTTGTGGCCAATACAAGAATGGTAAAATTGTATTTCAACAAGGATTATATACTTAAAGAATCAATTAATAGTTATGCCTTTTTAAAATTTTAATAAAAATATTGTACATGATTATAAAAATTCCGAAATATTAAAAAAAAACTATTTATGCAAACATTACAGGGTTATATATCATGTGCGAAAAAAATATACGTACTTACAAAATCATAGGTATACCTATTACTGTGCTATTTACTTCGAACAATCCACCAATCCAGTAATAGTATCTATGGGGCGAATGAGGAGAAGCCCGAATAAATAATCACAGTTTCCCGGGACGTTGGTCGGTAGCCTAGAATTTGAAATTCATGTTTATGTTAGGTTAGGTCGAACCCGTAAGTAAAATGTAGATGCACAGAGGTCCTGTAAGTCATCTTCTATTCAATTACTCTGTAATTAATACTTCATCGACCAGGACAATCCCTTAACGCCTACCGCAACAAGTCTCATTCAACATTTATCATTGAATTAATTAAATGCGTTTATTTTAGATGGTTTCACTGCTTATGGAATGGATAAATCATTTGGTTTACTTTGCCTCATACTTGCTCATGAGGAATGATTCTAGAAAAATTATAGCATGGTTATGTTTCTGAAAACTTATAATAATTTAAACTTGTGAATTAAAAAAGAATAAGAGGACTGTATCTGCAGTCAAACCTCTTTAATTCCAATTTATATGCGTCCGAAAAAATTGCAAGCGAGCTACTCGGTATGTTGGAGGAGGTCTGGTCGCATGGCGCGCCTTCGTGCCAAAAAATCTGCTTCATTTATTCTTCTTCGAACAATACGTTCACAAATATTCTCAGTAAGCAACTGTAGTAATGATTTATGGGATAATTATAGTGTGATTTCGACGCGATGTCAAAACAAACAATTTAGCATTTCTGTTGCTTTTGCTTCCTCTCGGGCCTATTCCATGTCTTCTGGTATACAAATATGTCTCCAGAAAACGTGTATAAACGCGTGAAATAGTACTAAGTGATACATTGTACCGTTCAGCAACGAAATGTTGATTTCTTCCATCTACGATTAAAGATTAAAGTGATGCTGAAAACTACAGTTTCTGCACTTAATGCCATTATGAACACATGGGCCACATAAAAATGGCAAATAAACAATAAAGTTATATTTTGATATCAAATATTTTTAAACTATATTATGTGAATATTTGGAAAAACTATATAAATTTAATAATAAATAAATACCTCTAGAACAGCTGACACGGGAATAAGTAATTCTCCTTTTTCTTTTTCAGCAGTAAAATATTGGTACAAATTCAAGACAATCTGAATTGTTTATTTATTATTGCGTTTGCCGGGCATATTTATAAATATTATTATAAATATCTATATGTAAACAGCTAATGGATGCATAAAACAACGATATACCTATGTTAAATTATTTAATCACAGTGAAAATAGTTTTTATTTGTTTGACAGTTTCAAAATTTACAATACATATTTCATAAAACAATATGAAAAACAGCCTACTCATATAACAAATTGCTGGTATATCAACAATATAATTATACGTTTTCTATTTCTTTCTTTTTCTACTTCATAATAAAAACAAAGAACAAAACTTCACGTAACGGTATCAATACTACGCAAATTTCGAATGACATACGTGTTTCAACTAAATATATGACAGTAATAAGATAGAAAGAGTAAGACAAAGTATTCTTTAGTTATTCTTGAAAATAAAATAATGACGTCACGGCAAAGAAGTTTGGGACGGACTTTAAAAGGAATATTTAAGTAAATTGTTAATACTTTTATGAGTTGACAATGGAAACGATTTCGGGAAGTCGCTGAGTTATGCGCGAAAAACCTCGAAATGCACTTTTTTCAAACACTCACAACTCTGTCTAAAATCAACGTAGGAACTTCGTTCTTTGAGTCCTGCACAGAAAATTGAACAAATTTTTGTGACCTATTAATGAAACGAGTTAAAAAAAAATTCAACTCCGTAGGTACACATCGTCAAAGTTGGACATTTTTTCGATTTAAAAGCATTTTTTTCACAGGGTGCTGGAGCTGGAGGGGGGCGGGAGGGATGACGCTAAAGTTCGCATGCATGACTTTAAAGTAGACACTTCAAAGTTTTTCGCCCTCGAAGATTATCGAAATTGATTGAAAATGCGTCGAATTATGACGATTTGAAAATGGGTGAAATTTCGCCTCATTTCAAGTAGTGTTCTCCTAATTGTGTTGACGAGTTTATTTCGCCATTCATCTTCAAATTCCCGTTTTCCATGCCGGTGAGTGTATGTCGCTGAATTGGATAAATTGGGACGAAAAATAGATGCTCATCAGCACAAAACATAATGAGAACACAAACATGTTTTCATTTCTAATTCTCGGCATGTCTAATAAATTATATCATGATCCATCCATAATAGGCTGTAAATTGTTCACATATCTTCCTACCGGGGTAATTGGCAACATTGACGTATAAATGTAATAACTCCTGAGATCCTAATATATGGCAGTAATTTTAAAGAAAATGAACGCAGCGGGCAGATATATCAGAAATTCCGTTCAGGCCAGAATATTTTCCGTGGAGTGTCTATGGCTCTCCTCTGTATGCTTTTGTTGGAATTCCCTCTCGTGACTGGGTTTTCTTAATAGAATTCCGTTGACCGCAAGTTATTTATTATATAGCCGTGTACACGCTCGATATAATGTGATTTTCCCTCACGCACGGAACTTTGTGTCTTCTTCGCTGAACTGTAAACAAACGTTTACGTGAAATGACGTTTTCTCATATTTATTTCTATCCTACTTCTGTTAGGATTGAGGAATGCCAAACTTTAAATTGAATTTTTTTTGAAATGTCGGTTAGTAATACATTTGTTTTCTTGATCTATTTTGTATTAATAATAGTAATAGTGCAGCAGTATTTCTATGTGAAATAAATTAATAGGTATCCGTATATCCTTTTTTATGTAGGGGAGAGTATTCCACAATGAGACAAACTAATTTTTTTTAAAACTGTCTCGTCGTATTTAAGTGATATTTGTACTCATTTACAATAAACATAATGCATATGCATAAGTTGTAACGCTCTAGTTTCGTGTTAATCTGTCTAGTAGGTTAAGAGTTATTAAAAAAAACTGTAGGTAGGTATTTCAGGTTAGTGTGTGTTTTTATTAAACTAACTTTATGCAAGTTTTTTATACACGTACTGTCAATAAACTAAAAAAATCTGCTGTGGCCAGTACACGACCTCTCGCCTAATTCTGCTTATTCTACTAATCTCGAGACTAATCTAATAAATAGTTTTACTTACATTTTAATAGTTTTATGTTCATGTAAGATGTAAACGATAATGTAAACCAAGATGCAAGCAAAAGATGTCAACTGTACTGTCACTGTCAGAATAATTCAAATTTTATGTGGAAACAAATTTCCTATCATGGACAACAAGATAGAATATTAATTGTACTTTATTTTATTGTTAAATACTACCAGATTCAACAAATTTTATTTATAATTAACTGTACCCATAGATAATTATATTTTCTTTTATTTTTAATTGCAGACATTACCATAAATAAATAATGTACCAATATATTTAAAGAAAACTTAATCAAGCTTCAAAAAGTACTACTTCCGGTTTGCGGATTTCTTCCAAAATGTTATCCGGTGTTAAGATACTTATTAAAACCTTAAATATGAAATTTGGTTATTAAAGGTTTGATACTTTTTCAGTTATCGTGGACGAAAAATCGTCAGTCCATACATTCATACAAACACACACACGCACACACGCACACACACACACATACACACACACAGACATCATCGTGAAAATAGTAAATTTGTATTGTAGAGACCCTGAAACGTGCTTATCCACCAAAAACTCATACTCGAAAATTTTGACCCATTACAATACCTCTCTTATAGAATATGAGGCGAGAGGTAAAAAATGAATTTTGTTTTATTTTGAAGTATTAAAGGAAATGTTCATTTCACTCTACTATAGTTCATTCTGCTGTTCTTAACACGATGAGACAATAGAATATTTCCACAATGAGACATTGTTGTTCTTATGTCGTTTGAAATAACTTTGTTTTTTACGGCGGTAAAGTTTAGTAAATATCTGATAAATGTACGGGCAAGTTTAAGTATCCTGCGATTGAAGATATTTCCGTAGAAAAACGACAAAGACGTAAAAATAAGTTTACCACAACCTGTCACCCAAGGAACTAAAGACAACAAAATTGTTTAGTTTCGAAATATATTTTGGCACTCTTGATGTTCGCTAAATCTTTAACTTATACTTTTAGTTTATTCAATTACCGTTTATAATAAATATTACAAATTCATTCTGGACAATAAGACAATTTCAATTTTTTTTTGAAAAACTTTTATTTTAATGTACTTACTTACACCATAAAAAATTTGTCTTTTCTATAATTTATGAAAACTATAATAAAGTGTATGTTTATACTTTATAAACAAAAATATCAAAACCATTTTCTGTCTCATTGTGAAACACTCTCCCCTATTTGTCGCACCATCATATGTTAATTTTATGTGATGTTCTTATATTTTTCAAAAAATTTAATGCTAAAAACTGTCAAATGAAAAATAATTTTTCATGTATTGTGATGGGTGAATGTGATTCCCGGGAACGAATAGTTCGGAAAATTTCACGAGATATTTTCTGAGAAATTTTCCAGTGAAATTTTTCAAGGAAACATCCTGGGAAATTTTCACGGATTTTATAAATTGTGAGTTTTGTTTTAATAAAAATAAATAATTGATGCACCTGTATTTAAATCTATTGTTTACTAAAACCAACCACTGGTGATGCGAAACTACTGTAAAGATAAATAAATACGCTCGAATAATTTCATAATTCAAAATTAGTTTCACCTTGGTTCTATCTTTCTAACGAAATGTATTCTTTTTGCACAAATCCATTTATCAATTTGTAGTGCACAGCATCCCACCGTCTCGTAATTTAATAAATTACACGTAACGACGGGAAATTCCGTTCAGTAATACGAAAATCTAAAATAGTACGTCGCTGTTCATTACAGAAATGAGAAATGATTAGCTACCTACGACAGAGCAACATAATTTCAATATAACTGCATGCATAATAGAGTCGGCGACGACACACAGCGAGAGAACAGCACAGCAACGCTCCTGCTGAGCTCAAACAGAAGTTCACGTGCTCCATTTTCATTATCAGTTTCATACAGCAGTGCATTACAGCGATTAAAATAAATCCAAAGGGAATAACTGAATTCTGAACACTGAGCTTAAAAATGCAGTCATAATAAAAAGGATTCTGTTGAATTATATTCTAAACATTTTGCAGGCGAACGCGTTCAGCACTTTAGCAGGATTTTTTATAATTCTACTATTCATTCGGTTTATTTTTGTGTTTTGTACTAATTAATATTCTTTTTATGTTATGTGCTTATTAGATAAATTATATTCAGTTAAGTAAACGAAATTTTAATAATGAAATGATAATAATTATTATTAATTGCCACATAGTGCCTACTAAATTTGATTAGAATACTTATCTATTACTACAGTAAATAATGGCGTCCGCTTATTTAGTCAAATATAGTTTTGTCAAAACGTAGTTTGACCAAAAATGATTAAGCCAAACTGTATTTTAGTCAAACTGTAATTTGTTCAACTAGAATTTTGTCAAACCTTAAATATGCCAACCCGTAATTTGGCCAAACTGTATTCTAGACAAACTGTAATTTCACATTCCGTATTTTGACCAAACCGCAACTTCGACTAATATTTTATTGTCAAATCATTTTCAGGTCAACCGTAATTTAGCCAAAACGCAACTATACCTAACAGGAATAATCCAAAACGGAATTTATTCAAACCGTATTTTTGTCAAATCGCAGTTATGCATAACCGTAATCTTGCCAAACGCATTTTACTCAAATCGTAATCTGCCCAACTGTATGTCTTTATATAGAGTTGGGAAGATTAAGATTTGACTAAAATACGGTTGGCAAGATTACGGTTATGCATATCTGCGATTTGACAAAAATACGTGTTGGATACATTCCGTGTTGAATTATTCCAGTTAGGTATAGTTGCGTTTTGGCTAAATTACGGTTTAACTGAAAACTATTTGACAAAATAATATTAGTCGAAGTTGAGGTTTGGTCAAATTACGGAATGTGAAATTACAGTTTGTTTAGAATACAGTTTGGCCAAATTACGGGTTGGCATATTTACGGTTTGACAAAATTCCAGTTGAACAAATTACAGTTTGACTAAAATACAGTTTGGCTTAATTATTTTTGGTCAAACTACGTTTTGACAAAACTATATTTGTCCGAATTGTGTGCTCCCTAAATAATTAATTCATAAGTCAAATTTAAAATGACAGTAGTTGTCAGAAATATGGGTGTAACCATCGCCTACGTTATTATTCAAGGCCTGGAAATACAATTTTAGTTGCTAGGAACAATTGAATGTAAAATTTGGTCGAGTGAGAATTAAAATTAATGGTAGATTATATTATAAGTGAGTGAAATAAGTAATTAACTCATTATGCATAAGTGAGATGATTAACGCGCGAGTGTGGTAATTCAATCGTATGTATAATGACATTTTACTCACGTGTGATATACGACGTTTTATCTTACAGTAGCAGCTTTTCATATGAAATTAGTTTAAATCTATATTTCAAATATAAAATATACGAAAATGACGTTTAATGAAAAAATACTAAAAATGTATATAAAATATATAATTTACCTTACTGTAATCAAAATGATAATTTAACCAATTCCATTTATTATATAAATTATGTAATTATAATTTCAGTTAGGTTACTCAGGTTAGTAGTAAAAAATTTCCGATAAATTTTTATGTTTTCAAGGTTACTATTATCAACTGTAATTACACAAGAGCTTTTTATTTCGCCGGATAAATTTTTTTGCCTTGCAATTTTAAAAGAAACATTGTTTAATACCGTGAGTTTTATTTAACTTGAAACATGTGATCTTTCATATCCATGGTTACGAATTTGACAGCAATGTATTAGAGCGTTTCATTTAAAATAGAACATATAGCAAATGAAATATGTATGTATTTCTAATCATTTTAGATATGAAAAAAGTTGCAAGAAATATAAACATTTAATAGATATTTTTTCAGAATACAATTTATAACAAATTCTCAAATACACGAAATAAATCAGATAGGTACTTGTCAGAGGCTAACATATGCATTATACCAACGTATCATTTGCACCTTTTCTTCAATTGTATACCTGATTTTCAACAACACAGCCCTAATTGACAGATAATATTTACTTGATAATGACAGCCTATGTTCTATTTTAAATGAATCGCTCTAATACATTGCTGTCAAATTCGTAACCATGGATATGAAAGATCCCATGTTTCACGATAAATAAAACACACGGTATAATCACGACACTGTAGGTGGAGCGATTTTATCTTAAAACAATTTTTCGAATTAATGTGCTGTCAGGTGACAAGGTTGAGATGTCAAACAAAAATTTATTCGGAGGAAATAAAATGCTCGAGTGTAATTCAACGAGATAATTTTTTAACGACTCCTTTGGTTCTTTTTTACAAATATTCCCAAAATCTAATATGAAACAAATGACATTTTAGTGTTTCGTTTATTGTTTGGTTGCTAAGAAAAATGTAAATAAGGTTTTATCACTTGAAGTGGAATTATCGTAATAAATTTTTTAATTGCTTGTTATTTGTTTCATTGTAATGGGAATTTGATTTAAATATTTTTTTTCAAAATATCTCTCATGTATTTTTGTCAGATGATTCCATCATTCGATCTAAACTTATTTCAGTTTCGAGTTTGTCGTCCATAAATACTTCTCTATCCATTCCAGCATCCAACCTCCAAAATCCCTAGTTTCCACTGTTTATATCACATAATATCTAAAACTGTCAGAAACATAATAGCATCTCAACGTAGCGCAAGTAATAAAGAAGAATCGAGTGATCTTCGGAATGTTTCTTTTTACCTCCACTAGGCGGTGTACTGTCCAACACATGCAGGAGGAGGAAGAGAAGGGAGTGCTCTGCTATTGTTATAAATCTCTGCAGCAGCGCGCAACTGATAGCAACGTGGACTTGAAATATATCAAACTGAACGCGGCGACCGCAACGGCTGTAGTGAAGTTTAGAATTCTGGTTTTTATGGGACTGATATTGTGATATTGGAAATGTGGACGTGAGAAAGTTCCAAGAGATTTAGATTTAACGGGTTTTTGCTGTCGTTCCGATAGCCAGATGTCTAGAATTCTAGATTCAAGAAGGATGTTTCAATTTTGTTTTTAATAATGATGTTTGCTTAACCTACTTCTTTTTGAAATTAAAGGAACTGGCATCAAATTTTGTTACAGTGATAAGTTGAAAATTCACATTTAATTCATTTTTGTGGATAAGCCATTATTTTAGTATTAAGCGGCCCGTTTACGTTTTGTTTCCGAATTCCTAGAATACTCTCGATTTTATTTTTTTTTTTCTATTCCAGTCTTTTCCCCACTACTACGGCTGCCTAAAACTAGCCCGAATCTCGTACTTTGCCGCATCCTAGCAATGCAATGTCATTTTGAAGTTGAAAAATACTGTAAAAGTGTTTTCGTTGCGACTGTAAGTTTATTATTTACTTCAGGATAATGTTTTTATAAACCATTGTAAATTCAAAGCGGGAACAGAGAGATTCTTATGCAACCAGGACTTTATTTATTTAAGACGATCAAGTTGTAAGTTTGTAGCGTTTGAGTGCAATTTTATTGCTGTTTGATGACAATCACTCAGTGTTGGCTGAGATACTTGAACCACAGAACTCCGGGTTCATTTCATACGTCATTATATGCAGAAAGCTGTGGTTAAACCCGCGCAGCTACTGCCTTCACAACATAAGGAAATAACTAAATTTCTATTTATGAAAAAAGTTAAAGATACTTACAGTTTGAAATTTAAAAAAATAATTTTGTTCTGTACCAAGCTGCTGTTAACAAATCTAAATAAACTTTTGATGAATTCAGTTAGTAAATAAGAATCCTTCCCAACAGAATATTGTTTTTAGTTTATGATTAGTAAATAAAGCGAAATTAAGAAGAAGAGTAATCATTATAGAACTTGCTATTTTTTATGACAAAATGTAAATGTTAAAAAACAACAAACGTGTAATAAATGCAAGAAGTTTGAATAAGTAAATAAATCTGAATAGTTGCTTATTTCTATCCGATAATTAGAAGCAAATTTCCCATGCGTGAAAGCAATTATTGTCTTTCATTGTTGACCCATCAAACTACTTCTCTAATCTCTTGCTCGTAGTAGGCGTAGACAGAACACCCTTCCTAACCCAACAAGAAGAATAACCCAGTCTCTCAAGTCTCGAATCCGACTAGGGAAGTTTCCGTTTTATCTGTTGGCAGAGCCGACTGTAAAATGAAGTTTCACGTCGACACTCGCGCGAACTTTGCCGAGTTAAATACGCACGCATTTCGTCTTCAGATCCGTGTCTGATCTTCTCTTCTTCTTCTTTACTCCTGCTGGAGTAGAGTCCTAGTCCTGCTCTTTGTTATATCATTTGTAGGTTCGCAGGATTCTGAACAGAGGTGGATTAAAAATAAATTATTAGAAGAGCATTGCGCATATTACAACCCGACTAAACTTACCTACTAAGTTTATTAATTTTTACTCTTGTTAGCATTTGAGAAAACTGCAAATTATTGGTTTTGAACATCAAAAGTAAATGCAGCTTACCAAGAAAATAATGGCACATAATTAAAAGCAGCAAAGTTAGTTTAAATAGTCATAACATAACTCAAGAGAATATACTTGTTTTCATTGGAAAAAGTCTTTACTCTTGTCTTAGGCCACTGAACGAATTTATTTGTTTAAGCGGCCCGTATACGATTTTTCCGAATTCCAGAATACTCTCCATTTTACTTTTTTTCTATTCCACTCTTTTCCTCACTACTAGGACTGCCTAAAATCAGCCCGAAACTCATACTTTACCGCATCCTAGCAATGCAATGTCATTTTAAAGTTTAAAAATACTGTAAAAGAGAGTGTTTTCGTTGCGAATAAACTGTTCCTCAATAAATTTTTCTCGTCGAATTATTCATACTTATACATACTCGTAGATAAGTATACTACAAATTTGTAAAAATTTTCCAAAATCTCTTGTAATTTTCTCAGTGGCCTAGTTTACACCGTAGACCTATATTCGACCTATATCCCAAATTCGACCCAAATGTTGCTAGGCCGCCTGGTGTAAACACTTAAAATATGAAGCGGCCTGACATAGGTCAGGCCACTTTTACATGTGGCCTGACCTATACTAGGCCGCGGCCCAAACGTATTCATTGCGGTGTAAACAGATAGACTCAAAATAGTTTACAAATTAACAGGTAGAGGTTGTTTTCATACGAGTTTGACGTTTGACTGGAAGTTTTGAGGTTAAGCCGTTGAGCGCACTTATTCTGGGATTGAGTGTTTTAAGTAGATATTTTTTATTCGTTTGATTAATTTTTTTATAGTTTAAATTAAAAAATTTCAATATCCATTTTAAATAATCTTAACAGTCCAAATAAAAATGACGTTTGAAGAGTTTGACACTTGAAATTAACCAAATTTAAAAACTGGGCAATAAAAAGTATTCTTGTTTTTATCTTAAACTTTAACTTCTAGATGGCGTGAACAAGTGCCTATATCCCACCTATATCTGACCTGTGTAGGCTCTTTTGATATTCGGTGTAAACAACCCGGGTCTGGACCTAGAATAGGTCAGATATGGGTCTGGCCTATGTCAGGTCTGGTCTCCCGGTGTAAACTAGGCCAGTGTCCGAATTTTTTTATGATAATATAAATACAAATAAATACACTACTATGACTGACTAAATCCAACTCGAAACTCCAACTTTACCGCATCCTAGCAATGCAATGTCATTTTGAAGTTGAAAAATGCTGCAAAAGTGTTTTCTTTGCGAGCAAAATTTTTATTATTGACTTGCTCAAGGTAATGTTTTTATAAACATTTAATAGAAAAAGAATGGAACTACACCTTTCTAAAATTTTAAAAATACATTTCTATCACTATCATGACATAACCGTGTAAATTTTGCATAAATTGGAAATTTTGATGAATTTTTCAGAATTTTTATAATCATGTACAAATTTATTAAGAAATTATTAAGTATCTATTTATAAGTAACACGTAACAGTATAAGTTACTGAATGGCAAACTAGTATACTATTACTAATTATTTCAGACATTTGAATATAATAATTACTATGTTTCTCTATATAATTATGAATCAAAGGTAATGATAAATAGTGAATATAAAATGATGGTTTATTAAAGTAAAATTAAATGTAATCGTAGTATTTATCATTTAATTATTTATGTAGGATCCGCCTCTGTAGTCCTGTTTGCAAGTAGAAGTGAGAGAGAAAAGGAAAAGATCATTGTTATCTTAGTATTTCACTCTCGTGTTTCAACACCTTGTGAAATAATAAAACAAATAATCTAATTTTACGGTGGGCTGGATGTTATTTTAAGGTAGGGTTGCTTTATTCCAGCGGTTATCAAAACTTGTTTCATTAATTTCGTCTTCTTTGAGAGTTTTATTTACTTTTTATGGATATTAACTTGAATTTTTTGTGGGGTATAAAAGTGAAAATACAATAAGATCAAAAAGAAAAGTCAAGTTTTTATAAATTTAAAAATTATTTAAATTTTGTTTTCTTGTTCAACCTGACTGATGCTTGAATAATACATGAGTTGATCCAAAATTAATGAATGCGGAATGTAAGTATTATTGATTTATACATATATGTAAACATATTCGCAAGCATTTGTATTTATAACTTTTAAATTTTAAAAATAAAAAAATAATTCATTTGATTAAAAAGTAACCTTTTGAGCTTTTGAGTAACTGTTTTGTGTATATATATACGCAAAGTGTGACTAGGTCAATTTTTTAATTATATGGAAATGCGTACACAAAATAGAAGCGTGCGAGAAAAGGCGTGCGAAAAAATTTACTTTGCGCACGCATATATATTGTACTTTGCGAACGCAAATACAACTTGCGTGCGTAAAGTGAATTTTTCCACACACCTATTTTTGAACGCAAAACAGCCAGGTTACTTTTCGCCTAGTGTCAGTTATATATGATTTTTAAAAAAATTACATACCTACCTACCTAATATTAAATATAAAAATATATTTAGAAAATTAATTATAGTAATAATGTAAGAGATTTTGATACAGTAGGTAATACTTATCAATTTTCTTTTATGACAAATGGTATAATTTTCTAATTTTATGAAGTAATAATAAATGTAGGTTATATTACTTTATTTCATTTTTAAATAATAGTTGTTGTTTCATTAATCTTAAAATTCAGATTTAGCGGATTTTTTAAAATTCGAACTTGAGACCTCAAGTTAATCAGATTTCAATCCATACTGTAATAATATTAATGAACAGAGTTTTTAAATTAACTTTGAAGAACTCCTTTCATTATAGCAATGAATTTTTCCAATGAAAATATGTTTGCAAAATGGGGTTAACTATGTTGAAATTGCTACAATAATTCATAGGCCCTGATAACAAGAAGTTCATATATTATGCATGCGAACAAGTCCTTACCTAAATATTGTCTTAACCTACATCCCCCTGTGGGTTTATCAAATTTTCAATGCAGGTAACATTCGCAGCCTGCGGTAATAAAAACTCGGGCTATAAAATCCAAAATCGAATATGCAAATTACGTAATCGACTTTTAGTACTTTTAATAAACTAGTAGAAGCATCTAGACGCATCCATGCGCTGAATACGTAATTTGCTATAAAATTTTATCAAAGTCATATTGGCCCAGATAATAGTGAGATATTTTACAGCCCCTAGACTTTGCCTGTTCAAAGGGTTTTTATTGAAAATAAATGTTGACGCTGGGAAAATTCGAAAAGAAACTTTTTTGCAAGTGAATGAAAATTCTTCTTCGTCAAAATTCCTAATATTTATATGTTTTACGTCCTTTAAAATTAAAATTTCGATAGATTTGTTATGCCGTTAATTTCTATTTACAAATGCTAAAAAGCTTACACTTATGCCCAGTTGCACCGCTTACACTTAAACTTGTAAACTAGGCTTATATCTAAGTGTTGCTTTAATTCGTTGCACCGATTACTAAACTCGGTTTAAAAATGCTAAACTTGGTTTAAAGATAAGCCTACAATTTTCTTGGTTTAGCAATGGTTTAACGTGGTTTAACTTTAAAATCATACGGCTGTTCGAATTACTGCAACAAAAATGTAAAAATGTCAAATAAATAAAAGATTCATCAAAATGGGGTTGAACCTAGTTTAAGATCAATCAAAATTCCTAAATAAAATCTTATAAAATTCATAAAATCTTTGTAAAATCCGATCATAAATCCGTAAATCTATAAAATATCCATTGATGAGAAATCTTCGGAACTCGTAAGTATACAATAAATATCGAAGTTGTTTACATTTCAATACAATATGATGTGAGACGATCCTCTACCGCGCCAGAAAACAGCCAAAAACATGGATTTTGCGGGCCACTCCACTATGTTTATTGTTTTGTTAAAAATAATAATCTAAAGATATTGTTGAAGATAAAAGTACAATCTACAAAATGGTCTATGCAGAATTTTAAAATTTTGCTTCAAAATCGAAATATGTTAATTTGAATTTTGACAATTTTTGTTATTTTTTGATCACAAATATCTTCTATTTTAAAACGAATTTAAAACATTCGACCGGTTATTTCGCAGATCCAAGCTTTGTTGACAACATTTTAAAATTTGAAGTTAATTCCGTTATAAATAAATGCTGTACAGTGGCGTGCGAAATTCCTATTATTCTTTTACAAATAGGTATGGATACGAAAATTATGTTTCCCCTCAAACATAAATTATTTGTTATTTTTATGTTTAATAAAACAATAAACGCTATAGAATAGCGTGAGGAATTAGTGTTTTTGACTGTTTCCTGCCCATCTTAAGTTCGGTAAAAGGCAAGATAAAAAACTGTAAAAATTATTTTCAGCATATAGCGCTACAAATACAACTAAAATCTACATAAATTTTCGTTGTATTGCCATTTCCAATAACAATTAATACTAATTTACTTGCTGTACAAACCGCGCACGTCCACATTTAGCTCTCGTCACACAGGTATTTACCGCGATGTATTCTCCTTGTTTGTGGTTATGCGGCCATTGTTGTAAAGTACGAAACTTAACGCAACGTAACGTAAACATTTACTAATTAATGTTAGTCGCGAGTTTACTGACAGCGCGTAAGATTAGACTCGCAATTACTTACCGGCTCCTAAGTCGTTTTGTTAGTGTTAGTCACATTTATATGATGTAGGGTGGTGTACATGTGTCGTCAAAGTGAAAGGACTATACGTAGCAAACGTAATTCGTGCTATAAAAGACGAAAAGGAATTTTAAGAATAGAAGTGATGATACGCAAATAGGTATATCAGTGGCGGCTCGTTGGTAAGGGCTGCGGGGCTGCAGCCCCTAGTAGGAAATGAAACTGTTCTGATACATTATTTAAATAATATCAATAAACAATATTATCTATCTATCCATCAAATATATCTTGTAATTTAAAAATTTACGCCTGTGGGCTTACTATTGATGATACTTTGATGCGGCGTGAGTCAACGCTATACCCATTTTCGTTCTATGGGCTGTTGTCGCAACAGCCCTCGAACTTAGGCAGAAGTAGGTGTGCGCGGTGAGGGGAATGATAGCCAATGTGTGGGTTACACAGTGAGCAACGGGGCTGCCACAAACGCAGCTCTGTCGTTCACGGTGAACATAACTGCATGTAGTTTCAAGGTACAAAATAGTTTGCGTTGAAATTATAAGGCGTACAATTGTATATTTTTAAAGGTATATTGTTATTTTATTAAAATTGATTGTGATATTTGATATAATTATGTTTATAATTAAATTTGTATTTATTTTTGTACAAAAACTGGGATAAACTGTGAAGTTTCTCTTCCCTAATAAAAATTAACTTTAAATATAAAGGTATTTAACCATAAACAAATAAAATTTGGCCTGTAGCGCATTTTCATTTAAATTGCAGCCCTTACCTTTAAAAAGTCACCGGCCGCCACTGAGGTATATTGAATGACATTTTAAAATTAATGTTTTTTAAAATTGATATTGCCTACAATGTTCGCTTCAAAAATTTTTATTCACAACCGTCATTAGCGGGGCGGCGCCAGCTCAAAATATTTGGGTGGGCCAGAGCCTGGCCAATAGTTTTTAAGGTGGGCCTGTATAAAATACAAAATTGGTTTAGAAAAAAAATTGCTTTTATGTAGGTATTACTTTCATGAAGAATAAATTTAAAAAACTGATGTGACCAACACATAACCTCCCGCATGGATATTGTAATATATTTGAACTTGGTAATGGTAATTAAGTAGGAAATACAGTAGCTGTTTTTTCCCCGAAAGAATCATCCAATTTGGTTGAAACATCGCTGAGTTATGCCTCGTTTTCATGTATCCGGAATCCGCAGATTTCTTGCGGCATAAAATGGCCGCCACGAATTCCGTCAGTAGTTAAATTATTTTTAACTTTCTGCGGAACTCCGCAAGCTCCGCAAGTTTTGACGTTTAAACTGTCAGTTGTTATAACTTCAAATATATGTTTATTTATGTTGAATATGGAGATGGAATTCGTGGCGGCCATTTTATTCCGCAAGTAATCTGCGGATTCCGGATACATGAAAACGAGGCATTATGCGCGAAAAACCTCGAAATGCACTTTTTTTTCAAACACTCATAACTTTGTGTAAAATCAACGTAGGAACTTCGTTCTTTGAGTCCTGCACAGGAAATTGAACAAATTTTAGTGTCCTTTTGGTGAAAATTTTTTTTCAACTCCGTACACATTGTCAAAGTAGGACATTTTTTCGATTTAAAAGCATTTTTTTTCACAGAGGTGCTGGAGGGGGGCGGAAGGAGTGACGCTAAAGTTCGCATGCAAGTCTTTAAAGTAGACACATCGAAGTTTTTCGCCCCGAAGATTCATCACGCCGAAATTTCACCTAATTTCAAGTGTTCCTCTAATTGTGTTGACGAGTTTATTTCTACAGTAGTACTATTACTGCAGTACGTAGTACTATTATTGCAGTACTACTATTACTACAGTAGATAGTACTATTATTGCAATAGGTGGTACTTTTACTGCAGTGGTACCATTACTGCAGTAGTAGTACTATTACTGCAGTAGTAATATTACTGCAGTAGTACTATTACTGCAGTAGGTAGTACTATTACTGCAGTAGGTGGTATTATTACTACAGTAGGTAGGACTATTACAGCAGTAGTAGTACCTACTATTACTGCAACAATACTACTGCAATACTAGTACTAGGTAGGATTATTACAGCAGTAGTAATAGTAATACTACTACAGTACTAGTACTACTACTGCAGGATATCAGTAAACATAAAAATCATGTAAGTATCTTTCTTTTACGACTACTTATGCGGCTAAATATACCTTCAAAAAGCTCAAAATTTGCTTTAAAATGCTATGCTGTTAAATAGCTTGGTGCCATTAATCACTTATGTATTTAAAATGCAAAACAAAGGAAAATGAGATAATCTGATTGGTCAAATTTGAAATGAGTGAAATAATCAAATATTAAATGGAGTAAATTAAATCCAGCAATCGATAGCTCATAATTTCCGTATTCCTCAATCACATCTCCTTTAATAATTAATAACACCGCCCGCTGACAAGAAAATACTTCCTTGTCATTCGTTTGCGCGCATTCTTAATACATTCCTGAAATCCAGGGATGATGGATATTCAAAGATAATAAACCTGTCTTTTACATTCACGTTGTTATAAATGGTATCTACCTGAATGTTATTCACTGCCATTCCATTTAATATTCGATATTTCACACTGCAAACTGACATTCGTACTAATGCTTGACAGTTGGCAATGCAATTTGCACATGGATGTGCAAATGCCTGGAGCGTAGCTTCTTGCAGTGGCTGACAACGACAACGTTCCACGTTGAAATGCAGCTGCATTACGTTGCAGTTGCAGCTTTACTGCAGTGTAAATCGTGTTATTTTGAGTGCTTCCTCCTGATGACGCATAACTAGATTCATTGTTGTTCAGAAGTTTGGATTTATAATAATATGTATTTAAATTAGTATGGTGCAATGCGGAAACTAGAGAAATGTAGATTTGTTGGGTTTTGTTTTGTGTATTTGCTAATCATATTTTAAGAAGCGAAATTAATTTACTTGATACAATATTAAATCTGCCTTAGATTTTCACAATTTACACCGTAACAAATATTATTATTACTTTCAAAAAATATCTATCTAGTTTCTTCAAACAGGCACACTCCCCAAAAAATTGTGTTTTTAAGTTTATAAGCTAATTCAAAGGCGCATTAAACTACATAAATAATGCTTTTTTATTACTTTCTGTAGTGACATCAACTTCCTTATTTTAAATGGAACATCCTGTATATTTTTTAAGATTTTGATTCTACATAAAATTCTGAATACAACCATGTATAATAAGCTACATTTTCTTTGTAGCTTTCTAAGTAAAGTAATAATTAAAATATTGCAGAAACAAATCGAATAATTCCTTAGTTAGCTATGAAATAAATGGTAGAAAACAGATTTTATGAAATAGATATTTCTATTTTCTTACAAATAAAAATGTATTCATAAAATTAGTGTGCTTCTCGCACTCATACTTTCAACATAAAAATGTTTAATACTAAAATATGTAACCACTAAAAATTTAATTACAATAAGAACATGTAATAACAAAAATAATTGTACAAGGCTGATGATGATTGCCGTTTCGGCGCCGAAATGTTCCGAAATAAATTAATATTACAAACTAATTTTTTTATATGTTGATCCTACTGCCACGTTTTCATACAATAATGCTCCTTGGATCACATAAAACCAGATTATACTTTAATAACCAAATTTCATATTTTAGATTTTAATTAGTATCTTAACATCGGATAATATTTTGGTAGAAATCCGCAAACCGAAAGTAGTACTTTTGAACCTTATATAGTTTACCTTGAATAATTTGGTATATTATTTTTTATGACACTTTTTGCAATTAAAAATAAAATAAAATATAAATATCTATGGGTAGGTACAGATAATGTTAAATACAGTTTGTTGAAACTGGTAGAATTTAATAATAAAATAAAGTACAACTAATATTTTAGTTTTTTTGTAATTAAAGTATCTTGTTGTCCATGATCATGTCAAAATTGTTTCTACAAAATTTTTTAATTTTTATGAACTTTTAGTGAAAACTTTTCTCGTGTGAAAAGGGCATTAGATTAGTAGAATGAGCAGAATTATGTGAGAGGTCGTGTGCTGGCCACATCATATTTTTTTAACACAAAAAATCTGTTCGTGTTTCTTTTACTATTTAATATTTTATGATTTCCTTGTAAGTTGACTGTATAATAAAGTAAGTAAAACTGTGGCGATGAGCACTGAAGTTCCGCTGTTCCGTTTCGTAGCAGCATTTAATTTTTAAAACAAAGTTTATACAAATGGAATTTCTTACCGTTTGATTTATACTGAATATTAACCAAGAGTTTGCAAGAAAATTTAATAAGTTCGAAATAACTTCACTGTTCTTTGTTGATTTTTGAAGCTCTTTGAATTCTTTTTCCTCTCTTAAATTTTCTTTCGACCGTTGATTTTTTTATAAAATCGTCAAGGAAATTTGTAATTGATTCTAAATTACGAATTCTTTGACGTTTAAGCTTTGAAGTATAAATTAATCATTGTGAATTTCGGACAAGCTTGAAAAAGCAGCCACAAGGATATACACTTTCTATTAATTTTTAATTAGCTGCTATAAATACACGCTTTTTCCATACCAAAAGAAAAATGAAAATTATGCAATTATGAGAAAGGGATGTATATTAAATTGATAAAATATTCATAATTATTATTATAGAACTATTATTATTTTTTTTACAGAGCTGTACTTCAACTTGCACAGCTACTGCAGCGTCGATATTTATGTATGCATTTAAAATTACGTGTTAATTTTGAAAGCTTTAACAAGTCTCACTCAAGCATTTAGTTTGAAGCTTTATATTATATGCATTTAAGTTTACTAAGAATTATAAGTTTAAGAAAGAAAGGATTTACTCCCAATTAAAGAATGGTAGATGTTATTATAGTGGAATCCAACCACTTCGACCAATTCGTCTTGGTGTGGTCATATTCACAAATATAACTGTATAACTTACATAGAGCAGAGCTTAATGCAGTTTGTATGGTAGTGCGAAACTATCGTTCACATAGAAATAGAAAATAAGAGTAGTTGCATTGCATTTGTTATAACCTGTAACTTAAATGTGAACTTTGACATGAAAATGTCACATACCAATACCAATAGTAAATAATCGTGCATTGCAAATTTCCTAGCATGTCTGCAAGTTCAGCATTAATAGACATTTTAAATTTTAAATTTAGCGCAGCTGCAACAAAATGACATAATATTAATTAGACATTAATTTCGCATTTCTAACAGTTTCAAAGATATCGCTATACCAAGATAGTTATTTCTGATTAGCCGTTGCAGAGGCTTGCATATTTCTATAAACGGTTGCATTTTTAACATAGGGCAAGATTTTCGCACTACCATACAACCGCACTCCTACTGCATTAATCTCTAAGCGAAAGAAGCTTTGCAATTTAAAGCGGCACCGACTATTTTTAAAACGATCAAGCGATCAGCTTGACTGTCCGAGTGCGATGTAATTGTAAGATGTTTTTACAATTTAAGGGGGGTCACTACCGGCGTAAAATGGTGAAAAAGTATGTTTAGTTTTTTCCTTAAAATTGAAGTAAAAATTCACATTTTTAGAATAACAAATACATTTTTGTACATTTGAATAGATAAAGGTTGTCTCCAATTGCGTCTAATGCCACATTTTAAATTTTTGTACTCTATTTTTTTATATTCATGGATATTTGATCTGTAAGTAGTACAATTCTCGAGATAATCATGAAAATAAATTTGGCAAATTTCTAGTCATTTTCAACAAAAGCGTAATTTTGTCCTTTCAAACAAAAATATATCGACTTCCGGTCTTCAACATTTGATTTCTTAGATAATTTTTTGTTACAAATTACATACATAATTTTCAACATTTTGGGAGCACTATACTTCGACCACAATTCAAACATAACATCTTAGAGACAATAGTTAAATTTTAGTATTTTTTGTGGTTTTTGAGCTGTCATTTCTGAACAAATTAAAATATTGACTTGCAGTTTCCTGCATTAAATTCTTCAAAAAATTCTCTATAAGATACTTTATATAGAAAATGTTCTTATGCCTTAGTTAAACCGATACTTACTGAGGTTTTCCTGGACAAAATATGAAAATTTAAGTATTAATTTTATTTTTTGTGTTTGATCAGCTGTAGTTTCTCAACGGATCAAAATATTAAGTTGAAACTTCCAGCAATCGGTAGCTTGAAAGTTTTTCTATTAAATGCTGGCAATTTCTAATGAAAATTTTCATATGGAGTTCATAGTTTGTTGTCTATGACCCGTCTTAATAGAGATTTTTTTCAAAGATAAAAAACACAAGAACATTGGAATTAAAATAAAGGTAGAAATTACATAATTATTATTTTTTAAATTTGGTTCCGGTTTTCGTTACTGTTTCGGTTCGATTCGTGTCCTTGAAAACTTTTGACCACGTGATAGCGTACTTCTGATTGGCATGTATTTTTGTGACGATTGAAATTTCTGCATGATTATGCCATATAAGTATAACGATTTGTCTGGATTTATATCATAAATAATTATACTCTTAAACATTAAAAATAACAACGTCCGCTGTTTCGTATCAATTTATATAGAAAATATTTATTTTGTATTCAATTTTGAAATTTTATTTTCGTAACGATGATGCTGATTCGTGTAATATGTTTAATTTTGTTTTTAGTCTTGTGTTTGGAAAAAATAAATTGCAACTTTCTCGTAAATATTTTTATATATTGCAAGTATTATTTTATTTTCGTTTTTCATTTTAGATAAGACAGCAAAAAACAGAATATCATGTAAATTATATACGAAACTGCAAAACTGATAATGACGCACAGCAAAAATTCAATTTAACGTATTCTAAATATAATAGAACTACATTTTCTATGAATCTGAATTGGACTTTGTAGAACCATTTGGCGATGATTATAACGTAAGTTTTTTTGGGAAAACGAATTTTATACAAACCTAATCCATTAAAATGGCATATAGTTAGGTAATTTGAAATTAATTTCTGATTAAGATTGAACTACGAAAATGGGGAGATGGCGGTTGGAAGCATAACTTACTAAATATAAATGAAAATAAAGCCTGCAGTTTTATGTACAAATATTTCAGTGTAGTGTGGACGCATTTACTAGAAGCTGCAAATATTGAAACAGGATGCCCAATTAAACCGGTAAAAATTGTTATGGAAATCTTAATACAATATCATAAGAAATATATAATACTCTTGTTAGGGATTGTACCACGTTGAAAATTATGCAGTAGACTCTGGTGCTGGTTTAGGACCTATGTTTGCATGGCCCGGAAAATTTTACTTTTTATTCCAATGTAAGAAAAATAATAGAATTCATATGTGTGTAGAAACTGAATTAATTGTAAATGAAGTGTATACATAAATAAAATAGAAACAAAGTTAAAAATAACTACTTGCATGAATAAACCTGTAACTTAACTTGTGTGTAGCAGCCTCACGTACTGTGCGTTATCAGTATAGATATACAGAATATCCCAGTTACGTTGTACGACACAGGGAACTCGAGAACCGAAATTGGTTAGATTAGACAAAATTTGCCCCATTAGGAGACCAATTTAGAAATTTTTTTGTTTACCCAAAAAAATGCATAGGTGACTAGGTATTCGCGAAAATGTTAATTTCATCAATTTCGTTTTTCATCTACTTATAACTTTTTTATTTGAATTAGCTAACAAATTTCTAAGGCACATTTAAACGAGGAATTCATAGCAGTCCTCATACCAAATTAAAATATTTATATGGAGCTCCATAGTTGTCTTTGATCCGTTTTATTAGAGATTTTTACAACGATAAAAAACACAAGTACATTCAAAATTTAAATAAAGACAGAAATTACATAATAATTATATTTAAATTTGGTTCCGGTTTCCGTAACTGTTCCGGTTTGGTTCGTGCCCCTGAAAACTTTTAACCACGTGTAAGCATACTACTGATTGACATGTATTTTTGTAACGATTGTAATTTCTGCATTATTATACCATATTAAATATAACGATTTGTCTGGATTTATCATAAATAATTATACTCTAAAACATTAAAATAACAACGTCCGCTGTTTCGTATCAATTTATATAGAAAATATTTATTTTGTATTCACTTTTGTAATTTTATTTTTGTAACAATGTTGCTGATTCGTATAATATGTTTCATTTTGTTCCTAATCTTGTGTTTGGAAAAAATAAATTGCAACTCTTTCGTAAATATTTTTATATATTGCAGGGATTTTTTATTTTCGTTTTTAATTTTAGATAACACAGAAAAAAACAGAATTTCACGTAAATTATGTTCGAAACTGCAAAACTGATAATGACTCACAGCAAAAATTGTATTTCACGTATTTTAAATATAATAGAACTACATTTTCTGCCAATTTAAATTGGACTGTCTTAGAACCATTAGACGACGATTATAACGTAAGTTTTTTTGGGAAAACTAATTTTATACAAACCTAATCCATTAAAATGGGACACAGTTAGGTAATCTTAAATTAATTTCTGATTAAGGTACACATTGAACTACGAAAATGGGGAGACGGCGGTTGGAAGCAAAACTTACTAAATATAAATGAAAATAAATTCTGCAGTTTTATGTATAAATATGCCCCTGTAACTTGGTTGCACTTGCTAGAAGCTGCAAATATTGAAAAAGGATGCCCAATGAAACCGGTAAAAAATTGTTACGGATATCTTAATAAAATATCATAATAAATAATATAATACTCTTGTTAGGGATTTTACCACGTTGAAAATTATGCAATAGACGGTGGTGAATATTTAGGACCCATATTTGCGTGGCCCGGAAAATTTTACATTTTAACGCAAATTAAGAAAAATAATAGAATTGAAATTTGTTTAGAGTGTGAAATAATTATAAATGAAGTGTATACATAAATAAAATAGAAACAGAGTTAAAAATGACAAGTTGCATAATTAAGCCTTTGACCTAACTTGTGTGTAGCAGCCTCACGTACTGTGCGTCATCAGTATAGATATACAGATGTCCCAGTTAAGTTGTTTGACATGGGGACCTCGAGAACAGTAAATTTGTCCAAAAGTTGTCCCATTAGGAGGCCAATAGGGTACTTAACATTTTTTTATGTTGAAGAAAATTTTATTTTTGTACAATATTTAACGTATAAGAAGATATTTAATGTAATAAAATCAACAATTATGTTACCAATGTTTATAAAAATTGGTTTAAAATTTACATGCTTTAAAGCAACCTCTCTAATGTGACATCACGTGTGCTAGCCATAAGCCGCAGGTGCGTTGATGTTTTATTTGGGAGAGATGTTAGGGGGTTATTTTGTAATGTCAAAGTGACAGCGGTTTTAAAGTTGTGTATCATGGAATCAGGGTATGAAAAAGCAGATGCTGGAAATTTACCGTTTAACACCCATACTGAAAACGATCAATCATATTTTATAACATAATCTTATTTATAACATGTATATTTTATTTTATTTCTTACCTGAAACTACTCTTTGCACAAACAATATGTTGTAAAATTAATACTTATATCGCTTATATCTCAAAATAAAGACAAAACACGCAGAGGTTCTATTTTGATGTCTTCAAAATTTCAAAATTTTCACTGTCAACACAATCACAACAAAAACAAAATTCCCCTTTCCCCGACAGACAGACGCAGCAAAAAAAGTATAGCTGTCTTCGTCTAACACCTGAATTTTCAATAATTTTTACCTCTCGCCCAGAGAGGTATAGGGATCGTGAAAAAATTCGATGTCGAGATTTTTGTCAATAAGCACGTTTTAGCACCTTTAGAACCTATTTTGACTATTTTCACGATGATGTCTGTGTGTGTGTGTGTGTGTGTGTGTGTGTGTGTGTGTGTGTGTGTGTGTGTGTGTGTGTGTGTGTGTGTGTGTGTGTGTGTGTGTGTGTGTGTGTGTGTGTGTGTGTGTGTGTGTGTGTGTGTGTGTGTGTGTGTGTGTGTGTGTGTGTGTGTGTGTGTGTGTGTGTGTGTGTGTGTGTGTGTGTGTGTGTGTGTGTGTGTGTGTGTGTGTGTGTGTGTGTGTGTGTGTGTGTGTGTGTGTGTGTGTGTGTGTGTGTGTGTGTGTGTGTGTGTGTGTGTGTGTGTGTGTGTGTGTGTGTGTGTGTGTGTGTGTGTGTGTGTGTGTGTGTGTGTGTGTGTGTGTGTGTGTGTGTGTGTGTGTGTGTGTGTGTGTGTGTGTGTGTGTGTGTGTGTGTGTGTGTGTGTGTGTGTGTGTGTGTGTGTGTGTGTGTGTGTGTGTGTGTGTGTGTGTGTGTGTGTGTGTGTGTGTGTGTGTGTGTGTGTGTGTGTGTGTGTGTGTGTGTGTGTGTGTGTGTGTGTGTGTGTGTGTGTGTGTGTGTGTGTGTGTGTGTGTGTGTGTGTGTGTGTGTGTGTGTGTGTGTGTGTGTGTGTGTGTGTGTGTGTGTGTGTGTGTGTGTGTGTGTGTGTGTGTGTGTGTGTGTGTGTGTGTGTGTGTGTGTGTGTGTGTGTGTGTGTGTGTGTGTGTGTGTGTGTGTGTGTGTGTGTGTGTGTGTGTGTGTGTGTGTGTGTGTGTGTGTGTGTGTGTGTGTGTGTGTGTGTGTGTGTGTGTGTGTGTGTGTGTGTGTGTGTGTGTGTGTGTGTGTGTGTGTGTGTGTGTGTGTGTGTGTGTGTGTGTGTGTGTGTGTGTGTGTGTGTGTGTGTGTGTGTGTGTGTGTGTGTGTGTGTGTGTGTGTGTGTGTGTGTGTGTGTGTGTGTGTGTGTGTGTGTGTGTGTGTGTGTGTGTGTGTGTGTGTGTGTGTGTGTGTGTGTGTGTGTGTGTGTGTGTGTGTGTGTGTGTGTGTGTGTGTGTGTGTGTGTGTGTGTGTGTGTGTGTGTGTGTGTGTGTGTGTGTGTGTGTGTGTGTGTGTGTGTGTGTGTGTGTGTGTGTGTGTGTGTGTGTGTGTGTGTGTGTGTGTGTGTGTGTGTGTGTGTGTGTGTGTGTGTGTGTGTGTGTGTGTGTGTGTGTGTGTGTGTGTGTGTGTGTGTGTGTGTGTGTGTGTGTGTGTGTGTGTGTGTGTGTGTGTGTGTGTGTGTGTGTGTGTGTGTGTGTGTGTGTGTGTGTGTGTGTGTGTGTGTGTGTGTGTGTGTGTGTGTGTCTGTATGTGCGCCTACTATAGTCTTTCGTTCTGATTCATTATCTCCAATTCTACTGAACATAAAAATCTAATATTTTGCAATATACATTTGTATATGTTAATGAAGAGCTGATTAGATTTTGGTAAAAATCTGCCAACCGGAAATGGTATTTTCTTGAAGCATTTTAACATTTTTTGCAAAAAATATAGAAAATTCTGCGATAGCTACAATTTGTCATACGACATTTCAAAGAACAAATTATATCTTACAATATTTATTTAACATCTTGTCTATATCTCTTACCAATAAAGGAAAATTATTTTTCAAAGATATATAATTTTACCTACCACGATTTGTAAATCACAATATAGGAAAAAATTAAAAACAAAAATGAATATGTCAATGTGACAGATGAACAGACGTTATCACAATTTCTAAAATGTTTGTGGCACCATTTTAAAAGAAATGTAAATATTATTAACTGAACATAATGTAATAAGGTAATAATAAAGTTAAATTTTTATCAACAAAGAGCTAATTAAGAACTAAGAACTATAAAATTATTTTCAAAATGTTTGTAAATTTATTGCAAAATTATAATTTAAGAAAGCCTAACTAAAACCAAATTCACATAAATTACAGTGTTAAGGCGAGAGGTCGTGTGCTGGCCACAACAGATTTTTTAATTTATTTTTCCGTTGATCGTTTATTAATGCGAATCATTAATGTAAAAAATCATACATTAATGACCCCTATTAATGCATGATTTTTATTAATCAACGATCTTTGCTAAATGTGTTCAATACATGTAATATAGTTATATTAGCTTGCCGTAAGTTGTAAAAAATGATAAATAGAATAAAACGAAATGATTTTGAAAATTCTAGCTAATAATACTCACGAAATATTGATGCTC
Source organism: Agonum fuliginosum (assembly GCA_947534325.1). NCBI lineage: Eukaryota > Metazoa > Arthropoda > Insecta > Coleoptera > Carabidae > Agonum > Agonum fuliginosum. The sequence continues at coordinate 6,294,894 of OX384034.1, forward strand.
AGCAATATCAAATTAGTTTTTCTCTAAATTAAAAAGGTGTGATCAACGTAAAACTAACTCATTTGTTTAATAATCTCGATAATTAATGCGTGAGAAGCGAACGCGTTAAAATGTCTCAATTAGTAATCGCTCTCATTAACACACAAATTAGTTAAATAACTATTACCTGCTTGATTTTCTCAAAAACTTTCATGTTATCTACAGAACAATATCAGTTAACTTACTCAGGTTTGTACCTAGTAAATAATTTACTAAAAAAAATTAATGTTACCATGTTTATAGGTTTGGTTCCGGGTTCACAATAATAGCTGCGGTTCGTTCCGGTTCTCGTTACTGCTCCGGTTCGGTTCGTGTCCCTGAAAACTTTTGACCACGTAATAGCATTGGCATGTATTTTTGTGACAATTGCAATTTATACATAATTATGCCATATTAAATACAACGATTTGTCTAAATTTATCATAAATAATTATAATCTTAAACATTAAAAATAACAACGTCCGCTATTTCGTATCATTTTATATAGAAAATATTTATTTTGTATTCACTTTTGAAATTTTAGTTTCGTAACGATGATGCTGATTCGTATAATATGTTTCATTTTGTTTCTAATCTTGTGTTTGGAAAAAATAAATTGCAACTTTTTCGTAAATATTTTTATATATTGCACGGATTATTTTATTTTCGTTTTTCATTTTAGATAAGACAGAATAAAACATCATATCACATTAATTATTTTCGAAACTGCAAAACTGATAATGACTCACAGCAAAAAATGTATTTAACGTATTTCAAATATAATAGAACTACATTTTCTATTAATTTTAATTGGAATGTCTTAGAACCATTTGATGACGATTATAACGTAAGTTTATTTGGGAAAACTAATTTTATACAAACCTGATCAATTAAAATTAGTCCGGTGGTTATAGGAAAAAATCTGACGTGGCCGTTACAATACCTCTCGCCTTGACATTGAAGTATTATTATTTAACCTCGTATTTAACCAAATATTAAGCTTTAATTAGGTAATAAATTATATATTTCACAAATCTAATCAGCTCTTAGTTTAATATATAATTTTATTTTATAAATACCATATTTACATAATACTATGTCCAGTTAATATCTATACTATATCCAACATTTCAAAATTCTACACCACACTCTACACATGCCCTACACCACAGAGAAAGCTCCTTGCCACAGACATCTGTTTATCTGTCACATTGACAATTTTATTTTTGTTTTAAATTTTATTTCTTTTTCGGGATTCACAAATCGTGGTAGGTAAAATTATATATTTAAAAAAATTATATTTCTTTATTGGTTAAAGATATAGAAACAAGTAAGATTAAATATTGTACAATGTAATTTCTTCTTTCATGTGTGGTATGTCAAATTGTAACAATCGCATTATTTTATACAATTTTTGCAAAAAATGTTATAGTGCTACAAGAAAAGTACCATTCCCGGTTGGTGGATTTTTACCAAAATCTTTTCAGCTCTTCATTAACATATATAAATGTATAATGCAAAATATTATAATTTTATGTTCAGTAGAATTTGAGATAATGAACCGGGACGAAAGGCTATAGTAGGCGTACATACAGACTTTCATACACACACACAGACACACACACAGACACACACACAGACATCATCGTGAAAATAGTCAAAATAGGTTCTAAAGGTGCTAAAACGTGCTAATTGACAAAAATCTCGGCATCGAATTTTTTCACGATCCCTATACCTCTCTATGCGAGAGGTAAAAATTTGTGTTAAATTAAATATTTATCGAAATATTTTTAAAAAGTACTACTTCCGGTTTATAGATTGAAACCAAAAATAGGAGGTGCACAACTAGATGCTATAACAGTCCTAAATACAAAATTTCAACTTTCTACGTCTAACCGTATTTGAGTTATGCGACACACATACGTCCGTACGTACGTACGTACGCACGTACGTACAGACGTCACGACGAAACTAGTCATAATGGATTCAGAAAAGGTCAAAACGGATATTTCCATCAAAATCTGAAAACCGAAATTTTTCGCGATTACAATACTTCCTTATTACTCCGTACAAGGAAGTAAAAATTAAAAAATAATAATTATGTAATTTCTGCCTTTATTTTAATTTCAATGTACTTATGTTTTATATCGTTGAAAAGAGAAAAAAAATATCTATTAAGACGAGTCATAGCCAACTATGAGCTCCATATGAAAATTTGAATTTGGTTTGAATTTCTCAAAATCTGTAGGAGATAAAAAAATTTGAGGACTGCTGTGAATTCCTCATTAAAAACTGCCTATTATAGAATGTGTAAATTAGAAACTTGTACTAATTCAAACAAACGAGTTCTCGAGAACCCCATGCATAATCAGTTTCATAGGACACCCTGTTGTATAAGTACTACTACTACTGCTACTATACTCACAAATATATTTTAGTCAACTGCAGAAGAGGATATAAAGCATATTTTACTATTGTCACTGTCATGTCATAATCATTTCAATTTTACATAGTAACAAATGTTAATCGATCCTGGACTACAAGATACCGAAATACTAAATTATAAATATATACTTAAATTATTCTTAAATGATACCAGGTATAAAAATATTTATAAAATACCGATTGTAGGTAATAATCACATAGGTAATCTTTCATTTAAAATAAAAAAAATTTGTTTTAAATTAAATATTTATCAAAATAATTGAAAAAAGTACTACTTCCGGTTTATAGATTGAAACCAAACATAGGAGGTGCACATGCACAGGGCCTAAATCAGCACCAGCGTCTACAGCATAATTTTCAGCGAGGTAAAATCCCTAACAAGAATATTATATTATTCCTTATGATATTTTATTAAGATTTCCATAACAATTTTTTTGCCGGTTTAATTGGACATCCTTTTTCAATATTTGCAGCTTCTAGTAAATGCAACCAATCTACAGGGGCATATTTATACATAAAACTGCAGATATTATTTTCATTTATATTTAGTAAGTTTTGCTTCCAACCGCCATCTCCCCATTTTCGTAGTTCAACGTATACCTTAATCAGAAATTAATTTAAGATTACCTAACTGTATTCCATTTAGTCCGGCGGTTAAGAACAAAACTGCATTTTGTGATTAAAGTGTGAAAATTGACATACATGTCAATTAAAATATTCTCTTTCATATAAGAAGTGGTGCCAAAGAACCTAAAAATGGCGGACATTTTTTCAAAACGGTGGCCGTCTCTGGTACTTAACACTTTGGCACGACTTCTTATATGAAAGAGAATTGATTAATTGACATGTATGCCAATTTTCACACTTAAATCACAAAATGCATAGTTTTGTACTACACTCGAGGAAAATAAAAACGCACCACTTGAAAATGCACCAAAAATGACACAATTTCAAAGTGCGATATCTCGGCTGCATTTCGACGAAATTGGATGAATTTTCGAGTTCTGAAAACGTTGAAGTCTTATCTTTAATGTGATTATAGCCAATGTGATAAAAAATCCACTCCACCACCTCCCACCCCCCTAAGAAAAACAACTGTACATGATGTCCAAAAAGGTCCAACTTTGGCAACTCATGTGCAGTGCCAAAAAAATCGTGAATCTTATTGGCCAACAGAGTAATAAAGATCAGACTTTTTCTTCAAGGTCCGCAAAATTTCAAGTACTTACGATGATTTGGCGCGAAGTTATGAATTTTTGAAAAAAAGTGCCTTTTTGAGGTTTTTGGCCATAACTTGGCGAATTTTGAACGAAAATCAATAAATTTTGGATTTCCGAGAACGTTGAAGGTTTCTCTATTCGGCCCTGTAAGTTAATCTGCCACCAAATTCGATCCACCCCTTGCCACCCCCGGATAAAAAAACATGTTTTTGACTGAAAAATGTTCAATTGTAGCAACTTGTAGTGTGAGTAAAAAATATCGTGGACCTTATTACCCAACAGAACAAGAAAGTTCAATCTTTTTCCTTCAATTTTCTCAAAATTTCAAGTACGTGCGATAATTTGGCACGAAGTTATGAATTTTTGAAAAAAATTGGTATTTTTGTGCTTTTTGCCAATAATTTGTCCGATTTCGCACCAAATTCGTTTATTTCTTAAAACATTTAAAAAATAAAGGTGTTTAAAGAAATAAAAATTTTAAAGTCACTTTTAGATAATTGTTAATGAAATTCATAAACCTCAAAAAGGCACTTTTTTCAAAAATTCATAACTTCGCGCCAAATCATCGTAGGTCCTTGAAATTGCGGACCTTGAAGGAAAAAGCCTGATCTTTAATACCCTGTTGGCCAATAAGGTCCACGATTTTTTTGGCACTGCGTATGAGCTGCCAAAGTTGGACCATTTTGGACATCAGGTAAATTTTTTTTCTAAGGGGGGTTGGAAGGGGTGGAGTGGATTTTTTGTCAAATTGGCTATCATCACATTAAAGATAAGACTTCAACGTTTTCAGAACTTGAAGATTCGTCCAATTTCGTCGAAATGCAGCCGAGATATCGCACTTTGAAATTGTGTCATTTTTGGTGCATTTTCAAGTGGTGCGTTTTTATTTTCCTCGAGTGTATAATCACCGGACAAATTTTAATTGATCAGGTCTCTATAAAATTAGTTTTCCCAAAAAAACTTACGTTATGGTTCCAAGACAGTCCAATTCAGATTCACAGCAAATGTAGTTCTATTATATTTGAAATACGTTAAATACAATTTTTGCTGTGCGTCATTATCAGTTTTGCAGTTTCGAGAATAATTCATATGATATTCTGTTTTTTTTTCTATCTTATCTAAAATTAAAAACGAAAATAAAAAATCCCTGCAATATATAATAATATTTACGAAAGAGTTGCAGTTTATTTTTTCAAATAAAACATATTATACGAATCAGCATCATCGTTACGAAAATGAAATTTCAAAAGTGAATACAAAATAAATATTTTCTATATAAATTGATACGAAACATCGGACGTTGTTATTTTTAATGTTTAAGAGTATAATTATTTATGATAAATTCAGACAAATAATTATACTTAATATGGCATAATCATGCAGAAATTCCAATCGTCACAAAAATACACGTCAATCAGTAGTGTGTTTACACTCGAACCGAACTCGAACCGAAATGGAACATTTACGAAAACCGGAACGAACCGCAGCTATTTTTGTGAACCCGGAATCATAGTTATTCTCGAAATCTGTAGGAGATAAAAAAAAATGAAAAGAAATGCTGCGAATTCCTCGTTAAAAAACGCCTTAGAAATTTGTACTAATTCAAATAAAAAAGTTATAGGTGAAAAACGAAATTGGCAAAATTTACATTTTCGCGAATACCTAGTCACCTATACATTTTTTGGGAAAACAAAACCATTTCTAAGTTGGCCTCTTAATGGGGCAACTTTTGTCTAATCTAACCGACTTCGTACCTCTTATGGTTCTCGAGATTGTCATGTCGAACAACTTAACTGGGACAGCCTGTATATCTATACTGGTGACGCACAGTACGTGAGGGTGCTACACACAAGTTAGATTAAAGGCTAATTATGCAATTTTTATTTTTAACTCTGTTTTTATTTTATTTATGTATACACTTCATTTATAATTACTTCACATTCTAGACAAGTATCAATTCTATTACTTTTCTTAACGTGCCATAAAAAGTAAAATTTTCCGGGCCATGCAAACATAGGTCCCATATCAGCAGCACCGTCTACTGCATAATTTTCAACGTGGTAGAATCCCTAACAAGAGTATTATATTTCTTATCATATTTTATAAGGATTTAAATAACAATATTTACCGGTTTAATGTGGCATCCTTTTTCAATATTTGCAGCTTCTAGTAAATGCAACCACATTCCACAGCCATATTTATACATAAAACTGCAGGCTTTATTTTCATTTATATTTAGTAAGTTTTGCTTCCAACCGCCGTCTCCCCATTTTTGTAATTCAATGTGTGCCTTCATCAGAAATTAATTTAACATTACCTAACTATATGCCATTTTAATTGATCAGGTTTGTATAAAATTAATTTTCCCAAATAAACTTACGTTATAATCGTCACTAAATGGTTCTATGACAGTCCAAGTAAAATTAATAGCAAATGTAGTTCTATTATATTTGAAATACGTTAAATACATTTTTTGCTGTGAGTCATTATCAGTTTTGCAGTTTCGAAAATAATTCATGTGAAATTCTGTTTTATTCTGTGTTATCTAAAATTAAAAACGAAAATAAAAAATCCCTGCAATATATAACAATATTTACGAAAGAGTTGCAGTTTATTTTTTCCAAACACAAGACTAAAAACAAAATGAAACATATTATACGAATCAGCATCATCTTTACGAAAATAAAATTTAAAATGTAAATATTTTCTATATAAATTGATACGAAACAGCGGACGTTGTTATTTTTAATGTTTAAAAGTATAATTATTTATGATAAATCCAGACAAATACTTATACTTAATGTGACATAGTCATGCAGAAATTTCAATCGTTACAAAAATACATGCCAATCAGTAGTATGTTTACACGTGGTCAAAAGATAACTTTTTTATTTGAATTAGTACAAATTTCTAAGGCACATTTTAACGAGGAATTCATAGCAGTCCTCAAAAAATTTTTTATCTCGTACGCAGGTTTCGAGAAATTCATACCAAATTAAAATATTTATATGGAGTTCCATAGTTGTCTTTGACCCGTCTTAATAGAGATTTTTACAACGATAAAAAATACAAGTACATTCAAAATTAAAATAAAGACAGAAATTACATAATAATTATTTTTCGTGCCCCTGAAAACTTTTAACCACGTACAGTGTTGCCTGGTCCAAAATTTTAATTTCCCTAGATATTTGGAAAAAAATTCCCTAGATTTACCTAAAAAAATTTCTTTTAAATTCCCTAGTTTTCCCTACAAATATTTGTATAAATTCCCTAGATTTCCCTAAATTCATCTCCTCAATTACTTAGATTTTTGAAAAAAATCATTAATTAGCTAAAGAATTAGTTTTATGGGGTCGGGTAAAATGGTAATGTCAATGTCAACTCTACAAAATACATGTAAAATAATATAAATTATGTGATAAATTACTTTTCAATATACATTGCATTTGTAAATTCGGCGAGATCTATCTCTTCAGGAAAATTGAAGCTTGAGATTTTTTTACAGTTTTTTTTGTCAACATAATACCATTTTAAGTATCAGTGCCCAGTCGGTTACGAATTTGTTTTGTTTAAATTTAAAATATTTTTTCACAGTGACTCTGAAATGTGGAAGAGTTAAAAATATCAAATATAAAATCGCATGAATGTGGAAACATTCTAGAATTATCATCAAATTTAAGTTTTGAACATCATGAAACGCTATATGTTCAACATGATTACGAATTTCCCTAGATATCATTAAAAATATATAAAAAATCCCTTTTCCCTAAACTAATAAAATATTCCCTAGATTTAGGGAAATTTCCCTAGACCTGGCAACACTTACTGATTGACATGTATTTTTGTAACGATTGTAATTTCTGCATAATTATGCCATATTGCATGAGTATAACGATTTGTCTGGATTTATCATAAATAATTATATTCTTAAACATTAAAAATAACAACGTCCGCTGTTTCGTATCAATTTATATAGAAAATATTTATTTTGTAGTCACTTTTGAAATTTTATTTTCCTAACGATGATGCTGATTCGTATAATATGTTTCATTTTGTTTCTAGTCTTGTGTTTGGAAAAAATAAACTGCAACTCTTTCGTAAATATTATTATATACTATTGCAGGGATTTTTAATTTTAATTTTAATTTTAGATAAGACAGAAAAAAATAGAATTTCACATAAATTATGCTCGAGACTGCAAAACTGATAATGACGCACAGCAAAAATTGTATTTAACGTATTTCAAATATAATAGAACTGTATTTGCTATGAATCTGAATTGGACTGTCTTAGAACCATTAGACGACGATTATAACGTAAGTTGTTTTTTGGGAAAACTAATTTTATACAAACCTGATCCATTAAAATGGAATACAGTTAGGTAATCTGAAATTAATTTCTGATGAAGGTACACATTGAACTACGAAAATGGGGAGATGGCGGTTGGAAGCAAAACTTACTAAATATAAATGAAAATAAAGCCTGCAGTTTTATGTACAAATATGGCCCTGTAAATTGGTTCCATTTAATAGAAGCTGCAAATATTGAAAAAGGATGCCCAGTTAAACCGGTAAAAATTGTTATGGAAATCTTAATACAATATAGTAAGAAATATATATTACTCTTGTTAGGGATTTTACCACGTTGAAAATTATGCAGTTGACGGTGGTGCTGGTTTAGGACCTATGTTTGCATGGCCCGGAAAATTTTACATTTTAACGCACGGTAAGATAAATAATAGAATTGATATTTGTGTAGAATGTGAAATAATTGTAAATGAAGTGTATACATAAATAAACTAGAAACAGAGTTAAAAATAACTACGTGCATGATTAAGCATTGGATTCCTCATAATTTAATATAAAAAAACGAACCCGTAAAAAAAAGTTTTTCTCTATAAATCCTTTATACAGGCTGGGGCAAAACAACCTCCCTAGATTCAATAGAGAATTGTGAAGCGAGCTGAAGTCGTAAAAGGATGGGAATGGCGTGTATAGCGGCCGGTATATATGCAGTTTGCGTTACAAAAGTTTCAGTCGTAAACATAATGTGGACGAACGAGCAACTTGCTCTTGCCGTGGAAGCATACATACGCGAAAACGAGTCTTTAATCGCCGCCCAGCGTGCGTTCCGTATTCGATTCCAAATTCCCCGTCGTCAAGCAGTTCCAGACCGAAAATCGATTAAGTTGTGGGTAAAAATCTTTCGGGAAACAGGATCTGTTGTCAGGAAGAGAGGTGGACGACCTCGAACTGCTCGAACACCCGACAACATAATATCCTGTTTACCGAAAGTTTTTTACCCACAACGTAATCGATTTTCGGTCCGAAACTGCTTGGCGACGGGGAATTTGGAATACGGAACGCTCGCTGGGCGGCGATTAGAGACTCGTTTTCGCGTATGTATGCTTCCATGGCAAATTGTTGCGATCGCTTTAGAAATGATCGTTGTTGTGTTAGGTACTTTGTTTACTTTTGTTAACTTTATCTACAGATGAAGTGTTTCTTTATCTACTAAAAATGTACGCATAAAGCCTATTTTTAACATTAAGTACAAAATAAAACAACAAAATTGTCCACTGGCGAAAACTAGTTAATCAAAAAATGACAAAATTATTTATATGTAATACTTGTATTTACGTTAAAATACAAATGTAAAGGTAGGTTTATGCTCAAAAATTTAAGAATAAGAAGTAAGAATAAGCGTAGTGTTAAGAACAATTTTAAGCATAACGATAGAGGCGTTTATGCTGCCAGTCTTAAGGAATAAGAGTAAGAATAAAAGTAGTTATATTATATTTTTAGGTTGGTGAAAAGTTGTTATATTTATTATTCTGATGTTGGTATACACGTTTATAATTAATATAATTAAATTATAATTAATAAAAAAACACAAGGCACTAACCGCACTTGATAAAACAAGATATTCAGCAACACACAAAATAATATTCTGGTTCTCCATGTTAACAATTAGAAAGTAGCAATGAAAAATATATTTTGAGGTTATATTACGTTTGACTTTGACGTTTGAAATATTTGTCACGCATGCGCATTTAACAAATAGAACTAAGAATAAGGCGTAAAGTTAAAAGTTAACTAACTTTTGCTTACTCCCAATTCTTAAACCTTATTCTTATTCCAGTAGCATAAACCGTCCCATATGTTTATAACCGTTTTAACTTTACGACTATTCTTATTCTTAGTTCTTATTCTTAAATTTTGTGAGCATAAACCCACCTTAAATCTTTTTTTCTTCTGGTTATTTACGAGGGGCCACAGCACATTCTGGGGCCTCCGGGCCTTCCTGACCAACCCGCTGTGCCGCCACTGGACTTTATGTTCGTTGATGTTCATCAGTAATCCTTCGTAACTAAAAATTTGCTCACTCAACATTTACCCAACATCGCAACAAAATATTAATTCTGCTTGTTCCGCACTAAAGTGTGGTAGGTCTTTAACTTTTAATCATTCACTCTTCGCGTTTTCGTGTCTCTTATCTCCATCACATTGGGTGTCTCGGGCGTTTGTATTGGTTTTGCTCATTTCACGTTGATTAATTATTTGTACGTGAGCAGCTAACTTCCAGATTAGGATTAAACTCTTAAGGTCTTAGCGACAGACGGGCGTAGCTGCTGAGACACAGCGCAGCACGGAGATAATGTATTTTGTGGCTGCTTAATGGTGGCTTTATAGCGCTGATTTAAATTTTCTAATTAAAGTGTTTTGTAAAGAAAATGAGAGATTTACGATGAGAAACTAGAACAATTACGCTAGTTTTAGGAAATGGGATCAGGGGACAAGTAATTGTGAAGATGAGAAGATGTTTTAGGTTTATGTAGTTACGATAAATTAAATTAATGACCCGTTCGCACTTAAATTAACGCTGGATTAATTACGCTCTATTTTAGATAAATCAATGGGAATAGTTTAAAATTTAAGATCATACATGTTTGGTTAATGCTCTGGAAAATTATTATGCAATATGTCCTCATTTCACTCATTATTTTAGTATATTTTATTTTATTTTCTTCATTTTTGTTACTAAAGTAGGGGACATCTTCCTATCTACGTATGAAATATTAACAAAATTAAAAATTACACACAGAAAACATACCTACATCAATATTCTCTTCAATGGCAAAAATTTTACTTTTAATTTAAATGAGTCTATTTTAATATTGAATGAAGAAATCTACCCAATTTTAGCCGTACAATCCGAATATGCAATAAAAATGTGGGTTCCTATTTAAGATTTCAAAGTTACCCCCACTCCACCCTCGGAGGTGGTTTTAGAAGATCGACCTTGATGTCATTGGATTGTCCCCTCGAAAATATTTGACACGTCCAATTTCGATTTTTTGATCCGATTCGTTGTTTTCGACATATTTAAAACGCAATTTAAAATGGATCACCTTATATTGTCCAACTTAACGTGCTCACCATTGGGATCTCAAGAACAGTAAGAAATATGAAGTTGATTAAATTAGACAAAAGTTGCACCTCTTGGGGGTCAATTTAGAAATGTTTTTGTATTCCCACAAAAATGTATAGGTGACTATAGATATACGCAAAAATGTAAATTTTGACAATTTCGTTTTTCATCTATAACTTTTTTGTTTGAATTAGTACAAGTTTCTAATTTGTACGTTCTATAGGCAGATTTTGTATTTTACGAATTTCTAAAAAAACTACATAGTTTTTACTATTCGACGCCCTCCTAAGTACACCCTTTATAGGAGATTTAACATAGCTATTTAACTAAAAATAATTTTCTATTAGTATTTATTTTATTTCCGACTTCTAATGATAAGGTTTTTTGATTTCACTAATTTCTTGAAAAAATGTGTTGATATAATATTAGACTAGCGAAATAAAATATCTACATGACTGCATCCCAGAAATTTTCTTGTATTTGATCAGAAAAAGCCTTTCTAGTACAAGGAAACATTTACGTAAACTTGATTTAATTCACTCGTCATTACTTCCTATTTCTTCTTGTGACAAAAACTCTGACTCCATAATTTCTAGTTTAAGTTCCTACAATAGTCCAAGTTTGAATTACTAAATTGTAAATTCACAATGGCTCAGAATTCAATTCTCGATGAATAACTAACACTAATGGCTTTGGTATAACACAACGTCATTGCAATCTAACTTAGTGCAATCACTAATGCATCTCGCCTTACACTAGCTCAGTTCTCTACACATTTGAGATGACTGTTGAGAATAATAACGTGGCCGTCCACGTGTATGAAAGCGGAAAGGTCAGGAAGGCTTTAGACCAGAGGTTCCCAAACTTTTTTTCTCATAGACCACTTTCAAAATTTTACTGGTTTCGTTAGACCCCCTGCTGTTACATTTCTACCATGTTCCCAAAACTCGCCGAAAAATGTGAAGATTAGGTCTAACAAGGGAAATTTTCGTCGTGGCTGAGGTCCAACCTTAAATTCGAAGTGGTACAAATAAAAATAGTGTATTGCATGTGCAAGTTTTTACAAGTAACAGTCGCTGACCTTCTTAAAATACACTACTCAAAAAAATTAAGGGAGTTTTTAAAAAAAGGAAATTAATGCTAAATAAACATGATCTGATCCACATGCAGGCCTAACTGAAAAAAATTTCAAACTCATGGATAAAAAAAAGAAGCAAAAAATTTGCAATATTATTTTTTCACGCTGTTAGGATTGCTTGAGAACCGTAGCTCCTAAAAAATGTTGCCCAAAAAATCTAAAAATGCTTTTTTTAAAGTCTCAATACGACCATTTTTCACCGAAATACAGCCTGTCAAAAATCACCGAAAAATTTTTTTTGCTCCCTTAATTTTTTTGAGTAGTGTATTATCTGCCTACATTGATAGATAAAGCCAAGCCAATATTTTTGTTCTTACTATCGAAACCAGATAAATTTTCGTGGACCATCACTTACAACTTGTGAACCCCCATTATTTTTTCACGTCAACGTTGACCCCCGTCAAGTCTCCCGTGGACCCCTGGGGGTCTACCTGGACCACTTTGGGAATCACTGCTTTAGACCTTATGTATTCAAAGCAATTAATTTTACATACACGTCCGATGTAAAACAGAGCAAGCGGACAAAGGATGCCCCCGCTTCATTGGCGTCAATTGATACATTGAAATATGGTCTATGTTTTACCGGTACCGGTAATATTCAAAGCTATGCCAGCGGGTAAATGATGACTGACCTTTGGCATGCAAGTAAATGTACGATGGTGTGTTGTGAATTAGTGAATGTTTCAATTTGAATGCCATGTATCATACTACCGTTTAGGATTATTATGATTAATCTACTTGTGTCATAGCTAACATGTATTAATTCATTGTTTTAATGGTGTTACAAATTTGTGCTGTAATCTGAACATTTTTTTTCGTAGTTTGGATTACTGGAAATTAAAATGTTAAACCCAGATTACATCAGTTTAAATACTCTCATGATTTATTTTAATACACACCAGGTTCTTTTAAGGTTTATTAAAGCAAAAGGACAAAGACCAATTTTTTGTAGTTATTTCTCAAAAACGATGTTTACCTTTATATAGTTTAGTTAGACGCTATAACCATGAGTGAAGGAATATAAAGCAAATAATTAAGGAAATTTTAATTTTAATTAAAATAATAGGAACGTAACTAAGGGTGGACCTGGGTGGTCCACGACTCACCCTGCAAAGTCTTGGCCCATCCAAAAATTATACAATATTTTTATACTAGTTTACAGAAGAGATACCTATATTTAAAATATTTAATAATGCAACATAATACTAGGGAAAAGATACAGATTTATACTTAATTGGGCCAAAAGATATGTATATGAATATGAATAGCGGATAGATATAGATTTATTGCCGGTAAATGTTGTATTTTTGAATAGATAGTGTGTCTAACTGCTCGTGTAATCTTAATCTATGCTTAGATATTTGATCATATGTTCTTAACTGGGTACTGTTTTTTACAAAATTAATTTCAGGGGAAACTAGATCAAATTCCTTCAGCCGTGAAAAAAATTTCGCCTCGCTTTGCTCGGCATATTCCTGAGTTTTTCAAAGCAAAAAATTTACTATAAAAAATATAAATTAATGTAAATGTAACGCGGGCATTACTTGATGTTTATGTCCCTCGGCCTGGGTTGATATACAAATTCTCAGACCAAAGACCATAGAGATCTTGGCCGGATGGCATAAACATCTTCATAATGCCCGTGTTACTAAATAAATTAGGCTATCAATAAATGACCAATAATATATCACAATATGATTGAAGAATGATATACGTGAAGCTGAGATCAATTTGTTACGATACGATACGTAACTGAATTTATTCTACATAGGTATGTATATGACAATAATAAAGAAATATAGTAGTATATTAACTAAGAAAATTGAAAGATCATTTATGTTTTAGATCCTAAATAGCGAATTATCGAAGCATGGAAGGATGAATGTGTACAGCTCATGACCCTTAACAGAAGGTTGAAGAACATAACAAATAAAACACAAACAAAATAATATCAAAACATGTCAACAAAAACATCACCCTCCTAAAAATATATCCACATCACAAAGCATTCTAGTCGTATTAACGTAATATAACACTTCTTGTCAACATGAAAAACATCTTCCTACTCATATTTTATCCTGACACTAGCAAACAATTACATGTAACAAGAAAACCGTACCACCGTTACAGTGTTATTGTAGGAAAAGCGTCAGTGACGTCAGCGTGGTGATATGGCAACGTATAAAGCCGTGACAGTGGCTAGAGCGGCGTTGTCATGTCGCAGGGACATTGTATGTGAGATATGCACATTGAGTATAGAGGAGATAGACGTTAGAGTATGTGTACGAGAAACTCATGGGCGTAGGAATGGAAATAATTTTGGGGAATCATTTCTCTTTGTAATTTTTTTTACGTAATTTGTATTAAAAAATATGTAATTACTTTTCAGGGATTGCCCAGTTCAGTACGGTTTAAAAACTGAACCAAAACATGGTTTGTTTTTTGCTTTACATAACGATGCCGGTATCAATAGTATATTACATAATGTGCACGGAAAGTGAGTGGTATTGTGGGAGTGAGAATGTTGACGCACGAGGCTTGCCGAGTTCGGCAATTTCACGAGCATTTGATAGACACTTTATGGCGAGTCATGTACACTATTTTTCACACGATCATAAAAAAATATTAAATATTTTATTCATGAATATATTTTAATGTCAACTGGCATAATTTTAATTTTACGAAAAAACAAAAAAATATACCAAGATCATGGAATACATGATACAAGATTGTCATTAACAAGAATATAAATTATATTTAAATTTTTAAATTATACCAGATACAGCAAAAGTACCTACTACTTTAATTTATGTGAATAAATCACTTTTAATGTCGTGTTTGTCCATTTTAATAGAATAATGCAATTTAACACGAAATACTTAATGACAAATGTCAGAAAGAAACACGTCTACTAAAAGGTGAAACAAAATTTTAACCCGTGGCGATATGACCTCTTCGATAACATATCGAGCGGGTTTAACAGATATTTGATATTGTTTATTTTCGTAGCTAGGTAAACTGTGTGGAAATTATTTGTTTCGTAGGTATATGGTCGTGGCAAAATATATTAATATAAAAACAAGTGTTCATTTTATGTTTCCAACCAAGTATTTGAATCCAAAACATTTTGTCTATACGATGCATTTTCTTACTATGTTCTTTAAATTTCACTTCTTACTTGTCTTAATAATTTGGACCCTCCTTGGCCTATTCTTGGCTACGTTTATGTAGAGTAAAGACTCATTTATAAGATGTCAGCTCATGAAATGACGAATATTTATGAAAATGTAAAATGTGCAGCGCTGAAATACGGATGTAGGTGGATCTAGGAACGGACAGCAATTTGTTGCACTTTCATGAGTTGTATTACTGGAAAATTGTAGAAATATTCATCATTCTCACACTACTGCATGAGTTCTGTATTATTTTATGACAAGTGGAACGTGACAGCAAAAATGTTTGCAAAATATTTACCGGCTATTTCATTTCCATACATGATTGTCTGATTTTTTTTTGGTATTTGGAATTTTAACACTTCAGTCGTTAACCCAACATCAGTCATAAAATGAATTTTTAATACGAATTTACGACGAACTGAAACATGAATTTTAAATAATTTATTGTTTGTCAACAGTGAATGTATCCAGAAATAAAACTGTGGATTTTTTTAATGCATCGTCATTTTATTTTTCAACTGAAATAATAATTACCAACGAAGAAATAATTTTCATTAGTCAACAACACTATACTATGTATTGAAAGGTCCTAAGTTTAATTTTGAAGTAATTTTAGTTAAAATGGTTGTAAAATATTTAATAATCTTACCCCCAAAGAGGGATATCAAAAACGGTATGAAATTGAATTCTTCGCAGCGAAGTAGATAAGTAGAGTAATTTATAATATTCCATTATACAAAAAAAAATTGACACCACACAGACAGCCCACATTCGGGTTGCAACGTGACACCAGAGACGAGAAGAGAAATAGTTAATTCTCGTCTCATCTCAAATCTTCAAGACAAGAAATTAAATTATTCACGTCGCGATAATTTCTCGGCTGTTCAATTATCGTCTCAAAGAACTCGATTCTCGTTTAATCCCAATTTCTCGAAAAAAGTTTGTTGCCATATTTGAAAAGGTGGAAGTGAATTTAGGAACTTTTTTGTACATTTCCGTTAAATTTGGACACAATTCTTGTTTTTGAAATAAAAATATTTATATCAAAACAAAAAAATTCTACGAACAATAATAAACAAATATTTTGACATTTTCGAAGAGAATAATATGAAATTTGTTCAGTTTTATTTTCGAGAATTCTTGATTTCTCGACAAATATTTCTCGTCTCGTAGTTTTGAATTTTCGTTTTATCTCGAAAAGTCGAAATGAGAAATTTATTTGTTCTCGTCTTGGAATTTCGATACGAGATCAAAATGAGACGAGAAAATTCTCGTCCCGGCGGCATCACTAGTGGTGGCACCAATTGAAAATCGGACATCGTATTATACACTTATCATAAATAAAAGGTTCTCAGTTTTTTGTGATTTTAAAAAATTATAATCGCTACTCTTATAAATTGGAATGGTCAGTAAAATACCAAGAAATTTTTCAATGTGCCCTATCCTACGTTTGAATTCTAATTGAGACGAATTGTTTTTTTTTTGTAGAAAATTTATGAAGTAGAGTATTTTATATAAAATTTTGGCCATTTATTTTGAAACAACCTGGAGATAGGTATATTTCCTGAAAAACTTTTTATTTGAAAAAAATTGACTTAAAAATTTTAATTACGACTTTGTAGGTAAGACAATTTTAGTTAGCAGTGGCGTATTCACCCCCCACCTTTGAGAGAATTTTGTCAAATAGAAGTCGAGTAATTTGTTAAATAAATTTAAAAATTGCATGCGCGCTTGCCAATCGAATTCAATATTTTAAGAACGGAGCAAAACATAGCAATTAGATTAGATAAATAGAGACAAGATGTTCATAGCACATAGGTTGTCAGAGCGGGTACTCGAGGATGGCGGGGATTTGTGCGCTAAGCATGGGCGTCGGCAGAATTTTTTGTAGTAATAAAATAAAATTAAGGTCTTGGATATTATTATAATTTAATAACATTCTAAGATATACCAAAATTTAATGATTATAATTAGGCTGAGAATTTTTAGGCACAAAAAAAACTAAAAAAGATAATATTTCGAATAGACCACAATTTTTTAATAATAGGCAATAAAAAGCATTCAATTAATATATTTTATTGATAATTTTTTTTCTATGTAAGTATGTAGGTATTTGATTAAGAATCCATTATTTCGAATTATAGTAAAAATACATATTTAAAAGTCAGTTTAAAATACTTACCTACACTGCATTACGACAACTGAATTTTTTTTAAATCTGCCAATTTACATTCAAAATATAATAAAAATGCTATTTGTTGCGCAAAAATAGGCCGGAGAATACGCCAAAAAATATAAAACAGGTAAAATTTATCAAATTTTACAAAAAAGGCTAAATAGGCAAAATTAAATTTATCTTAAAGTAAAAATAAACGATAGAAACAAAAATAAGTGCTATCAATTTTGTTCTATCTATAATACAAAAATAGGCAAAAGCCTAAAAATCCTCAGCCTAATTATAATTGATTCCAGAGGGGGGCAGGCGCTTTCCCCTGCACACCCTCCCGACACCCATGGCGCTGAGCGATAAAACCCCCTTTTTTCGAATTCCTAGACTCTCGATATTACTTTTTTTCTATTTCACTCTCTTCCCCACTACTACGGCTGCCCGAAACCAGCACGAAACTCGTACTTTCCCGCATCCTAGCTATGCAATGTCATTTTGAAGTTGAAACATACTGTAAACATAGTTCCTGTATTTCCATTATAACTTCTGTATTTTAGTTTTTTTTTTCAAATTTCTAGGCCAAATACAATAAATAAAAATATAGAAGCATTAAAACATCCTTTGTACACTCATAAGTAAAAGCTCGGTAAAAGCATCATATATTTCAATTATAATTAAAGTAAACGTAGGAGGCGTACACCTCTGTAATGCTGTAAAATTTTAGGGTAGACGTACACCTTAACCTCTAAACCTGCGACTCTGGCACTGACGCACAATTCCGCGGTAACTCACCGGTGGTCGGCGTGAAGGTGAAGCCTGCGGCTGCACTGGTTTTAATTAATTATTATTTCATTCCACACCCCGTCGTCTCGCCCCCTACTGTACAGTAGATCAACACACACGCGTACAGCAATGTGAAGAACGCCAAACACGATACAGGTTTAATTTCCCGAGGTGAGCTCTCTGATAAATTTATTATGCGATGTTATCGGCATTGCGTGGCTTGTGAGGGTGTTGTGATAGGGGATGGTATGGTGGTTGAGATACATATTAGAGGGGTTGATTTTTTTGTAAGTATTTAAATGTGGGTTGTGTTGTCTTTGTGCTACAAAACTTCACTTAAAAATCAGCTTCTAGGATGAATCTCGAACTAGAATCAAGACGAAAAAAGTATAGTGTAATTCAGCTTTTATACAAATCCGAAATTTTTCAACTTAAAATGATTTATCATCAATCATTACCATTACGAAATTGATGTAAGTACATAGTACATACGTAAGTAATTATTATAAATTTTTAAGCGACCCGTCTACGTCTTTTTTGAATTTCCAAAATACTTTCGATTTTACTTTTTTTCTATTCCACTCTTTTCCCCACTACTACGGCTGCCTGAAACCAGCACAAATCTCGTACTTTGCCGCAATGTCATTTTGAAGTTGAAAAAAACTGTAAAAGTGTTTTCGTTGCGAGTAAACTGTCAGATTATTATTGACTTCAGGATAATGATTTTATATAAATATTTAATAAAGAAAGAATGGATCTACAGATGGATTTTTTTTTAATTTTAAAAATTAATTTTTATATTCATGTACAATTTTTTAATAAAAATTTTAAAAAGTCACATCAATCTGTAAATAAATTCGTTCTTTATTAAATCCTTGTTGAAATAAAATTTTAACTTTCGTCGCTATACGTAAGTTGGATTTTAGGAGGTAGACGGGCCTCTTAAAAAAATTGTCTAAATTACATATAATTTAGTTAATCATTCATGAAAATATGTAAAACTAGAGTTTTTATTAAAATATTATTTAATATAAAATGAAAATAAAAATAATCTAACTTTTTCTGCTGTAAGTATAAGTTTAATATTTTGTTTTTGAGTAGTCCAGATGTACAAACCTACCTATAAAACTTGTTATTTTTAATGGAAAATTACCTACTTATTTCTCTAAATTGGTTTTGTACTTTGTAAACTTTACAAAACAAATACAAGGCAATAAATTAATGCTTTAAAAATTCCCTCATATTTACAAATGCACAGTAGGTACAGGTAGTATTTCATGATATGGTGATATGAAATTAGTGTGACGAGTGTTTTTGTTAGTTCCACAGTTCCAGTGGCAGTGCGTGTGATATGTAAATGTGAACGCGCCCCCGGGACTAATTGCTTGCTGGAATTGCACTAATTATTGTTGAAATAAAAATGAAAGTGAAAAATTACACTGGTTAGTTATACATCATGGACGCATTACGCTAATTTATCGTTTACATTGCGATCCCATCACGAATTCTCTTTGCATTTAATGCGTTTAAAATTTAGCTGAATTATGTTTACAGCTTGTTTTATTTCTATAATTTTGACAAATTAATTTTAATTGCTTATTGCAGCCAAAATGAATAATTTTAAAAATATCTTGCGTTAAAATCGAAATATGTTAATTTGAATGTTGACAATTTTTGTTATTTTTTGAACACAAATATCTTCTATTTTAAAACGAATTTAAAAAATTTGATCGGATATTTCGCAGATCCAAGTTTTTTTGACAACATATTAAAATTTGAAGTTAAGTTAATTTTAAAAGCTGTACAGTGGCGCGCAAATACCCTCTTTTTAAAAATATTCCAGTTTTTTTACAAATATGGGTGCCAAAATTATTTGTTCCCCTCCAACATAAATTATTTGTTATTTTTATGTTTAACAAAACAATAAACGCAATAGAATAGCGTGCGGAATCAATGTTTTGGACTGCCATAGGTAGAGGATCACCTTAAGAGGACATAATTTATTTATTTATCTCTAACGTAAATTTCTGACCGTTTTGGCAAGAGGGGAGTGGGGTAAACTGAATTCGTCAGAATTAAAATTCGGGATTCATGTTACGAATAATATCCTCTTAACAGCAGTGTATAAGAGAACGAAGCCAATTACCATGGTCGAATGTTTGCCGGACGTCCCACTAGGTCACTAACACGCTTTGAATTCACGTAACTATCAGTGCAATTTGGTGGAGGCGCCGTGGCTGTTGATGCCGTTACGTCAACGCTGCTCCGTTGCTGATCAGTGACAAACACATGCAGAGTGCAAAGATGTGTCGAGAGGATTACATACTTAAAGGATTTCCGATTTAGTGAATTAGGTTCAGAGGATTTCACTGTTTGGGAATTTTATTAGAGCAAGGACAGTCAAATGCTGTAGTTGACTCGTTGACTCGATTTAACTTCTAATGAATTTTCACGAAAGGGACGAAAATAGATGATTCACACAATATTTTATTGTAAAATAATACAATATTTAAAAGGCCCGTCTACCTCCTAAAATCCAGTAAAAAACGTACTAACGTAGCGAGTGTTTTGTGGTCAGTACAAGAATGTTAAAATTGTATTTCAACAATTATGTTATACTTAAAAGATCAATCAACAGTTGTGCCTTTTAAATTAAAGAAAAATGCACATGATTATAAAAATTCCGAAAAATTCATAAAAATATACAATTTATGCAAACTTTACACGGTTATATCTCCTGATAGAAATTTATTTTTAAAATTTTCGCAACGAAACACTTTTACAGTATTTTTCAACTTCAAAATGACATTACATTGTTAGGATGCGGTAAAGTATACGAGTTTCGGGCTGGTTTTAGGCAGTCGTTGTAGTGGGGAAAAGAGTGGAATAGAAAAAAATAATAACAATATTATGTAACAATGATAACAGTAAAAAAAAATCGAAAATCATTTAGGTACACTAGCTTTATTAAGTAATTTAACTGAAATTCAAAAGTGGTTATATTGTCATTTTGAGTGAAAATTTGTAAATACGTAGGTAACCAGTAAATATTTCAGGTTTTTATTGTAAATTGAATTCAATATAGAGCTACGAGATGTCAGTATGATATTCTTACTGAATCTTCATTCGTTTATTTATTCATTGATTAAGACGATGTTGGAAAGCATTAAAAAATGCCGGAAAGAATTAATAATGCACATGTGAGATTATAAGTGAAAATTACCAAAATATTACACAAATTTAAAATCAATAACATTTACTTTAAACCGCGTTAAATCTATTTGAAATTATGTATTTTGGACAAATTAATTTGAGGAAACGAATTTTTATTTTGGTGGGCTAAGCTAAAACCCTTCTAGTTGCGCTTTGAACATAATATTATGGTATAATCTACGGTTTAAGATTTATGTATCGTAAGTAAGAGTTCTCGAGTTTTCTTTTTTGTGAAGTGAGTGGTCACAATTATTGGAAAAACGGTGAAAATATCTAGAAGGTGACACGTCACGTTCCCTTTGCACGAAAATAGACTCGGTACGAAATCAAATAAATGTCAAACCCGCGCTATCCGAGACGTGCGACGAGCGACGAGCGACACAATGAAATTGCTTCTGCCGAGAAGACTAAACTTTCAACCACAGCCTAACAACCAAATATAATTTTGTAAAAACATCAGTGGAAACGGAAACATACGTAGAGGTAACAGCACAAGAGGTGATTATTATTGAGGTCAAACTCTTCAATCGAGATTGTCCTATTATGTTTGGTAAATACGATTTATTTTTGGCTTCGAAAAGGTCCTTGCAGTAGAGCCATGTGAGAAATAACAAAACTGATATTTTCTTATATATCAGGAAAATTGGCTAATGTAGTATTGTTGGACATGAAAAATGTTAAAAGTTCCTTGGTGGTGGAATACATTTGGAATTGGTGGATGCATGGAAATCGAAATCTTAAAATTTGTTCTCATTGGTAATTGGAGAAAATTCCTGTCGTTCCTGAGCAAACTGCGCCCGTGTGCCAATCCACACATACCAGTTAATATAATATTAAAGAACAAGTTTTATAAAACATTAATTTTTCGCACGCGTCCAAATTTAGTAAAACGAGCCTGGGCCCTGAGGGCCAGTTTACTAAAGGACAAGTACGAAAAAAGTCTTGTAAAATAAGTTCTTCATACTATTTTTTTTCCATTAGGCGACTTTTTAATATTAAAATATAAATTAAATTGTTATAATACACACTAAGTTTATTTAGGGAAATTTATGTGTGTAACATTTTAGTTGGTGACATAATATAACTGTCACTGTAAAAGTATATATTTACTGTACTATTCTAGGTGATAAGTTAAGACATTATAGAAAATATTGAACTTATATGTTTTACATTCATATTATATTCATTAATATTATTGAATAAAAACTAATGTATTAAGCAAGACAGATTTTGAGGTTATACAGAAATTTGTACATTCTCAGGTTTGACAACTGAAGTAAATGTAATCTGAAAAAAATATGTTGCATGTCACAAAGTGAACCCTAACAACTTTTAGTTGCGTTTCACAAAGTTAACTTTGTGAACGCCAAATAAAAAAGTATAGGCATATTTTATGAACACGGATTTGATCTTAAAGTATAGAAAAATAATAGAGGTAGCTTTGAGTTGAAAAATTGAAACCGGTTACCTCCAGACCTCTACTACAATAGGGTTTGTTTGACATAATTTATATTTTCGGAATTTCATTTTAAATTTTTATAGTTTTATAATAATATTCAGATTTGAAACAAATAATAATTATGTATTCACCTGTTTGATATGATACCGCCGCCCCTACCTGGCTTCGTCCCCCTCGCCAATAGTTTGACTTTATGACTTTAGTTTCCTTCTATTGTATTCTATACTCTAATGTTTTGATAGTTTGAAGTTATTATATATTTGCGTTTGTGCTTAAACGGATGGATGATTGATATATTAATTTTTCAATAGCCCTGAATATATATTTTTTTAATTTGAAGATGATATCATTATTATGATGTTAATTACTTAATTAATCTTATGGCCCGACTTATAGCTAATTGTAATCTATACTAATTCAGTTTCAGTTCACAAGTTTGAACCAAAATACTGTTTTATAAATACACGTACCTATTGTATTATTATTTTTCATTTTTGTATGTGCTTCATTCTATATTGTAAGTTTATTTATTTCGCAACACACATGTAGGTACATAATACCATGTTTGCTAATACCTACAATTTACAAACATATACATACTAACTGTGGAACTGAGTTTAGTTTTAGTTATATTTATACAATCAGTTTTAGTATAAACCTCGTTATTTTCACAAGCATATCTCTTCACATTATTATCGCATTAAACTTTAGCAAACCCTGATAAACAAAGTACCGCCACCTCTTCTCCGCACACGCATCAACTTTGGCATTCACTCCTCTCTGCTCTCTATTCTCTGCTCGCCATGAAGTTCGTGAAGTGAATCCTCTTTATCCGCTCTTCATATGCAGCCCTTCAATGCTTCAATTACATCCGATACCGCCCGCGGAGCTCTGGTGTTAGTGTGCTGCCATTCACAATATAGTGGACCGACAATTTTCCTATTATTCTCATATGATATTAATTTAATTGGTTTATAAATAATTGCTGAGATTTATTCATATTGAGTAAAATAAAATGTACACTTATACGGAATATTATAATCAATATATTGTTAAAAAATTAAGTGACTCAGGTATAGAAATTTAAATTTATTTCTTAAGTGATTGTAATGTTATGTACAGATATTAATTTATTTTTAGATTAGTTTTACTTATCTTGTTTTAATTTTGTAATGTAACAAAAATTTCAATATTGTACCTGTTTATTTAAATTTTTAATTTTTTAAGTAAAAATAAATGGGAGAGCGGAGCCCTACGTAAACTTTTTGCTTAGGGCCTCATACTTCCCTAATCCGGCACTGTATTTAGCTTACCATATTTTTTACTGATTCAAAATAATTAATAAGATATATAGTTGTTAGTATAAGATAAATATTATATGTAAACATGCAAATAAATATTAAGTATTTATTCAGCATTTTATGAATAATTTGTTTTGTATTTATGTAATTTTTACTTGAATATCATATAAAATTATAATAAACATTAAAATAACATTTTTTTGTATTAATGTAATTTTTACTTGAATATAATTTAAAATTATAATAAACATTAAAATAACATTATTAGCTTGAAGAATACACATCGTATACAAAACATCAAAGCCGATAATTATAAATAAAGTATTTCGTAGGTAGGTATGTATAAATTGATTTATGCTAGCAAAATAATTAAAAATGTAACGGTAATTATAACAATAATAATTGAGTATTTATAAGTTTTGTATGCACTATTTTAATATTTATTTGATTCAAAAGTTCTTCTTTCATTATTAGTCAAAAAATGTTATTAATTTCGTGTCTTCTTATATACAAAAATATCAAATGTGATGTTATATGACTAGAAATTTTAATGACACTTTGAAAAATAAGTATAACTTTTACCAATATACTGAAATTCGTGAAAATAATAAGCATATACCTAGTAGTTATTTCTTAGAACGTACAGCATTAAATATTAATAAGAAAATCAAATTATTAGCGAAATATTATAATTTGTTTAATATTTTGATACAAGTATTTATGTTCCATTTTGCAGTTTATAACTTATTGAATTAATTTGGATAGTTAAATTGTAATAAAATAAGAATATATGTCGTGGCACTAGCAATCATCTAAAACAAATAATAATTATTAAGAAAATTAATAAATTATACGACAACTTACTGCATAAAATAATGTGTTATTAATTGGAATCATTTCGTATAGTGTGAACGAAACTTTTTGGTATTTCAATCGTAAAAAATATGTTGAAATCTACAAAGAAATAATTAAACATAATAATATTTAAATTAAATTTTATCTTACAAGTTCATCAGATTCTGCAGTTTTTAAACTATTATATCGAAGATTATACATTGAATAAATGCATTTATCTGCATTATTTCTAACGTTATTAAAACTATAAATAACAAAAAGTATTACACTTATATAAGAGGCATTAAAAGAAATAAGTGTAATCATATGTGACACCTCATTAAATTCATGATCTTTAATAAAAAAGTAAGTTGTAGATACGAACGAACAAAAAGTGTTAGTAAATAAAACAAGCAGAATTGAATTGAAAATTTTGTTGACTTTTTCACAATATTCAGTAAGTTTTCCATGTATGAAACATATATCTTGTATCAATTTATTTAGTTTACGCTCTTGGATAAAATTATTAGTATTATGTGAAGATATTCTGAAAAAATAAAATGTTTAATTGCATTTCTTTTTACATAAATACCAATATTACTTACAGAAATATATGGGTATTTTTATTTATTGATTTTATTTTTTGATAAAGTGTTGAATATTTTTTTTGTATATCATATAAAATTAATCCAAGTAAATTTGATATAGCGACACAATTGTACACATAATAAATAAAATAAATCATTGACGTAAAATTTCTAAAAGTTTTCAATATTTGAAATATAAGTAATATTGACGTAAGCATAAAAAATATTACACATTTTATAGAATATTTATAAATGATATGATATGGTATGTTAACATTGATTTGTTCGAGTAGTTTTTCTATTTTAAAATTCTGCAAAAATATTTTATTTATATCTTTCTTCTGTACGTGAAAAAATAGCAAATTAATTATAACTGTTAAAACGATGTTCAATATTTGTATTATAATAGTAACTATGTCTATTCCTGTCTTTTGAAAAATATTATCTTTCTTATTAAGTTCGCAAAAAAAACCATAAAAAATATACAATATTTTTATTGTAGTATAAACAAAATTATAGTTTTGCAAAGCAATAGTTTGTCCATTTTTTCGTAAATTAAAAGGACACAGTGCAAAAATTTGACAGATATATATTGGTATTTTTATTGAATCATGAAAATGAACAGTTTCAGACATTTTAAAATAGGTTTAGAACAAAAATTCACCAAACGTATCTAAAATACAGTATTGTGTATTTATTTGTTCAATTACCTAATATTCCATCATTAAAATTAGATTAAGTGCCATTAATATATTTCTAATAATTAATACAACCATTTTAAAAAATTAAATGAAAATACAAATCGATATTAATGAATTAGTTCACTTTGTTAAGTGACATAGATTCTCATATTTTATTAATTATTGATAAATAATATTGCTGCGATATTTTCATATTAAGTACAATAAAAAGTACATTCTTACGAAATATTGTAATAAATAATTTGTTAAAGAATTTTTTATAATTATTTATCATAATTTTTTAAACTTTTAAAGACAAACTACGGCATCAGTTGTGAAATAGATTAGTTTCACAGATAAGACAGGCTGCGCCATTTGTTGTGAAATTGATTAGTTTTCGCTACGAACAAATTTCCACAATAGAGGGCATCCAAAACTAAACAAGGCGTTCTCTTATCTCTTTATCTTATCTACTTCTGTTCTAGAACCCGCATTTCTTCACTACTACTGGAATCAAATCTATGCTTAAACTTTTAATTATTTACAGACATAATAATTTTTGACAACTTAAGCCCTGTTCACACATGGATTGTAGTCTTTCCTGCTACTAAATTCTGAGAAAATGAATCATGATGAGAATTACCTGTCAGCTAAATTGAATCTTTAATGACTCTTGGAAAAGAAGAATTTCTAATTCATTGACAGGTTCAAAACAGTGAATTTTTTTTTCTAGACTTAGAAGTATAAGAGAATTCTTGAAGAATCTATGTGTGCACAGAATTTAACAAAAAAAATTTTACTTCATGTTCTTATTATATATTCTCTTAATTGAGTTTCAGTAGATTACACTACTTGTAAATGAATAATTTTGTTCATAAGTACCTAGGTATAGATGATCCCATTGTCATCGTGCTATATTTCGCGCTGCAGTATTCCTGGTGCTGTGATAACGTAATGAACTATGTCCTGCACACAAGCAGCAAGCAGAGCCGTTCGCTCGGACCGGGCGAGATAATGACAACAATGCAGGGCAATGTATAGGGCACTGGGCGGATAGGGTCATTACCTTCGAGCTGATGCCGGTGGTTATTTTCACATTCGTGTTGTTTGTGTTGTACAAGCAAAGCATTCCATTTTCAAATTGTAATTAGGACTTTAGGCACCTTGTTTTGCTTGCAGTTAATTATTCTGTACTATAAGCTCTGATTATAATTGATTTGATACTTATTTATGAGTATGTTTATATACTTAATTTAATAGTTTGGCTTGTTGGAAGTACCTAGGTACATATGTAGGTATACTTAATTTAGATTTAATTATAATTTATTTGTGCGGTTAGTAATTTTTAGTGAGTACTTAATCTGTCACGTCTTTTTCCTCAATTTATATAACATTTATGAATTAAATAAGAAAGGACTCTTAAATCATAACATACCTAATAAGTATTTTGATTTTATTTGTATCTATATCACACAATACTTCTGGTTTGCAATTAAATACTCATATGGTCTTTACAAAGAAAAAACAATGATCAATGTTCATAGTTTACCTAATAATAAATGAAATGAAATATTTTTCACAACTGACAATATTAATTAAGTGCAAAGGTAAATTTAAATGTTTTCATAAAGCACTTAACTTTAATTATTGCATTTCTTGTAAAATAAATGTTTTCAATCAATTATGAACAGTCTATGTATGTCTCTTGCTCCAATTTACTATGCATTCAAATTATTTGGTGCAGTGAATTACTATTTAATTTATATTGATGGCTGATGGCAAAGGGCTACTTGCATAGTATTGAAAATGTGATTTCTATTAAAGTACTTAAATTTGGTCGAAAACATATGTAAAAATATAAATTTTATTTAAAAATTATTATATGTTTTTTAGTAAATTGAGAAAGAAAATTTTATGCGACGTCATCATCTTGAACAGGTGGAGGGGAACATACTTAAGAATGTAACCTATGATTGGCCGTTTTAGCCGGTTTTAGCCGTTTTGGCTTACTGCAGGAGCGGTAAAGTACAGCCATTGGTTCCAGCCGGTTTCAGCTGTATCTACGTCACTATTAATATTAAATTTTCATTATTATTTTGGGCTTGCTGGTAAAAATTTTGTCAAAAGAGCAAATACGTGTACTAAGTTTTAATCTTTTCTTTAAAAATATTTGAAAAGTATAGGAAGCAACTACACAAATTTGACACATATAAATGATTCTGTTTCTAAAGTTTTAGTCTTGCATAAAGAATTGATAAACATTAGCAAACGTGTTAATGTGTATCTATATCACACAATACTTCTGGTTTGCAATTAAATACTCATATGGTCTTTACAAAGAAAAAACAATGATCAATGTTCATAGTTTACCTAATAATAAATGAAATGAAATATTTTTCACAACTGACAATATTAATTAAGTGCAAAGGTAAATTTAAATGTTTTCATAAAGCACTTAACTTTAATTATTGCATTTCTTGTAAAATAAATGTTTTCAATCAATTATGAACAGTCTATGTATGTCTCTTGCTCCAATTTACTATGCATTCAAATTATTTGGTGCAGTGAATTACTATTTAATTTATATTGATGGCTGATGGCAAAGGGCTACTTGCATAGTATTGAAAATGTGATTTCTATTAAAGTACTTAAATTTGGTCGAAAACATATGTAAAAATATAAATTTTATTTAAAAATTATTATATGTTTTTTAGTAAATTGAGAAAGAAAATTTTATGCGACGTCATCATCTTGAACAGGTGGAGGGGAACATACTTAAGAATGTAACCTATGATTGGCCGTTTTAGCCGGTTTTAGCCGTTTTGGCTTACTGCAGGAGCGGTAAAGTACAGCCATTGGTTCCAGCCGGTTTCAGCTGTATCTACGTCACTATTAATATTAAATTTTCATTATTATTTTGGGCTTGCTGGTAAAAATTTTGTCAAAAGAGCAAATACGTGTACTAAGTTTTAATCTTTTCTTTAAAAATATTTAATAAAAAAAGTCATGCAAATAGCCCATTGTACAATTCTTACAGATTATCTTTAAATTTTTACGGCATATTATTAAAGATACTTTATCTAATAATAAGAATATATTATGATTGAAATTACATCATATTTGTTTTCAGATCAAACTTTAAAAGCTTATGTGAAATGTTTAGAAATATATCTGAAACGTGTATTTATACTATTCGATGATTTGTCTTGTGAACGTACAAAAATATCATTGTGCACGTTTGATAGAAAAACATGGAAAAATTGATTTTTTATTAATTGAATTGAAATTGAATGTTTGGTCATTGCAATATTTTTTACTGTATATGAATAGCAATTTTGTTACTCAAAAATCTGATAGTTCGGGTACACAAAAGTTATCTTATATTTAATTATGTATATAAATATGACCATTTTTACTAGTTTAGAAATTTATTTGTTGTTTTTATATGAAAGATTTAATTCGATGAACAACTATAAAAACATGCCCAGTTCAATTATTAATTTAAATGATTCTATCCACTATATACTATTTCTGCATAAAGAATTTAAAAATATTTCAAGCATGTATCAACTATTCTTTTTATGTGCAATAATACAGAAATTGACCGACTGCAAATATTACAAAATAGGTCTATGCGTGCAATTTTAAATTGTAACAAGTACACAACTTCAGAGTTTAAATTGGTTAAATGTTAAATGTAACAAAATTTGTTAAATATAACATGTTCGTGTTTATACACAAGTGATATTTATCGTGAAAAACGATATAAAACTTCTACTCAAAATACAATTTTCTATAAGAGAATAATAGAATATAATAAATTACAGGCTTATGTAAAGAATTCTAATGTAAATAGGTTTAAAATTAAAATAAGAAATATTGTATATACATAAATTATTAAATTTACTGTAAAGTGATTGTATTTTTAATAGCTCTGCTAAATAAATACGTCATTATTAAAAAATTTATTCTGCACAGCTATTTATTTTTGTAGCATATTGTTTTTTAAATATTACTTTATATTTTTATTTCTTCTTTACTATAATAAATACCAAAGATCTCATTTATTCAATGAAGAATTTTTGTTGGTGTATGTTTATGTAGTACATTTAAAAAAAATGTCTTCACTTCTACGTGTTTAAAAATAGTTTTTTTAAATAAATTCATTCTAATTATTTCAAATGAAATATAAATTATCATATTAGAGATATTTCGTTTTTCTTAGGAAATTTTTCAAGAAAGTGTGACAATAAAGATATAATAAAACAAATTATTTGGTATTGAAACAAATTTTTGTTTAATTTGTTTAATAAGAAAGTATCTACTTTTATAATGTTATCAGACAGACACCAAAGTAAGAATTTTGTGTACTTATATTTAATTAATAATTATTTTCATTATTATGACTTTTGTATTTATTTTGTAAATATTATTAAATAATATTGAATATTGGAAAAAAAATGTTATAATTGTATAACTACTTCTTTAAATGATTACCTACTTTTAATATTAACTATATTTTGTTATTGAAAGTTTTTTTGTCAATATTATTTTAGTTTTTACAAAATTATAAAAATTATTGTAATAACGCGTCTGAAAATTCATTTAATATAGATTGCTAATATAACATACATTGATATAAACTCAGTTAAATTATAATGGAAACTTTATTTACAACTATATCACCAGTTTATTATTTTTCAAAATTATTAGGATCAATAAATTATAATCCAACGACAAATGATGATGCTTTTCAATTTAAAACACACTTTTTGTCAAAATTTTATGGATCATTTATAATGATAGTTTATTTGTTATCAGATTATAATAACATGTATATTAAATTTTCATTCGTAAATGGATTTTACATTTTCATTTATTCTTGCCAATATATACTAAGAAGAGTTTTCGTAATATTTTCTATTCTATGTTTATTAGATTTTAATCAACACCATATAAATTTTTTGAATGAATTGTGTGCTTTTGACAACAAACTTATGGGTATTGGCATTTTTATAAATTACAAGAAAACAAGAAATTGGGTAACCAAAAAGCTGGTGATTGAATACATTTTTCTCACTATACTTTGCATTATTAATTTGAACACAGTTCATCAGCAATCAGTATTGCCTCTTTTGACAATTACATCGAAATTTATATTCGCATTTAATGAATTTGGAGATTTCTATTTCAAAATGGCTATTTTCACAAATTTAGAGTTGTATTTGTGTTTACTTTGTGAAAGATTTGAAGAAATAAACAAATATATGAAAAGTATAGGAAGCAACTACACAAATTTGACACATATAAATGATTCTGTTTCTAAAGTTTTAGTCTTGCATAAAGAATTGATAAACATTAGCAAACGTGTTAATGTGATGTATTCTGGATTGTTGTTTATATTTATATTACAGAGTTTTCTATTTATTTCAATTAATGTGTGCAATTTTGCATTAATATTTAGAATGTATTATTCGGTGTTGAAAACACTTATGCAATTTCCATGGTGTATGATGTTTTACTTTGGCGTTAAATTAGCAAGTGTTTGTCAGAGCTGTTTAAAACTTTTGAAGAAAGTAATTTTCTCTATACTAAGTATTAAATAACATGAAACTAAATCATTTGTTTCAGGCAAAATCAATCAGACATATTTTATGTGATCTTTATATAAGCTGTGAAAATTCAATTATAATACAAGAAGTAGGTATGTCTAGTATATAGTGAGTTATAATAGGATAATATTTTGCAGAGGTTACTGTTTATTGAAAAAATGTTTATCAAAAAAAAAAGTTTCAGTAACAAAATTGACCAAGTGCGCAGCACGAGTTCAATTTTCTGAAGACCTAACGAATGCTACCACCTATAAATAGTCATAGCCTGAGTGAAATTTTTTAAATAGCTATCAAAAACATTTTAAATTCTGTTTACCTTTCTCAATTTCGTCTTCACTGGCATTTCCCCACCGAATACAACCAAGTTCATTCGTTTTAAGTCTTATTTTTGACAAATAGCAATTAAGAAACTGACAGTAGAAAATTAATAAACAAATAGACATGTAACAGCGGGTATAAAAATATCATCGGTTTAACAGCACCTTTACTACCCTATTTTAGCCAATTAAATTAGTCATATATGTACCGCGTGATACATGAATTATATATTTGTTCGTCGTATTCTATTTAGTTTTCCCCTAATTTATGTACACCTCTGAACCTATCCAGAGTTTATACTTTTCTACGTTAATTGTAATCATCAAAATAAATATTTATTTTACATTTCAGATTTCTTTGCTCTCATTGCAGCTTTTACATGGAAATATAAACTTGACAGCATTCCGACTATTTTCTTATGATTTAAAATTTTTCTTTAATGTATGTGCTTTTATTAAAGATTTTAAATTTTTTGTTAATATTTATATTTTTAGACGATTGCAACAATTTGTACTTACATAATTATATTGTATACAAATTATTCAGTGGTATAAAAAGATACATTGAATTAATAATAACAATATTATCTGTTATTATGAGACGCAATAAATATAATAAATGTTGTTTCTGATAATATTTGCTTATTTGTTTTAATTTTTTACTGAACGCCATTTTAATACTTTTACAAATTACTATTTGTTTGTAATTAAATTATTTATGTATGTATTTAAGAGATTAAATCATTTAGGTTTTCTTTCATTTCATTAATTAATTAATTTGCTTAACAAAAAGTTATTCGATAAAATAGTATATACACAGCTTTTCAATACACATGTTATATGTAAATTCATACAACATATTATTATTATTATTATTATATGTTATTTAATATAATGATGGAAAACTTCTTTACGTCTATATCTCCAGTTTACTACATTTCGAAATTATTGGGTACAATTAATTATTGTCCATCGACAAATAATGACTATTTAATATTTAAAACCGATTTTTTGTCGATATGGTATGGATCATGCATAATGATTGTTTATCTGCTATCAGATTATTTCTATTTTGATTTTACTATAGAATATAATATTCCCATTTTATTCTTATCGTGTACATTATTTTTAAAACGTCTTTTCTATATTTATTTTATTACATGTCTGTTTGATAGTAAAAATTGTATAATAAAGTTTTTAACTAACTTGTGCGCTTTTGATAGAAAGCTAAAAAATACTGGTCTATTCATAAATTATAACAATACAAGGAATTTCGTTATAAAAAAAATTGTGATGGAAACTATTTTTGTGACTGTTCTTAGCATAATCAAATGTAGCTCTGATAATTACTATGAAAACACTTTTAAAATGCATTTTTATTTTGTTTTTAGTCAGATTATTGACTCATTTTCTAAAATGGCCGTTTTCATAAATTTTGAAATGTTTATACATATGTTATGTGAGAGATATACAGAAATAAACAATTATACAAAAATTATATTTACAAATCATGAAAATACAAACAAACATAATCAAAAATCTATTTCTGAAATTATTATTTTGCATAAAGAATTAAGACATATTAGCAATAGTTTAAATGAAATTTATTCCGGATTGGTGTTAATATTTACAATGCACAGTTTTTTTAAAATTACACTAGATTTGTTCAATGTTACATTTATGTATATACAAAAATTCTACCTCCCTTGGATAGACTTAATAAAGTCGTGGTGTATGATAATTTTACTCAGTATAAAATTAACAAGCATTTGCTGTTTTTGTGCACAAATTTCTATGAAAGTAAGTCTCATAATGATTTAATGACTTGGTAATCTCAAATATGAATAACTTTTTCCAGGCTAAGTCAATTAAACATATTCTATGTGATTCTTATATTGATTATAAAAATACATATGTTAGAAGACAAGTATGGTTTATATATTATGCTTGTTCCACATATTGTTTAAATATTTTTTATATTTGACAGATTTCCTTATTCTACTTGGAATTTTTGCATGATAATGTGAACTTTTCTGCGTTTCGTATGTTTAATTATGATTTAAAATTAATGTTTGACGTATGTACATCAATAAAATATTATTAGATGATGTTTTTTACATATATATATTTATTTTTAGATACTTGGCGCAATATCTAGTTATATATTTATTATATACTTCTCTACAATGGCCGGGTTAAAATAATCAAACAATTTGCAAATTTATTGAAGAGTTAAATTAACAGACCAGTTAAGTATTTTTACTTCAGTACATTTTTTAACAAAACTTATCTTGCTATCTTTTGAAATCTACCGTAGGAAAATGCAATGGTAATCAATATTACAATTGAAATGAATGTCAGTCATATTTATTAATACTAAGAATTTATTTTAAAAATGTTCTTTTTACACTTTGTTTTTTATGGTTTTTTGTCATTATTTGGTATTATTTTTATTATCATATTTATTAATAGGTACTAAGAATTTATAAAAAAAAATGTTCTGTTTATATGGTTCACTTTGTATATTATGGTTATCTCCAGTATGTAAAAAAAGTTAAGTAGTGACTCAAATGTTGAATATTTATTTAACACCAGTAAATGCATTATTGCCTAATTGTATTTCCTGGTATAGAATAAAATAATTATATTAAGTAATTTGACAAAAACATTTAAATGCTAATTTTTTTTTCTTGATTTGTGTGTATGAAGCAATGATGGTTTTGTAAAGTCACATCCTTATCTCATGTATATTATTATATTATGCACTAACAATATTTAATAATTATTAATTACTTACTAACCACTGTTTTGTATTTCATTATATTCTATTGTGAATAACAAAACAAGATATTTTATTTTGCTTGGTCCAAGTCTGAAGCGATTATTACGAAAATTTTTAGGTTAACTAAATATCCAATTAAATTCTTTCATTTCTGATCACGTGTACGAAATTGACCAATGAATACAACATTTAACTGATAGAAACCCATGGGACATTATCACTTATGTCAAATATGTTGCTAGGTTACAATTATTTATGTTCATTTTTATGTTTATAATAATAATTGAATAAAAATGTCATTTGCACGTTTTGGTAATGAAAATGATACTTCAATTAATAAAAATTTTTGACCGAATAACCCTCGACCATTGATAAATACTACCTCAGCTACCTCAAGCACGTTGCTTTTAGGTTAACAGCTCTACGCCTGTGGCGTCAGGCGGTTACCAAGCAACATGCTTTCGGAATGTCACAAAATTATTTCGTAATTATCAATGTCCTTGGGTTATTATAGCTGATAGTCACATTTTGTTATTCACAAGTAAAAATGCTTATTATTTAAGATATATAACGTTCCACGGGCTAAAGCGTCTTAAGTCACGTATTATTTTGGTCTTGAAACTTCAAATTAGCTAAGTAAGCATATTATTGCTGAAAATTCTGCTCTTCGAACATACTGAAAGTCAGTCGAAATGTAATCTTCTTCGAAAGGAGTCGAAATGCAACTTCC
Source organism: Agonum fuliginosum (assembly GCA_947534325.1). Lineage (NCBI taxonomy): Eukaryota > Metazoa > Arthropoda > Insecta > Coleoptera > Carabidae > Agonum > Agonum fuliginosum. Next base: position 6,330,787 of record OX384034.1, read on the forward strand.
TTCGTGATAAGTCTTATTAAATGTTTTCTTCGTTACAAGTCGTATTCCATTGAATGTCGTAAAACTTATCTTTTAATATATCTACATCCGACTCTCCTGTGTCATTAATGTATTAGTATAGGAATAATAAACCCGGGTTACTGCAAATCTCTGAGACTCTGCTAGACTTATTAATAATACCATTTATTAAAATTGAAAGTATTATTAAGCCCCAATAGTCTTCATGACAAAATACAATCATAAATGTACGTGCTAGGAATTGTTAAAATATTTGCATCATTAAATTTGCCTCTACATGAATCTCATATTGTACCTACATGCTACATAATTCTTAGAGCACGATTCTGTAAAAGAAAAGTAGTTGCGTTGCCTCAAAATATTAATCCCAAAGTAGCAAACAGAATGGAAATTTAAATCAGAATCCCCGGTTTACTACTTTACGAAATTATTTGGTGCAATAAATTATTACTGCACTATTAGGGGTAAGAGTAAACATAAATAGTTATTTGTATCACAAGGCCAGAAACTGACCTTTTGCAAGAGGGAGTATTTTTGACACGCCGAGCCACAGGCGAGGGAAAAAATGAGGGAAATTAATAGCCAGGGGGAAAATGACCAGGGGGAAAGACGGCAGGGGAAAAGTGACCTCCAACCATCTTGTATGTATATTTACGTTTTTAATTTAATTTATTTACAATCAGTAAGTGTTTCATTGTCTTAGTGCATGCATTTTTATATTTCCACGTAGAAACATAATTATATTAAGTACTAATTCATTATCTATCGACACCCGAAACAGTAAAAGAGATTAATAAAGATAATAATAATAAAAATCTAATTCATTATCTCTCTAGGAAAATTTATGTTCAACTAAATAAACTAAGTAACTTTTGAACCAGATCATTGGAATACTAATTTCATTTGCGTGGTTTCCGTTTATGAAGTAAATGATGGAAGACTTATTTACGTCAATATCTCCAGTTTTCTATTTTACGAGATTATTTGGCGCAGTAAATTATTATCCAGTAAAAATAAACAGAAATTGTGAATTTAAAACAGATTATTTCTCAATTTTTTATGGAGTTGTATTCGTTTCGATTTTTCTTTTATCAGAATATGAATTTAATAGATTGGATTTTAGGTCACTTCAACTAAATTTACAAATCATTAACTCAGAAACATTATTTAAACGAATTTTCATAATATTAGCACTGTATAAACTAATTGATATTCCGAAAAATCATGTTAAACTTTTAAATGATTTATTTAGTTTTGACAAAAAGCTCGAAAAATTAGGAATCTTCGTGAATTATAAGAAAACTCAAAAACGCGCAATTAGATTAATATCGCTCAAGTTTTTGGAATTAATAATACTTGCTGTATTAAATTTCAGTACAAATAATATGAAATACCACTTGGAAAATAATAGTTATTTGTATATATGTTTTGTTGTTGGAGATTTTTGTATAATCACGGCAATTTTTACTAATTTAGAAATGTATGTTATACTTTTATGTGAAAGATTTAAGGAATTAAATAATTATATTATAAATGAAGTACAAATTAAAATTTCATACAAACTAAATAATTTTAATATTTTGAAGATTATTCATCTTCATAGAGAGTTAAGATATATCTCTAAAAATATAAATAAAATGTATTCCTCTTTATTACTTGTATTTGTGTTGCGTAGCTTTATGGATATAACATACAATGCTTACACCTTTGTAAGGTTTACGGATAAATACAAGATTTCGTTCTCTATAATTGTTTACGCTTTTTCTTGGACTAAATTTATATATTTTTCAATAAAATTAGCTAGTATATTGACATCCTGCTATAATATTTCTTTGCAAGTAAGTAAAAAATATATGCTAATTTGTCAAACACGTAAAAATAAATGATTATTGCACTTTTAGTCAAAATCAATTAAAAATATACTACGTGAAATTGATATAACCTACACAAATTCTCCAGCAAGACAACAAGTAAATATGACAATAATATAAAAATTTGCATGGTTTAATTAGAATACATAATTTGCAGATTTCTCTTTTTTCTTTAGAACTTCTACATGATGATGTAAAAATTAGTTCCTTTGGAATATTAAACTATGATATCATTCTTTTGTATAATGTAAGTATTCGTTTGGTTAGTGCTCTGTTTTGTAGTCAAAAATGACCGGCGTTAGTAGTCCGAAATGATTTATTTTGTAAAAATGCTGATATTTTTATATAAGAACATTTCAAGTGACAACATCAGCCCAGTTGACATGAATCGTCCAGGGGATGTTTAAAAATATCTTATTCTTGTACTTTAGAGGATAAAAAATTACATATTCAATACAAACATCTCAGAGAATTACATGGGACACAAAATTAGAAGATTATTACCAAATTGCTATCATCGGGATGTTACATATAAAAAAAATTTGGTTAAATAAATATTCAATGAAATTCTTCCATTTCTGATCACGTGTGCGAAATTGACCAATGTGAACAACATGAAAATGACAGCAATCTATGGGACATTATCACTTATGTCAAAATGACAATATTATTTTAAAATGACTTTCGTGTTTTCAATACATAATTAAATTACTACTGCGAACATTTTTCTACCCGAGTAACCCTCGAACATTGATAAATAACTTATAATTTTGTTACAACTCTCAAGCACGTTTCTTTTAGGTTAACAGCCCTCCGCCTGCGGCGTCGGGCGATTACCAAGCAACGTGTTTTCGGAATGTGACAATAGTATATTATATATTGAGGGACTAAAGTGCATGATTTAATCCTGAGGGTGAAGTTTATTTCACGAGCCGAAGGTGAGGGAAATAATCACCTGAGGGATTAAAGATACTTTAGTCCTGTGGTATATACGCTATTTTTTGCACTTCCTCCTCAAATGAATGCAAAATAGTTTAAAAGAATACACATTTTGCAATTTTGACAGTAAATTTTATGACAAATATTTATATTGTTACCATAGATACTCTGTAACAAATAGCACGTATTTACTTGACAACGGGAATAATTAATTCAATTTCTTGACAACGTTATTAAATATGAAAAATAATCCCTTGGGATCAAATTAAGAACCTTAGTCCCTAAAAATAAAGACTAAAGAAGAGTTTTAGTCCCGGAAGTGCAAAAAATTATTTATTATTATCAATGGCCTTGGGTTATTATAGTTGATACTGTTATACCCAAGAGCGGATATTAGCAATCGCTAGGATATTAGGATGTTAATTAGGCAAATATAACAAGTAACATACGTGATGTTCATATTCTTGAAAATGTTCTAGGGATTATATTGGAAGTCCTCATTAGCTACGAAGAGTTCATTTTACATTAATAACAATGACATTTTCAAAATGACAGTAAATTGACTTTGACGTCATTGTACTAAAATGACTTGACAGACATTAATAATAATAACACTTGTTGAGGAAAACAAACAACAACAACAAATTAAATCGCACTCGGGTGCTTGAAGCTGACCACTTGATCGTATTAAATGTAGTCCTGGTTGCATAAGAATCTCTCCGCTGCCGTTTTGAATTTCAAAGGTTGTCGCACGAATTTAGATTCTGACTGCACCAAGACGAATCGATCGAATGGTTGGATTCCACTGTCATAACATCGACTATTCTATAATTGCGAGTTAAATGGTTACCAGCAAAAATAAAGTAACATGAGTTAATTACAAGAATAATAAGTCATTTAGACAAATAACATTTTACGCAAAAATATTTGATGTTCTCACTGTGATGAGTGGTGAAGAACTATTTTTTGTTACTTTCACAAGATAAAGGGCTGTTCTCAGTTAACTGACATGGTGAACTGACCATATTTTGAACGACGATAGTCCCCCAATTATGTGTGTTGCGATTTCGGTGGCGACACGAATATTACTATTGACGCCGGTCCATTTATGTATAATAGAAATTACCAACTATGTAATATTGGCAATATTGTTATACATGTAAAATAATGAATTAATAATTATTTTTTAAAGATATTTACTACAGTGTGCAGTTACATTATTCTGTTATCTACATAATTTGCAAAATAGTCATTCCATAAAACAACATTATAATTTTCAAACAATAATATTGATACATTCTTCGATTGAGTAAGTTAAATAATAATTTTAAGTAAATAATAATTCTACTCCTTATAATATAAAACATCATTATTAATAATTTGACTATACGTTAATAAAATGTATATTTATTTATCTAATATAATAAATAACTCTTGTGGAAACAGTACCGGATTAGTTATTTTTCTATGAATAGACCATTAACTTTTTGCTTTCCTTATATTTCAACAACCATTTATATTTTATGTCTTCCTAGTATATAATAATTGTTTATTTATGTCATGGATACGAAGTACGTTACATACTACATTATGCCCTAGGACATTAAGAAATTACCATGGTAATATTGACACATCACGAATGTTTTTCTTCTTTCCTGTCCGAAGACAAGTATGGTTTATAGGTACTTAGAATTTTTGCATGATAATGTGAACATTTCTGAGTTTCGTATGTTTAATTACGATTTAAAATTAATGTTTGACGTATGTACATCCATAAAATATTAATAGATGATTTTTTTTACATATATATTTATTTCTAGATGATTGGCGCAGTATGTAGTTATATATTTATTATATACTTCTCTACAATGGCCGGGTTATATTAACGGGACAGTTAAATCACACTTATTTGCAAGTTTATTGAAGAGTTAAATTAACAGGTCAGTTAAGTATCTTTACTTAAGTAAATTTTTTATCAAAACTTATCTCGCTATCTTTTGAAATCTACCGTAGGAAAATGCAATGGTAATCTATATTACAATTGAAATTAATGTCAGTCATAGTTATTAATACTAAGAATTTATAAAAAATAGTACATTATGCACCAAGGGAGGAAAACTCGATTTTTATATGATACACGTTGTATATTATCTACATAAACGACTTTCCTAAATACATGAACTGTATAAAAACGATTTTGTTTGCAGCTGATACTACTCTAGTAACATCAAGTAATGATTTGGAGTCAATTTGTGATATATCTAAATTAAATTGCAAGCGGGCGGAGTCCTGGTTCTCACAAAACAACTTAAAATTAAATAATGAGAAAACTCAAACTTTAATATTAGTATCAACGCACTCGAATTTAATTCAGGGTAATTCTATTAAAGTTCTAGGAATTAGTATTGATGATGTATTAATTTGGTTTAAACAAATTGATGAATTGTTACAAAAATTGGCAAGAGTAATTTTTCTATTAAGACAATTAAAAAAAATATCTTAATATTGAAACATTAAAGATGACATACTTCGGATTATTCCATTCTTTAATATCCTATGGGATTATACTTTGGGGAAATTCTGCTCATGCTGACAGAGTGTTCAAAGCTCAAAAACAAGCTATCAGAATTATTTTGGGTGTCAGTTACAGAGATCACTGCAGACCTCATTTTATTTCTTTAGGAGTAATGCCTCTACCTTGTCTCTTTATTTACAGTACTCTTTTAGAAATTCATTTTAATACAAATAATTTGTCTGTTGTATCGGAGCATCATAGTTATAATACAAGAAACTCGAATCTATTAAATATCCCTAAATATAGATTAAGTAAATCACGGAATAATTCTCTAAATCTGAATTTATACAACGTTTTACCTGACTCAATTAAGAACTTATCACATAGTATTTTTAAATCTAAAATTAAAAATTTGCTTTTAATAAACTGTTTTTATTCTGTGGATGAATACTATCAACATACAAAAAATAGCAATAATGTATTCATATAAAACTTATTTTAATACTATTTACTATATTTATATTTTATGTAATAATTAATGTCCATATGTGTAAACATGTTTCATCTTTGTTACACTATTTTATTTGACTTGCTACAAACATTCTATGTATTCGTAGTTAAAATATATGAAATATGAAATATTATGTTTACGTATTAAATTTCTTCAGTATGTAAAAAAAGTAAAGTAGTGACTCAAATGTTGAATATTTATTTAACACCAGTAAATGCGTTATTGCATAATTGTATTTGCTGGTATAGAATAAAATAATTATATTAAGTAATTTGTTATTTTCCTACAAAATTTCTATTTAAACTAAAGTAACATTTGACAAGAACATTTGAATGCTAATTTTATTTTCTTGGTTTCTGTGTATGAAGCAATGATGGTATTGTAAAGTCACATCCTTATCTCATATATATATATATATATTATATTATGCACTTACAATATTAAATAATTATTATTTACTTACTAACCATAGTTTTGTATTTCATTATATTCTGTTGTGAATAACAAAACAATATAATTTATTTTGCTTGGTCCATGTCTAAAGCGATTCTTACTAAATTGATAGTCACAATTTGTAATTCACAAGTAAAAATGCTTATTATTTGAGATATATAAATTCTTTCTAGAACGTTCCACGAGCTAAAGCGTCTTAAGTCACGTATTATTTTGGTCTTCAAACTTCAAATTAGCTAAGTAAGCATCTTATTGCTGAAGCTTCTGCTCTTCGAACGTACTGGAAGTCAGCCAAAATGTAATCTTCTTCGAAAGGAGTCGAACTGTAACTTCCTTATTAAATGTTTTCTTCGTTACAAGTCGTATTCCATCGAATGTCGTAAAACTTGTCTTTTAATATATCTACATCCGACTCTCCTGTGTAATTAATGTATTATTACTAGATAGGAATAATGAACCCGGGTTACTGCAAATCTCTGAGACTCTGGTAGACTTATTAAAAATACCATTTATTAAAATTGAAAGTATTATTAAGTCCAGATAGTCTTCATTACAAAATACAAATTTAATAATATCATAAATGTAGTTGCTAGGAATTGTCAAAATATTTGCATCTTTAAATTTGCCTCTACATGAACCACGGTATCGCATATTGTACATAATTCTTAGAGGACGATTCTGTAAAAGAAAAATTTCGGGAGCAACAGTTGCGTTGCTTCAAAATATTAATCCTTAAGTAGCAAACAGAATGGAAATTTAAATCAATATCCCCGGTTTACTACTTTACGAAATTATTTGGTGCAATAAATTATTATTGCACTATTAGGGGTGAGAGTAAAAATTTGTTTATAATAGCCATTTAACATAAGTTATCTGCTCTAGGTATATTTTTAGTCGCGCTCTTTTAACTATTAATTAGCATAAAAATTTTATTTTGTAGGTGATTGCCTCAAATAAAAGTAATAATTGGTAATAAGTATAATTTATATAAATGACAATTTAAAAATATCTGTAATAATAATAATAAGCAATTTAAAATTTACATTATGGGACAAAAAAAAACGATTGTATAATTATTATTAACAATAGAGCATTGGACCGGCAATCCAAAGGTTCCGGGTTCGACTCCCGGCTCAGGCAGAGATTTTTCAACATTTCTAATTAAACCATGCCTTGACTTCCTCTTAAAGTCCTATACTCTACTCATTATTAACAATGTTTTTTACAAATTGAGTACAAATTTGTACCGTTTATAATATCCTTGATACATATAATTTTTAAATTTATATAAAGGCGTTTTTATACTTCTAAAAAAACTACGATTTAAAAAACAAATCTTTTCTGTTTCACGCTCAGCACGTCACGTAATATTATACTCTTAATTTTTTTTCCCGAAGTAGGTACCTACAGAAACATCTTGTATGATTGGGGTACACTTTTCCCCTGCCGTTTTTCCCCTGGTAATTTTTCCCCTGCCCAATTTTGCCCCTGCCCTATTTTTCCCCTGCGACATTTTTCCCATAGTTCATTTTTCCCATAGTTCATTTTTCCCCTGCCCAATTTTCCCCTGTCTTCCTCCATCCTTGTAATCATCATTAACATAACCTAACCTAACTTTTTAAAACTAGAACATATACTTGCCTAACATTTTTCTGAACTTAACCCCATCATACTCTACCATACGGTAGAATTCAAATAAATATTAATTTCTGACAGGATTAAAAAAATTATTAATTATTTTTTTAAAATTTTTAGTAGTCGTAGGGGAAAAATGAGGGAAATTAATAGCCAGATGAAAAATGACCAGGGGGAAAAACGGTAAGGGAAAAGTGACCTCCAACCATCTTGTATGTATATTTACGTTTTTAATTTAATTTATTTACAATCAGTAAGTGCTTCATTGTCTTAGTGCATGCATTTTTATATTTTTTCCACGTAGAAACATAATTATATTAAGTACTAATTCATTATCTCTCGACACCCGAAACAGTAAAATAGATTAATAAAGATAATAATAATAAAAATCTAATTCATTATCTCTCTAGGAAAATTTATGTTCAACTAAATAAACTAAGTAACTTTTGAACCAGATCATTGGAATACTAATTTCATTTGCGTGGTTTCCGTTTATGAAGTACATGATGGAAGACTTATTTACGTCAATATGTCCAGTTTACTATTTTACGAGAATATTTGGCGCAGTAAATTACTATCCAGTAAAAATAAACGGCAATTGTGAATTTAAAACATATTATTTCTCAATTTATTATGGAGTTGTATTCGTTTCGATTTGTCTTTTATCAGAATATGACCTTAATGTATTTAATTTGATGACACTTAAACTAAGATCACATATCGTTAACTTAGAAACATTATTTAAACGAATTTTCATAATAATAGCACTTTATAAACTGATTGATATTCAGAAAAATCATGTTAAATTTTTAAATACTTTATTTAGTTTTGACAAAAAGCTCGAAAAATTAGGAATCTTCGTGAATTATAAGGAAACTCAAAAACGCGCAATTAGATTAATATCGCTCAAATCTTTGGAATTAATAATACTTGCTGTATTACATTTCAGTACAAATTATGCGAAATCCAATTTGATGCGTTATGGTTATTTGTATATATATTTTGTTGTTGGAGATTTTTGTATAATCACGGCAATTTTTACTAATTTAGAAATATATGTTATACTTTTATGTGAAAGATTTAAGGAATTAAATAATTATATTATAAATGCAGTACAATTTAACATTTCATACAAAATAAATAATTTCAATATTTTGAAGATTATAAATCTTCATAGAGAGTTAAGATATATCTCTAAAAATATAAATAAAATGTATTCCTCTTTATTACTTGCATTTGTGTTGCGTAGCTTTATGGATATAACATACAATGCTTACATCTTTGTACAATTAACGGCTAAATACAAGATTTTGTTTTCTAAAATTTTTCACCTTTTTTCTTGGACTAAATTTATATATTTTTCAATAAAATTAGCGAGTATATTGACATCCTGCTATAATATTTCTTTGCAAGTAAGTAAAAAATATATGCTTATTTGTCAAACACATAAAAATAAATGATTATTGCACTTTTAGTCAAAATCAATTAAAAATATACTACGTGAAATTGATATAACCTACACAAATTCTCCAGTAAGACAACAAGTAGGTATGACAATAATATAAAAATTTGCATGGTTTAATTAGAATGCATAATTTGCAGATTTCTCTTTTCTCGTTAGAACTTTTGCATGACGATGTAAAAATTAGTTCCTTTGGAATATTAAACTATGATATCATTCTTTTGTATAATGTAAGTATTCGTTTGGTTAGTGCTCTGCTTTGTAGTCCGAATGCAAAATTGACCGGCGTTAGTAGTCCGAAATGATTTAGTTTGTAAAGAAGCTGATAAAAAATAGTGCATTTTCATTTGTTAAAATATAATGAGGGAAATATTCAATACAAACATCTCAGAGAATTACATGGGACACATAATTTGGATATTATTACCAAATTTCATTGGGATGTTATATAAAAAAAAATTTGGTTAAATAAATATTCAATGAAAGTCTTCCATTTCCGATCACGTGTGCGAAATTGACCACTGAGACCAACATTAAACTGACAGCAATCCATGGGACATTATCACTTATTTTAAAATGACAGAATGTCATGTGACAGAATTATTGACGGTTATGTAATTTAATAGTATTATTTTAAAATGACTTTCGTGTTTTCAATACATCATTAAATTACTACTGCGAAAAATTTTCTATCCGAATACCCTCTACCATTGATTAATAACTTATAATTTTGTCACAGCTACCTCAAGCACGTTTGTTTTAGGTTAATAGCCCTCCGCCTGCGGCGTCGGGCGGTTACCAAGCAACGTGTTTTCGGAATGTGACAAAATTATTTCTTATTATCAATGGCCTTGGATTATTACAGTTGATACTGTTATACCCAAGAGCGGATATTAGCAATCGCTAGGATATTAGGATGTTAATTAGGCAAATATAACAAGTAACACGCGTGATGATCATATTCTTGAAAATGTTCTAGGAATTATATTGGAAGTCCTCATAAGTTACGAAGAGTTCATTTTAAATTAATAACAATAATATTTTCAAAATGACAGTAAATTGACTTTGACGTCATTGTACTGAAATGACTTAACGGACATTAATAATAATAACACTTGTTGAGGAAAACAAACAACAACAACAAATTAAGGAGGTTCCCTAGACATTTTAAAAAATGTTCTAATGCAACCAAACTTTGAATTTATGTTGTCTGTGTCATAAAAATGATACCTGAATTTTTTGGAAATTTTTGACCACGTAGTTTGAACGAAATTAATTGTTAAATTTTAATATTTTACATGGCTTTTTTATGGCTTTCCATTAATTGAAAAAATAAAAAGATGTTAGAAATGTTCTATTTACTTAATTTTTGGTATATAAACGTATGCAAGCACGGTCATCAATTTCCCAAAATTTGAAGAAGGTTGACCACATAGTTGTAATGCAACCAAACTTTGAATTTATGTTGTCTGTGTCATAAAAATGATGCCTGAATTTTTTGGAAATTTTTGACCACGTAGTTTGAACGAAATTAATTGTTAAATTTTAATATTTTACATGGCTTTTTTTATGGCTTTCCATTAATTGAAAAAATAAAAAGATGTTAGAAATGTTCTATTTACTTAATTTTTGGTATATAAACGTATGCAAGCACGGTCATCAATTTCCCTAAATTTGAAGAAGGTTGACCACATAGTTGTAACAATATTGTTGTTGTTGTAAAAAAAATCTTCAAGCATTTTTTGATTAGTGAATTAGAAATTATTGTAAAAATATATCACCGAAACTTAATGAATTGCAATATCAATTAACACCCGTTGACCGAATTTTGTTTTACATTAATAAAAATATTTTTATTAATTAAAGGCTGATATCTGAGTACGCCACTGCATGTGTGGGAACCTCCTTAAATCGCACTCGGGTGCTTGAAGCTGATCGTATTAAATGTAGTCCTGGTTGCATAAGAATCCCTCCGTTCCCGTTTTGAATTTCAAAGGTTGTCGCACGAATTTAGATTCTGACTGCACCAAGACGAGTCGATTGAATGGTTGGATTCCACTATCATAACATCTACTATTCTATAATTTTATTGCGAGTTGAATGGTTACCAGCAAATATAAAGTAACATGAGTTAATTACAAGAATAATAAGTCATTTAGGGCCGGTTGTTCAATCTGAGCTTAAACAAACGTTATGTCAAAACCGTGGTTACGAAGTTTTCCTGTTGAATTGTGGCATCTCATTGGGTAACTGTTTTATTGTAACGATTCAGATTGGCTGGGAAAACTCAGTTTAACTAAGCTTGAGTTTATGTTTAAGCTAACACTAAACTCGAATTGTAGAACCGGGCCTAAGACAAATAACATTTTACGCAAAAATACTTGAGGTTCTCACTATGATGAGTGGTGAAGAACAATTTTTTATTACTTTCACAAGATAAAGGGCTGTTCTCAGTTAACTGACATGGTGAACTGACTATATTTTGAACGACGATAGTCCACCAATTATGTGTGTTGCGATTTCGGTGGCGACACGAATATTACTATTGACGCCGGTCCATTTATGTATAATAGAAATGGCCTACTTATGTAATATTGCCAATATTGGTATACATGTAAAATAATGAATTAATAATTAAATTTTTTAGATATTTACTACAGCGTGCAGTTACATTATTCTGTTATCTTCATAACTTGCAAAATAGTCGTTCCACAAAACAACATTATAATTTTCAAACAATATTATTTATACATTCTTCGATTGAGTAAGGTAAATAATAATTTTAAGTAAATAATAATTCTACTCCTTATAATGTAAAACATGCCATTAAAACATCATTATTAATAATTTGACTATACGTTAATAAAATGTATATTTTCTTATCTAATATAATAAATAACTCTTGTGGAAACAGTACCGGATTTGTACTTTTTCTATGTATAGGCCATTAAGTTTTTGCCTCCCTTACATTTCAACAACCATTTATATTTTAGTACGTTACATACTACATTATGCCCTAGGACATTAAGAAATTACCAAGGTAATATTGACACATCACAAATGTTTTTCTTCTTTCCTGTCCGTTGCTAAGTTACAAAAAATATTAACAAAATTTGAAACGCCAAATTGAAATATTTTAAATAAAATAGGACATAAAATATTTTATGCACCACGTGCATCATTGATGTTTAAAACCCTCGGGCAACTTATAGACCCTCGGGCCAGAAGCCCTTGGACTTGTAAACATATCGTCCTCGGATGTACATCATCAGGATGCCCTTGATACATAAATAACTATTACAGCTTATGTTTATACTATATGAACAATGCAGTGGCGAGTCCAAGTGATGTTCCTAAGGGGGTAATTTTGGAAAATGCAATGGTAAAATAGCGCCGCAGTTGAATTTTTTTTAGTTTAACGTCAATGAAACCTTAAATGGGTGTTATTTCTAATAAACTCATCAGTTTAATTTTATTTCATTGCATTTACAACAAAAATCTATATAGGTATATTAATTCAGTTAATTATAAAACAGTGTTAGTGACATTTTATTTAATTTTTCGTTACTTTTAAATTTTCCGTCCCCTGAATTGTGCCGCCCTAGACCGCATCCTAGTGATTGGAAACATATAAAATATAATTATTCATGTTCGCTCAATTTATATTGTGAAATTATTTATCATCATGTTGCTTCATGGTACTATTCCATTTATAATCTAAGTAGGTAGGTACCTAATTATCACTATTAAAATATTTTATAAAAATGAGTTATTATTACAATTGACACTTTTATGCACTTAATAATGGAAAATATGCGTATGTTGGTAAATTTTTCGAATATAGGAATGCATAAAAAAGCTATGATTTCATGCACGGAAAAATAATTTTTTTCAAACATACAAAATTCTAAAAAAAACTTATTAATCATTTTCTATTTATTTCATACAAAAAATACAGTTCTACATTTTTCTATAGTATTGCATTAAATAAAGGAGCATAAAGGTAGGAATGTACTAAAATCGTATTATACTCGTACCGTTTGATTGAAATATTTGTTAAAAACATAAGCATATTTTTATACGAGTGTTGGTAGGATAGGTAAGTACCTATAAAAAATTTCAATATGTGCCTATTTCATGTTAAAATATCAGGAATTCCTTTGTTAATATAGCAAATTACAAATCATTGCAAAAAAATTTAAATACTGCTACAATATGCACAAAAAAAGGTAATATGCAAACAAGTATAAAAGATGCACGAAATCGTAAATTATGCATTTTTATGCACTATCAAATTAATGAAACAGGCTACGTAAGCACACAAAATATGCATATTTGCATAAAAGTGACAACATTAGTGTTATTGAGATTGAGAAAATATTTTGTCATAATTATTTAAAAAGTCAAATATTGTTGATTTATGGTTTTTAATTTACCTAGTACTTTACCGAAATTTATTTGGTAAACACAATGTTATTGTTTTATAATAATTTTTTGCATTAAAATAATTGATAAATATAATTTTGTTTTCCCAGCTTTTTCGTAAATATGATTAAACTCAGGCACAGTGTTTTCAAGTCAATTTTCAAAATTACACTTATAACTTCTTGTACTCAATGGAAAATTTGTTCACGTCTATATCACCAGCCTACTATTTATTTAAATTATTTGGTACAATTAATTACTATCCTTCGAAAATAAATAACAAACTTATATTAAAGACAGACTTTTTATCAATATTTTATGGAGCATGCATAATGATTTGTTATCTGCGGTTGCTGTCTGCGTACAATGTTTATTATTTGATTTTAGGAGCAGCACTAATTAAGGATTTTGAATATTTTTTAGGTTCATGCAAATATCTTTTGCACTGTGTTTTCATAATATATAGTATCATTCGTTTAGTTGATTTCAATAATAATTATCATATAAATTTTTTAAATAGATTATGTTCTTTTGATACAAAACTAAAAGAAATTGGTATTTTTATAAACTACAAAAAAACAAGAAATTATGTTTTAAAAAAACTATTACTGGAATTTTTATTTCTTACTATTCTTTGCTCTATAAATATTATTTCTAATAGCTCTAAAATTTTGTTATTTGACGAAACTACAATAAAAGAATATTTATTGTCTGTATTAAATGAAATAATAGGAGATTGTTATTTTAAAATGGCTATTTTTACGAATTTTGAAACTTATTTATTATTATTATACGAAAGATTTGAAAAAATAAATAACTATATAACAAGTTTATCATGTTGTATAAAAGCAGACGCAAATATTGATAATCATGTGAAAAATTCTTTTTCGAAAGCAATAAATTTACACAAAGAGTTGAGAAATATTTGCAAAAGTATAAATTTAATGTACTCTGGTTTGCTTTTTATATTTATATTGCAGAGTTTCTTGTTAATTTCAACGGATTTGTACTATTTTTTATTAAACTTCAAGATAGCAAATTTTTCATTAGTTGAAACAATGAAGCAACATCCATGGAGTATAATGCTTTACACTGTCATGAAATTAATAAGTGTTATGTATAATTCTTTTAAAATATCTGAGATAGTAATTTTTTTCATTTTGTGTATTTCCAAAACTGAAACTATTTTTTTCAGGCCAAATCAATTAAATACATATTACACAATATTTCAATAAATTGCGACAAATCAACATTAAAACAAGAAGTAAATAAAATTATTACATAACATTATGCACATTTTTATAATAATGTATTGGTTTTCAGATTTCTTTGTGGTCTTTGGAACTATTGCATGACAATGTGAACCTGACAGCATTTGGATTATTTAATTGTGATATAAAAATTTTTTTTGATGTATGTCCTTCAAAAGTCGTAAAAATATTTAATAAACTTCTAATTAACGTTTTTAAATTTTTAGATAATTGAAGTTATAGTTACTTATATTACTATTCTTTATTTTGGTTATTTCGCTCATGCACAGTAAAAAAGTTTCAACACTACTAATACATCCCAACAGCGTACTTCGATTGTTACGAAAAAAAATTTTAAGCTATTCGCACGCACCCTTAATTTAAAATAATGAAAAAAATAAAAATAATATTTTAAATTAGTTTTTATAGCATTTGATAGTATTTTAATATGTAATGTTAATGTTTTTGCATTATTTTTATGATTATTTTAGCATGTGATGTACGTACCTAATTTATTTATCTATTTAACTATTGATATACCGGCGAAAATAAAATGAAAAACTTGAAATTCATAAAAATTTCGACCATTTTTAAACCGCCATAACTCGGCGATTTCGATGAATCTTCGAGGTCGAACTTTGAAGTGTCTACTTTAAAGTCATGCATGCAAACTTAAGCGCAACCCCTTCCGCTCACTTCAATGCCCTTTTTGTGGATAGAGTCGACAAATTTTTTCCAACTCGGTACACATCGCCAAAGTTGGACGTGTTTTTGCCCAAAAACGTGTTTTTTTGTTCTGGTTTTGTTTATGTGCGAAGAACCTAGAAAATGCAGTTTTTTTAAACATCCATAACTTTGTGCCAAATCATCGTAGGAACTTCGTTCTTTGAGTTCTGCACAGGGAATTTAACATATTTTAGTGCCCTTTTGGTGGATCAAGTCAAAAAACTTCCAACTCCGTACACACCGTCAAAGTTGGAAATTTTTAAAATTAAAAATAATCTTTTTCACATGGGTGCTAGAGGGGGGCGGAAGGGGTTGCGCTTAAGTTTGCATGCATGACTTTAAAGTAGACATTTCATAGTTTTTCGCCCTCGAAGATTCATCGAAATCGATTGAAAATACGCCGAGTTATGGTGGTTAGAATATGGTCGAATTTTTTACGAATTTCAAGTGTTCTTTTTTTCTCGCCAGTGTATATAGTATATACGCTGTATGTGTCTAAATGGAATCAGAGTTGGCCTGACTTAAATCATTTGATTTAAATCATTATTTATCCGCCTAAAGAATAGTTCATATATCTACGCTGTAAAATAGGATTTTTTTATTGTGGAATATTATTTTTCAAGACACTGGAATAGGAAAATATTGAAGCGAAAAAAAAATTTAAACTAAAATACATACCTACCTATCAACGATGTTTTAATTATTGCCAATACAAGTTTTATCAGCAATTTTTATGTTTATATGACTGTTTTAAAAATGTAAAATATACCTACTGTTTATAAAGTAATAAAAATAATGACATTTTATCAATTTTTTTTAAATCCTGATTTTTGCCAATTCTGAATGGAACAATAAATTATTATTATTACATTGAGAAAATGTTTTCTCATAATGATTGTTTTTCCGTAAATATAATATAAGTCTTAAGTCAGACAGTGTTTTTAAATTGTTCTCAATGGAAAATTTATTCACATCTATATCACCAGCCTTACTGTGTATTTAAATTATTTGGTACAATTAATTACTATCCTCCGATAAAAAAAATAACAAACCTATGTTTAAGACACACGTTCTGTCAATATTTTATGGATCATGCATACTGATTTTTTATATGCGGTTGCTGTCTGAGTTTGCATCTTTTCAGGATTTTTGCAATTTTCTTTTGGGCTATGTTTTCATAATACATTTTATTTATTGTTTAGTTGATTTCAATAATAATTATATTAATTTTCTAAATAATTTATGTTCTTTCGATGAAAAACTACAAATAATTGGTATATTTATAAACTACAAGAAAACAAAAAATTATGTTTTAAAAATTCTTCTTCTGGAATTTTTATTTCTCACGATACAATGCTTAATAAATATTAATTCTGATAGTTTTAGAAATTGGTAACCCGATAATGATGAAATTAGTGCAATAATAATAAATCTGTTTTATGTATTAAGTGAAATAATTGGAGATTCGTATTTAAAAATCTGACATGGCCATCACACAACCTTCCGCCATTTTTTGACTGTTCCTATGCCATGTATTTTTGGTCTCCAGGAAATAAAAATATATTATTATTATCATACCTAGACTTTAAACAGAAATGTATACGTACAATCCGGTGCCCATTTAAAATATACAAATAAAAATCTAAAATATTCAAACACAGAAATTTGAATCACCTGAATCAAAAGATTCGTTCACAGAAAAACTCTTCTGTGTTGAAGCCATCCTCCGTTCAATTACTACGTTTAATATCTTACGTATGACTTATATGGCGCGCTAGTATGCCAACTTGTCACCCGTCTCATCTGTCAATATTTTTATGCAGAAACAAAAATCAACCGAACATGGATTACAAGATTTCAACGTTTTATTTGATAAATTTATTTTTAAATTTCACTGCAGTTCTTTAATGCTACCAGATAAAGACAATTTTTTTATAACGTAAATTGCAAATAACTTTTCTCTTATTCTTATTACAAATAAATACTATATTTATCCAAATTTATAGAAATTGTTGACAATAATCTTTACAATCTATCTATATCACTTCCGGTGAAGATATTTGTATCAAAATCTAATGAGCTCTTCCTATTCGTATACAATTGTAAAATACCAAATATCAAAATTTTTGGGTAATTCGTATTTGAGTTATCCGACAGACGGCATCGGCCCGGACCACACACATACACACACACACACACACACACACACACACGCACACACACATACATACAGACATCATCGGGAAACTATCAAAAATAAGTTGTAAGGACCCTAATTCGTGCTCATCCACTAAAAACTCACTACCCAATTTTTTGCATGATTCCAATACCTTCCTTTACAGGTAAGCGGAAGGTAAAAAGGGATATTTTACGAATTTTGAAAATTATTTATTATTACCATGTTAACGATATGAAAAAATAAATAAATATAAAACAAGTTTATCATGTTGTACAAAAGCAGACGTAAATTAATATTGATAATCATGTGAAAAAATCTTTGTCGGAAGCAATAATTTTACACAAAGAGTTGAGAGATATTTGCAAAAGTATTTATTTATATTACAGGGATCAGGAAAATATTGTGCTTGTTTAAATTATATTTTATTACCTAAACTAGAAAATTTAAAATTCAAAACAGGAAAAAGTAATTTCTAAATGATAATGTAGACAATATTTTTATGTGATTTAGTGAATTTTGACTGAAATATAAATTTGTTTTTGTACAAATCTGAATCATCTATATCCAGAGAAATTATTCTGTTTGAATAACTTAATTTAAATAAAATTACATTAGAGAATAATTTTTAACTACAAAGACGAAGCTACTTTTTTCAGTGGGGATGTTTAAAGACACTCGGTTTCACCTCGTCGCTTGGCAATATCCTCGATATTATAATTGACATAATATTCTTGTTATATTAATAGCAATAACAAGTTAATAATTCTACTCCTAGTATGTAAAAACATCACTATGAATAAATTATTTTAAAATCAATATTTATCTAATGAAAATAAAGTTACCTATTTCACTTGTTCGTTCGGTACTACTAAGTAGGTACCTACTTAATTATCATAAAAATTAAAATATTTTATTAAAATATTTAATATACCTATCAATACAGATTTGTTATGATAATTATAACACAATCTTGATAAAATGTTTTCCCATAATAATTTAGAAACACAAATTTAATTATTGATAAACACAATTTTTATGTTACCTATATAATAATTTTATTACATTACAATGATTAAATTTATTTCTGATTTTTTTCAGATTTTCTGTATATATGATTTAAGTCTTGAGTCAGACAGTGTTTTTAAGTTGTTCTCAATGGAAAATTTATTTACATCTATATCACCAGCCTACTATGTATTAAAATTATTTGGTACAATTAATTACTATCCTTCGATAGAAAATAACAAACTTATATTTAAGACAGATGTTCTGTCAATATTTTATGGATCATGCATTATGATTTTTTATATATGGTTTCTGTCTGAGTACAATGTTTATTTGGTTTTTGAAGCATTCATTCGTGATTTTGCATATTTTGTGGGTTCTTGCAAATTTATATTGGGCCATGTTTTCATAATATATTTTATTTTTTGTTTAGTTGATTTCAATAAGTATCATATTAATTTTCTAAATAATTTATGTTCTTTTGATAAAAAACTACATGAAATTGGTATTTTTATAAACTACAAGAAAACAAGAAATTATGTTGTTAAAAAACTTCTTCTGGAATTTTTATTTCTTTCGATACTTTGCTATATAAATATTATTTCTGATAACTTTATAAATTTGATATCTGATGATGAAACACCAATAAAAGAAAAAATATATTTTTGTGTAAATGAAATAATTGGAGATTTTTATTTTAAAATGACTATTTTTACGAATTTTGAAAGTTATTTATTATTATTATGTGAAAGATTTGAAAAAATAAATAAATATATAACAAGTTTATCATATTGTACAAAAGCAGACACAGATATTAATATTTATGTGAAAAATTCTTTTTCGGAAGCAATAAAATTACACAAAGATTTGAGAAATATTTGCATAAGTATAAATTTAATGTACTCTGGTTTGCTGCTTGTATTTATATTACAGAGTTTCTTGTTTATTACAATGCATTTGTGCAATTTTTAACACTAAAAAAAGCAAATTTGTCATTAATTGAAACAATTGAGCAATATCCATGGAGTATAATGCTTTACACTGTCATGAAATTAATAAGTGTTATGTGTAATTCTTTCAAAATATCTGAGAAAGTAAATAATTTTTTCATGTTGTGTATTTCCAATACTGAGTAATATTTTTTAGGCCAAATCAATGAAACACATATTACACAATATTTCAATAAATTAGGATAAATCAACATTAAAACAGGAAGTAAATAAAATAAATAAGTAGCATTATGCAAATATTTTTATATTAGTTTATTGGTTTTTAGATTTCTTTGTTGTCTTTGGAACTGTTGCATGACAATGTGAACCTGACAGCATTTGGATTATTTAATTATGATATACAATTTGTTTCTGATGTATGTCCTTTAAAAGTCGTAAAAATAACTATATTTCTAATATTCTTCTTTATATTTTTAGATGATTGGAGTTATAGTTAGTTACGCTACTATACTTTATTTTAGTTATTTCGACGCTCGTAAATTAATAATTAATTAATTTTTTACTTTGTCAAAAAAATGATAAATTGTAAAATCATTTATAAAATTATAAACTGTAATAAAAGTATTTCAAGTAGTTAGGTTAGTTAGGTTAGACAAATGTGTTACGCAGTCTCTTTCTACCTCTTGTGGTGAGAACATCGATTATAATAATCAAGTTGTACAGCAAAGTGTTGTGTAATAATAAAACAAAAATTTGAACGTAATTCGTTTGTGTGGTTTACAAATACATTTAAAGCATCGTGCTTTAAAATGTTCAGCTTAGGTGGGGTTCCACCCGGAATCCCAGAACGTCCTGACTAGGGAGGAACACATTCAGATCCAGAAATGTACGAGGAAATATCATTCAAGAATCATATAATATTCTTAACAACGATAGCATCATTACCGAAGTTTCCATGATCATACAAAATATAAATTACAATTATTAAAACAAACGTATAATAACATTTAAAAAAAGTTATGTCAAAACAAAGAGTATAGTTACAGTTGTACAGAAAAAAAAATTCATAATTTTTACTATTAAAATAACTTCTGTACCCCTTTATAAAACAATACGTGTATTCGGCTTTTTTTTAGAGAAAAAATTGAATAACTTGGCAACACCGCGAAAAACTACAATGAAATTTATATGTTCGTATAGGTAAATAATACAATTCAAAATATATAAAAATATATAGGGTGTTTCATTTAAAAAAGACGAACAATTATTGCCAAGTCGTTATGCAACACCCTGTATATGTGAAAATAATTTTAAGTTATGCTCCTTGAGTAGACGAAAAATTCTGTTAATTAATTTATGCAGTATTTTTAACGACAAGGGAGATATCGACGACGGTACATGTTTTGATTTTCTGGTAGAATTGCTTTGTGTTGCTGCTTGCGCTTTTGTTTTCAATGTCTTTTAGGTTACTAGGTTTATGGGGAAAATGATAAGGTTGCAACAGAACAACTTCTTAGTTTTACAATTTTCTAATTTTACAGATTGATAGACATTTTCGGAACTCATATATATATATATATATATATATATATATATATATATATATATATATATATATATATATATATATATATATATATATATATATATATATTAATAAATAATTTTATAATTATTATTGTTTGGAAAAGTAAAAAATTAATAATAATATCCATGATGATCAAAACCAAAATAAAGAATAATAAAACAACTAACTATAACTCCAGTCATCTAAAAATGTAAACAGGAATATTATAAGTTTTATAAATATTTTTACGAATTTTGTAGGACATACATCAGAAACAAATTTTATATCATAATTAAACAATCCAAATGCTGTGAGGTTCACATTGTCATGCAAAAGTTCTAAAGACCACAAAGAAATCTGAAAAAAAAATATTATAAAAATATTTGTACCTTATAATGTTATGTAATAATTTTATTTACTTCTTGTTTTAATATTGATTTGTCACACCTTACTGAAATATTGTGTAGTACATGTTTAATTGATTTTGCCTGAAAAAATTAGTTTCAGTTTGGGAAATATACAATTTAAAAAAATTACTTTCTCAGATATTTTGAAAGAATTATACATAACATTTATTAATTTCATGACAGTGTAAAGCATTATAATCCATGGATATTGCTTAATTATTTCAATTAATGAAAATTTTGCTTCTTGAAGTGTTAATGCAATATTGCACAAATGCATTGAAATAAACACGAAACTCTGTAATATAAATGTAAGCAGCAAACCAGAGTACATTAAATTTATACTTTTGCAAATATTTCTCAACTCTTTGTGTAAAATTATTGCTTCCGAAAAATTTTCTTTCACATTATTATCAATATTTGCGTCTGATTTTGTACAAAATGATAAACTTGCTACATATTTATTTAGTTTTTCAAATCGTTGACATAACAATAATATATAAGTTTCAAAATTCGTAAAAATTGCCATTTTAAAATACGAATCTCCAATTATTTCATTTAATTCATATAACAGATTTATTAATATTGCATTAATTTCATCATCATCTGATAACCAATTTCTAAAGCTATCAGAAATAATATTTATAAAGCAAAGTATCGTAAGAAATAAAAATTCTAGAAGAAGCTTTTTAAAAACATAATTTCTTGTTTTCCTATAGTTTATCTGAATACCGATTTTTTGTAGTTTTTCATCAAATGAACATAAATTATTTAGAAAATTAATATGATAATTGTTGAAATCAACTAAACAAAAAATAAAATGTATCATGAAAAGAAAACCCAATAAAAATTTCCAAGCACTCAGAAAAGATGCAAAATCAAGAATCAATGATGTAAAAGCCAAATCAACACTGTATTCAGACAGCAGTCGCATATAAAAACCCATTATGCATGATCCATAAAATATTGATAGAACATCGTTATTAAATATAAGTTGGTTATTTTTTATCGAAGGATAGTAATTAATTGTACCAAACAATTTAAATACATAGTAGGCTGGTGATATAGACGTAAATAAATTATCCATTGAGAACAACTTAAAAACGCTGTCTGACTTAATACTTTTGTCATATTTACGGAAAAACTGGAAAGCAGTAATAAATTTAATCATTTTAATGGAGCAAATTTATTATAAAACAATAAAATTGTGTTTTCCAATTAAATAATGGGTAATTTATAATTAAAAACCAATAAACACCCAATCATTAAGAGAAAACATTTTCTCATAATAATAATAATAGTAATAATAATAATAATAATTTATTGCTCCACTTAGACACACATGTTTTTGAAAGTCAGGTACATATCAATAGTTAAGGTGTTTAAATAAATACATTACATCACAGTCAGGTTCACATTGTCATGCAAAAGTTCCAAAGACCACAAATAAATCTGAAAACCAATACATTAATATAAAAAACTGTGCATAATGTTATGTAATAATTTGATTTAATTCTTGTTTTAATGATGATTTGTCACAATTTATTGGCATATTGTGTAATATGTGTTTAAAAAAATTAGTTTCAGTTTTGGAAAAACACAACATGAAAAAATTTACTTTCTCAGATATTTTGAAAGAATTATACATAACACTTATTAATTTCATGACGGTGTAAAGCATTATACTCCATGGATTTTGCTTCATTGTTTCAAATAATTAAAAATTTGCTATCTTGAAGATTAATAAAAAATAGTACAAATCTGTTGAAATAAACAAGAAACTCTGCAATAAAATATAAGCAGCAAACCAGGGTACATTTGATTTATAATTTTGCAAATATTTCTTAACTCTTTGTGATAAACTTGTTATATATTTGTTTATTTTTTCAAATCTGTGACATAATAAGAATAAATTGTAGTTTTATCGGATAGCCAATTTCTAAAGCTATCAGAAATAATATTTGTAAAGCAAAGTATAGTGAGAAATAAAAATTCCAATAAAAGTTTTTTTAAAACATAATTTTTTGTTTTTTTGTAGTTTATAGAAATACCAATTTTTATTAGTTTTGTATCAAAAGAACATAATCTATTTAAAAAATTTATATGATAATTATTATTGAAATCAACTAAACGAAAAATACTATATATTATGAAAACACAGTGCAAAAGATATTTGCAAGAACCCAGAAAAAATATATCCAATAGCCGAAACGTCGTCATTTTAAAATTAAATTAAATACATATACAACTTCTTTAGTCCAATTATCCATTCATTACTTCCTTTAAAAAAATATGTATTTATCATTTTCTTTTTATTTCATACAAAAAATAAAGTTCTACATTTTTTTATAACATTACATTAAATAAAAAAGTATAAAGGTAGGAATGTACTTAAATCATATTATACTGTCTGATTTAAATATTTGTAAAAACATAAGCATATTTATAAGAGTATTGTTAGGAGCCTATAAAAATTCAATATGTGCCTATTTCATGTTCAAATATCAGGAATTCCTTTGTTAATATAGCAAATTACAAAATATTGCACAAATTTTTTTAAAGCGGCTAAGATGTGCTGAAAATATGCATAAAAGTATAAAAGATGCACGAAATCGTAAATTATGCATTTTTATGCACTATCAAATTAATAAAACATGTTATGCATGAGTCGCCCAGATATCAAACTATTGTTGTACGTGTAAGCAAACAAAATATGCATTTGCATAAAAGTGACAACTCTAGTGTTTTAATATTATAACACATTGAGATTGAGAAAATATTTTCTCATAATTATTGAAAAAGTCAAATATTGTTGCCTTATGGTTTTTAATTTACCTAGTACTTTACCGAAATTTATTTGGTAAACACAATGTTATTGTTTTATAATATTTTTTTGCATTAAAATAATTGATAAATATAATTTTGTTTTTCCAGGCCTTTTCGTAAATATGATTAAAGTCAGGCACAGTGTTTTCAAGTCAAGTTTCAAAATTACACTATATAACTTGTTCTCCATGGAAAATTTGTTCACGTCTATATCACCAGTCTACTATTTATTTAAATTATTTGGTACAATTAATTACTATCCTAAGAAAATAAATAACAAACTTATATTAAAGACAGACTTTATATCAATATTTTATGGAGCATGCATAATGATTTGTTATCTGCGGTTGCTGTCTGCGTACAATGTTTATTATTTGATTTTAGGTGAACCACTAATTAATGATTTTGAATATTTTCTGGGTTCTTGCAAATATCTTTTGCACTATGTTTTCATAATATATAGTATTTTTCGTTTAGTTGATTTCAATAATAATTATCATATAAATTTTTTAAATAGTTTATGTTCTTTTGATACAAAACTAAAAAAAATTGGTATTTCTATAAACTACAAAAAAACAAAAACTTATGTTTTAAAAAAACTTCTATTGGAATTTTTATTTCTCACTATACTTTGCTTTACAAATATTATTTCGGATATCTTTAGAAATTGGATATCCGATGAAACTACAATAGAAGAATATTTATTATCTGTATTAAATCAAATAATTGGAGATTGTTATTTTAAAATGGCTATTTTTACGAATTTTGAAACCTATTTATTCTTATTATGTCAAAGATTTGAAAAAATAAACAAATATATAACAAGTTTATCTTGTTGTACAAAATCAGACGCAAATATTGATAATCATGTGAAAAATTCTTTTTCGGAAGCAATCATTTTACACAAAGAGTTGAGAAATATTTGCAAAAGTATAAATTTAATGTACTCTGGTTTGCTTTTTATATTTATATTGCAGAGTTTCTTTTTTATTTCAACGGATTTGTACTATTTTTTATTAAACTTTAAGATAGCAAATTTTTCATTAATTGAAACAATTAAGCAACATCCATGGAGTATAATGCTTTACACTGTCATGAAATTAATAAGTGTTATGTATAATTCTTTCAAAATTTCTGAGAAAGTAAATTTTTTCATGTTGTGTATTTCCAAAACTGAAACTAATTTTTTCAGGCCAAATCAATTAAACACATATTACACAGTACTCTAATAAATTGTGACAAATCATTGTTAAAACAAGAAGTAAATAAAATTATTACATAACATTATGCACATTTTTTATATTAACGTATTGGTTTTCAGATTTCTTTGTGGTCTTTGGAACTTTTACATGACAACGTGAACCTGACAGCATTTGGATTATTTAATTATGATATAAAATTTATTTTTGATGTATGTACTTAAAAAGTCGTAAAAATATTTATAAAACTTGTAATATTCGTGTTTGCATTTCTAGATGATTGAAGTTATAGTTAGTTATATCATTATTCTTTATTGTGGTTATTTCGCTCATGCACAGTGAACAAGTGTCAACACTACTGCAAAACTAACTAGATGTTAGTTTGACATTGACAATTGTCACTTTGATATTGACGTTTGTCACATTACGTTCAATTTATAGTTGGGGAAGTACTATGGTAGCCACAGTAGATTTTGTATTTATTAGATGCAGACAATATGGACACCAAATCTCTATTAACATTTAACTATGCATATATTTGTCATTTGTTTTACGGTGTAATTTTCTGGGATAATTCTAGTACCGACTCCAGAATAGTAAGAATAATATGTAAGGAATCATATGACATCCAATACAAACCATTATTCTTAAAATTAGGTATTATGAGTATGCAACCAATCTTACAGTCTCACAAAACCACATTTTTTGAAAACGGGTCGCATTATATGTGTATAAAATAACCTACTTAATGATATTAAATGTACTGTTAATACAATTGCATTTAAAAATAATAAAATAAATTAAAATTATATTTTAAATCTATTTTATTGCATTAGCGAATATTTTAATATGCAATGTTAATGTGTTTATGCACGGTCATATCAGAATTTGACAGTTATAAACGAATTCCTTCAAGGTCCGCAAAATTTCAAAGACCTACGATGATTTAGCGCGAAGTTATGAATTTTTGAAAAAAAAAGTACCTTTTTGAGGTTTCTGAATTTAATTAACAATTATCTAAAAGTGACTTTAAAATTTTTATTTCTTTAAACACCTTTATTTGTTAGACAAATACAAATTTTTTTCAAAAATTGAGAGAAATTTTGAGAAAATTGAAGGAAAAGGATTGAACTTTATTGTCCTGTTGGGCAATAAGGTCCACGATTTTTTTAACTCACGCTACAAGTTGCTACAATTGGACATTTTTCAGTCAAAAACATGTTTTTTTATTCGGGGGGGGGGGGGGCAGGGGGTGGATCGGGTTTGGTGGCAGATTAACTTACATGGCCGAATAGAGAAACCTTTATCGTTCTCGGAAATCCAAAATTTATTGATTTTCGTGCAAAATTCGCAAAGTTATGGCTAAAAACCTCAAAAAGGCACTTTTTTTCAAAAATTTATAACTTCGCGCCAAATCATCGTAGGTACTTGAAATTTTGCGGACCTTGAAGAAAAAGTCTGATCTTTATTACTCTGTTGGCCAAAAAGGTCCACGATTTTTTTGGCTCTGCGCATGAGTTGCCAAAGTTGGACCTTTTTGGACATCAGGTACAGTTGTTTTTCTTAGGGGGGTGGGAGGTGGTGGAGTGGATTATTTATCACATTGGCTACAATCACATTAAAGATAAGACTTCAACGTTTTCAGAACTCGAAGATTCATCCAATTTCGTCGAAATGCAGCCGAGATATCGCACTTTGAAATTGTGTCATTTTTGGTGCATTTTCAAGTGGTGCGTTTTTATTTTCCTCGAGTGTATATCAAGAGAAAGTAAGTTTTTTTCATTTTGCGTATTTCCAAAACTGAGTAGATAAGTAATATTTTTCAGGCCATATCAATTAAACACATATTACACAATATTAGGAAATAAATAAAATAAACATTAACATTATGCACATTTTTTTTATATTAATGTATTGGTTTTCATATATCTTTGTGATCTTTGGAACTTTTGCATGACAATGTGATTCTGAAAGCATTTGGAATATTTAATTATGATATAAAATTTGTTTTTGTTGTATATCCTTCAAAAGTTGAAAAAGTAATTATAATATTTCTAATATTCTTATTTATATTATTAATAATTTTTTTCTTTGTCAAAATATAATAAATTGTAAAATCATTTATAAAATTTTAAACTCTTATACAAGTATTTCAAGTAGTTAGGGTAGACAAGTGTGTTACGCAGTCTTGTTCTACCTCTTGTAGTGAGAACATCGATTATATAATCAATTTGTACAGAAAAATGTTGGTGTAATAATAAAACCAAAATTTGAACGTAATTCGTTTGTGTGGCTTACAAATACATTTAAAGCATTATAAATTCTTATACATGTATTACTAGTACTTAGGCTAGTCAAGTGTCTTAGATAAAAAATAACATTTTTATATTTTCCAGAATTAAAAATTAATTTTACATAAATATTTAATTTTCCTTACTTTATACTTAATTTTTTTTATATAAAATATAATTTTCTTCTATAGAAAATACAATAAAAATAAATTTGGAAAAATCACATAACGCTCTGCAATTACATACTATGAAGTACGAAACTTTACATACTTTTTTACTCATACATATATATCTACATATTATATCTACATAAGGCAGTCTAATTTCTTCATTATTATTGTATTTGTATATTATTATTATTAACGGTAATTATTTACAAAGATGTAAGTTTACAGAACGAGTTGCAGTTTTCTCTTTAATTTTCATTACTTCTCATTTTAGTGCAAAAATGTAAAAATATCTTTAATAAATGGAACATCATGTTGAAAAAATCGGTTGAAATAAAATGAGAACCGGAACAAAACCGAAAGATCCAGGAGACTTATTCAAATTCGTTGGCGATTGTAATAAGCGACTTTATGACGTCATAGTTAGCGACTGTATACTTATGTCATCTGTTGGTATAGTCAAAAAGTTCGTATATGTTCAGGCTTGGCGACTGCTACAAGCCAGTTGCAAAGTAGTACTGTATGTCGCTTAGTGTTTGAAATTTCTTTGGAAAATTACAAAAAGGTTAAGTAATATATTTGTTATACATAATTATAATATTAATAAGGTTTGTACAATATTATCTAAATAAATTTTTTTAAATAAATTGTTATTAAATATATTGCGACACATTTTTTGTTCCATCGACATCCTACCATCAATCTCACCTTCACGTGCACTCATAATGATTACAAAATTACAAACGGATTGCAAAACAAAATTCAAAAATGGAAATTTTTTTGACAATTTAATATCAATAAGCTGATATAAATAACTCGATAAATAATGAGTATCAACACAAAATAAGTTTTATGCCAACATAAAAAATTAGTTTCCCAAGATTTTGACTCAAAATTTGACTTGATTGACTTGGCGACTGAGACAACAGGCGACCGCTCGCTAAGAATTAGAATAGGTCTTTAGCGAACCGAATCTGAACAGTTATTTTTTGTGCGGTTCGAGTGCCTGCTTTTTTACATAATTGCTGTTATAGTTTATTTTAAAAAATATTTACATTTATGTACACTTTACATAGTTTATATAGTAGGTAGATTTACATTATATTTTGCAGCTTTAAAAATATAAAAAATTAACAATTCAATTAGGAATGAACCATTTTCTAATCTAATTGCATTATCGTTTGTTTATTTGAAAAACGAAGTAGGTAAGTAATGTCAAAATACACACTGATAAAATTAAATTAAATTAATTTATGTAAACATTATGAATACTATAAAAAAGTAATTTTCTTGACTGTGGCCTTTAATTTAATAAAAAAAACAATTACTGAAATTCAGTCAACTAATAAAGTCGACTGAATTCCAGTATTTGTTTTTTTAAATTAAATTATGAATACTTTTTCGTAATAACTTTTTTAGTTCGACATAAATATTTCAAACATGGACAACGTATTTACTTCAATTGCTCCAATTTATTATACTTCGAAAATATTTGGCGCAATTAATTATTATCCAATAAATATTGAAGGAAGATGCACATTTCATTCTGATTATTTATCAATATTTTATGGAGTAATTGTAGTAATCCTGTACTTTGTAACAGAGTATCACAGTAATTGTTTTTGGAAAATAGAATTATTTAATTTCCGGATGCAAGCCTTTGTTTTTGAATTATATTTTAAACGTTTATTTTTAATATGCACAATTAGTAGAAATTTTGATTTTGAAAAATATCATATTAAATTTTTAAATAAATTATGTTCTTTTGATATAAAGTTACAACAGAGTGGCATTTTTATTAATTACAGAATAATTAAAAATTACGCATTGAAAAAAATTGTAGTAGAGTATGTTGTTATAATTGTACTTTCGGTGTTATTATACCATGGTGAAATTTTTGAATTCTTAGACTATTTTTTCTTTTGTGATTTGGTTGTAGATATGTGTATAAATATGAGTGTTTTTTCTAATTTTGAAATTTATTTGATATTATTATGTCAAAGATTTCAAGAGATAAATCATTATCTTCAAAATATACCTACCTATAATAAAATAAATTCAGTTTCAAATATTATGATTCTGCATAAGGAATTAAGGCATATGATAAAAAATATAAATCAAATATTTTCAAAACAGCTATTGTTTTTCATTCTACAGAGTTTTATGCATATAATTGTTGATTTCTATAATTTTGTTTCAATAATGGATGATGAAAATATAAATTTTTATTTTATATTCCGATTGCCATTTTACATTTCTATATTTTTCTTCATTAAGTTGATTGACATCTTTTCAACTTGCACAAAGCTGTCAGTAAATGTAAGTATAACCAAAGAATTCAAATTTTCAAAATAAAAATCTATTCCATTATACAGAAAAAATTAATTCAACGCAGTTTATGCGAAATTAAAATTAAATATGAGGACCATGCTATGAAACAACAAGTAATTTTTATACACTCATTACGCATTCTTTAATTGTTAGGTAATTTTGATTACTTTATTTTTAGATTGAACTGTTTTCTTTAGAACTTTTACATGAAGATGAAAAATTATCTGCTTGTGGAATATTTAACTGTGATTTAAAATTTTGTTTCAATGTAAGTAATACAATGGTTAATTATGGTTATTTATTTATTTAGGCCAGGTATAATGCCGCAAGAGATAATATTTTTTGGAAAATTGTTAAATCGCAAGTAGAATCTGATGTTTTTTGGAGAAAAATTGAAAGTACAAATACAATAATTTTTCATAAAATCATCACCTTGAGTGGTTTTTAGGAACATTATTTTACATTACACGTTTACAAACTATTTCCTGTTCTTAAAAATACACGTTATCTAAGCAATAAACTGTTATTTAGATTTTATAGAATTATTTTTTTCGTCATCGTCTTAGTTTTTCAAAATTTAATTCTATAGTATGTTATACATTAAAATAAGATCCGTATACAGATTTGTCCTTTAAAACTCTATTTTGCGTACTACTTGTTACAAAAATAACTAATATGGTGTAACAGTGCAAATGTTCAACAACACGTTATACAGTTTACAGTTCAGAAAGTACCACTTTATTGGACTATAAAAAATAGTAAAACTAAACTCATGTTAATAATGTCAAGTTTCAAGAAATGTTATAATTCAAAAAATTATTTTGTTTATTCAATAATAATTACTTTTACTATTTGTAAATCTGTCTTCTATACTTTACATTTTTACAGTACACAATGTTATATAACGTAAAATGGCGGATATTTTTAAAAATATAATGCTTTGCAGATGATTGGCACCGTATGTAATTATACAATATTATTATATACCACAGCTGGTAGGTATTTTTAGTTGAAAATTGTCATAAATTAAACCAAACTACCAAGTTGACGGTCGTGATTTTTTTTTTAAATGTCCTGAACTAATAAGAAACAAGGTATTTGTATTATATTATACAATGACATATTGTAATAATAATGTGTGTGTGTACCTAATTTGTTATTGATGCTTAAAAATCCTGTTTAGATAAAATAAAGAAATTGACATATTATTCAATTTGTTATTAAGAAATGTAAATTTTGTAAAATTTGATGATCCAGTTCCAGCAGTAGAATTTTATAGCGAAATGTTTGGCTTTTTTGATCGGTTGTAGAGGAATTTGACAAGGAATAACAAATTCTGTTCAATCATATTTTATTCGAACATTTCGAAGCCTATGTTCCTCATCATCAGCAAGTTTACAACCGTGGATATGTAAGTGCTGAAAATCTCAAATATTGTATAGTTTTTACCTATTTTACAGAGAAAATCAATTAAAAACTATTTATCTACGACCATTAAGTAATACATTAATAATAATGTATTAATATCTTTAATAAATGGATCATCATGTAAAGCATCATTGAACCGAAACCGTAACTTGAACCGCTTTCTAAAAACCGGTTGAAATAAAATGAAAACCGGAACAAAACCGAACCATCCAGGAGACATATTCAAATTCCTTGGCGGACTTTATGCCGTCATAGTTAGCGACTGTATACTTATGTCATCTGTTGGTATAGTCAAAAAGTTCGTATATGACATCATAGCTCGCGACTAGTCGCTTCAGGCTTGGCGACTGCTACAGGACAGTTGCGAAGTAGTGTCAGTCGCTTAGTGTTTGAAATTGAGTGTTTTTTCTTTGCAAAATTACAAAATGGTTGAGTAATATATTTGTTATACATAATATAATAATAATAAGGTTTGTACAATATTATCTAAATAAATTCTTTAAAATAAATTGTTATTAAATACCTATATAATTTGCGACACATTTTTTGGTCGATCGACATGCTACCATCAATCTCACCTTCACGTGCACTCATAATGATTACAAAATTACAAACGGATTGCAAAACAAAATTCAAAAATCTGACGTGGACACCACATGACTTCCTTGTACGCCTTGTGTGTTCATACTTTTCTTAATAACTAAAATGTAAAATAATATTAAAAATTCGTTTAACTTATTATACTAGTATACTCACAAATATATTTTAGTCATTTTATTTAAACTGCAGAAGAACATATAAAGCATATTTTACTATTGTCACTGTCATGTCATAATCATTTAAATTTTACGTAGTAACAAATGTTAATCGATCATGGACTACAAGATACCGAAATACTATAAATTATAAATATATACTTTAATTATTTTTAAATGATAGCAGATACAAAAATATTTATAAAATACCGATTGTAGGTAATAATCACATAATCTTTCATTTAAAATAAAAAAAATTGTCTAAAATTAAATATTTATCGAAATATTTTTAAAAAGTACTACTTCCGGTTTGTAGACTGAAACCAAAAATAGGAGGTGCACAACTAGATGCTATAACAGTCCTAAATACAAAATTTCAACTTTCTACGTTAACCGTATTTGAGTTATGCGACACACATACGTCCGTCCGTACGTACGTACAGACGTCACGTCGAAACTAGTCATAATGGATTCAGAAAAGGTCAAAACGGATATTTCCGTCAAAATCTGAGAACCGAAATTTTTCGCGATTACAATACTTCCTTACTTCGTACAAGGAAGTAAAAATGGAAATTTTTTTTGACAATTTAATATCAATAAGCTGATATCAATAATTCGATAAATATGAGTATCAACACAATAGTTATTTGTATCACAAGGCCAGAAACTGACCATTTGCAAGAGCGAGTACTTTTGACACGCCGAGCCATAGGCGAGGCTTGCAAATTACGAGCACTAGCATAACAGTTTCTGGACGTGTAATACACAATATTTTATGTGCCGATTTCATTACAAAAATATAAAATAATTAACATAACCTAAAAAATTGTGCACTGAATACTTGCATTTGAGCTTGAAATATATTTATTTCAGTTTCTATTAACGATTTACGTCAAAAATTTGTCAAAATCTTGTTAATTCTTGTATAAAAATATTCAACGCATAAAATTGACATCTGCTTGACAACTGTAGTAATGTCAAGATGCCAACCTATAACTTCCGGTTGTTTGCCGGGCTAGGCTGGCAACAAAGATTTTGAGATATGGAAAACTAGCGAACTACAAAATTCAAAAATGGAAATTTTTTTTGACAATTTAATATCAATAAGCTGATATAAATAATGAGTATCAACACAAAATAATTTTTATACCAACATAAAAAATTAGTTTCCCAAGATTTTGACTCAAAATTTGACTTGGCGACTGAGACAACAGGCGACCGCCCGCTAAGAATTAGAATAGGTCTTTAGCGAACCGAATCTGAGCAGTTATTTTTTGTGCGTTTCGAGTGCCTGCTTTTTTACATATTTGCTATTATAGTTTATTTAAAAAAATATTTACATTTATGTACACTTTACATAGTTTATATAGTAGGTAGATTTACATTATATTTTGCAGCTTTCAAATTATAAAAAATAGTAATTCAATTAGGAATGAACCATTATCTAATCTAATTGCATTACCGTTTGTTTATTTGAAAAACGAAGTAGGTAAGTACTGTCAATATACACACTGATAAAATTAAATTAAATTAATATGTAAACATTATGAATACTATTTCGTAATAACTTTTTTAGTTCGACAAAAATATTTCAAACATGGACAACGTATTTACTTCAATTGCTCCAATTTATTATACTTCGAAAATATTTGGCGCAATTAATTATTATCCAATAATTATTGAAGGAAGGTGCACATTTCATTCTGATTATTTATCAATATTTTATGGAGTAATTGTAGTAATCCTGTACTTTGTAACAGAGTATCACAGTAATTGTTTTTGGAAAATAGAATCATTTGATTTCCGGATGCAAGCCTTTGTTTTTGAATTATATTTTAAACGTTTATTTTTAATATGCACAATTAGTAGAAATTTTGATTTTGAAAAATATCATATTAAATTTTTAAATAAATTATGTTCTTTTGATATAAAGTTACAACAGATTGGCATTTTTATTAATTACAGAATAATTAAAAATTACGCATTGAAAAAAATTGTAGTAGAGTATGTTGTTATAATTATACTTTCGGTGTTATTCCACTATGGTGAATTTTTTAAATTACTAGACTATTTTCTCTTTTGTAATTTGGTTGTAGATATGTGTATAAATATGAGTGTTTTTGCTCATTTTGAAATTTATTTGATATTATTATGTCAAAGATTTCAAGAGATAAATCATTTCCTTCAAAATATACCTACCTATAATAAAATAAATTCAGTTTCAAATATTATGATTCTGCATAAAGAATTAAGGCATATGATAAAAAATATAAATCAAATGTTTTCAAACCAGCTTTTGTTTTTTATTCTACAAAGTTTTATGCATATAATTGTTGATTGCTATAATTTTCTTACAATAATGACAATGAGTGATGAAAATATATTTTTTTATTTTATATTCGGAATCCCATTTTACATTTCTATATTTTTCTGCATTAAGTTGATTGACATCTTTTCAACTTGCACAAAACTGTCAGTAAATGTAAGTATAACCAAAGAAATAAAATTTTCAAAATGAAAAAATTATTCCATTATACAGAAAAAATTAATTCAACGCAGTTTATGCGAAATTAAAATTAAATATGAGGACCATGCTATGAAACATCAAGTAATTTTTATACACTCATCACGCATTCTTTAATTTTTAGGTAATTTTGATGACTTTGTTTTTAGATTGAACTATTTTCTTTAGAACTTTTACATGAGGATGAAACATTATCTGCTAGTGGAATATTTAACTGTGATTTAAAATTTTGTTTCAATGTAAGTAATACAATAATTGTTAATTATGGTTATTTATTTATTTAGGGCAGGGATAATGCCGCAAGGGATGATATCTTTTTAAATTGTTAAATCGCAAGTAAAATCTGTGATGTTTTGTGAAGAAAATTAAAAGTACAAATACAAATACAATAATTTTTCATAAAATCATCATCTCGAGTGGTTTTTAGGAACATTATTTTACATTACACGTTTAGAAACTATTTCCTGTTCTTAAAAAATACACGTTATCTAAGCAATAAGCTGTTATTTAAATTTTATAGAATTATTTTTTTCGTCATCGTCTTAGTTTTTCAAAATTTAATTCTATAGTATGTTATACATTAAAATAAGGTCCGTATACAGATTTGTCCTTTAATAAAACTCTATTTATATTATATATATATTTTGTTTATTCAATAATAATTTCTTTTACTATTTTTAAATCTTTCTTCTATATTTTGACTATTACTTTACATTTTTACATTACACAATGTTAAATAACGTAAAATGGCGGAAGGAACTGTTATATTTTTAAAATAAAAATGCTTTTCAGATGATTGGCACCATATGTAATTATACAATATTATTATATACCACAGCATCGTAGCTAGTATTTTAAGTTTAAAATTGTCATAAATTAAACCGGACTAGTAAGTTGACGGTCATGAATTTGATCCTTCTTTTATTAAACGTCCTGAACCAATAAGAAACAAGGTATTTGTATTGTATCACAATAACATATTATAATAATAATGTGTGTGTTTTGTTATTGATACTTCAAAATCCTGTTTAGATAAAATAAAGAAATTGATATAATATTCAATTTGTTAAAATTTATTATTTATGTCACTTTTAATGCCAAGGCAATAAAATTATTTGTAATGCCAAGGCAATAAAAGATATTGTTTCTATGGACAAGGAGAATCAATAAAAAAATTGAAAACATAAATAACTTTGATTTTCATAGCAATCGCTTAACAAACGTATAGCAAGCGTATAATTTGATAAACCAGTCAAACAATTGAAATTAATCACTAAATTAATATTAATTAGTAACACTAGTGAAAATATAATGTTTTACATGACAAAAAATACAGATTTAATGCCTAATTAGACTCATAGCCTCGGCTACGTCTCGTCACTAGCCGCAGCAGTAAATCCGATATTTTCTTGCCTAGTTACACACATAACTATTGTTTACCATAACAAAAATACAGATTTACTGCCGCGGCTAGAGTTTAATGGCCGAGGCGCAGCCGAAGCTGTGAATCTAGTTTATTTTTGCCTAGTTAAACAAATAACTATTTTCATAATAATAAAATAATTGTCGAAGACAATTTAGTGCAAGATCAAAAATATACCTTTAAATTAAATTTTTTGAGATAAACACTTTTTCAAGAACATTATCATTTTAAAGTGAGATGTTTTTATAAAATTAATATTTATATTCTTACTTTAAATACGGGATTATGGGGATATATACGATTATCTCCCTCTATAAATAAACCACTACCTCCTACCCCAAGACAATTTCTTGTTGCTAAACGGTCACTATCCAAACACCCTAACCCTACTCTCTAGTATCTGAAACATGTAAGTTGTATATTCGGAGTGACAGCGCTGAAATATTGCAGAGGATGTAATGTTTCAGGAGGCCGGCTTCAGAGGGACAGTGTTGTGACCTCTCACATTCATCTCTGACAGACGCACTGTATCTTAGATGTCGCTTACGAGCTGAAATAGCTGGCAACGTCGCAATAGATGGCAAAGGGTGTTATGTTTACTTGATGGTGGCATTGTTTCTATTGGCGTGGCGTGGATATTAATAACAGGGAAATGAATTGCAACAAATTCAGTTGATTTATGTATGTAGGGAATTAGTTTGTTTTTTAAATCAATCAGAAATTAATATAGGTACTTTGATTTTTATGAGAAATGGAATAATCGACTGGGTAGTGTAATGAAGGTTGTAATTATACGGGAATGCAATCAAAAGATATTTAGTAACTAAAAAAAAGTTATTTAAGATGCAAATCATTTTACATAATAATGTCATACAACAATTTTTAAAATCTACAGATAACTTTATAGATTGGTCATAGATTAATAAATGGAAATAACGGTAACGGTCAAAACCAAACCAACGGTGGAGATAAATATCCACACAAAAGGGTGTGTCGAAACGTTGGTTTTTTAGTTAATAAATATCTTTTGACTGCATTCCCAAATAATTACATTCTTCATTTGATTTTTATGTATTTAAAACAATATTAACTAATTAATTTTCTGAATTATTTAAGATACAAAACTAAGAAGATGGAATAATTTTATATCAAAAGTATATTTGCACGCACCGAATTAAATACACTACCTATCAATATCCTAGATGCTGCGAAGATTTTTTTAGGAAAATGAGCTCAAATTATTATTGGTAATCTAATAATAGTCGACAATTTTCACTATTTTACTAAAAAGAAGATATAATTTCATTCCTTGCTAATATAGAAGAATTTTTAGTTATATTCTCACTTAATTAATTCTTTCGAGAATTCTTAATCAAATCGAGTGGTACATGAAAGCTGATTACCTACGTTGTTGGAATGGAAACAATTTCTGAAAATATGATCCAAGGCGAAAAACTAAATAGATTTTATTATAAGATTTTACATTGTTTAAAAATGAGAAAAGATAAATAATTTTTTCGTGCGCACATGCATAGGTAAGTGTCTGCTTAGTAATTACTATATCTTATATTTTTATTTTAATTATTTAACGTGATTATAAAATGGTATTATGTTATTATAGTGGAATCCAACCACTCCGACCCAATGGTATTATTGCCGGTTGCTGGAATCGAACTTGAAACCTCATTCAAATTTGAACCATATTATTATTAGTTACCATTTACAGTAATCTGAGACCACAGATTTAATTTTATAATTTGCAAATGAAATATATTTTGTACAGAACAAATTACAATTCAAAACATCAATCAACACAACATCAAAAAATCCATGTTTCAGCGGAGTTAATTAAAACATAAAATCAGAAATTTAAATCTGTCTATCGTTGGCTCTCTACAGAGTAGCTTTAAATAAAAATAAATGAAAACGAGCAAAAAATCAAAGTGTCAAAGTGATCTGCCTGTTGCATGGAGTACCCACTGAGGTGTAATCGAACGTAACGGGGACATCATACGCCATATAACACAGGACGACAGACAAGTATACGCAGTATAAAGTACCTACATGTCACGTACTTGTTATGTTTTATTTTTGAGATACCCACTGCCACTGTTCCTGTTGGAATTGGTCGTCGGGTAACGTTAAATTGCTCTATAGCAAAAGCAGATTCATGAGGATAAGCAGGTTAGATTAGTTAGTTTTATTGCTTGCAGTGACCAGTGACGGACTGGGAAATTTAACTAGCCTGGGAAATTTGATAGTGACCGGTCTCTTAAAATCTTTAGTCTCACTTTTAGTTTAAAAAAAGACTAGAACTAGATCTAAAATACAGGAAGCTATACTGGCTGATAGGACGAAATTCTCAGCTGTCCGTTTATAATAAAATAGTAATCTACAACTAGATACTAAAACCAGTGTGGCTCTATGGCATTCAACTTTGGGGGTGTATCAGCCAGTGTCACATAAACAGGATACAAACAAAATAAAGTGCTATACAACATACTGGTACATAACGTAACAACGACATCCACCGAGACCTAGGTGTGAAAGACGTCAAGACCGAAATCAAAAATAATGTGAAAAATGTAAGTACCTATCACCAGTCAGTGGGTGATTGTCCGTAAGTTCAGACGCTCGAGAAAATGTATTCTCTGGTAAAGTTTAAGTTCGATTAATTACGTAAAGAGTCAGTTATCGTCTGAAGAAGTTTTCTTCTTTCTAGTGAGAATTGTCTAGTGTTAAATTGCGGTACACCTAAATTGAATCTTCAATGAATATTGGAAAAGACGAATTTTTAATTTATTGATTGCTTTAAAACCATGAATTGATTTTTTAAAGATTCAGAATCTTGAAACCTCTTCTTTTCCAGGATTCAGAATCTTGGTAGAAGCTTCAAAGAATCCTCGTGCGAATATATATTGGCCTAAGACAATTTTTGACTGAACAAAAAACAGTTGTGTATGAATGACATAATTTAGTTATAATATTTTAATTTTGGTTTACAAATTAGTAACAAATAAAATGTACAATACAC
This sequence comes from Agonum fuliginosum, assembly GCA_947534325.1. NCBI lineage: Eukaryota > Metazoa > Arthropoda > Insecta > Coleoptera > Carabidae > Agonum > Agonum fuliginosum. The sequence goes on from OX384034.1 coordinate 6,370,675, forward strand.
GGAAGGTAACTGTTTTACTGCATCAAGGCGATGACAGGCTCACCTAATCAGCTCGTCGATCATTTTCTCCTTTCAGCAGTAAAAACTGTTTTACCTTGCTAGTAATGTAATATATTATTACATTCGTATGAGAGCAAAGTGCAAAAATTTAGTTATATTATCAACATGCTATAGAAAAGGTCTATTATAGTTAGTTATGATTATGAATATTATATTTGATGGAAGTTTTAGTCATGATTCATGTGTAGGTATATTAGTGTGTTGTAGAGCAATGATTATATGGTTGGCTTTTAGTTTGACATCATGTAGGTAATCACAGTTTTATGTTATGTGATGCACAATATACCAGCTGGCTTGTGATCTGATGACATAGCATATTAGATTTAGTTGAAATGTGATTAAGTTGTCGAAGTATATTTATGATTTCCCGATTGGCGCTGCATTTGGCGTAAACATAATTACAATTACTATACTGCATGGAGTGCAGTTGCTGGATGATAAACATTTTGCATCGATATTACGCTGGGGGCATCAGTTACTCCAATGCAATTACCATAAACGCATAAACTATAACTAGAGTAAGCATAATGTTCATAATTCCATTTGCTGGCAAATAAGTCTAATATTACCTATACCTTCCTTTTATAAAAGTTTTACATAAAACAATAAATTTAAGTACATACCTAAAATTCAACTGTTATAGGCATCTACTACCTATATTAACGAACCCAAGAGCCATGTCAAAAAGAGTTTCGCACCTAATTTAGGGGTAGCACAGACATGTAGCAGTGCGCTAACATCTAAAAATTCTCGGTATTTTGTTTATTTGTAAATAAATTGTAAAAAGTACATTCTAATTGTGAATACTGAAAATTTCAAGGTTTTCATTTTTGTTTTGCAAATAGTTCAATTAGTTTTATGCTTGAGGATGTATTCCAATTAGAAAGTACTTTATTTTTAACTATAATTTTTGTATATATAGCTTAGGTTGTTTTGTGTGAAACGACACTCACTCATCACTCATCACTCAGACTCTAGACTCAATCATAGATCTGTATGTCAGACAGTCGACCATCTACTGTCTTGTTGTGACCATCGAACACACGCTGGTGTTCGAATCCCGAGCGCAACTTGCGTTTCGGGATGCATCATCAACAGCATGATCATAGCTAACGGGGTGTGGGTAATCATCAAAGTTTGGGTAAGGTAAACAACACGTAATTTTCATCTTCACAATTATTGTTATTTTGCATTGATAATTTATAATCTTTTGTGTGTACATGTTACCATTTGTTAAAATATTTGATACCCAATTTTATAAAAGATTCTTTAAATTACTGTTATTAAACAATCAATTATTAATCATTATATTATTATAAATACACATTTACACAGCCCCCCCCCCTCCCGTTACAGACACAAAATATATATTGCTGCCTTGGATCCTTAGAATATGATTGATTAGGTGATAATAATAATTATTAGTAGAGTGCGGATTATATGCAGGTAAATAATGATCAAAATATGCATGCAATATGCATTGAAATAAGGTCAAAATATGCTCAATATATGCACAAAATTAAATAAGTATGCATTATTTTATAAATATATGCAGATATGCAACATAATTTTATTCATTTTTACTAATAACTTATTTTTATAAATCAGGAAAAACTACATTTTGTCAACAATACACAAGAATATTATATAAAATATACAAAACAAGGTATTAACTTCTGGAATAAGTACGACTTGTGTACCTAACTACCTGCTTTTAAAAAAAATATAAAAATTATTGTAAGTGATATAAAATTTAAGCGATTATAAATACCTATTATACCTACATTTAAAAAAAATTAAATTGAAATTTTGGGCTAAAAGGTACAAAATATGCAGTTATAATTAATTTATAATAAATGTATGTACAAAATTGGAAAATATGTAAAAAATAGAGAAATATGCAAAATACTGAAAAATTTCATACCATATTTTGATCTATTTTAGTATGAAATGCAAATATTTGTAAAAAAAAATACCAATATTCACAATAATACAATATTTATGCAAATGCATATAATTCGCACTCTAATTATTAGTAGGTATTGTAATTGTATGTATAGGTATATATTTTCATCCTGTTTTGATACACAAAATTAGGTATTAAGCTATATTTGCATAGGTACCTAAGAAATACTGCTAATATTGAAATCTAAATCTTTCTCTTAAAATGGACCGTGTAAGTAAACTGCCTTTAATTTTTTTCAATTTCTGAAAATTTTCTTATAATCTGCAATCAGCATCCCAATTTTATATGTCATAGACAGAGATTGTATAATTACTTAAGACGGATTTATGCAGCATCATCATAGTCACTATCATAATCACAGTCTTAGTCATAAGAAATGAAACTTGTTAAACGTTAATACATCTGTTTATACAGCATTGTCATGGTCACAGTCATAGTCATTATGATAACCAATTGGATAGTTTCAATTCTTAAAACTAAGACTGTTACTATGATAGTGACTATGATGATGCTGCATAAACCCGGCTTTAGGCTTTTTAAGCCTAGTCATATTATAAAACACAATGTCAAATCATTTTATTTCACTTAAGAAGGGTATTAGGTTCTTGTACTCACGAGGGGTTTGGGTAGTTTAGTTCAATCAGAATTTGTTCCAAAGTCGAGAATTTAAGACTTAAGAAGGGTATTGGTTTTTAAAATTTAATTCAGTGAAATCAGAGTTCCTACCAAAATCGAGTTTGTGGAATTTAAAAAGGGTAATGGGTTGTTTATTTAGTTCAGTTCAGAGTTTCTCCTGGTTTCTACTAAAAGCCTCGGCATATTATGTAACAAAATATGATGATGATGATGACATTATACAAAACAACTAAGCGTTTTTAAAAAAGGACTGATTTTATAATTAGCCTGCGACATTATGCACTTGACTTAATATATTTCGTATTAATTTTAAAAATTGGATTAGGGGACACCCGGGTTTGAACCGGGGACCTCTCGATCTGCAGTCGAATGCTCTACCACTGAGCTATATCCCCTTCCACATACATGATATAATAATATGCGTATAAAAATAAGCAATATGTACAATACAAACGACCGGTTTTTCCATTCTCAGATATGGTATCAAGCCGATAGTCAGCTCTATTAACAAAACATGAAACTAATTTTATATACAAATAAATTAAAAACTTATGTAGGCGGATGACACAAGAAATACCAACAATAAAAACGAACAAAAACGTTGTTAATTTTCGAGTGTGTTTGAATGTGCGTTAGATCTGTTGCGCATGATTTTATCCAAGCGCCAAGACTACTAAGTTTTTACTCTTTGTAACCAATTTGTCAAAAAATTATTTTATGTCTTCCTAGTACTTATGTAATTGTTTATTTGGGTCATGGTACGAGGTACGTTATATACTAAATTATGCCCTAGGGTATTAAGAAATTACCATGGTAACATTTACAAATCACAAATCTTTTTTTCTGAAATTAATATATTTCCTGTCTGTTTAAAGTACTAGAATACCAAAAATAATAACAAAATTTGAAACATCAAAGCGAAATGTCACGCGCGGACTATTTTAAATAAAATAGTAAGACAAAATATTGTATGCATCACGGGCATTATTGATGTTTATAGCCCTCGGGTGATTTACAGACTCTTGGGCCAGTGGCCCTTGGGCTTTGGGCTTGTAAACATAATGTCGCCCTCGCCTCGGATGATCATAAACATCATCATATGATGCCCTTGGCACATAAATAACTATTATTGAAAGATTTCCTTGATTTATTTTAAACAATTAGTTCCTTTATAGACTATCATGCAGTCTATATTATTCACAATTTTGTGCGTGTATTTTTTTTTAAAGATTATTGTGAATATATTTTTTATTTCAATAAAAAATGTATTTGATAAGTACGTATTGAACGAGTATTGAAACTATTTTGCTAATTTATTGTTCATATTGTTAAATAATCACAATAATGGCAATAATTAATGTAGGTGTCGAACACTGGTTTAAATTTTTTTTAAAGAGTTGTCTTGAAAATAAATAAAATAATATTGAAACACTTACATTTGAGGTCGAGGAGAACTGGGCCTTCTTCAACGGTTATTCTGCACCAGGTTCGACGTCTCAGGAACTCGATGGGCGGCACCACAGGCTGTACTGGTGCTACAGCAGGCAGTAAAGATGCTACGACCGGAACTAGTCTGATAAATGCAAGAAAAATAAATTAGACGTGCATTTGTTAAAAATAATAACAATAACTTACCTTGATTCTCGTAAAAGAAAATTTAACCCAGTTTTAAAACTTTGTGCCTCTGCTGGAGTGTTGAAATATTTAATTCTGGTTCAACTGTGGTACCCAAAATGTGGACAATGTATCACTGCGTAGGATTCAGCCTACAATAAATAATAAAAATAAATAAATAAACAATGTAAATAGTAATATATAATAAAACTTACACTATTTCTTCTTACTAGGCCCCTTCATGGTACCGCAAATGACGTAATAATAATGGACTGCAAATCTGTAACATAAAAATAAATAATAAATATTTTTAAAGCAATTCATCATAATTTTAAATATCTACAGAGTGTTTTCATGCTTCGAGCAACAACATTTAAACAATTATTGTAAACACATCTAAGTCTTGGTAGATTTTAAATAGAACTGCATAAAAGATTTATAATATTATAATGCTAGACCTCTTTGCACAATGTTTGTAATACGAATAAATAAAATATTACGAATCTGAACCGACTAATTTAATTAACAAACTTGGAATCTTTATTTTATTTCAAAGATCGGAAGGTTATTCAATGTACAGTCCGCCCGCGCTGTGCTGACTATTTCTATGTATAGATTGTTCACGCAAAGTTGAAACTTCTGTGCAAGATTCTCTTAGAAAATAATAAAAACCAAAATTAAAATTTGTTTTTGCAAAATTTTTATGAAACAAGGTTCAGATTTAAAAATAAAATGTAAATTACTTACTCATTTGAGCAGCTGTGGGTTTATGACTGGTAACCGCACACACACGTAAAAGTGATGACCCACACATGCCACATCCAAGTTCTAGTCCTGTAAATATATTAAAATATTCAAAAACACTCTAACAAATATTTCCATACCTAGGATACCCTAAACAGAGTGTTAAACAACCCCGTAACCCTGTAAAATATCATTAAACTCAATTTAAAAATAATTAACATTTTAATTTGGCAGTTAAAATAGCAACAATAATCTACAATAATTTTTACACCCTTTAATAATATTTTCACTTACCAAAAACGTGTACAAAAGCTTTAAATAAATAAAAACACTATATTTTATGTGAATTTACACCTCTTTATAGAAATACGTCTTTTAATTGCAAGAATCGGAAACTAAATGAATGCAGACAAGTCAAGTTTTGCTCATCGCACGTACACGATCCGTGGGTGTGTGTATGTAATAGTGAACAGTTTTAAAACAGAATTTATCGATTTTTTAGTTTTAGCGTTTTAGCCTGTACTATATTACAATCTTCCTGTGGTGTACTCTCTACTATAACCAGGGTTGTCAAAAATCATGATTTAAAAAAAATTTAATTTTTTATTTACCTATTCAAACATATCAGTGATTAATTTGATTTCATTTTAAAATTTACTTCATAATAATAGGTAGGTATATTTTTGTTGTAAAACAGTCATATAAACATAAAAACGACTGATAAAACTTGTGTAAGTATTGACAATAATTAAAAAGATCTTTATTAGGTAGGTATGTATTTTAATTAATAATGCATTTTTTTATTATTGACGTGGCTATTTTCCTCAGCCAATGCCTTGAAAAATAATGTTTCACATTCGTTAGAAAATAGTTATTTATTATACCTATCTCATCTGTCATCACACCAAATATGGGGTTACGTTTATATTTTAATGAGTAAAAATTTGTAAAGAAATGTTTCATTTAAAAAGTCGTAGAAAACACCGTATTTGACTCGCACATAATGGCTTTATTATGATTATACACTCGCCTTCAGATCGTGCCAAATCTTTCATCGTCTTAAATTATAGGCTACATTATGTGCTCGTTAAATAATATACTATTATCCACGACCATATTGAACAATAAATTCATTATGTAAGTAACTGTAGTAAGATATACCCTACCATAAGACACATCATTGTATTATGAATTAATAATTCAACACTATTGTATTATTAGTCCATTATTCAAAATTATTGTAAAATGATGAACTGTCATGAACATACCAATATTTGAGGTTAGGTTAACATTTTAATGAATAAATATCGGGATGCCGATCTACGATCGGGTCTCATTAGCCAAACTCTCGCTTTGTTTTATATCTTATCTTATGCTACAAAATGACTAAAAATTGCATGTATGTATTTTTTTCGGTTAAAAATAAATTATAAAATTGTCTTTAATCATCATTTTTGTGATTTTTTTTGTGAATTTATTTTTTGATCAATTGACTAGGTACCTGTTTAAGAGGATAATGGAATGTGTAATGGTTACTTAGTTGAAATAAAATTAAAAAATTTTAACACAATAAATATTATTTAATAAATTACACAAAATAATAAATTTTAAAATAACAAATGATTAGGTAATAAAATTTTTGAAAAACCAGCAGAAAACATAACAAACAGAAGTAAATGATTTTAAGTATTAAAAGCTAATTTGAAGATTTTTTAATGTAAAGGCTTCCAAATTTTCAAGGAAAAAATCTTCATCTTGGTAAACATCTGGTACGGTATTATTCTGTATTAGGTATAGGAACCATTCTTGACCACCTGACATCAGGTAAGAATTTATGTGGGAATCAAAAATTTTATTTAACAGGTATGGCCATAGGTGCCATTCTTGGCCACCTCACATCAGGTAAGAATTTATGTGGGAATCAAATATTTTATTTAATAGGTATGGCCATAGGTACCAATCTTGACCACCTCACATCAGGTAAGAATTTATATGGGAATCAAAAATTGTATTTAATAGGTATGGCCATAGGTACCATTCTTGACCATCTCACATTAGGTAAGAATTTATGTGGAAATCAAAATTTTTATTTAATAGGTATGTCCATAGGTACCGTTCTTGACCACCTCACATCAGGTAAGAATTTATGTGGGAATCAAAAATTATATTTAATAGGTATGGTCATAGTTACCATTCTTGACCACCTCACATCAGGTAAGAATTTATATGAGAATCAAAATTTTTATTTAGTAGCTATGGCCATAGGTACCATTCTTGCCACCTCACATCAGGTAAGAATTTATATGGGAATCAAAAATTTTATTTAATAGGTATGTCCATATAGGTACCGTTCTTTACAACAGGTAAGAATTTATGTGGGAATCAAAAATTATATTTAATAGATATGGCCATAAGTACCATTCTTGACCACCTCACATCAGGTAAGAATTTATGTGGGAATCAAAAATTTTATTTAATAGGTATGGCCACAGGTACTGATTTTGGGCACCTAACATCAGGTAAGAATTTATATGGGAATCAAAAATTTTGTTTAATAGGTATGGCCATAGGTAGAGTTTTTGACCACCTCACATCAGGTAAGAATTTATGTGGGAATCAAAAATTTCATTTATTTAGGTATGATCACTTAACAACACAGGTAAGAATTTATATGGGAATCAAAAATTTTATTTAATTGGTATGGCCATAGGTACTGATTTTGGCCACCTAACATCAGGTAAGAATTTATATGGGAATCAAAAATTTTATATGGTCATAGATAGAGTCACAGCGCGGCAATTAGATACGCTCAGAAGTGTATACAGTAAAATATTCGAATAGACGTGGTATAGGCGTGATCTACTGTATTTTTGAACAGTGAAAAACTCGCTGAAAACGAGTTTTCTGGAAAATTTGAGTTGGTCCGTTAGATTCTTGAGGTTGAAAACCTCTTATATACCAACTTTCGAGAAAATCGTTAGAGCCGTTTTCGAGATAGCATGACCGTAAAAACATACAATTCCTTGCTCATTTAATAGAATAGATTTGTAAAGCAATGTTTTATTTAAAAGGTCGTAGGTTATAATTCAAGAGGTAAAGAGGATGAAAGTTTGTGCACATGTTGAAAGCCTGTATATAATTATCCGAGAATAGATAAATACTATTAATCCATGACAAACCTGAAACTACACTGTTTAGTTATTACTTTACTTTATTCTTTGTTCAATAATTGCAAATTATGAATGAACGAAAGAAGCATTATTTACTCTATAATTAAAATCCTTTTAACTTATAATGAATCCTTTATTTATTCGCGCTAATTTTTCTCAACAGATCCTTATTAAAACTTTAAATAATCTCATTTAGTAGAAGCAACATTCTTGTATTCCTTGGGCAGTCTTTGCAAACTTCGCATTCGTTTCGACAGACGAGTGTCGTGGGTCGTGGTCTTGTTGAGCTGAACGTGTTTCGCTTCCTCTGACTCCGACTTCGTTAACTAGTTCCGATGTCCTGAAGTCCTGCTCGCCTGATCCTTGCGCTGAGAGTGACCTTTGACCTGGAAACTTTCAAGCAGTAAATCCGAGGATGTCCAACGGATTTTACGACGTGACGAGAAGATGTGTAGATGATGTTCTAGTTTCAGCTTAAAATTATTAAATTATAGTTCCGTCCATCGTATTGTGACTTGTGATAGTTTGGATTGTTTCATTGTGCCAGATTTTAAATCGAACTTATTTTGACAATTAAAAATTAAAATATACAACAATAATCTACAATAATTTCTACACTTCTTTAATATTATTTTCACTTACCAAAACCGGGTACAACAGCTTTAAATAAATAAAAACACTGTATATATTATCTGAATTTACACCACAGTATAGAAATACGTCTTTTAATTGCAAGAATCGGTAACTAAATGAATGCGGACAAGTCAAGTTTTGTTTTTGTTAAAACTGATCGTTTGGGTGTGATTCACGCTTTTAAAATTAAATGTATCATTATGCTATATCCCACGAGACCTTTAATTAAAGGGACCACGTGGTTTCATGCATCCTGTTTGATTCTCAAACGTATGCATTACGCTACGAGTGGTTTACGATTTTATCACGTGCTCGAGATTCGAGAAAACAATCACGACGCTCGAAACAACATAAACTTGTGCCTCTTTAATAAAAGGTCTCGTGGAACAAAATATAGAGTAGTTGAGTAGTACCTATATGGCAGTATTATTATAATTAGGTAAACTATTATGCTTATGAAACATGTACTACTTATCGTAAATAAATTATTTTTTGTTATCACTAATATTAAAGATAAGATGAAAGAGATCACTTGACTGGTGGTAGATAACTAGGAATGGAGAAAATTTTTGGAATGAAGTCATTAATTATTTATTTCCATTGGATACAGTTATAATATTTTTTTACAGGATCCGCCATTTAAAGAAATGTATCCATGAACAACAACGTTTTGGAATATAAAGATAAGTTTATTTTTAAACGTAGAAGATAATGATTCACTTTGAATTAATAACACTTTATTTTGGACTTCTATTATCTTTGTTATGAATTTTAACAAAAAAAATAAAATTACAAAATTTTACACGACGTTTCGAAAGCTAAGATAATGCTATCGTCATCAGGTGATCTGATAAAGGTAAGTGGTTTTGAATTCAAATTAAATACATATTTAATTAATAACACGAATAAATTAAAATTAAAGTATAAAATATTTAAAAATAAACCAAATCAGTCAGATCCAGACAGACAAATAAAATTTTAAGATGAATTGGAAACTCATTTAAAAGTGTAAATTAATCAAATCAATTGAAAAATAAAATACGAGGTCTTGAAATAAGTTCCATAGTTGCAAATCCAATATCAGCCCTTTTGCTTCAGGGTAGAAAGACAGAAATATTGTAAAATAAAATTATCCCAGCGCGTTCAGTTTATAAGTGGGTCAAACTAGCGGAACAACAAAGCAAATTCGTCTTCAGGAACGCAAGACGTTCCTCATATATTTCATGTGGCTGTTCCACAATAAAAAATCTTTATGCATCAGTGCATTCTGTCCGCTGTTGAATATCTGCAGAGCTAAAACTATTACATGTAATTCACTTGCAAACTTGAAATAGAATTGTGAATTTATGTCTAGGAATACGAACTGTAGTTGTACTAATCTTATAATGCAGGATGATTTAAGGATGACATTAGTTTTAAATTTTTAAAACTTTTATGTTTTACTCATTATTTCTTATTTTTCAACTTAGCGCTGTTACGTGTTTCATAATAAATTACTGTGTAAATTATTCTACGTTCTCTACAGCAGAAATCCTTATGTGGTCAACACATAATTTATACCATTACATTCTAAAATATAACAATTCACTCATTCACCTTTTGTTTTTCAATTAATTTCATATTTCATGTAGTATTCTAATTTCAAATAGTGATACTTAAAATTCGTTCATGCTAACCCTTTTTAGGGAAATAGCGCGATTTTTAAATTTTATGTGTCGTACGACACATTGTTTCATTTCTCATGATTCACAACTTCGTGCATATATTTTACTGGCATAGAGTAGGTAATAATAGGTATTCAACTTACTGATCACGGGTTGGAAACTGGAAGAATATTTTCAAAATTCAGTTTTAATATCCAGCTTTTCAAATCAAACACTGTTTTCATATAAAATTTTATAAACTTATTGTATTTTTTGTAAGTACAAGTACAAGTAATTCTCTCTATTGTATAAATAATTAAAATTTAATTTTAGCCGCGCTTATAGTTAGTCCAGTTATCTCTTCTTCTTTCGGCTTACAACCCTTGGTGGGTCTTCGCTTGCTCTACTACCATTTAGAGCCTTCGCAACATGTTGTTTTTTACAGGATAGGGGCGTTGACCCTATGCCCAACCCCCATTTCGGAGGACCATTTCTCCCGCTTCCGTTGGTCCTGAGCTTACTTAGCTCAGGCTACCAGGGTTCACCACGAGGAGATGGAAGTCGGAATTGAGTAGGAGAGGCTGATTTTGTTTTTATGCAGTATTTCACAGAGCATGATCAACAGAGCTTTATAACTTGCTGTGTAACGTAATCATTGCGTCAAGTGATACGAATAATCATATAAAGCACGGGACAGAATGTTTAAGTTTTAATGTTTTCAGTTATCAGTCGTTTAAGTCAAGGCCGTATCCAGGGGGGGGGTTTTGGGGTTTAAACCCCCCCCGAAATTTTCAACGAAAACTTTTTAATTTTATTTAACGAACGCTAATACTTTGAAAACAAATATTATTTGAGTTTTGAGTACATTATTCAATGATTTCAAGAAGGGAAGCTACATAGTACCAAGTAAATGTTACAAAATTCTCCGTATAAAACCACGCTCCCACTGCGATGCCTACTTCTGCTTACATTGTTGCGCAACCTCCCAACCTCACGAAATGTTTTGATTTTGATTGAAATTTAACTTGTACGTTCTGAAAATAATAATATAAAACAATTTTTTTTTAATTTAAAAACCCCCCCCGAAAATTATTTCTGGTTACGGCCCTGGTTTAAGTCAACTGGCGTGGCAGGAATACGCTTAGCTCCGCTTGTCTAAGAGCACAACTATAGCATTAAATTAGATTTTTAACAATTTGTTAAATTTGCTTCATTATTTAACTTTGCATTTAACCCTTAAACTCCTGATGGGGGTACATTGTGGACCCCACCGCTGTTTTCTTTGTTGTATTTTTGTAATATGTAACATTGGCAGCCCTGCTTTTATATATGTGTCAGTTTGTCAGTTAACATATTGAGATTATGCACAAATTGCTACAACCAGTTGAATTCAATTATTATTATTATTATTTAAGGTAAAAGTAAATAGACCACAGTGTCTCCCCATTCGGAATTAGAGTAACACAAAATTTTATATATTTTATTTTTACACATAACTTAAAAATGAGCGGTAAAAATAAAAATAGAATTCTCACTAATACTAGCTACAAAAATTAGGTGATCATTTTGGTGAATCTAGTGATCAGAGCGACGAGGATGATGCTAGACTTAATGGAAATGCTGAAGATTATGTTCCAGCAGAAAATGTATCAGAATTGGCAGACGAATTAGATGAAGTGATTCTCTATAGGTAACTATTTAATTATTTAAAACCTTATATAGTTATTTCTTATTGCAATTTCCATTCGTGTGAAAAATTATATATAAATATATTGTTAATTAATCAATAAAAACCTGGGGTCCATTTAGGACCCCCATTCGGAAACAACGTGCATTTAGGGCATCAGGAGTTTAAGGGTTAAACGCGTTTGACCTTGAAAATATCTTTTCCAAAATGTTTTAATCCATCGATGTATGTAGGTACACTATTAGGAAAATTCAGAGTTGGCAAACCTAGCCATAGAGACTATCCCTAACCACCTTTTTTGGACGGGAGGTAAAAAGAACATAAAGTTAGTTTTCTTATAAATTTGGAAAAAAGGGATTAATTTAATATTTTATTATAATTATTATCATTTATCACGCAACAGCACGGTGCACTTAGATCATAAATTTCATCTTTCATGGTTTATTTTTAGTTCTTTGCTTAAGTTGCTAGTATTTTTGGGCAATGAAAAAGATTTATTTAATTAATAAATGGTGGAAACGTGCTTGGGAATATTTTTATGGGGTGTGTTTGTGTCTTTTATGTCCGGTATTAATTCACATAAATATCTGAGCAGAATGGTTTAGGGGGAGTTTTATAGGTAATTATACGGCTTTAATTGCAGTCCAGAGATGAATTGCAGAACCATATTCGTAAAATATCCTCCCATTTTTGCAAAATATTGTTACAAGCAAGCAAATTAAAAAAGGTATTGGAATAAATAATATACATTGTAGTTTTGTATTATTTGTTCATTTTTATTTATTTTTGTTTATATTTGTTTAAAAAAGAATTTTAATAATAAATAAAGTACAAACTGTTTTGAACAAAAAATAATGATATAAATATTAAGTGAAGTTTTGTTTTGTGGTGGTACCTACCTAGTCTCTTATTTTTTATTCTATTTATTTACTTTCATTTATATTTGTTTGACGATAAATTTTAATAATATGTAAATAAATAAAAAACTGATTTGAAAAAAAAAACAAGTAGAGTTTTGTTTTGTGGTAGTATAGTCTCTTACCTTTATATTCTTATATTAATTATAATTATATGCAAACATAATCACATAATAATTAGTAAAATCTCTGATAAACACGCCTGGTACCAAATCTATAAAAATGTATGTTTTGATAAAAGTCAGCTTATTTAGTTTATACGAGTATATTCATTATTTATTATAGCCTTTGGTACAAAATGAAATGATTTATTATTTATTTATCCTTGAAAAGCCTTCTCCAAATCAAAAACTACATTTTCGCCAACATTCACACGACGTTCGCTTGTTTGTGCTCTTTACCAGTATAAATAATTCCTTTAGTAGAAATATCTTCAGTAGTCATTATAAATACGGAAAATTAAACATACGTCATTATATGCGACACGAGCAAGCTTAAGATTTAAAAAATCTTATTTGCGCTTGGAAACATATACCAATACATATGGGTTCCAGGTACCTTATTCGGGAGGTAGAAGGTAAAATTTTTCCTGGCAACGTAAGTTTCTTCGCAGATGATTCTAAATTCTAACTAACCTATATTCATATTTTAATTCTTCACTTCCGATTTCCCTGGAAAATTTTGTTTCACTCATTGCTTGTCCTGGCGCTATTTTGTAAAAGTATTCCCTTTGGAATCAATTTAATCTTTTTAATGCGCCGCTTTGTATTACTGATGGGCAGAAATCGTATTTTTGTGTATTTCATTCACGTCCTTTGGGATCAAGCCCCCCTCTTCCCTTGTTCTCATAGCCCCCGACACTCTGGGTTATGATATCTGCCATTTCATCCACTTTATAGGATTTTATTTAATAACACATCCCATATATTTTACAAATCCCCTCGCACGATGGAATATGAACACGCAGAGAATAAAATGAAGAGCTCTCTTGTAGTTTTGTAAAAAAGAGTGCGGTTTTTATAATTATTCTGTTCTCTCTGTTCCTATGACTAGGGTTGTTTAATTATATTTCTGTAACTAATACTTTTATTTTTTGCTTTGCGCGATGTAATTAAGGATTTATTTCTAGGTTTCTGATCCAATTAAAAGTGTAAATTTTATCCTGGATTAATTATAATTCTACTGAAAACTTTTTCTTTATTTCTTTTATATACAAAAATCTCTTATTACAAAGCAGTGCTGTATCCAGAGAAGGTTTTGTGCTATACACATTTATAAGGGTTGTTCTTTTTTACTAATAAATCATAATTCACATCTCTTTGCTTTAAGTCTTCACTGTCCTGAGTTCATGTTTTTGCATTTCATACATTATTCATATAATTAGTTATTTTTGTATCATGTATAGGAAATGAGTGATTATGAAACGAATATAAGTTCTTTGGAACCAGCGCAGCAAGTTTCGTAATTCGCATGGAGTTTCAGAATCACGTTTTCCGCATGTGTTTTTCTGTAATCGTCTTGAAAAACATGATATTATAATTAAATTCATTTTTTTGATAGTTTATATGTAAAAACACTTATCTTTAATTATTAAGCATCACGACGGGTACTTACATACATTGAAATAATTAAATAAATCAAAAAGAAATTATTTCCCGCACTAGTGCTAGAAACAAAAAGATTTCAATATATAGAGATTCTGATATATTTTAGTTCTATAATACCTAACGACATAAAGATCTTAACATTGCAATATAAATAATAAGAATGATTAGAAATTTTTTATTTCTTTTTTTTATAGGTATATAGTTAAATAAAGTGTTATGTATTAATACAAATTTACTTCTAATTCATGCATTCTGTTGTGTATAGTGTACGCCACTGTTTCCATTGTATAAAAGAATTTTTTCTGTAAAATATTAAAATGAGTTAAATTTTTATGTAGATTTTAATTAATTAAATTAATTAAAACTCATACTTTTTGTTCTAAGAACTAAACATGAACATTTAAATGATATTTTCAGAGTGATATCATGGAGCGGAGGATATCATAGAGGAAAGAAACCATTTTTAAGATGCAAGGCCTTTGTGTTAAATTGAAAATTGCGTGTTCGCAATATCGTAAAGTTTATCTTACTGCTATTTGTAATGTTTAATAATACCTATTGTGAGTTTATTACTCATTAATACCGTAAAACTTAAGTACTTAAGATATTAGCATTTAAAAAAAAAGAGATGTACTTAAAGGGTCCAAATTTAGTTTCATTTTGTAGAAGAAAGAAAGTCTAAAGACATCCTTTATTCAATAATGTTCGATTTATTGACAATAACGAACGTTTCGGGTGCAAACTGCACCCATCATCAGCTACAATAAAAGTGACAAAATAAAGAATAACTATGCTACGCTTCCTGTTCACACGAGGACAGTTTTTACTGAAAAGTTTCCTGAAAGTAAAACAAAAATCTGCCAATACCGGTCATAAGAGAAAACCGTGGAGGAAACTAATAATATTTTTAAAATATATTATCTTATATACAGGGTGAAGTAAATGTCATAAATTTAAGGGTTTCCCAGTAAAAAAATTTTCGTTGCCACTGCCACTGGGTGGAGTAGGTAATTATTGTTTCATTAAAAATTATTAAATTTTGTTTGTTTATTTTACTAGTAATTTAAGATATTGGTTTTGAAGTTAATGTCATAAATTTAAGGGTAAGTAGTTAGACATGTGTAGATTACGATACAGGAAGAATTTGTTCTTAAATCGCATAATTAATTGCCATGTTTCCCAGTAAAAAAATTTTCATTGCCACTGCCACTGGGTGGAGTAGGTATATAATTATTGTTTCATTAAAAATTATTAAATTTTGTTTGTTTCTTTTACTAGTAATTTAAGATATTGGTTACCTACTTCTATTGTTTGTGTTTAATAGGAAAACGAATCCAGTGCAGTACTACAAAAAATGCTGCAGGTAAACTAAACCTTAATTTTTAGAATTTAAAAAAATTCTGTCTGTTTCATAATCTACACATGTCATATTACTTACCCTTAAATTTATGACATTAACTTCAAAACCATCCTGTATATATTTAATAAAAATAATTACATTCCCCGTATGAACGGTAGTGACAGTTTCTATTTATGACATCTCCTAGCACTTGTTTTACTTTCAAGAAACTTTTTAGTGAAAACTTTCCTCATGTGAACATTGCATTATGTGAAAATAACAATAAAATAATATAATAATAATATGTGCTTTGTTATATTATATATTTCAATTCTCCAGATTCATACATTTCCTTCAAATCTTTGATACAGGAAAACTACTTTATCTCGAAATATAATATTTAAGATCACTAGCTTTAATATATTTTACGTCATTCGGGGGAGGAAAGCAGTGTTTTCCTCTTGCTAATGGAGGGAGGGAAGCGAGTTTTCCCTCCCGCTCGGGAGGACCGTACTTGCTTTCCTCCCGCTTGCAAGAAAGGTGATTTCGAGGCCCTCGTGACGTAAAATATTGTGTGTCCCACTGGAGGGAAGGCTATTCCTCCCTTGGGCGAAGCCGGCGCCCTCGCTCGGGCCGCCGCTTGGCCCGCGGGAGTAATAGCAATTACTCCCTTGGGCGAAGCCGGCGCCCTCGCTCGGACTTGCCTGCGGCTCGCCTTCGGCTCGGGTCGCCGCTTCGCCCGCGGGAGTAATAGCTATTACACCCTTGAGCGAAGCCGGCGCCCTCGCTCGGACCGCCGCTTCGCCCGCGGGAGTAATAGCACGCTTCCCTCCCTAGGTGCACAAAATACTATTAAAGAAACCCGCATGAACAGTACTATATTGACAGTTTTTTTATGACATCTCCTAGCACTTGTTTTACTTTCAAGAAACTTTTTAGTGAAAACTTTCCTCATGTGAACATTGCATTATGTGAAAATAACAATAAAATAATATAATAATAATATGTGCTTTGTTATATTAGATATTTCAATTCTGCAGATTCATACATTTCCTTCAAATCTTTGATACAGGAAAACTACTTTATCTCGAAATAGAATAATTCCGCTTGTTGCTATCTCCGGAATTAAAACGAAAGCGGCCTTATTTAGCTCTTGTGATATAGATGGAAATGTGTATGCAAATACATTGTTATGAAGCGACGATTTTGAACACTTCACTCAATTTTATTGTTATGGAACGCGTGGGAGATTTAATTTATTCTCTCGCCGCGGAACAACGTTGCCGTGTCTTCCTCCTCTGTGGTTGTAAATTGTATTGAATGTGGATTATTAATTTCTCTTTTGCGATAAAGGATGAAGATTTCGGAAGATAACCACGGCATATTTCACTGAAATTGAAATAAAATTGAATTCGGGGTTGAATGAATATAATATTGACATCGCCACGCTGTTCTGATCCAGCACAATATACGTAGTTATAATACAAATTTAATTTGGTATAAAAGAAATTTTTCTAAAGGATGCCATATGAATTTCTTCATTGTTAAAAATGTTGACGTAGGTATGGAAATCTATAAACACAATGAACAAGTAATATTGTGATTGGAATGATATGTAGGTAATAGTTAGGTAGTAGATATGTCTCGATTATAAAAATGTTCTTACTTCTAAAAATAGATTTTAGCCACTCATTGCTTGCTTTGAAAAATAAATTTATGCAAACATCATGAATACAAAATGTTAAATAAGTACACACAATATTCATGCGTAAAATGTAAAATTGCATGCATGTGTTTATCTGTTGTTGTTGCTGTATAGGTACATTTTCAAAATTTCAATTATATTTTTTTACCTTTCTCTTGGATCGTTTTCCAAATTTACATTAAGGAGCTTCTCTCACAGTAAAAAAAGAATTTAACAAATTACTCCCACCCAACCTATTACACCTAGAAATGAAAATAAAACCACATAAAGACAAAAGCAGTAAAAAACTAGCTACAATGTCGAATTATTTAAATTGTTATTATTTTCATTTATAAACAATTTTAAAAAATAATTCTGAGAAAAACTCTTTGTAGGTAACTCAAGTTAAATTTAATTGTAAATTTAAATGTTTGTATCACATTAATATATAAAATTTTCGAATAGTAGTCAAGTAATTTGTTACATAAATTTAAAAATTGCATGCGCGCTAGCCAAGCAAATTTAGTATTTTCTAAACTAGAACGGAGCGAAACATAGCGATTAGATTAATAGAAACAACATGTACTACTAATATAGCACAAGACTGTCAGCGCGGGTACCTGAAATGGCGAGGATTTGTGAGCTAGCAGCGCTGAGCGATCAAACCTCCTTAATATAAAAAGCTATTTTTTGACACTACTTGCTATACACAAATATATAATCATCCTCGTGCATTGTATATGTCGTAAAATACAATGTCACATTCCTAAAAGTGGATTGCTTCTAAAAATGTTCAACTGAGTTAAGTGTATTATCATATCAAAGTATTGTTACATCATCAAAAATTTTAAAAATAAATTGTAATAGGTACACCAATTTAATGAATCATATGAGTATTGCTAAGTATGTACCTACCTTATACTAATATTATAACTACCT
Source organism: Agonum fuliginosum (assembly GCA_947534325.1). Taxonomy (NCBI): domain Eukaryota; kingdom Metazoa; phylum Arthropoda; class Insecta; order Coleoptera; family Carabidae; genus Agonum; species Agonum fuliginosum. Next base: position 6,389,314 of record OX384034.1, read on the forward strand.
ACTACTTGCTTTTAATTTATAGAAAATAGTAGCACGTCGTTATTGATGGTTTTATCTCAAAGGCAACATTTCTTGTTATTCATCACCATACTCCTCAATGTGCATCTTTGCTGTAGGTACATATTATGACTCAGCGTGATAATGAGATAATTTGAAACAGTTGAATTGAAACAATTCTATAATTGTGTATCGAAGAGCGTGCGGTCAATTCAGTGAAACAAGTGACAGTTAATTGCAGTGTGCAATGGCGGACGGTGCATGCAGTATGCAGAATACTGGCTTTGTAAAGCACTGGAGCAATTAGTCCACTAAGCTACTAATTACTAATTAATTGCTAACGGAACACAATGACCTATAGTCTCACTCTGATGTCCGGACTCTATGGAATGGAACCGGTTATCTACTATTCCATGCAGAAACTGAATTATTGTTAAATTAGGAATCATAGGTGCTAGATGCAATCGAGTAATTGCAATCAAATTACAGTTAAATACACATTAGGGTTATTTGCTTGAAATTTTATAAAAAACGTAAAAATAAAAAAAATTACAAAAGATTATCCGTCGAATAAAGATCGTAAATATTTATAATATCGAGGGAGAAAAAAATAATAACAAAAAAGTAGATTCCAAATCTAACTTTTAAAAAACTTTTCTTTAAATAAATTTTTTTTAAAATTTGATAACCATATATATATCAAGACTCATAACTAGAAACAATTATATTATAAAGTAAAGTCCCTAAAGGATTAATTTGCTCAATATTCCCCTAGGGATCTAATGTAGCGTTTCCGTCCATATTTTTATATGTCATAGAAATGAACTAAAAAACATCATTTTAAAATATTCTACGTCATAATTGCATAAATTTGACAACAAATGTAGTTCTGCCAATTAAAATTTCAATATTATTAGTAAAACTTTTTGACGTCATTAGATTAGAACCCTAAACACAGTCATGTCATTTAAGGTGGGCCAGTCTTAGCCGTAAATTACCGAAAATACTGCTCCGTAGTACCCTTAAAACTGAATTGAAAATACAAATTTTGATAACAAATAATACATTTTTAAGAAGTTTAAAAACGTTGAGATCAATCAGTTTTTTCAACGTTATTTTATAAGTTTAAAATCTCAATCTAAGAATTAAACGTCATCCTATTAGTTTATAAAACGTAATTAACTACAAAATCAATATCGTTTAAATCACTTTTACTGCAACATTGATTTACAAGTAATTTATAAAGTTCGTGTAAATGGTTTATTTAAGAATGCCAGCTATTCATTAGCATTTAAGCATTAATGCTTTTCTCTCATTCCCAGTTCATACGAGGAAAGTTTTTCACAAAAGTTAAAAGTTAAACAATAGTACCTGAGTGCTATTGGTGCTGTCATAAATAAAACTGTCAATACCGTTCATAAGGGGAAACTAATTATTTCTATAAATATATTTAAGATCGCTTTAATATAAATTTTATAGAAACCCGCATGAATGGTACTATATTGACAGTTTTTTTATTATAGCTCCTATTACTTGTTTTATTTTCAAGAAACTTGGAAAAACATTCCTCATGTGAGCTGAACATTAGGTGATTTCTTGTTTACCTTTACCTACGTATACTTGTATTTTGATCTTGTTAAGTTGTTTATCGTTAGCAACAGAGTAAAAATGTACAAAACTCCGTCCGTTAAATTTAATTGAGCCAATAAATTCAGTAATAGTATAGAGTGAACAAAAAATGAATCCAACTTAGTATGTATTTTGTTCTAAAATTTGTAGATTTAGCTGTAAAGACTACTTGGTGAAACGTGATAATAATAATTTTCTTATGGTTATATTAAAATTAATCTAAAATCAAAATAACTTTTTAAATAAGTTTTCAAAAATATAAAAAGTGGCAAACAAATTTGAAATAATTCCAAACCATAAACTCTTCTTTATCCTTAAATTCCCCACAACCCTTTATTTCCCCCAATGTCTTTTTTCATAAAGAGTAAAGTGTTTGTCTGCGTTGAAGAGATTGCAATACCGCGGCGTCGTTGGTCGCAGTAGGCTTGTTAATTACCGCGGCCGCGTCAAACGACGCTAATCGCGCAGTTCTATCAAAGATACGACACGGAACCGACGCCAACACGGCGGAGGAAAAACGCAGCGGTGCGCAAAAACTGCGGAAATAAAGACCGACTTGAGTGCGGCTGAGAATTGAGAATCATTGACAAATTATCAGATAAAGGATTGGTAAGTTGTGGACTGGAAGTAATTGTGGAAAAAGAACATCTTCAACAATAAAATATAGTCCCACTTGAGAAAAAAAAAATCCCCACAACAGTTCAGGAATGTGAACATCACGCTTGTTATTTGCTATATTTGCCTATTAACATCCTTTTAATATCCTAGCTAATGCCCACCCTTAGTAACATTATCTATGTTACATCCTGATGTTACTAATTTGGTAATAATATCATAATTATTATGTGTCCCATGTAATTCTCTGAGATGTTTGTATTCAAGAGCGGATCTAGATCATGTTCTTACGGGGGGGTATTGATATGAAAAGTGATTTAAAAAATGCGCCATAGGTTCAAGGTTAATTCATTTAAATCTATAAGAATCTTGCAGTCCATATGTGGTTGAGAAAAATAATACTGGTGAGAATTACCTGTCAAATAGCGTTGCCGCTAATCGTGGAACAAAATATGATGAGAGACCAAAAAAAATGTCGGTCCTGCACAGTTCTGATTAGAAATAATAGTAAATCTACAAAAAATTATTTTGACAATTCCACTCCTATAAAAAATAAGGCATAAACAAAACACAATTGTATCGCTTTGACAGCGGATAAAAAGGAAGGTAACTCTTTGCACGTGATAAAATATTTTTCTTAGCAACCAAACAATAAACATAAAACTAAAATGTCATTTGCTTCATTTTTCTAATATTTGGGAGTCGTTAAATTATTTCGATGAATTATTATTTGTTTACACTCGAGCATTTTATTTACTCCGAATAAATTTCTGTTTAACATCTCAACCTTGTCACCCGACAGTAATTTGACTCGAAAAAAAGAAAACCAGGTTTCAATACAAACAGAAATTTATCCGGCGAAATAAAAAGCTCTTGTGTAATTACAGTTGATAATAATTATTATAATTATGGTAATCCCATTTATTAAATCATTTATTAAATAATCACTCCGCTTCGCGTCGTACTTCAATATTATATGTATAACCTCGCGTTGTAAAATAAAACTTAGGTACCACATTTATAATGTAAAAAATTATTTCTTCATCCTCAATAATATGTATAGAAATTTATTATTACACTGCTCGTATTGCCTAAAGAACAGTGCTTTTGATTCTCCTCCCATGGCATTTGGAGTAGAAGTTTTTTCGAAGAACTAATGTTAGTTTTAATGTTGAAAGTGGTCGCTTTTAAGAAAATTTGCATTGTATAATGAAGTTTTATGCAGTTTTGTTTACATTAAGTTACTCATTTACCGGTTCACTGGAGGAAACACGAAACAAATTTTTGCATAAATGGAGATTGTTTGCTTAATAGTTCGCGTTTTTCTCGGAAACGAAGATTCCAATTAATTTTAGTACCAATTAATTCTACAAAGAGCACTTTGGTTTCAGGAGAATTACATTGCTGTTTTAATTACTTTTTAATAAAACATTCTGCATTCTACAGAATTTTCTACTCACATATTTGATGAAGTTGGAAAGAGATCAGTTATTTAAAAGAAAATTCTATAATTTTAGGGTGTATCTACACAATGATTATGATTACCAGAAATTTTTGTAATAAAAATTTTGTTGGTCACATAACGTATCTAATTTTCGCCACATTGAATTTAAGTGGCCCGTCTACTTCTTTTCCAAATTCCTAGAATACTATCGAATTCACAGTTTTTCTATTTCACTCCCTTCCCCACTAATACGGTTGCCCGAATCAAGTACTTTGGCGCATCCTAGCTATGCAATTTTGTTTTGAATTTGAAAAATACTGCAATAGTTATTTGTATAACAAGTTTTGAATATATAGTTTTGTCCAAGGGAGGATTGCAATCGTTTAAGTTCGACAAATATTTTTCAAACGTGTTATACATACTATTTTTTCTACTCCTGCAAAACAAAGAAGTTAAAAATACAAAGATATAACCATTAATTTTTTGTCCCTACTGTCAAATTTTTAAATTTGTGTGACATATTAATGTTATTGCGAAAACAATGCACATTCAAGATAAAGCAAAACTGTGTTGCAAAGTGCCCAAAAGTGTGCGACAAAGTACTTTTCAACATTAAAAATAATGTAGAATAATTAATAATTAAAAAACTTTCAGAAGCAGGCGTAGAAAAAAATGTTTTCGTTCCGAGTAAACTGCCAGTTTATTATTGACTTCAAGATTATGTTTTAATCTATAGATGTACCTTTTTAAAATTTAAAAAGGCACAACTGTTTATTAAACCTTTAAGTATATAATCTTAGTTGAAATAAAATTTTACCACACTGGTAGGTACTGGCCACAAAACACTCGTTACGTTATTACATTATATACTGCATTATAAAAGGTAAACGAGCCACTTAACTAATTTAATTTTAAAGTATGTTGGTGAACGGTCAGTTATTTAATGAAACTGTTAATATTTTGAATGCAAAACTCTGTACTAGAACGCGAAATCGTCACATATGACATTTTAATTCAGTGTCATTTACAATTTTTTATCAATACAATGATTGTAGTTTATATGAGTAAGTTCAAATCATACTATCATGACGAAAAAACTGACCGTTTGACACAGTTATTACATTGTTATTGAGCTTCAATGTTCTCATAGCAGCGAAATCCTTTTCCCTTTACGGCAATTTGGGGATTCCCAAAGAGGGCAATAGCCATGCAGGTTATGTGCAAAATGGCGGGAGCGACTGAATGGCGATTAATAAGTAGAGCACGTAGCACGTACAAATGTGTCTGATAAATTTCAGATAACGAACGTAACGGTAACGTAACGTAAAGGATAAGTGAAACGGGGTCACTGAAATCAGGAGCAATCACTAGAATTGTGATTTAGAGGAATTTATTACAGATTTGGCAGGGGATTATGGTCTATAATTTAGTATTTAGGGGAACAGTACTATTGAAAAGATGAGTCGGTTGCGCGAACTACTAATTCTGGTCGTAGCGAAAGATGTAGATGAAAGAAAGAGAAAACTTCTCTACTCTCTACCTCAGAAACATCAGTCAGGAATTTTGTCATACTGATGCTTGCATTCCTTGGTGAATAATTTGTTTTGATAGTTGTACTGTGTTCAGTGTCCGGTTTGTCGTTGTCGTTATTTATATAGTACTTATATTGTTATGGTGTGAAATGCAATATAGCAAGCGGTACTAGGTTAAATTGTGTAATATGTGTAGTACACAAGAATTAGCTCCGCCCGTTCGCGCAGCTGAACCGACTCTTCACTTCAAACTATCTATAACAATAGTTTGTACCGGCTGCGCCATGTTGCATGTGTGTTCTTTTTTTAGGTGATCAATGAATTAACAGTTTACTTGTATAATAGTTTTTATTTAACTTTCACAACATTCCATGATGAACCTCTTTTATTTTAATACCATGACTTCTCTGTTGGCGGTTCCAACACACACTGTTGCCAACTACTAAACTTTTTATATTCTTCCACGTTACCAACTAACAATATAACATTCTTATTTAACAGTAATGGAATTGAATTATGGAAAAAAATGTTGTGATATTATGTACCTAAACGGAGCAATCTGAAGTTGGAATGCTTATACTGATCGTTTTTGATTGGCTGATGTAACACCAGTTTTACACCACACAAACTTTGTAATGTAAACAAACGAATGTTCTCCATCTTGTCTCGTCAGCTGTTATCAGTGACTGTAGCGAGTTTGCTGATAGGTCAAATTTAATTTTTCCGCCAAAAAAATCTACTGATATTTTTCTCGTATTTACACAGTGTAAATACGGCTCAGCAAGACAACTTCAGATTGCTCCGTTTAGTTAAGAAATCAATTATAGTATTTCACATTAATAAATACTTAGGTACAGAGTACAGGCTACATTCACAGATATCAAATCAATAGAACACAATGCAGGATGCACAATGGCTATCCAAACTTACGGTGGGATTCTGTGCAAGTTTTACAAATTTGTAAATATTTAAATATTGAACAAAAACCCATTAGTATTTGTTGACAAATATAAAAATGTTCATATATTATTATAATTTCATTGCCACCCAAGGAATCTTTTTCTTGTCCCAGAACTATTTAAGAATGATTTCGATTTGGCAAGAAAATCATACGTTATTTTTCCAGAAAACGTAGGCACTTAATCAGCCAATAACCTTTATCTTATTTTGCAATACTTTTGATTCTATTAGTTACTTTGAAAATACAATAATAACAAACCAACTTATGTCGAGATGTCAAAATTCAGAAAGTGAATTTTCTTCTAATCCTGCTTTTACGGTTTCATAATATTTATGTTCCCCCAAAATTGTGTATCTTTGGAAAATAATTAGGCGTGTTAAGTTTAAAGAAACAAGTTTAAAGAACAGTGTGTAAGAGCTTATTTAAGAAGAATTAGTAGGTGTTGAGTTTTAATTAAGCAGAATGTAAATTCCGTGGCAAGGAGAAAACAGTAAACAATTTTTATGCAAAACTCTTACACAAACAAGCCAGTGTCGTGTTCAGAGCTTCGTGCTTAAGTTGGAAGGAATCTTATGCTTCGTCTTACTTATTCGCTTTTGCTGAGTTGCACGCACCAATGGCGTTACAACGCAGGGTCTTAGCCATCATTTTCATTTGTTTTGATTATTTTTTTACTCATCGGCTTAGGGTGGGTTTAAGAATAAGGAATAAGAATTATTAATTAATCTGATGTTGCTGCAACTTTGATAAAATCAAAAAGATTTCAGTCTATATGTCATACAAAAACTTTTGACTTATCTGTCAGAAATAAGAATAAGGCGTAAAAAAAAGTATAAACCCACCCTTACATATTTAAGCCAGTGGAATTTACTTAAAGATAGGCTCGCTTCGCTTGCTCTTATAACCAACCGTAAAGTCTTACTACCAAGGATTTTATGAAAAATTAATATTTTAGAAAATAGTCACGCAAATGATTTTTGAATGCAAAATAGTGTAAAAACAATAGATTTGCCAAGGCAACAGTCTTTCCTAACAACATTTTATTTGGTATAGGTATAGATGTTTATAAATTTATTTCAAGAGAAAAAAAATTTTGAAGCATTTTTTGAACAGTATCTTTGATGTATCACCTTTTTCAAGTTACCTACTTAATTTGTTAAGAAAATCGCACTTTTTCTTTTTAATCATTTCTTCTTGAAAAGTAGAAACTTATTTTAAGTACGTATGTTTTATATACACTGGCGGAAAAAAAATGAAACACTTGAAATTCGTAAAAATATCGACCATTTTCAAACTGCCATAACTCGGTGTATTTTCAATCGATATCGAGGGCGAGAAACATTGAAGTGTCTACTTTAAAGTCATGCATGCAAACTTAAGCGCAACCCCCTTCGCCCCCCTCTTTCCGCCAGTGTATAATATATTATAAGTGGTTAAAGTTTGCAGGAAAAATTTTAGATTACGACAGTTGTTGCCTAGCATTTTATTGAGTGACATATTGACAAAAAATCACGAGCTGTGAAGCGAGTGATTTTTAATCAGTGTCACGAAATAAAATTGACAACAAGCTCGTAAAACAATTTGAAAATTTTGCGAATACAAAATTATATTCGGATGACTTCACGAATAAAAAAGTCAATTTTGACTCTAATTAAGTAACATGTTGCTAAGGAAGTTATTAAAACGTCAAAAAATTTCACTTATCAAAACTAACATAGTTACGAAAATACAGCAGTTTATTTGCTATAGAGAAGTGCGAAAAAATTTATGTCAGGGTATTTTTGTCAAAATAAATCAAGATAAAATCATGAATTTTTTTTGTTAAGAAATGTATGGGTGGAATAGTCAACTAGAAGTCTTAAATGGTGAATTATTTGCACAGTTTTGACATTTTGTAAATTATGTGATATCAGATTAATCACAGGTTTCAAATCAAAGTTTGATGACAAAATTGACCATAGGTTAGGTAATACCTAATAATCTTTTTTAAAATTATAAATTCAAGAAACATAATAAATAAGTAACGCCACTGGTACGCACAGGGCGCATTTAAACATCCGTGTAATGTACTGTACTGCGTAAACATCTACAAGAAATTTCAGCTTCGGGTCGCACTGAAACTTCCAACTCAACTGAATCTGTGATTAAATCTCGCTAAATTTGCGGTTATACGAGTATCAACAGTGCGAAAAGTGCCTTGTTCTATGTGAGCTACCCGTGTAAGAGATACGGCTATGTGCGATTTCATTAATTTACAGCAGTCTTGAAATTCTTACCTAAATTAACTTTCTTCAAACCACCGCAAGTGTAATTGCAAAAATTTCATTATTATTTAAACTATGTCTGGTATTTTACTGCTTGCAGATGAGAGTAAAATGGGTTTAAATTTTAATTGAAATAGTGAATACTAGAGCGACTTAATTATGTAAATAGGTACATAAACAACATGCGACAGTACAATCATAAACAATAATAGAGATTTATAAGAACAGCTTAAAATGCTATTACTTGACTAGGTATAACTGTTTAAAACAATACAAATATTTAAAATCTTATTTTGAAAAGATATAAAATAAATAAATTAAAATTTAATTTACAATTTAACTAGGTTTTATAACTTCGGGACGATATTGTTTTAATTATTATCTACGTAGCGTTCTACCCATCGATTGTTCTATACGATTAATGGTCAATTGCACCAATTCCGCTTAAATTTTAAGTTTTCCTTAAATGAACAATATCGAATCAAAATCTACTTGTCAAACGTAGAAAAAACATTGCTGTCATGAATTCGATTCGATATTTTTCATTTAAGTGACACTTAAAATTTACCATTTTGTTATTACAATTAAATCTTGTTGAATGAGTTACCGACAAAATGTGAATTATAGAAATAACGAAATAAGTAAACTTACTGAATTTAGTGATATTGTGTATCATATTGCCATAATTTGTTAATAAATATATAGTTAAATAAATACACACGCATTCCGCCTATTTTTTTACAATAAGAAAACATCTTGCCCAATAATGATTAAAACACCCAAAATAATAAACAGAAACAGAAGATAATTTAATTATATTTTATTTTTAAGAATAAACTTAAATAAAGGATAAACTTAACCCGCCTCTCCCACCTATTGCGGGCACCCATGTTAACAGTTTTTAAGTGAGATTACCTATACCATACCAATTCTATTTTGTACATGAATAATTTAATGATTCACAATAAGTAAGGCTCCCATACCCAATTAGGGTAAAAGCCGTAGAGAATAATATAATTAGAATAAATGAAATGTATTTTCTATCGTGTATAATTCTACGTGAAATTAGATTTATTGATCTGTGAAATCTATTCTTGTTGTTATTTCGTTCATTTCTGCCCCGTAAGTATAATTTTAAATTTCCTTAATTGAATAAAGACATACGAAAAACGAAAGTATCTTTGATTTATTTCGATTTAAAAATTTTAAATTACATTTTCTTAAACCTCTGAATCCATTGATAATTTGTGAAATAAAACACGTAACCAATTTTCGAAATAAAATTATACGGTGCTTAGATTTATTTGAAAAGAAAGAAAGAGATTTTTCCTTCTGTTCTTGAACGGATTTACATAAAATTTCACTTTAAATTCTTGAAATTGCTTACCTACATTTCCTCCATACAGTTTTTCTTAATAACGATACGCCAATTTTATCTTTTCTGTTATTTTTCTTCTTTTACTCTTTTTATAAATTTTTATTTACAATTTTATTTGCTACTCAAACGTTGTAAAAATTATTTAAATTTAAATTTGTTTGTGGTACGAAATTTTGTATAAAAAAGTATAAATAGCCAAAGGCATTCAATGTAAAAATTTACATAATTTAATGAAAATTCTCATTAAAGTTTAATGGGAAATTGCTCATCGCATGGATATGTACATGTTTGTATTTTTATTTTCGTTTAATGAATGTAAAATTGATCAATTTGTAATTAAAAATGATTGCAAACACAAGCGGCACATACATTAAAAGCAGCTGCACTCATTTTCAAACATGCATGCATATATTTATGTGAGGTTTTCAATCAATTTATTATTTATTGCTATTTATCCGTAGATGCTACAACATGCACTAGATACATTTGTTTGTATTTTGTGTAAGTGAGTAGATAAAATTATTTTCTGGTTAACAATTAATTAACGTATTATATTTAAACATTTAAAGATAACTATACTTCTATGAAAATACATAATTAATAATTATTGTACAAATTTATTTTATATGCAAAACGCGGTTTATAAGTTTCAGAGGTTATTAACATTTTAGTATTTTTCAATTGGAAATCATTTAGATAATAAATGTGGACGAGGCACAAGAAGTGTGCAAGAACAATAATGTTTTGCGTGGATTGTTTGCTCTTTAAATTTATCTTATTATCTTTTAATAATAATGCAATATTTTGTTGCTTATGTAATTACCGGTAATAACTATACTGTACCTATCGACATTTTTTTACGTAATAATCAAGATTCAAGATATTATACCAAACATAAATACGATGATACAATAAAGTTCTGTTGACAAATAAAATCATAGAAAAAATGCCTTTACCTTTGTAGATGTAGCTCAGTCTCTTGTCTGTAAATAATTTTAAAAATATAATATTTTTCGTCCAAATAATAATTATTTTTGTTAAATACCTTCAGATCTACTGACGAAGATGTCTGGATATTAATTTGGTGAATTCTTAAACCCAGTCACTATTATTGCCATTTATTATAAGATTCACATTCCACAAAAAATGTTATTTTAAGCAAACACACGATACTACAATTATTGTATTATTTAGTAACATACTAAAAACTAAATGATAGTTTAACCAATATCTACTAATGGAATAATATTTTTATATTTAAGAATGTTTGTAAACACCGTATAACCTTAAAAGTAAAATATAAGAAATGCATTATTAAATTCTGTGTTGATAGATTTTGCTCGGATTTTTTTGCACCACAACATAAACAAATCATTCACGAACAATTTCCACTAATTTTTATTGTTAATTTCTACGATTTACCGCGAAATTTGTATTATTAAAGAGACAAAAATGCCAATTAACTAGTAGCAAGATCGCCAAAGAACAACTGAAGCTACGATGCGGTAACTTGTGCAGTTTCGCTTGCTTTGCACGCCAGTTCAATTGCTGAAATAATATTCAGAATTCTTATTTTAAATTTTAAGTTGGTAAAAAAGAATACCAATGTATGTATGTACCGGATGTTATAAAATGAGCATAAGATTTCGCAGAGGTGCCGACTTATTATTATTATTATTATTATTGATGGGGCAGGGGAGGGTGGTTGTACTCCATATTATACAGGGTGTTAATACTAAGTTGTAACACCCGAAAGTGGCAGTTAGAACTCATTGAAGTAAACAATTTTTCTTAGTAATTTTTTTTTATTTGGAGCCCCAGTTCATAGTTATTGGCGTTTTTTTGTCTTTCGAAAAATCGCCATTACTCCCTTATTATACGGAATATTTAAAAAATAGAAAATCAGGTACGAAATAAGCAAAAATTTCTAAATTTTTCCTCTCTCTCTCTCCATATTTTTCCTCGACTGTATCTCAGTCCCTGTTAAACTTACAAGAAAAGTATACAAATACAAAAAAGTTTCGAAATTTTTACCCCTTTATTTGAACATTATTTTCATATAACGAACCGTTACCGAGTTATACTTACTGTGAAAACGTGTTTTTGCACCTTGCATTCAATATGGCGGCTCGCGCTCTTTCTCCCCAAGGTCGAAAACTTTCATTTTTCAACAGTGTCACTACTCAAACATATTAAAAAATCATTATTACCTCACCTTTTGTAAGGCAACGATCTTTTTTAATCTCCACTTATTGGACTACTGGTAAGAATACTAAATTTAAATTATTATGCACAAAAGTCTCACTAATTTTAAACAACAAGAGCTCACCAAAGTTCTAGAAACGTCGAAAAATTAATAAAAAACTACATCAAAACAAAATAAATTATTAAAGTTTCTTTTCGATTTCTTCCAATTGCTCTATCTGGCTTATCTTCTTATGCAAAGAAGTTCGCATTTGAATTTATAATATCATTTATGAGGTGCATAGATATGCAGGATGCAGTTCAGTGGTGTAATGCGAGAATAATGCTTGCGTATAGAATTCGTACAATATAATGCTTTATTGTCGCAATTTCCATATGAACTTGTGTCGGTTGTTGCGGGCCTTTATTGGCAATCGCTCGGCTCGGCGCACAGCATTGTTCTTACCATCCGATCACATGCAAATTATTTTCTTGACTAGTACTCGAGTGCTTATTTCACTAAGGAATGAAAATACGAGCGGGATAACAGAAGTTTACAATGAGAATGATGAATGTAGTTGATTTGAATTATTGTAATATTTTGCATTGTTGCAAATTATTTTCTTGACTAGTGTTCGAGTGTTTATTTCACTAAGAAATGAAAATACGAGCGGGATAACAGAAGTTTTTTACAATGAGAATGATGAATGTAGTTGATTTGAATTGTAATAATTTGCATTGTTGCGTTACGTTGTAAACGCTGTTTGTTACTTCAGATATATTATTTATATACGATACTTGTATAGAAAGCAAAGTGTAGTAGCAAATTAGTCAAATAATTGCAGTGTTCTCTTTATAATTTGAACTGTCCATTTTAATAATAATGTTTTCTTTTATACTCCTTGTACGGGAATACCAGGAAAGGATAGTTTAAAAGAGTTGATAACGTGTATGTATAACAAACTTTAAAACTTTAGTAATATAAACCCCTCCATAAGTTCCTTATTGTATTATGAATTTATAATTCAACACAATTATTCAATATTGGTATAGGTATCTGGTCAGGGGCGCGCCAACCCCGTGTGCAATGTGTGCGGCGCACACAGGCGCCTGGACATTAAAGGCGCCGAAGCGCCTTAAAATTTAAATAAATTATAAAAAATCTGACGTGGCCGTTACAATACCTCTCGCCTTGACATTGAAGTATTATTATTTAACCTCGTATTTAACCAAATATTAAGCTTTAATTTAAATAAAATACAACAACACAGTATAACATTTGATATAATAATATAAAATAATCATACATTATATTATTTTTGTTTATCTGTCACATTGACAATTTTTATTTTTGTTTTAAATTTTATTTCTATTTCGGGATTCACAAATCGTGGTAGGTAAAATTATATATTTTAAAAAATTATATTTCTTTATTGGTTAAAGATATAGAAACAAGTAAGATTAAATATTGTACAATGTAATTTCTTCTTTCATGTGTGGTATGTCAAATTGTAACAATCGCATTATTTTATACAATTTTTGCAAAAAATGTTATAGTGCTACAAGAAAAGTACCATTTCCGGTTGGTGGATTTTTACCAAAATCTTTTCAGCTCTTCATTAACATATATAAATGTATAATGCAAAATATTAGAATTTTATGTTCAGTAGAATTTGAGATAATGAACCGGGACGAAAGGCTATAGTAGGCGTACATACAGACTTTCATACACACACACACACACACACACACACACACACACACACACACACACACACACACACACACACACACACACACACACACACACACACACACACACACACACACACACACACACACACACACACACACACACACACACACACACACACACACACACACACACACACACACACACACACACACACACACACACACACACACACACACACACACACACACACACACACACACACACACACACACACACACACACACACACACACACACACACACACACACACACACACACACACACACACACACACACACACACACACACACACACACACACACACACACACACACACACACACACACACACACACACACACACACACACACACACACACACACACACACACACACACACACACACACACACACACACACACACACACACACACACACACACACACACACACACACACACACACACACACACACACACACACACACACACACACACACACACACACACACACACACACACACACACACACACACACACACACACACACACACACACACACACACACACACACACACACACACACACACACACACACACACACACACACACACACACACACACACACACACACACACACACACACACACACACACACACACACACACACACACACACACACACACACACACACACACACACACACACACACACACACACACACACACACACACACACACACACACACACACACACACACACACACACACACACACACACACACACACACACACACACACACACACACACACACACACACACACACACACACACACACACACACACACACACACACACACACACACACACACACACACACACACACACACACACACACACACACAGACATCATCGTGAAAATAGTCAAAATAGGTTCTAAAGGTGCTAAAACGTGCTAATTGACAAAAATCTCGACATCGAATTTTTTCACGATCCCTATACCTCTCTAGGCGAGAGGTAACAAAAATCGTAAAAGGTTGCGAAGCACTTCAAAATATTTCAATATCGCCTTTTGTTATAACTTGAATTGGATTCAATTCAATTGCATTTATTATTTTAGTACCTACCTTCTTTTTAAGATTCTTTTTTAACATGAATAGCAGAACAAAATGAAGCGAAGTTTTTGGGTGTGAATTCGTTTAGTCCCAGTAGTTTTGTTAAAACATGCATTAGTTGACAACGTATAAAAAATGTATATGAACAAACTTTGTATTTGCTTTATTCTAGCAACAAGCACTGTATGTACTAGTGTAGAATATTAAAATTTATCTATACAAATTTGTGGTGATATGTGTAATTTACTTTAAATTAATAAAAATACCTATATTAAAAGTTTTGGACAAAGTTGAGCAAAATTGTAAATTGTAAAAAATGTAGGTACAATTTTTAATTAGTGAGGCGCCAACAAAATTTTTGCACACAGGCGCTGCATGCCCCTGGCGCACCCCTGTATCTGGTTATCACACCAAAATATAATATTCGAATACATAAAAATTTGTAAAAAAATATTTTATTTAAATATAATTCATTCGGATGATTTTACACTCGCTTTCAGCTCTTGCATAAATTTTTATTCTCTTGATTTATAATCTACTAATTATGTAGTTTAAATTTTGTTAAAATTTTATACACAAATCTGAAAAATAATTTATTTGACAAAAACGGGATATAAATTGCAACATACATGCAAATACATGGAGCGTCTTAATTTTTTTTAAAATTAATATTTACTTAGTAAAAAAAATTAAATGTTAGTGATCAACTTTTCACTCCAAGTGGAGCTACTTTTTTCACTTAAAACCAAATATATAAAACTACTTATAATTAATAGGTAATAACAGATTAATCTCGCCTTCAAAGAGGTGCCAAAATTTTAGGACGAAAAACAGATTTAATAGAAAAGTTACTTGAAATTTTTTGTATAACAGATATTTTAATACATAAATCAATAATTGTAGATAGCATCTTTTTAAACATTAAGTTATTTTTTTAAATGTTAAGTTATTTTTTCCAATGGATTTTGTCCAAATTTGTCTCATATATGGTCGTTTGGGATTTTAAATTGCGAATTACTTTTGCCATTACAGTGTACAATACAGCATTCGCGCTTTTTGACTTTCGTTGATTCGTTTCATACATACAGCAAGGTTTGAAGGTTAAAGAGAATTAGCTCCCTATCGAACCTATCGGGAGAAATATTGCACTAACGGTCCCATTAACTGTACAATAATTCAGTTCAATGACTGCCAAATGTATTTCCGCCAAAACTTTCTATCAAAAACCTCATTCACGTCCATCGTCCATCCTCCGTCCAAATACAAAGCATCTCCTCAATAAGAAGCTGACAATCCGATCCACAGATTCGCGATCCGATTTACAATTCAAGTCAAACAGCCAATAAAATTACCAGCTCCAGCGGCGCACTGGCCAATATTTTCATAGGCTCTTTTCACCGTTCAACGAACCTATTATAACAGACGCCGGCAGTTGGCGTAGGGCGTAGGAATCGTGACGTTGGGTAGAAGTTGAATTTGATGAATTTTATGGATCACTGCACACAGTGAGGAAAGATAAGAAAGAAAAGATTTGTTCAAGTAATTGATTTTAGAAATTGTAAATTGTTAAACCATTAAATTAAAAGATAATATCTTATGTAATTGAATTATAAATTAACCTTTTAATACTAAATTAAATCCCTAATTTCAGATTCAAACTATTATTTCAGCTTGCGAGTTGCGAGTGCAATAATAATTATTTTTTTCTTCAAACGTCAGAAAAACATAATATTTCATATATCTCCATAGAAACAGCTAAAGTTTTACTTTTCTGAGAGCGGCAGACAATAATATTTCCTGCCGCTGTGAGCGTCAGATAATATTATCTGCCGCTGGTGAACCAATCAAATTGCAGCTGTCAATAAAATTTAATTCAAATTTTTATTAAACAAAATAAATCAAAGACGACTATATTATTTCCATCTGAATTATTTTAATAAATTTTCTTACACGAATATCAATTTTATTGTAAGGTTTCGACGTCTGAAGAAAAAATAGCATATTTTATGCGGAGCTAAGTGACTTTTTGGCTCACGCCTACAGATTCGCCACAAAAAGTTCCACTTTAGCTCCTTATTAAATAATATACTATTCTACACCCATATTTTAATTTACTTATTAAATATGCATTGCCTGTACCTAATTGACATTCATTTACATACAGATTTTCCTCGATATTTTCTGTATGAAACTTCCAAGTAAATGTCACAAAAATGAATAATTCTTTTTATTTAAAGCATGTATAATGGCTCGTACCGTAATTTTATACTCGCGTATTAATAGCTATCATTATAAACTCGTTGCATAATATACTATTATGTAACAAGTACATAAAAAAGAACGTACAGTAGACGCACGGAATCAGACGAGGTACATCATAAAAATAAATGGCTGGATTTATGACGTCATTAACGAATAGTTTACATGTTAAAATTTTTTTAGGTTAAGTTAAATGCAAATATAAATATTAATATTTTATAACTGCTTCACGTACACTTGTTTTTAAACCCTTAAGGGTCCGTTATTTTCCATTTTCCCGTTGAAAATATAACGTTTTTTGACAATTAATTGTTATAATTATGACAATTTCTCAAATGTATCCAATGTAGGTATACGTTGATGATACCACTGAAAGAAAAATTAAATTAAAATTGACAAAAAATGCGATAATTATGTATATAGTTATATAAATTATTTTAAATTGTGTTGATAATATTCAAACGTAATAATATTATATTAGCTGCGTTCAATGAACTTAGCAAATCTATCGAATTTCTTTACGTTGATTGTTGCACAAGTGAAAATTTGACAGTTTTACTAGCAAATTATGTCAACAGTGCTAGCAAAAAAACTGCTGTCTTTGCTGCGCTAGCGATATTAAAAATGATAGACAAACCATAGTAACATTATTTAATTGAACGCAGCTATTAACGGGCAAGTTCCGCTAAAATTTTTATTTTGCGGAATCCAAACAGTTCGCAAAGTAACGACTTTGGAGAGCATATGCTAAAAATTGTATTTATGTTTTTTTTCTATTCAATTGGAAAAAAAATTCCCTTTCAATACCTATTTTCTCCGTAGCATTTGTGTACATTTTCTTTTGCACGTGTAACTTTGTGCGTCAAAGTTCGACTGATATACGTTGGATCTGATATTGACGAGCCATGAAAACTGACCGATTTACACACAAATCAGAGACGAATTCCGGAACGTTTGCGGCCTCAAAACTTCAAAGAAAGTTTATGAAATTGTTTGAATTCCAATCATTCGGCGCAAACTTCAAACAACAAACTCACAAATAGTTTGAGGAACTGAAAGTTGAAATTTCAAATTGAACTGAAACACATCATGTGCATATTTCAAATTTTATATTGGAATTTGAAATACTATGTTACGTACCTAGTTTTGACCTCTTAACCCTTTCCGGACAACGGTGCAATATTTTTGAAAACTTTATATTTATTGATTAATTCATCAATCAATACATTAAATAATAAAGAAGAATTTTCAACAAAAATTTTTGTTTTGATCTATCAAAACCGCGATGATACGTGGTTTTACTGTGACTCCATATTTACCATAAACTGGCCAAAGAAGTACATAAAGTTTTATAATCTAAAATAAATCAATTGTTGTAAAATAATATAATTATTATGAATCCATTTACCATAAACTGGCCAAAAAGTACATAAAGTTTTATAATCTAAAATAAATCAATTGTTGTAAAATAATATAATTAATTATACTGTCAGTTACCAAAACTATTTTTTTTGAAGTATTTCTTCTGGAAAAATGTCAAAATAGATTATGGGCCATGAGAAAATATGTATTTAATCCTTAAAATTACCGAATTTTTTGACAAAGTTTAATTCTTTTGTCATATGGTTCACGTTAATTCTTCAGTACTTCTACATAGATTTTATTATTAATTAATTACAATAAGAACAATAAATTGTACACTCATATTACACTGGGAAATTGACATTTCCGGTTGTAAATTGCGTGCTTAATATGTCCTAGGTAAATAAAAATTTTATTACTCTACCCCTGGCGTCCATTTTAAATCGTACAGAATACAAAAAGTTGTTGAAATATCATTTATTTTGATAATTTTTATTTTTCTCATGAGTACCTATCGTAGCAGTTGGCAGTATGTCAACTGAGTTATAGCTTATAGGTTTTGTAGAGTGAGTGAGGCCATTGATTACAAACAAACCTTTTACGTTTTACTCCAAACGACAGCGGTCACGGAAACACACAATATTTCTCTAAAGTAAACCTGCTTTTATTTGAGGATATCGTTCTTATTTTCCAATAAATATGTCAAGGATTTAACCTTTTATCTCGCTCAAGGAACTAGGGTCTAATTCCAGATAAATTGAAGCGCTTTTTACGGTCCCTTCTGGCTATTTTCAACGGAAACGAAACGTCATTCTGTGCTTTCTAACTGTTAACTTTAAAATTTACTGAATTTTATAGATGGGTTTTAGGAAGATTAAATGGTGAAATATTGCAATTGAACTTTATGATACTTTGAAATTGAAGAGAAGAGAAACTCAATTGTAAAACTAGAATAACGGAAACAAATAAACAATAGAAAATTAGAAATGAAATAATAATCATTTCTAATCTTATCGTATATCTTCCTAACTGTTATCTTTCATTTATTTACTGAATTTTATTGATGGGTTTTAGGAACATTAAATGTTGAAATATTGCAATTGAACTCGTAGATACTTTTAAATTGAAGAAATGAGAAACTCGATTGCAAGACTAGAATAACTGAAAGAAATAAAAACTAAACAGGAAATAAAAATCATTTCTAATATCATAAGTTCATCATCAACTGCGGGATTTTCTTTTTATAGGGTGCCTACTTGACGACTGGGTTAAAATTTGCTTACCTATAATAATTGTTTGAGATCTAATTTATAACATGAGCATATTAAAATGCCATTTTGGAACAATGGCGGCTAGCTAACTCAAAGTTTACTGCACCACCGATTGGGTTCAAATTTCGTATGGTAATAGCTTAGGATCTAAAATGGCAGTCCGTCATCTTGCAACAAAATGGAACCTAGCTAACTCAAAATGTACTGCACCGATTGTGTTCAAATATGGTATGATAATAACTTAGGTTCTAAATTATGATATGAGCATAATAAAATGTCAGTCTGCCATTTTGAACCAAAATGGCGGCCAGCTAACTCAAAATGTACTACACCGGCTTGGGTTCAAATTTGGTATGGTAATAGCTTATAATCTAACTTATGACATGAGCATACTAAATTGTCAGTCCGTCATCTCGAAACAAAATGAAGGTTAGTTAACTCAAAATGTACTGCACCGATTGGTTCAAATAGCTTAGGATTCTTATAACGATTTTCCTTTAAATTCGATTTTTGTTGGAGGCGTATATAGCAAGGCGCACAGAGTACAGCTAGTTCGCAATATAATAATAAGAATAATAATTTAGAGCTATTGTTATATTTAGAGCAGATTGTTCTTGTTACTTATATGATTCTCAATAAGTTCCCAGTATTAAGTTATTCCAAAACAAGCCTCTAATAATTTATTTTCTACAAAAAATAATATTATCTTCACCTACATCGGCCGCGATCAAGTAGAACAAATTAACAAACAGTACCTACCTACAGTTTTTAAAACTGACATTTTAAAAATAAACTAAAATAGATATGATAATTTATTTAAAATTAAAACAAGTTGACAGATTGAAAACATATTACACATTATGCACTAGAAACTAGCCAATGTAACTAATGTACAGAAATGAATATTTTTAAGAATCCTCGAATATCTAACTGTTTATTAACTCTAATAACAATGAATTCCATAACTACAAATGCATTCTCCACTTCTTCATCTAAGTAGTATAACAAGTCCTTTCACCATCCCAGAACAAACTGCCCACGCCACCACACCGGAATGTAAAATCTCTGGAGATGATCCAACATTACGTGGTGCTGGCGCAAGCAGATAAAATCACATCGTGTAGACTGTAGAGATTTGAGATGCTCTCGCAGTAGGTCGTTCTGAGCTTGGCTCAGTTCCTTGGTCCGCTCCTTCCCGGCAAGGACCAGGGCTGATCCACTGGACGCCGGACACGACTCAGGGGGATGCTCAGGTTGGAGGGAATACGTGGTGTCAGAGAGATGATAGAATGAAGTTGTTGTTGGTGTTATTAGATTTCGGTTTGTTGAAATATAAAAATTTCGCTACAATTACAAATATACTAGACCGGGGTCAATTGTAATAAAATTTACATATTATAGTTTTTTGAGTGTAGTTATTTATTTCGATTTGAAATTTTACATATAGAATACGTGATTATTTGTTATTTATATTTACATTATAAAATTAATATAGGTACCTATATTTATTCATTTTACATGAAACATCTAAATATTGAATGAAAACATGTGTAACAACTTATAGTAATAAGATAATAACAAATAATATTGCTGTTTAAGAAATATATAAACAAATAAGAAATTATTAACAAAACATAATTTTATTTTGATAAAGAAAAAAGTACTCATCACCGAATAAATAAATCACTTTAGAAAAGTATCCAGATCGCTCGGCTTTATTAAAGAACTCCGTTTCGCGTCGTACTTTAATGTAGAAACTCGCATTGTAAAATAAAACCTAAAGCACTTATAATGTAAATAACTATTACAGTATTTTCAACTTCAAAATTACATTGCATAGCTAGGATGCGGCAAAGTACGAGTTTCGGGCTGGTTCCATGCAGCCGTAGTAGTGGAGAAAAGAGTGGAATAGAAGAAAAAAAATCGAGAGTATTCTTGGAATTCGGAAAAAACTTTAACTTAGAAGTTGCCAAAAAATTTACAAGTAGTTGGCCCCTCAAAATATTTCCGATATTCATCTGAAATTAACTTTTACAAGCATGTAATATAATGAACAGGTCTTGTCTATAATTTTCCGATTTTAAATTATATCTTCATTAAAAAAATGTGCAATATACTTATTTTTATTTCATTGGTAATCAATAAGTGGCAATGAAACTAAAGTGATATAAGTAGCTCCTCCTTTTCATTATCTTGCACAAGAAAAATGGGAACGCATCCTATCATCCTAAATTGAAGAAATCGTGAATAATATGCAAATACACCATTTCAGCATAAACTATTACTGCAGACAGGTTGAAATATCGTCCCGCGAAATGAATACAGACTACAGATCCGAATGTTATTCAAACGAGTACCATTTGTTACCAAACGCATTTTGCAAAGAGCAAAGGACAGATTTATTATTTCCAAACCTGCCTATAACGAAAAGTATATCAATCATGATTTGGAAACGTCTTCGGGAATGTATTAAACGATCACTTCATACGTAAGACTATTCTGATTTAAACGTACGCCACGGACTGGTCATTAATAATATTAATGAAGACAGATTTTGCGACAAAATCGTTTTGTTTCCAATCAATACTCTATTTCTCTCTCTACTAAGAGCATAGATTTAGTTTGTTGTTCTTTTCTTACAATAGCAAAAAAAAACAAGCATTAGGTAGGTATATAAATTAAATATTGCCAAAAAAATTCTTCAAATCATTGGGTCTCAACATTTGTAAAATCTATAAGTGGTTTGAAGCACGTTTTTGATTAATTTGTAGCATAACAGCAAATAATGCCTGCCCGATATACTTACAGCAAAAAATAAAATCGTTATCTTTAAAATACTTTACTTATAATTAATAGGATTTACAATGATTCAATGATATCCAGTATCAGTTAAATAAAAGAATCAACAAATCAGTTTAGTCAAAGAATCATCGAATACTAGATATTGTATGAAAACGTTTCTGAATGTGGAAGAGGCATAAAATATAACGGGATATGAATTGATTTCTGGCTGAGCTTAAATGAATAGATGCTGCTTTTTGAGACGAGAGTATATACTTAAATTTTTGTTTTGTGGAGTTCGTGCCAACTTTTTTTAAAGGAAATAGTCGGACTTGTAAATACTCATATGAATGTGAAGTCAAACACCACCAAACTAATTTTCATCATAAACTAAGTAGTGATTTACCATTGACAATTTAACCTTATTTTATGCAAGATTGTGTTACGCCGAAATTATAAGAACTGGGTCTCTATTTTGTAACTAGAAAGAGAAAACGAATACGAGTTCAATATGGCGACATATGGATCACTGATAATTTTAACGATGTACGTCAGACATAATATTCCAATGAAATACCTATAGACGATCTCGATTAAGATTGCAGCGCTGTAGCGGTGGCTTCAGAGTTCAGAAGCTGTCAGACATAAGTACGAAACTTTGCAATACCTACACTGTGACAGAGCAAGGCAGACTGTGGTATTTGACTAATTTTCTGTATTTTTATAACACTTAAGTAATATTGATACATATAACCATACACGAAGCTTTTCTTCAAGATTTAATGTCCATTTGACATCTTCCAATATTTGTGAAGATCTCTTAGGAAGAGTTATATATACGTATTCGTGTGGTTGGTCACGACTGGAATAGTATTTTCGTATATAATTTGTAAAAATGGCGACTGCATAGTGGTTGGGATATTCTTATTCTACACGAATTAAATTCGTCCTCACTTTCAAGTTACAAAAGAGAGGCCTGTTCCTATAACCTCATTCTCATTATGCCTACAGCACACACGTTCCTCACCCCGGCCGTCAAGTCACTAAGTCACAAACTTCCAACATTCCAGAACTGAAAGTATTCGACCACTTTATCCCCTCATCTTACACCCCGTGTGCGCTACGCCCGGCTGCCCCAAGTGTGTGATCCGCGGTGTTCGAACTTGTAAGTCGTGGGACGTGACTGCGCCAAGGCGATAGGAGTGAAAGGTGACCACAGATAGAAGAATTGAACAAGGAGCAAGGGGAAGAACTCGGGAATCTCTGGAGGGAACATGGAAAACTAGCGAAAACAATGGTTAAGGGTCAGGTGGTGGGGAGTAAAGGTGATTCGGTTTAGTTATGAGGTGATGATGATGGTTATTAAACATGAACTACCTACTACCAAAACCTTCGTAGGTATTTTTTTTTATCAACATCTATAAAAAACTAACAATAATTATTATTATTGATTTGTTTTTATTTCTATAATTATTTAGGTATTTTTATGTTTCCTTGTGTAAATGGTGAAAATATATTTAGATTTCCCGTTTAAATTAAAGTAAAAATTAATATTCTCGAAATAAGTAAGACATTTTTCAACAGTTTAGGATGCACTCTTTTAACTTCTCAGACCTATGTATTAGGGGAAAGTATAGACCATATCAATTATTATAACGCCTCTTCCGGCTGACTTGCGATGTAAAAAAGTGATGCCAACAATTTCTTATTTTTCTAAATAAGTTGGCAATGATAAGCCGTTTCGGTGTTAAAAATCTTAATTTTTTAATTTTAAAACATGATTTGAAACACAATATTTGTAACTAAGCATATTGATATAAAATTATATGACACTACATCAACAGAAAAACACACTTTTAAGTTATCTATCACTCGAGATCCCGCTAAAAAAAATTCAAATTTTCATAGTTATTTTCACATAATAAACTAATGATTTATATTAAACAGTGGCAGAATTCGATACTTCGTTATTAAATATAACTGATATTAAAAAACGGCCATGTGATTCTGGCTGCATGAATTACTATATTAGTTTAAAAATTCACTTTTTCCCATAAGGAAACATTAGTTCCATTTCGGAAGTACTCACAGCATTGTGATTGGTGATTACTGAGCATGCGCATTGAATAATTAATATGATCTATATTGTAATCGTGATTTTTTGATAGTTCGAGATTTTGATGAATATTCACGTTTTAGACCCTACTGAACCCAAATCATGATTTAAAAAAAGTCGTTTTGTCTGGATGTTGGATAACTTAAAAACGCATTTAAATTTTGGACTGAAAGATCTTGAGCCAAAAACTGACTTCAAGTTCGTTAATGAGCTCTATTTCTATAAACTGAACTTTTTTTATTTTTATTAAAATACTATTGTGTGTGGTACAAATTAAAGCTCGCGGGAAAAGAATTCTAGTAGAAAAATAAAAATTATATTTAAACAATCGTAAATTTTTTTAAGGAGGTACACTCGACATTTGAAATAATGAGAGAGTTTAATGAAACTTTGCAAAATTAATCAAAACATTGTAAAAATGTTACCTGAATTTTTTCATAATTTTTCACCACGTAGATTATCCAAAAATAAATATTAAAAAACTACATTTTACATGGCTTCTTATGGAACTACTTTTAAATCAACGTAAAAAGCATGTAAGGAAATGAGAGAAAATTTCAATTTCTTTTTTAAAACGTACATTAGTATCTCATAGACCGGATAAAAGTAATACAAGCATCATTTACCACGTAATTAACAAGATTTCTTAATCGAAAGACTGACGTTTATGCCTACTGGAGAATATTGGCGAGAACATAATATAGAACGCGGCAACGTTAAAAAGCCCGAAATTTAAATTTAACCTGGAAAAAAACATTATCTATCTATAATCACAAGTTATTCACAAGAATGAAAGGTAATATGCACAAATGATAATAAATAATTCATACCCAACGATTTAAATGAAATTTCAAGTGCAGAATTATCTTCACCTTCCATTTTTACTATCTGTCAGATTGACATCTGAACGTGAAAAATGACAGGTATAGCACAGCGTTGCCGTAGTTTACACTAGTATTTAGCCGAATGAAATCTTATAAAATAAACAATTTTTAAATAACAAAAATTAATAATATTCTTAATTAATTAATTTAAATCTCATTTTATTAGCAAAAATTCAAATAGACTGCGTTTACATACAATAAAAAATGTTTATTTTTATTTTTTATAAGTTGAAACCCTGATATGAAATACATTGCGAGTATAGGAGATGCCCCTAACCCCCCACCACTCGAGTGTACCTCCTTAATACAAATTATTCAAATTATACCGAGTTTGGTATCAATTTAAAGCTCTCGGGAAGATAAGTTTAATAAATATGTAAAAAATGACATTTATGCGATTTTCAATTGTTTCTCCAAAAATTACTCAATTTTTTCCAAGTGTATATTATCAAATTAAAGAGAAAAGGAGAAAAATTTCTGGGATGCAGTCACTAATAATTTTATTTCTCAGTCGACTAGTTTCGACGTCACATACGTCATCATCAGGAGCTACATTAAAGGAATAACAATTACAAGTTTTTTCTATATAAATTAATTTGTACAATACAATTACTTACATGAGAAATTTAAATTTGTGTAAAAAATATGAAAAAAACATTTACTGTATAAAGTAAAACATTAGGAATTAATGTCTAAAAGTTTTTATATTTTGAAAATTGGAATATTTCAAAAATTGTCAATAAAAATTAATCTTAAAAAACGTTGTCACACCTTCAACGAAAACTACTTAAGTAAGTTAAATCCTGTTGCAATTCCGAAGGTCAACCGATGCAAAAACCGCGCCAACAAAATAATTTAAATGCTGCAATTATCCCTTCTATTCTAGTTAATTCAACTAGTATTATTGTAAATTTTGCTAATATATAGCGTATCCGTTTTCAAATTTACATTGTTCTTATCATTGTTGATGTGTAGCATTTCTAATGTTAGGCGTTTGTGTAGTGTGTGTTCAGTGTCTATAATTTTGGTATCCTCAAAATTGAAAGTGTGTTTATT
This sequence comes from Agonum fuliginosum, assembly GCA_947534325.1. Classification (NCBI taxonomy): domain Eukaryota; kingdom Metazoa; phylum Arthropoda; class Insecta; order Coleoptera; family Carabidae; genus Agonum; species Agonum fuliginosum. The sequence goes on from OX384034.1 coordinate 6,415,894, forward strand.
TGTTTGTGCATGATGCATCAACGCACATGTGCCACCTGCATTTTTATTACATATATTGTTGCAGTTTCGTTTGTGTTCCTTCAATCTAGTTTGTAAATACCTTTTAGTCTAACCTGTATAAGTTGCTGAACAATCCTTGCACGGTATTTTGTATATGACACATGATTGCAGGTTTTTATTGATCTTAGATTTTAATTGTGAAAATAACCTGCCTACCGTTTTTATTGGTTTGAAACCTATGCCTATATTTAATTTTAACAAACAAATAAACACACTTTCAATTTTGAGGATACCAAAATTATAGACACTGAACACACACTACACAAACGCCTAACATTAGAAATGCTACACATCAACAATGATAAGAACAATGTAAATTTGAAAACGGATACGCTATATATTAGCAAAATTTACAATAATTTACTGAAGTTAAACACTAATACTAGTTGAATTAACTAGAATAGAAGGGATAATTGCAGCATTTAAATTATTTTGTTGGCGCGGTTTTTGCATCGGTTGACCTTCGGAATTGCAACAGGATTTAACTTACTTAAGTAGTTTTCGTTGAAGGTGTGACAACGTTTTTTAAGATTAATTTTTATTGACAATTTTTGAAATATTCCAATTTTCAAAATATAAAAACTTTTAGACATTAATTCCTAATGTTTTACTTTATACAGTAAATGTTTTTTTCATATTTTTTACACAAATTTAAATTTCTCATGTAAGTAATTGTATTGTACAAATTAATTTATATAGAAAAAACTTGTAATTGTTATTCCTTTAATGTAGCTCCTGATGATGACGTATGTGACGTCGAAACTAGTCGACTGAGAAATAAAATTATTAGTGACTGCATCCCAGAAATTTTTCTCCTTTTCTCATTAACTACCACCAGTCAAGTAAATTACAACATCCATCAAATTAAAGCTCTAGGAAAAATCTAATCGAAGAAGCAAAAACAATTTTTAAACGATGGTCAGTAATTTGGTTGAAATGTTTACAATAATTATAAAAAACTACATTTTGAACTATATTTAACATAATTTATTTTCATAAACCTAATTCCAGTCTCCGTCCGTAGACTAGTATTAAATTTTAGCTTTGCCTTTAAAAACTTCCTTTTGTTTATAAAAGTAAAATGTCACATCTTGTTAGCTATTGCTCTGAATGAAAATTTGATAATAATTGATGAATTTTGTAGAACTCGAACTTAACAAAAATCTGTCCGAAACTACTCTGCTCTAACCGGCCCAATTATCCACAAGAGCCCAATGTATAACAGAAATGAACCACCTTGCAAATAGAACTAAACGATGTATTAATTATTATAATAGTCACGAATTTATTACGAAATCCCTGAGAGAAAAGATAGAGTGATAAATGGTCAGGGGCGGCCCTGGAAGGCCCTTCCATCTACACTAAGCACTGCTCAGCACCGAATTAACGAATCGTATTATTCATGCAGTAAGTATGACATTTATAAAGCCGTTTCGCGGAATTTATCTCCATTTAGCAAACACTAAGAATGTATTTATTTAAATTTCCAACATCCAGTTCAACGTTGTCAACAAAAATGTGAGTTTTACTCTGACAAATGAAGTGAGATTGTTATGGCATTTGTAATTCAAATTGAAATAAACTACGGACCATTCTGAATATTTGTAATTGGATTTGAAAATATTGCAAGTTGATTTCATTTACATTTTAAATCACTTTTAACAGATTTATGCGCTAAATTCCACGATGACTGATGAGAATATTATGGGAGTAATACAATATTCATTTATGTTCCACATGTACCTACTGAAAGATATTAATATTTAAGCTTTGAAATAAAACCAGTTGATATAAAGCTTAGCTTTAATATAAATGCCTGTCACGTTAAGTTTAATCAGTCTTATATTATGATAAGGTACAAAAAATACAAAATACTATAAAAATATAAACTTAAATAGAACTCTTCTTTAACCTTCTAGTCTTCTAGTGTATTTTCCACTATTTATCAATCTCATTTCTGACTTTGAACTTTTGTTTACGTTTGTCGTTTTTCTTTGATCCTGCAATAATAAAAATTTGTAAAATTTAAAGTGGAGACTATATTTATTTTTATTATACATGCATCATAATCGATGTTTAAAACACGTAACTGCGTTTATAATCACAAGACTAAAACACGCTGTGTTTAAAATGTTGCTAAGCAATAAGACTAGAAATTGTAACCAATCTCCTAGGCCTCCTAGGTATAGTTTGTGAGATAAAAGAAGTCTGAAAAGATCATCGTACGTTTGTCTGTCAAAAATTCGTATTGTTTCGAGTAAGTTACGACATGCATAGCAAAGCGTTGCTCGTTCCACTCAACACTGTTATTGAAACGTAAAGTCTGTTTTACATTATACATTTTGGATAGATTTTAGAAACTTTTTCTGAGGTTTTCTGTCAAGAGAATCACATCAAGGTTTTGTACTCAGCCGGTAATCCATGTTACCAACATTAAATTTTTAAACCGTAATTTTGACGTTTTGTTATTAATTGTTATAATATGAATGGAAAATGTAAATAACAAACAAAAATTAAAAACAATTAAATATTATGAAATATAGGTGCACTATGAAAAAGTCAAGAACCCGAAGTCGCTTCTGGTTGTTGAATGTTGATGTCGATGTATGTACAGAAGGTTGGCAATGCAAAATGTGCGTTTACTGCGCAGGTCTAGTATGAAACTTGGATGAATATAGGATTGGAGCTATTTTTTAAGTTGGATAAAGATGTTTCTAGTATGAAACTTGGATGGAGATTTTCTAGCCGAAAATAGTATAATGTAAAACAGGCTTAAGTTCAGTTATTATTACTGAATATGACAATATGGGCGAAGCTGAAATCATACTCCGTACTGTTTCACCCTTCGTACATGTTTTAAAAGCTTACTTATACACTTTTATCATAATATACTATTTTATTAAATTAGGTAAGGAATAAAAGCCTAAAAACTCTATTGTTAAGTAAACTTACCTATATTTGGTAATCCTTGTTTCGCGTTAGCCGTATCAATAAAGTAGACACCAGATCCAGGCTGCGTTTCTGTTAATGGTGGCTGATTGCGTGAAGACTATTACAAACAAAAATAAAATACAATATTAATTAATATATCTAAAATTAAAACAAATATTGGCAATAACTTACAAGTTCAGTTGTTTTCTTGGTAGGACTATCAATTTTAGTAATGGAAACATTAACAGGTTCTGGAAAACCACATTTTTAATTTTAACAAAATTCAGTAGGTAATTTATGTTTTGAATATAGTAGTTAAAATTTAAATAAATTCGCATCAAAATTATTAATCAAGCAAAAGTATCAGCCTGATTTTGTTGACATAAAGCAGACACGATGACGTTATTTTTATAATAAATAAATATACAACTATGCAAAGCTAATTCTATGTTTATCTTTTAGATCTGCTGCTCATCTTGGCGTATTCTTTACAACTATACCTACTCCGTTTCTAACAGTTTCAGTATTAAAATGAACGTGCGAAAATCCACGTTTAGACATGTCTGCTAACAAATTACGTGTTTGCTTTGGCCTAGAATAGCAGATTTTTATGACAAGGCCAGCGCAGACATCGGTGTCTGTTTTATATGTTTAAAAAAATTTAGGGATGTTATTAGTAAAAGTTGATTATAGAAAAAGCTGTAATTTGGCTGTAATACGCATCTGGTGATGAAAATTTCAAAATTTTACTTGGCACCCAACATATGAATATTTTATTACGAAATCGCATATATACGCTCGAAAAGCGTACAGTTGGCAACCGTAGATGCTCCTCAAATAAGCTACTAGCTTTGCTAAATAATTTTACTCACCCATTGTAGATCTCCGAATTTCAGTAGACTTGTAAACTTTAGTAACTGTAATCTCCGGAGACAACTGAATCGAACCTATACTGTGTGTACTTTCAGGAGTAGTAGGATAATTTTCCATATTTTGAGGATTATTAAGGTGTGTGTTAGATTTTAGCGGAGTAGAGGAAGGCGCAAAACATGGAATAGGTGATTTCGGAAGGTTCGGGAATGCTTGGTAGGTAAAAGGAAACTTTGGTGTCGATGTAGGTGGACGTTGTTTATTGGCTGCCTCTTCTTTGTGTGAATTTGATGCATTTTCTCCTAAAAAAAATAGATAACTTGTAGACAATTTTCGCTACATTAAAAAGAGTCCAGCAGGAGCAGACTGGCCATAAGGTCTACCAGGCGAACTCCGATGGGCCGACAGGATATTGGGCCGATTGATAGGCTGAGAGATTACGCTTTGCACAAATTCTTGTAAAAAGTCTCCGTATAAATAATTGGCGTACGGCCTTGAACATGACAAATTTTTTCGCCTGCGGCGCTATTTTTTATTACAAGGCCTGTACAATTGTAGCCGGTTACTTGAAAGCTCGGTAAAAATGTAAGTTCCAGTAAGCCTCTGAGTCCAGGTAAAATAAGCAGTACACGGATTAAAATTAGACCTCAGCGCTGTCAGCGACCAATATTTTAACCTTATTCCCCGGAATTTAAAAACGAAAATTAAACACTGAATAAAAACGGTTTTAAATTAAATTTTAATATAATAATAAATAATCGCACATACTGACTCAGATGAAATATAAAATCATAAAAGCAATACCGGGTAGGTTTCAAAATATCACCGCTAGGTTCGTTCCTTCGTTCCATAACCTCATAGGTATTACAAGACTTTGTTACAATATTAACTGGGTTTAATCTTAACAGACGAGAGAATGAATGATTTAGCTCTGCAGGAATATTTCAAAGCCGTTATAGTTCAAATAGGCTGATTCGTGATAACCGATAAATACACCGAAAATTTGTCCCATGATACTACTTTTCAAATTATGGCATGGGAGTGAACGACGTTTCGAAGACGAAATCAAGTTCGCGAGAAATTAGAATCACAAGATTTATTATGTCCTTCAATAAGTAGTTATTTCTATGCCAAGGGCTGAAAGTAGCCTTTTGATTGCAATTGCAAATAGTCGAAGTCTGCAAAAATACTTTCAGCCATGATTAATTGATTTTTATTTGCAATTAACAAACATTGACACTACTTGACATTATAATACCATAAATCTAAACCACCCATTCACTTCCAATGGAAGAGCTATCTTCTAATAATATTATGTATTTTATTAATACGAAAAATAATTGTTTTAATGTTTTGGCTAATTACATACCATTTTTGGCAGCTTTTCCGTCAACAAAGGTATATGATTCTTCCTCCTCACTAGGAACGGATGGTTTAAAAGTAACGTTGACTGTAGTCTCATTTGTTGTACATTTTACTCGCTTAATTGTCACGAGCTTCCCAGCACTGCTCTCATTTTGAGAAACAATGTCAGTTAAACTGTGTACCTGTTTTGAATTGACGGTTGCATTGAAATCTTGAGGTTTTGGTTTTTCCGAAGCTTTCTCTTTCTTTTTAGCATTTTTTGATTGTTGCTCTTCTATTTTTATGTGATTTTGTTCTTCTAGAATTTTAATTTCGTTGATTTTCCTTTCAAGTTCTGCCATACGCAGAGATTCTTGGTATTGGCGTTCTTTCTCTTTGGCGATTTCCGTTTGCATCTGAAAAATTATATGAACACCGATTAATAATAATAAACCTACGCCTTAGTTTCATCTTTCATATTAATAATGAATAGTCTTGTCTTCTCCTAAACATACATGAAAAAAAATGCTTCCATGACCCTTGAAAGTAAAGGTAATTTCTAGAGGAAACAGAAACAGGTCAATTAGGGTAAACAGGTACTGAAGTTCCAGATGAGTTAAGATGATGCTGTTGCCGGCAACTGAAAATCTTTTTACCATTTTAATATTCCCAATACATATAAGACTCTCAGCACCGGTAATATTCCCAAGTGGTAAAATTATCCATTCGAAATATTGCCGACGGCACATTGCTACTTGCAGCTGAATGCGCAGTGCCCTATGCACAGCATGACTCAAGGTCAAAAAACAGTTTATACTAGGAATATTGTCGGCAATGTTTCTAAATTTCGGACTATATTCCCAAAATTTGGCAACTTATAAGAGCAACTTTTCGGGAATATTCCCACAGTAACATTGTAAGATATTGTAGAAACACGCATGCGCCGAATTACCGCGAGTTTTGAAATTTCGTACAGTAAATATGGCTTCAACTTTAAAATTTAATGATTAAAAAAGTTTTACTCGGCGAAAACTGATACTGATACTTTATTAACAATGAAAAGCTTGATTTTTTGAACAAATTACAAATAATGCAGCGATACTTCAAATTTTAATGGAATAAAAATGTGGTTTATTTTAAGAAAGGAAAATTAGTATAATTAAATTTGTTATTTTCTACAGAATTTAAAAACTCGTCAAAAACGTATAAATTGAGACTTGCAATTCTTACGGATATTAAAGGTGGAGTGTATTTTAATGAGACATATATCTCAAATATTTAAATTGAACCGCAGTGTAATAATATGTTATTGCATTTCGATTATTGTTCTTGTACGAAAATTTAAAATTCCCGCCGCGCATGCACCACAAAAAATTAATTAGTGAACTAATTACTCATATGACACTCACTTAAAAACATTCATGAGTAATTACCATAGTTGAATGATACTTCACTGATAAGAACGGATGAGGATAATTACTAATTTTACCTGTCGTTCCAAGCGTCCAATCTTTTTGGACAGACGTTTCTGAACATTTAGAAGCCTTTCATTTTCTTGAGCTCTTTGCCGGGACTGTTCATTTTGCTTTCGCTGATCCTCTACATATTTTTCAAATGAATTTCTGTGATCTTTGTCGTCAATATAATTAAGCAAATCTTGAATGTTTCTTTTATCTGTCGTATGTTGAGTTTTTTCAGGTGTGCTTTCAGATGTAAACGAAGATGAACAACTATCGGTTTCCAACACCTTATATTTATCATTGTAAGTCTTTCTCAGCTTCATTTTTAGTCGTTCCCTATCTGAATCTCTAGAATTTCTATGTGTACGAGACTACCAAAAAAAATCTTGTATAATATTTACATGTTTTTAACATACTATATTTTTATTATTACGTACCATAGTGATCTCTGGAAGACCTAAATCACCCACTCTGCAAACGAAACAAATGACACCACGTGCGTAAGAGGTGGACAGGTTTTAACAAGAGCAAGTCTGCAACTGCAACAATTGAACTACACTACATTCACCATTCAGCAAGTCTGTTTTGCGCGGGAAACTAAATGTAATATTAGACTCTAATATTATTTCCTCTATAAAGTTTGCTTTGTAAAAAATATGATGTATGAAAGTATAAAAGAAAATTAATTTTAATCGTTAACCTTTACGTCATATTAGTTAAGAACAAGATGAAGCTAGTAGTGTTGTTACTTATAAACAAGAAGACAAATTGACAGAGCAATAATTAAGCAATAACATAATTTATTGAATTTTGGGTAAAACTAGGGTTGACGTGTCTATGCATGAAATGCCAAGAAATTTGGAATGTGGTAGGTTTTATTATGAAACCTAAACTAACCTAACCTAACCTACCACATTCCAAATTTCTTGGCATTTCATGCATAGGCACGTCAACCCTAGTTTAACCGAATTTTGAATATTAAGTCTAAAAAGTTTCTTTTACTTAGGTACAACAAATGAATTATTTTTATGTTTTACTTAACGCTGCCCGTAAACCAATTTTTACATAACTATTTTCAGCATCCCAAAACATAAAATACAAAACAGGGTCCAAATTCCATTTTCATATGCGAAATAAATCCATCTTCATAAACTGAAACCAAAATCCTACAACTCGTATTCCCGTATTCGTATTTATTTCAAATGCACATAACGTTCTGTTACGTCACGTTTGCGACTTTATGCTAAGTTTATTTTATCGCTGAAAGTATATAACGTTTGGGGGTTAGCTTTGGCAACGCGGTAAATTTTATATCAACGCACTCGGCACTGAGGTAATGGATACCCACGTAGTAATAAAAACGGCCCATAAAATACACTTTCGATACGTTATTGCGCGTGAAAAAGTTCGTGTTTTAGTAAACAACTTTAACTCTACAGCTGACGATAAGAACATCGATTATGGGATTAGGTATATTCCAGCACTACCTACGAATTCTAAATAAGTTTTTTTTTAATATTGGAGGAACAAAACAAAAAATAATTGACATCAAGGAAATGCATACGCGTGGCATACGCAGTGCGCAGATTCAAAGTGTTGGGATTTTCGCCGATTTAAAAAATGCACGATTTAAGAAAATACTTTGTATCTATTTGAGTAATTAAATTAAGTTGGTTCTTCTTAAATTACATCTTTTCTGTAAATTCTCTTCAACTGAAAACCTTAACCACAAAAATTTCTGGTTTGTTTCGCTATAAGGCAAAGGCAAGGTTATGTTCCTATACATGCTGATATCTAACGCTGGACAAGTTAACTTGAACTATATTTACTGTTTGAAAATGAAAATACAAATAATACACATAACATTACGCAAATATACCATTGATATATTTAATGTTAATACTTGTTTCGTGTTTTGTTTGTCTCTATGATTGCCCCAGCTGACAGCTGACATTATAACCTGGGTACCTACCGCAATCGTTTGCCGCTTCTTTATGAATACTATTTTAAAACCGATTATATAATTTGAAACATTTTATGTAGATCCGCATAGATCACTCTTAGCATATAGTCGCAGAGTGTTAACCTCGTGTGACAATATGATGTCAGGCCAAATTAGGGAACCCAATTATATACCCAACCTACCACCTATCCTCTCTAACCTCTAAAACTTTACTAACTCTCCGAGTGACAAATCTTATCACCTCGGACCAACACTAACACATGATTCCTGTTCGATCAATAACAATATCCCTTCAATCTAATTACAATGAACACGGGGCTGTCGAGTGCATTATACCCAATAATCTAAATTGGAAGTGATTAGAGGTTATGTTGTCATTGCTAGAGACACCGACCACTTGAAACGCTCAGGACTTCCACGACCCATCTGCCGTCCACTTCCGCCATTACCGTACTTAGGATTTTTGTTGAAGGAATTTAGTGCTAAACAAAAAGTATTCTGCAATATGCGACTTCACATTAGTGAGTTTTATTACTAAGTTAACCAAGTAAACGTAGAAACTCAATAAACAAGCGTAAGAATTATCACGTTAGACACTATAATTGACAATAATTATAGTAGCTGAAGTTATACATGAAAATAATTATAAAATCCTACCTAATGAAAATAATTATAAAATCCTAGTACAGGCTTCCGTATCTATCGTCTCATCATGCATTTTTTTACGTATTTTGATCACAAGCTTTGATTTCTTATTCTTCATCCTCTTTATTATCATGGTTTTACATTCAAAACATTGAAAATTAATGAAATGGCTTCAACACCAGAAAATGCAAATCTAGAAATTTTTTAAGCATAATAAAATACCTGCATCTGCATCAAAACATTCATTCACAGAAAAATTTAAATCGAAATTTTTAAATTCGGTTGAAATGCGAACACAGGAAACAAAAACAGGAATATGCAAATCTAGAAAAGTTTATAAAAATCAAAAATCGAAGTGAAAACAAAACCGAAAAGGTACCTATGTAGGATTTGAGAATGGTGTGCGGTGTGTACACATATAGGCAGGGTTCTACATTTAGTTCAGTTCAAGTTCAAGCTAATATTTTGCTTCGTATTCGTATATAATGAAACTTTAAAAAAATTTGATTAACCTCTTGTGTTGAAGAGATTTTTTTACGGTTTATTGAAAATAATGAAAATTTTAAATAATTTAATAAAATTTAATTCGAAATTTATAATTAAAATACAGTTGTAGAAAAAATGTTGTTTGTATTTCGAGCTCGAAATGTTTTCGAGCATTTCAATAATTTATCTCGACAAGCCTCGTCGAATAAGTGACATTCTTATGCAGAAAAAACATTAACTTCGCGTATTTAATACATAAATAACTATTATGTTGGATCCGTTTTGCAAATTATTTTCTTTAATAACTGTAGAAAAATAAAATATTCAGTTTTTTCTCTGATAAAAAATTTACATTTGCATCTTAGCAGGTTAATAGTGCGTATTCGTAAATACAATGAAACTTAAAGCATATTTCATTTTTTACATTTTCCTGTCATCAAAGGCAATATAAAGATAGACATAAATTAATTTCGGAATATAAACCTCCCATAGTGCGTCCCTGTGTCCCGTTTATACGATGACATCCGTCTGTTCACATCTTGTCATCTCGTCCTTTTTGCAGAAGAGGACGTCGGTTGTCGGTTGATGAGTTTTTTGTTTCCCGCCATTACGGAGAGAGTGGCACATAACACTCCACTAACAACCAATTTAGGTTTTTATTGGTCTAAAAGCTAAAGGGAATCTATGGGTTAGCTTTGTACTTAATTTTGTCTACCTACCTATTTTCGATCATATTGAGGATAATTTCGTTATTTGTTCAGAGTAGCTGATACAAAAATTGGGTCGAGAAATTCTAAGAATGGAGAGCACAACCTAACCTGTAAATTAAACTGGGTTAGTATTGTAAAATTTAATTTTACTCGGATAAAGTTTTTCTGAAAAATATATGGTGCACTTACGGATTCTATTATTTTCTGTCTGAAGCGTAACATCGCAAAATATCACACACAACAAAGAGAGATGAAAGTTTACTAGTGAATGTCTTTTTCTAATAAAATATTGTTTTAAGCTCGGCAATGCCACTAAAAAATTAATTTATCAATTTTAGATACAGAATTAATAAACAGGGAATAATTAGGGTTATCTTTTTCTGTAAAGAAAATACCTCTTCCCATTTAAAGAATAGTATTATATAGTGTGCAACTAGGGACGAAAGTGTCATGTGAGAACACTTTTGTCCCGAGATGCACACGATATTTTTTTCAATACCTGCACCGAAAAGCAATTAGAAGTTGAAAGATAAATAAATAATGATATTCACTATAAATCCTTCATATGAGACTCGATCGATATTTTTTTAAATTTATGTTTTTGGACAAGATCGGTGCAGTACATAACACTCCACTAACAACCAATTTAGGTTTTTATTGGTCTAAAAGCTAAAGGGAATCTATGGGTTAGCTTTGTACTTAATTTTGTCTACCTACCGATTTTCGATCATATTGAGGATAATTTCGTTATTTGTTGAGAGTAGCTCATACAAAAATTGGGTCGGGAAATTCTGAGAATGGAGAGCACAACCTAACCTGTAAATTAAACTGGGTTAGTATTGTAAAATTTAATTTTACTCGGATAAAGTTTTTCTGAGAAATATATGGTGCACTTACGGATTCTATTATTTTCTGTCTGAAGCGTAACAGCGTAAAAATCTAAGAAATATCACACACTACAAAGGGAGATGAAAGCTTACTAATGAATGTCTTTTTCTAATAAAATTTTGTTTTAAACTTGGCAATGCCCAAAAAATTTAAGTTATCAATTTTAGATACAGAATAAATAAACAGGGAATAATTAGGACTATCCATTTCTGTAAAGAAAATACTCCTTCCTATTTAAAGAATAATATATTGTGCAATACCTGCACCGAAAAGCAATTAGAAGTTGAAGAAAGAGATAAACCAGATGATATCATTGAAAAAATGTATAATAATTCCATAAAATAAATAAAACTACCTAATCTAAATAATCAATTTTGGAATCCCGCATACAACAGGAGGAAAAGTACTGACCGGTCAGAAATAATCCCTAATAATAGGGACGAAAGGTGGCGTTTTGAGTGCAGTTATTGAAAAAATAATAATTTTTATATCCACCGCCGCACACCTCCTTATATTTTAAACCACCATATAATTAAGTTCCCCATCCTTATTGCATAAGCCTATGTATCACTTTTTTCCCTAAAGTAATTAGTTAGCCCGAAAAAGGGATTGGTTGCTTTCAAATTTACACCCTCGAAATACCTTGGAAACAGGTGGAATCAAGTAATATTTTTCAGATTTTTCACCTCTGGCTTTTATTATTTAAATATGTTTTTCAAATCCTATTTTCTGAGAAAGTAGAAGCGAACAGAAAAACATTTTCATTGTGCAGTATGCGTGCCTATTGTACGTGAACCACGTTTCAGGTTTCAGTACATAAGATGCTTTTTATTTGTTCTTTTATTCAACGCTTGTCCTACCTACACACAACCTTTCACTTTTCAATAAAACCCTGAATCAAGTTTTTGCCGTCCTATACAATTTTATTTCAAAAAGAAATTAAGTTTTTGATGTCAACACGAAAGGGAATATTTAATGACAAAGTTAAAAGGTTGTTGGCTTTCCGCTAGAAACTGAGTTCTATTTTCTACTTGTTTTTGTAAAACATGGGAACTAAACTGAGTTTATTTTTTCTTTTTAAGAAATAAAGCAAATGGTTTATTCGTTTTTCTTAAAAGTGTTTATAAAGGCAAAGTCTAAATGATTCTACAAAAATGTAACAGTGAAAATTCTATTTAAGTATGAAATTAAAATTTAATTTAAACCTATTTATGAAGGTTCTGTGTTCTGTTAACATGAACTATAGGTATTTCTATGTTACGGTTCATAATGACACTGGATTTGACATTTAAGAAAACTTCCTAGAGTATCTATTTATAAATAGTATGACCATATTGCAAACAAGTTGCCATAGTGTCATCCTCTAAAAAATGTGGAATTGATTATTAATCTTTAACTGTAAAGTATCATTCAGATACAACTTGCAGTTGCACAGGATTTGGCTAACGCAAAGCAATGGAACCGTTCACAATGACTTAACGCGTTGGTAGCGTCGGTGCATTGTGTTGCTAATGTTGCTATAGTTTGTAAACTCCAAACATTTACAACGCTCAAGCACCTGCGCCAAGCAACAGCCAATCAAAATTATTTAATGTGGAATTTAAAAGGTGGCGAAAAAATTTGAATTATGACAAATTGTCATTGGAAATGTCATTGATTTCGAATTTACATAAATACCTATTTTTATAGATAAATATGAGTGTAGACAGTAAATATGCTGAATTGTTGGTACAATATCCAGCAATTTGAATTTTCTGAGAAAATATAAAAAAATAAAGTAAAATTCTTGCATTCAAATTCAATCTTAAAATATTTTTAGGACAGCAATTTCAATTTATATCCAATACAGAACAGAATGCTGTATTACCTAAAACTACGTCACTAAGTTTTTATGTGAACTCTGTACTTACCAACGCAATACCAATGCAACACCGCTGTAACAAGGCAACGGCACTAAGTTCTATGTGAATGCAGCTTAACAATATGATATCCAAAAATTAGTTCAGTATCTAATTTTTAAACTCTCAATGTATTACCGAACATATTATTTTATTCAAATACAATTTTACTAAAGTCAGCCATACTCAGTATAAAGCCACTCCATTACATACTCTCCACTCTGTTCCCAACAAATAGCAAGCAAGTCCTATTTGTTCTTTGTTTACGTTTTGATGAGTATTTTAGATTTCGCTACAATACTTATTGTCCTAAACATTGCAGATCCAACTATGTAACTTTCAACAAACGGATCCATTTCTGACAGTTATAAGAAAGGTTATGTCGTCAAGTTAGCAGATTACTGAAATTATCATGAACCACACACTTCTCATTCACATATCATGAAATCATACATCTTACAGAAGTCAGAAGAAGTAACCGATTACATCCAATATAAACCAGCCCTTAATTCTAATATATCCGGAAACTTACATTTCAATTTCAGTGATGCCTGATGCGTTATCGTAGATTGAATTGCTTTTCTTCGGTGGGTTTATTCGTTTTAATTATTTTATGTAGTAACTGGAGTAATTTAAATTTATTTTTACTCAGTTCTGGGGTCCTGTTTTGTGTTCAGTGTCTTGATGAAACAGTTTTATTTAAAAACTAGATAGCTAATATGAATCACAATATTATTTAAGCAATTATTGTCGAACCTACACCATCAAGCATAAATCACCACCAACACCACCCAATAATTATCAAGTATTTTTACCTTAAATTCAGCAAAGCACCCCATGCGCAGTGACGCAGTAGGCGTGGTAGAACATCTTCCTGCTGCTCCAGCCGTCAGACGCGTATTGACCGTCACAATCGCAGGTTGCGCTGGAATCCGCTATTCCTGATCTATCTCCGATCTCCGTACACACGTGACACGTGACTGCATCGCTACAGAGTGCAGACAGAAACACTCATAACGTGCTCATAATATAACCTACACGTTGGGGTAGCGTAGTTGTTGATAATGTAATCAAGCTAGAGTTGTTTTGTTTTGAGTATTGTTGACGGTTTAATTGTTGTGATTGTTTGACTGTAGTGTTATAATGGACAAATTGGTGGTGATTCTGTGCTGGGAAGTTGTTGCTGTTTTTACGCAAGGTAGGGTTTTTTAAATTAATAATTTAAATCGAATTTTTATTTTATGAAAGAATTAATTTATAATACCTATAACTTTATGCTAATGACAAGTATTCGTTATGATGTTTATAAGATTAGTAGGTTAATTCTTATATTGTGATTATTACCTACTTTAAACATAATATTGTTTGAAGTTTGCACATTATTTGTAGTATTCATATGATTTGAAAAGAATTACGTCATAATTTTTTGATTACAACTGGTCATGGGCATACAATTTATGGGTAGTTTTATTTAAAATAGCAAAATACCAAAATAGGTACTTTAGTTTAATATAGAATTTATTTTAAACCTGCAATATGTACCTACCTATAGGTATTTTATTTCAAATACGTCGTAATACTAATATTACCTACCTACATCCTACATATTAGGCACCTACGTTATTTACCTCAGTTTTATTTATCTGTTGATGTTGATAGAAATTTATTTTAAATTTTTAATGCATATGTTTATGTTGACAATAAATAAACGCCATAATTTCTCTAAAATAATATTTTATTTGAAAAATAATATACAATATGTTAAAATATAAAATATTGTCTCGCGAGGTTGCGACACGATAGCAAGTTTATGCCGGATCAACTGCAATTCTGGCAGCTGCAGCATTAACGCTTTAAAAAATAAAAATAATGTATCATTAATCAACGAAATTTAGATAAGTCTTCATGAAAATGGTTTGATACACGAGTTGTATTATGTGTCGTACTTATTTGAATGGAGTAATTACCATATGAATCTCAAATCAATGTCGAATAAATTAGAGGTACTTAATCTATGATTATATTGAACATTAAATTTATATAGTCGTAGAAAAGTGTCATCATTGCAATGAGTAATTTCCATATTATGTTATGTCAAATAAATTACTACCTATCTGTGCCTATAACCTATAAACTACTTTATCTACGATCATTATTGAATATTTAATGACAGCTGACAGAAATATTTTATTTTTCAGATATTTCTAATAAATTGTTATAGGCAAAAGGTTTCATTGCGTATGGGCAGGGCCGGATTTAGGTCTTTGCCGCCTATAGGCACATTTTTCTAGCGCCTCCTCATATATTTTAGATCAGAAAAAAAACCAATGTGTAATTTACGTAATTTATAATCTATGTCTATGTATAAAAGAAGAAAAGTATTTAACTGTAACTATGTACTCGTATGTGCCTAAAATTTTTGAACCACTGGAGAGATTGCTGCGTGAATGGTTTTAAGCATCCGAGAAAAAATATAAGAGGCTCGCGATGTCAGGCCGCCATCTTGAAACAAAATGGCGGGTAGCTATCTCAAAATGTACTGCACCTATTGCGTTAAAATTCAGTAATAGCTGACTTAAGATTTAGGCATATGAAAATGCCAGTCCGTCATCTTGAAACAAAATGGCGACCATGTATCTCAAAAGTACGATTGCATTCTAATTTTGTACAGTATTAGCCGGTGTTAGCTAAGGATCGATCTGAATTGAAATTCTTATAGGCATATTAAAATCTTGAATCAAAATGGCGGCCTGCCATCTCAAAATGTAATTCATCGATTGCGTTCAAATTTGCTACAGCACTAGTTAGGGATCTAACCTAAAATATAGGCATATTGTTAGTCTAACATCTTGAAACAAAATGGCGGCTTGCTATCTCAAAATTTACTTCACCGATTGGTTCTTTACCTCGAAATTTACTATAGTAACAGCTACACGGTAAAAAAAAAGTTGTCGTGATTACTAAAATTTTAATACTGTACACAAAATTTTTTTGTCAATATAGCGCCAGCAGGAATTATTGTCACGATTACCAAGTCACATTTGCTGGAAAATATTTGTGGTGCTTAATAATATTTTTTAGTGACGCGTATTAAGAAAATTATAGTTGTAATGACAAATTATATTTGTAGGGAATGCAAAAAAAAGTTTAGTTGCCATGACAAATCCTGATTTGTAGAGAATACAAAAAATATTTAGTTACAGTGACAAACAAGATTTGTATGGAATGCAAGAATAGGTTTGGTTACAATAACAAATTAAATTTGTAAAGAATGCAAATTTAGTTTTTGTTGCAATAACAAATTAAATTGGTAGAGCATGCAAATATAGGTTTAGTTAAAACAACTAATTATATTTGTAAAGTTAACCTCACATGTTTCGTTGTCATTACAAATAATATTAGTTGTTTTAAACAAGAAATATTTCTCGGGAATACAGGTCGTGTAAATAATACGATTAGATACAAGCCAAATATTTTATTACGTGAAATGCAGCAATAAAAAAAATTGGCAACAAAAATACTTTAACAGAAATAAATATGTTTATAAACATTTCAATCACAAAATTATCACTTAGCCTATATTATTAGCAAATTGGAAAAACAAAGATTTTTAATTAAATGTGATTCAAATTGGTAAAAAACAAATAGCACAGGAAAAAAGTTGATACTTACTACAATAATGAAATTATTACTTTAGAAAAGAACAAATATTTTCTGTACATAACTGCACAGTAATTAAATCATTTCACAATTTGTAGAACGTCACCAGAATTTTTGTCATACCTTGTAGCCATTTCATATATACTTAATTGTATGATCAACCATAATCTTTCACATTCAACTGGGTATTTGAGATTTAATGTGTGAAAAATTTTAAAGCATATATCGATTGCTTTAAGTGGGGTAGTAATTTTGTAAATAATTTCATCTATACATATATAGACTTCGGTAATAGAAATTTCCGTACCTATTACGATGATAAACGGCTGCAGTTGTTGTTTGAATTTGGAGAGTTTATCTTTTCTGTTTTCTAGTATGCCATGTAAATCGCCAATGTTCTAAAAACATAATTTTGTCATAATTTTGAAATTTAATTTATTTTATAATAAATTACCGGTAAGTACAGAATAAATGATTCCACAATTTCAATTCGAGATGGCTTCCATTGTACATTTTTTATTTTGGCGACAGTTACTGTTGGTAGTAAAGAAGCCAGCAAAGAAAATAGTTGGGTTACTTTGAAATCTAAAAATTATATTATATTTAATTTTTAAAACATTATACAAATATATAATATATTTTTACCATAATTTTCCAAATGTAATGTAGTATTACACTTATTTATTAAATGTTCTTGTTTTGTAGAGCCAATATATTCTTGAAGTGCTTTAAAAAATTTATCTACGTTATCTACGTTATCGTATTCTGGAAATTCTCGCACAAAATCATTTTCAAACTGAAAAAGTTTATCAAAAATTAGTATTTAGTGACTGTGTGGTTGATAAGGAAAAATAAATTCGATAACGTTAGTTTTTAAGTTATATATAATTATACATATTAAGTATACGTACTAGTTCAAAGCCGTTGGAAGTGAGTAGATAAGGAAACTTATGTAAATATTCTTGTGTTGTTAGTTCGCTTTTCAGTTTTGATCTTGCCTCAAATGTTTTTTCCCAATAATCAACTACTGTTAATACTGGTGTTGTACTGCTTTGCAACCATAGTAACAATTCGTCTTCATCTTTAGTAGGTTCTATACAAAAAATATTTGTAAATTTCTATATAAATTCAATATCTTCTCGTCTACAAATTTCATACATACCATATAATATCTTTTCCTTAGATTTCTTTGCTTGATTGAGTAATCCAACTTCTTTGAGTTTCCGGCGTAAATTATAGAATTTCGTGAATAATTTTCCTTTCCCTATTTTTCCTTTTGTTGTAGAAATTGTAGTAAAATATGACTCCTAAAAAATTATTCAATTAATTACAAACCAATTAAGTTTTCAATATTTAATTACCTTGCACTCGTTCGGAAAAAGTTCCACAATTGCTGTTGCTATATAGTTGAAGACATATGAAGATATTCTACAAAATAAAAATTGGTATAATTTAAAAAAAAAAATAAAGTAGTTTTTCTTACCTAGTATCTAAATTATTTGCTAAATGGTCTTCAATAATTATTTCTACTAATTTTTGTCTGGTATCCCGGTCTAAAATTTTACATTGGTCATATTTTGCTAGTATGTACTGACCAGTCGATGATTTTCGTAACAACGTATTAAGATAGGCACTGTTATAAGCACAAGATCTTTTTATGGTGGATGGACCGACTTCATCACAATAAATGGTTTCGGTAGTGGAATTTTGTGAAGGCAATTGTGGTAAATTAGTATTTTCCGTTACACCCAAGTTTGATGGTCCGGGTAAACTATTATCAGTGAAATTTTGTAAAAGACTCTCCGATGAAGTGTCAGTTACTGCAGATAATGTTCCGGTTAATGATGTGCACTCTGAGGAAGTTTCCTCAAGTTTAGAATTCTAAAACGTATGAATAATTATAATAAACGCAATTTAATGAATGTAAATTAATGTTTTATTAAATAGTCGTAGATGAAACGTCGTATATGACGTGCACATAAAGGCTATAATTCACTCGGATGATTATACAGAGCGATCAAAAATAAATGACTGTCACGTGACTAGCAAAATGTCGCATTATTATATAAACTATACTCCACGGAATAAAAACTATATAAAGTGTTCTGGAAACGTAACTAATGTTTACCATGTTTACATAATTGATGACATTTGGCCAATGGTACCAGTCAGACCAATGTGGCACACCAAATCATTTTTGATTACTCTGTGCAATCGCCTTCAGCTTACGGTATAAACTTAAAGCTTTTATTGTGTGCATGTTAAATAATACTTTTAAAAGTATACCTCAATACAAGCCTGAGCAGAAAAATAAACTGGTGCTTTCAATATGTTATAATTGTTTTGAAATTTGATTCGATGTCCAATAACTGGAATTAATTCCTTTATCGAATTTTCATCCAAAAGTAGGAAATTTTCTTTATCTATACAGTTTTCTAAATAATGTAAAGAAAAATAAATGTCAATATACACAAAATTACAACATAACCAAGTTAAAATTTTACTTCATCCCCCTTTATTAGTTTCTTGACATGTAAAAACAAATTTTCAACCATATTTTGACATAAGATTATGTATATAACCTGAGAACGAACTCATGCATAAATAAAAATAACATTTCGATTTTACCTGCAAACTTTTCTTCGAGACACTCTAATTCCCACTCTTTTAAAACGTTCTTCACAAACTCATCCATATTGTTTTGCTTAAAATATATTTAAAGTACGTAATAATTATATATAAGATTCCTTTAATTATATTACGATAGGACATACAACTACTAAGTGACCTGAACTAACGTGTCTGCACAAGACAAATAGCGAATGACGCTTCGCACAAAATATTTTTGTCATCATTACAAAATGTATTTGTCGCCGTTACTAAATGTATTTGTCGAGTTACAAAAGCTCTATTACTTACAAAAACTGTTTGTTGTCTGTACAAATTCAAATTGTACTAAGTACTAAAATTATGCTGACAAAATATATTTTGTGAAGACGACAAATAGAGTAAATTATCTACTACAAAAATTTTAAGTAATGGTAACAAATGTTTGCATAATTTACTAAGAATAACAAAAAATATTTGTCACAACCACATATATAAGCCAACAAAAATGTATTAATTGGCGCAACAAAAACTCATTTGTTACGAACAATAAAATATCTAAATTTTTCTCAAACATAACAAAAAATCTTAGTCTCCGTTAATAAAATATTCCAGCAAATATGTTTTAGTACTGAGTACCAACATCATTTTTTACCGTGTATAAAGATCTAACTAAGGATCTAAGACATAGGTAATATTACAATGTCAGTCCGCCATCTTGAAACAACATGGTGACTAGATCAACCCGGGCAAAGCTTTTATTTTATTTATTTTATTTTAATCGTCAAATTCAATCTATATATTTTTGTATTTTAGAAAAAATCCTCAAATTTTATTTCTTGTGGAACACTTTAGTATAATGATACGTCAAATTTAATTTAATATTTATTAATAAAATAAAGGACATAAACTGTAAAAGAGACATTTTCATTTCTAATTTTCTTTCTTTTTCCAATTTATTACGTTAACTTGAAAAAGAAAATTTTATTCGTATAGCTTTTCAGAAATAGTTGCTGAAGCTATGCTGTAGGTACTTATAGTACTACTACTTTACTAAACGATTTTGTGCGATTTTGTGTTAAGAGCATTCTGTACAGGACGATATACACGTAAAAAGCACTTTACACGCATACACCTCATCGACACATGGTTGCACATTTTAACAAAAACAAATTTTTATATGGTAGATAAGGGATAAAACTTCGTTCTATTAGTGCCATTTTTTCTGTTTTGTACCGAAGTTTTAGTTTATAAAATAAAAAAAACTACAAAAATTCACATTTTTTTACCTCTAATATTCTCGAAATCAGAAAGCTTTTTCTAAAAAGTAACACTACCCCAACGTAGATTAAACTTTAAACTACATGATTCAAGTTTAAAATATCATATTCTGCGAAATATAAAGAAAAAACTGTAGGTGCTTCTAAACGCCTGCAAGCGGTTGAAAGTAAGTAATTTCGACCGTTGAACGTGCTGAAAAAAAATTTGCACTAATAGAACGAAGTTTTATCCCTTATCTACCATATAAAAATTTGTTTTTGTTAAAATGTGCAACCATGTATCGATGAGGTGTATGAATGTAAAATGCTTTAACGTGTACATTCTTCCTGTACAGAATGCTCTTAAGCAAAATTATGTCCATTATTTTATTTCTTCCGCTCTAGGCTCGTACCTATAGTGCCTATAGGTAAATCTGAGCCTGAGTATGGGTTATGGGGGTATTGATAAGCTATTGTTCAGAAAGTTCTATTGGCCAAATACTGAAATACATGAGTTTATTGGTCAAAAATCATTTTGAGTAATTTATAATTGCTTGAGTATAATTTTAAGTATCTACGGGTCATACAGAAAATCTCGCAAGAAATCAACCGCTGCCGTCAAATTTAAGTATAACGTAATATAATATTAATTTATTGTACATTTTGTGACGACTTCGCTTGATTCGGTGGATTGGTAAAATAATTATTATATTATTTATATTTTTAATTGCCATAGGTAAAAAGTCATGACAATATATACTAATACAAACTAAAGCCACAATGATAATGATAGACTATGTGTTTAGGATGCTAACGCACGATTCTAGTATCAGCAATCCTGAGTAGTTGGCTTCCACGTTAATGAACATTCAATATAAAAGGATAGAGTATCCTACTGAAAGGTTCTGTGTTCTTCGTAAATTTAAAATAATTTGTTTACATTTACGTCTTTGTAAATAAAAACTTGCGCGCAAGTAGGTAATTTGTCTGACCTATTTTCAGAATTAGTTTAATCATAATTCTTAAGCAAATGCACAAGATTGAATGGAACAAAATTACATGATTCGCGAGTTTCATGAATAAATTGCATTGGCCTACATATGAATTATACTTCATTAAATTACCATGTTATTCAAAGTGAAGTAATTACTGTATTTTAGAAGTTATGATGCATAAAAACATTAATAATTAAACTATTTTAACGCAAGTGCAAAGTACTTGCATATCCGTTTAGTTAAATTAAGAAAGTAAAAACAACAAACAACCAAAGTTAAAAACTTTAAAACAGAATGGTAAAAGCTACCTATTAATTAAGTAGTATTCGATTGTATTATTTCATCATTTCATTATAGCATCATCAAAATTTCGCACTAGCACAATTATTTATTTGTAATATTTTAAATCTAAACAATAATTTTGTCATAACTATATAACATTAATACTAACAACGACATTATTATAAGACTATTAATTTTCCTTTTGTGTAACTATCTTTTCTCCATTCGAATGGAACCCGGAACGAAAAATGAATCCCTCGATGAATCCATTCTGGAAAGAAATTCAATAAGAACATAATACGAATCTATTTTAACCATGGACTCCAACCACACAAAAAACCGGTTCAGTGTTCTATATATGTTTCGGTTCGGTTTTGTTCCGGTTTTGAAAAGTGTGGTTTAGTCCTAATTTCGGTTCAATGATGCGTTCAATAACCATCAATCACATAATTAAAAATATATTTCCTCGATTTTTACAATTTTTAAACTAATGTGGAAAAATTCTGTGATAAAACAAAAAATTGGAGAAAATTATAGAAAACTATAATATCACATGTGCATTAATTCTTACCGGAAAATTTTTTGAGTGCTTTTCTACAACGTTGTTGGAATGCACGATAAAAAATTTCATTGACACGAATTAATGCACGAGTGCATATTCGATTAAAAAAATAGCAATGACACCGCCGCTCTATTTTTGATTATTTTTACAATAGAAACTTGAAATATTGACTAAATTTTTATGTAACATTAATAAAATTATATTATTTACCTTATTAATTGCATATTTACACTAAAAATTACAATTTATCCAATTTTAAATTTAAAGTCAAACTGGTATGACAAAAAAGTTTCCTCTTATTAATTACACTTAAGTTCCTTGAAGCTACTAGTAAAAAAATTTCGGTAAATTTTTATATAACCATGGTTACTATTATTGTAATAAATTCTTCCATTGTCTGTTATTTGTGTCATGCAATTTTCCTAAAAATTCAGCTGAATTTTTCCAGAAAAATACAAATTGTAATTAATGCTCTAAACAGGTTTCATTCCGGGTTTACTAAAATAGATGCGGTTCGTTCTGGTTTTCGTTCCTGTTCCAGATCGGTTCAAATCCCTGATTTTAAACATTTAAGTAAGAACTTAAAATCTATTATATTATGTGTCAAACGCACAAACAAAAGGGAAATATTTGAAATAAAATTATAAATAGATAAACAAGATTAGTAAAAGATTAACACATTTTATTGAAATTCCGCTGGAAATGTTCAGAATATGGGGTACTCTTTTCCCTTAATGTATTGCATGTAGATCTAAACTAGAGTTAATAGTTTTAGAAGCGAACATAAATTTACGACTTTTAGTTATTTCCTTGAGTAGAGACTCATGTAGCTTAGTGCTTGATGATCAGTGAATGCCAAGCTTATAATCGCGCGATTTAATTTTATTCTAACCTGGATTATATTGATTTTTGCCCCCAATCTGCGTTGCGAACGGTTCTACCATACAATTAATTAGTTATTTAATCATATATTTTGAACGAACATTGAATTCATGATGAAATAAACCTGTAATTAATTTTACGGGGTAATTTAATAATATTTTTTAACCTAAATACAGTAACGCGAACGTGGGATGTTGTGTATTTATCATCATAACGATTCATAATTAAAATTTTGATTAAGGGATATTTTAATTATTTTAACATTTTTAATGTAATGAAATATAACCTACGCATCCAATATTTTTTATGAGAAGAGTTCCTCGCTCTTAAATATTATATTAATAATTTTTATAATGAAAATGATTGCAAAGTATAATAATAAACCACACAATGACAATTTTTATAGCTAATAATTTGATATTTAATCTAGTGTGTTAATGAGTGCGATTAATGATTGAGACATTTGAATTGCCGAGATTATTAATCACCTATTATTAACACATGAGTAATATTTTTTCGTTGATCATACCGATTTAATTTGGATAAAATCTAATTTTATTCCATGATAAATATGTTAGGTTAGTAACGTTTGATAGCATCAATGTTACGTGAATATTATTTAGCTAGAACTTTCAAAATCATTTCGTTTAATTCCGTTTATAATTTTTTTGTACTCATCACCTAGGAAATGACATATTAAACACGCAATTGACAATCGGAAATGTCAATTTCTCAGTGCAGTCAATCAGGAAAAATGCAAAGAACACTGGCTTTTCTAGACATTTCAGAGTAAAATCATCTTAAAAATAATAAAATTTAGTTTATAAAGTGTTACTTCCGGGAATTATAATTAGTGAAGACCACCGAAAACCGCCAATATTTAAAAATAAAACTTGTGTGCAGCGCGCCATCTGTCGGTAGTAGTGAGTACAAAAAGCATCGTAACCTCAAATTTAATGACAAGACTACAACTACAACTTGAATGTATTTGATTATAGTTTTATTCGTTACAAAAAACATTGTACAAACCTCTTGCGGGAAGACCCAGCATTCGCGTAAATGAAACCCTCGCTCCGCTCGTGTTTCAAAACAACCGCTCATGTGGGATCAAAATCTTCCCGCATTTGGTTCGTAAATAACTATTTTTACAACGTCGCATTAGCTAATGCATACTATATTACGTGTGTTGGGCGTATTCAAAAAAATTGGTGATTAATAAAAATCATATACATTAATAAAAGAGTTTTTAATGTATGATTTTTTACATTAGTAATGATACTCATTAAGAAACGATCAACGGAAATAAGAAATTTATGTATTAGTTGAGGCAGTAGCTGCGCGGGTTTAAGCCCTTTTCACACATGGACACACAGAAGACACACACACGCATGCACAGGCAACAAAAGCAAAATGAAGAACGTGTGAAAATTGATTTTGACTTCCATAGCAGCCACAAAATAGCGGCACCTCTATTTCACTAGCAAAACACACATTATTTTTTACTGTTGCGTGTGTGTGTCTTCTGTGTGTCCATAAGGCACAGCGCTCAGCTCTCTGCGTGTGCTGATGAAGTATGAACCCGGAGTTCCGTGGTTCAAGTCTGTCGACCGGCAGTGTTTGATTGTCGTTAAATTTGCAAAAAAATCTTGCAATTAAATTATTTCAGTCGGGCGCTTCAAGCTGAACACTTGATCGTCTTAAGTGTAGTCCTGGTTGCATAAGAATCTCCGTTGCCGCTTTGGCTTTCAAAAATCGTCGCACGGATTGAGATTCTGGCTGCAGAAATAGACGAATCGGTATAGAAGTGGTTGGATTCCACTATAATAACATCTGTCATCCTGTTGAACGGTTACATATACTTTAAAATTTTAAGAAAAACCTTAGCTTGGAAGTAGCATTTTAAATATAGCACTATCTTTGATCTGTAATAATTATTCTCTAGAATCTATTTTACAACTCACATGAGGACTGGAGGAAAGAAAAAAACCGTTTCGTTTTTCCCTATTGGTGATCCAGTAAATTTCTCTTGAACAACTCGGTGAAGTGCGAGAACTTTAAACTTGAAGTACTGCACACATTTCCTAAAACCTATAAATCTAAGTTGAATTTGTTTCAAGTGTAGTTCAGTGTAACGGTGTACTCTCAATGCATTCGAAAGAGCACCGAGTGCCACTCGCGATTGTTTAGCAAGCAAAGGGCACTTCATGAGAAATACAAACGTTGCTGGTATAGTAGAGTAGGTAGTTGTTAGTAAATTTTAATTATGAATGTGGTGGTTTGAAAACTTCATGGTTAATTATAATTGGAACTGACATAATTACTCGCAAATATAATACAAATATAAAGTAGTTGGAACTTTACCTACATAACCTGAAAGCTCTATTGAAATTAATTATTTTATTTAAAAAATAATAAAATGAGATAGCATGACAATATTTTTTACCAAAAGAAAAGTCCACTAAAATTCACAATGTGGAGACAAATTGCAATAAATTAAAAATTACACATGTAAAAGTTCTAACATGTGCTATAATAATTATTATTTTCGGTATTATTATGTATGCGTTTCAACGTATATTAATAGGCTCGTGTGGAATCCGAGTGGCCGATTACTTTGAAAAAAAGCACAATAGAACAACGACCTAGCTCAACAATAGGGTGTCCACCTTGCTAGCGGTTCTCAGTTCTTAGTTCGATCCCAGCAACCGACAATAATCCTACTGGATCCGAGCGGTTGGATTCCACTATAATCACATGGGAATTAATTCTGTTGAATAGTAATAAATTTGGACATGAATTAAATGCAGATTCGATAAGAAAATTGTAGTTCATTCACAAAATTAAGATAAGTTATACCCTTCGACCATTAATAGGATAGACAAATAACAATGTTGTGCTATACAGTGTTGTGAAGGCAAGAAGTACGATAGCGATGAGTAGCAGCTCTAGACGGGGAAAGGAGATGAATAACTGTATGGAGTGTTGCACATTGCTGACTTATGTTATTATTGTGTTTGATGTGGTAGCCGATTTCCATTGATGTTCTTGGTTTTATTACTTCAAAGTTTACTTAACACATTGTAAATATTTTGAGATTTTTAATATTTGTATAGTGATTGTGAGTAAACAACCTTAAATACGCAAACAGCAACGCTCCATACAGTGATATACCTCTTTTCATCGCTACGCTAGTTCTTTGGCTTCACAACAAAAGCTTGCGTCGTTTGTCTATACCTAACCTATATATGGTCAAAGTGTTATACCTATTTTTATAAAAAAATCAAAATAAAATAACCAAATTTTGGAATTTCTCATTGCAGTAAAGAGTAGTTAATGGCTAGATTTTGTATTAATTAAATTATAAACGTACTTGTTTTATATTATTAACTTTATTGTATAGGCCGAGGTATAGGCATAGTTTACGAGGTAAAAGATATGACGGCCAAAGGTTGTGTGTATCATGAAAAAAAAATTAACAGCGTAATTAATTTCTCTCTCATATTTGTATTTTAAAAATGACAACGGCATGATTATTTTGCAAGTTCTTTTTTTTGACTACATGGGCGTTTGTTAAATCTTAATTAGTAAATACTCCTAAAATCTTCTTTTATCTCATGAACTATTATACTTGGAGTAGGTTTTTGTTTTCTGTTAAAATCCCTCAATTAAAACCATCGTAAAAAGTCTGCTTTATCCCACAATAGTATCGCTCCATTTAACTCTAATGAAAATAGAAAACTAACTTTTATTGCCTCTTGAATAGCCTTCCCATTTCCATCAAATTACTACCACTGATAGTTCTTCTACCCGTTTTCTTTCAGCATTTCAGTGTTAGAACGAATGTTCTCTATTCCATTGTCCATACCTCTGTTAACGCACGCCACTGAGCTATTCTTCTCCCATACGTTAACTGCCTTTGCCTCTGGGCAGCGGCGTCGTGAGTGGGGTATTAACTACCCCCACCCCCGCCCGGGGATATTAGGGCGCTGATGGTGGCGTTCAGCCGCTCAACGACCGCCATCAATTTGTTAGCTGCGCTTTTCTTTTGTTTTATCTCGTGGCAACTGACACCGATGCTGGAAAAGTAGGCTGTGGACGGTGTTCGACTGTTTTAAAAGTGCGGTGGAAACAAATAGACGCAGCTTTGTGGGGTAGTTAAGTTTGTCGTAAATTTAGCAGGGAATTTGGTATGCAATGGTTTGAAGATTCTTTGGATAGGTAATCGTAGTTATTTAAACGAATATAGGTTAGGTATATCTGTGTATTTTCTTATATTTTTTGTTAAAAAACTAGTGATGCAGACAAGACGAGACTAACTCGATTCTCTTCTCGTCTCGTTGAGACGAGACTGTTTTTTTAAGAAAAAGTTCGAGACGAGATTACAATGTCGAGATTCTCGAGTCACGACATTTTCGTCGAGATTTCTCGAATTTAATAATTTATTTTATTCAACAATTTGTTAATATCGAAATTTTTAAATTTTATTAGGAGCATTCTTATTTGTTGTCATAGTTAAACTCAGCTAAATTGTCAACCTGTCAACATAGGTCTTTCATTTTACTGGCATTGACCATGTAAAATTGGGAGTGTCTATTCGTACGCTACCGGTCCACCTGTGCACCGGTGCACCGGTGACTCGGGTAACATCGGCTACCGATGCGCTCTTGTGGCACCGGTCGTTGGCACCGGCAGCATCGGTGGCACCGGCGCACCGGTGGTACCGGTAGCATCGGTGGCACCGGCGCACCAGTGGTACCGGTAGCATCGGTGGCACCGGTGGTACCGGTAGCATCGGTGGCACCGGTGGTACCGGTAGCATCGGTGGCACCGGCGCACCAGTGGCACTGGCGCACCAGTAGTACCGATGGCACCGGCGCACAGGTAGCACCGGTGCATCGGTGGCACCGGCGCACCGGTAGCACCGACGTATTGGTGGCACCGGTAGCACCGGTACGCCGGTGTTAACATTTTTCAGCATCTAACAAATTGCAAAAGTTATAAACAAATGAAGATGAAGAAAAAAGGTATTTAGTTTTTCGCTAATATTTCAAAAACTATTAATAATTAAGAAATTAAAAAAAAAGATTGTTAAAGAGGAGGAAGTTTCCAATAAGAATAGTATTGATTTCGCGCGCGTTTATTGTTTTGTTAAATATAATAATCTAAAGATATTGTTGAAGATAAAAGTACAATCTACAATATGCTAATTTGAATTTTGACAATTATTGTTATTTTTTTAACACAAATATCTTCTGTTTTAAAACAAATTTAAAAAATTCGACCGGTTATTTCGTAGATCCAAACTTTGTTGACAACATATTAAAATTTATTTGTTACAAATATTGCAGTTTTTTTTACAATTATGGATGCCAAAATTATTTTTCCCCTCAAAAATAAAATATTTTTTATTTTTATGTTTAACAAAACAATAAACGCTATAGAATAGCGTGCGGAATCAATGTTTTTCACAGTAAGTATAAACTATTAATCTATAAAAATTTTAAAGACACAGCAGAGAAAATTTGAAAAAATTCGAGTAAAATTAAAAAATTTGATAGGAAAATCTATTTACTTTTAAACAATATCATCAAAAACTTTTTTGGAAGATATTTTATCACTGAACAAAATAACACAGTATTTGCATTTTTTAACTAATTAAGCCATAAGAAGATTTGAAAATGTCAAAAAAATCTAAAATCAAAATTTTATAAACAAATGCATATAATAGCTGATCAACAATAGTAACAAACTTGGTTAATAACTCATTTAAAAGTCCAATCAATCCTAAATAAAAACGACTTAAATGTTCATTTTCGTATCTCGAATAGTTTAAAAGTTATAGCAGTTTTCTTGAAAAATCAAGTGCTTCTTTTATAGCACGTAATTTTTAATAACAATATAAAATTAAAATAAACTTTTTTCGATACTTTGCAATAGATGGTTGTTTTTGTAATTTTTATTAGTTTCAGGAAAAAAATATAATGAGATTTGAAATTTGTTTATAACAAATTGTTAACTAAACAATGAAATTACCAACAAAATTTTTTTTTTGTTGTTCTATTGAAAAGTGCCAATTATGATTTTTAAAGATAAAGTAATTTCTTAACTTATTATTTAAACAATGGAAATATGGATAAAACGATTTTAAACAATAAAAACATTTTTTTAAGAAAACTTATTTTTCTTAAAAGTCATTATTTTATCAAGACAACAAAATGGTTAAAAAAAATTTCATTAGTATGAAACTAGTCCATTTGTTTATAAACAATTTGTAAACAAATGAGATAAAAAATCCTTAGGTACGTTATTTAAGGAGGTTCCCTAGACATTTAAAAAAATGTTCTAATGCAACCAAACTTTGAATTTATGTTGTCTGTGTCATAAAAATGATACCTGAATTGTTTGGAAATTTTTGACCACGTAGTTTGAACGAAATTAATTGTTAAATTTTAATATTTTACATGGGCTCTTATGGCTTTCCATTAATTGATTAAATAAAAAGATGTGAGAAATGTTCTATTTACTTAATTTTTGGTATATAAACGTATGCAAGCACGAACATCAATTTCCCAAAATTTAAAGAAGGTTGACCACATAGTTTGTAACAATATTGTCGAATGAAAAAAAAATCTTCAAGCATTTTTTGATTAGTGAATTAGAAATTATTGTAAAAATATATCACCGCAACTGAACGAATTGCAATATCAACTAACACCCGTTGACCGAATTTTGTTTTACATTAATAAAAATATTTTTATTAATTAAAGGTAGTACCTATATATAAAAGAAGGGCTCCAAGAAGCGAAAAATTTTAATCCGATTATTTCAACATTTTTTGTTGTCTTCAATGACAACGAAGGTCCGACAAAATATTGTTAATTAACAATTGTATAACTTTTTTCGAAAAATTAACTAAAAAACTTTTTTCCAACGGGACTAAATTCTTTGAAGTGTTGACAATACACCATATTTTTTTTCAAATTTTTAAATTGATATTTGATACTGTAAAAAAATTATTTTACATGATGTACTCGCTTTAGAGACGGCGCACGCACACCTCACCGGCCGCTTGGAGCTCTATTTTCAGCGTTAAATTACTATCATAAATAATGAAAGTAGAGTTCCGGGAGTTAGGACTTTTTTATTGGAAATTTCCTCATCTTTAAGAATCTTGTTTTTAAATTTCTTAATTATATATATATAGTTTTTGAAATATTAGCGAAAAACGAAATACCTTTTTTCTTCATCTTTATTTGTTTATAACTTTTGCAATTTGTTAAATGTTGAAAAATGGTAGCACCGGTGTATCGGTGCTATCTACCGGTGCTACCGGAATTTACCGGTGCGCCAGTGCTACCAGTACTACCGGTGCGCCGGTGCTAATGACTGGTGCGCCGGTGCCGATGACCGGTGCTACCGGTACGCCGGTGCCACCGGTGCTGATGATCGGTGCTCCGGTACTACCGGTACGCCGGTGCCACCGGTGCTGATGATCGGTGCTCCGGTGCTGCCCGTGCGACGGTGACACCGGTGCGCCGGTGCCGATGACCGGTGCTACCGGTGTGCCACTGCCACTGGTGAGCATCGGTAGCCGATGTTACCCGAGTCACCGGTGCACCGGTGCACCGGTGGACCGGTAGCGTACGAATAGACACTCCCTGTAAAATTATTAGATTAAATTTTTTTATAGGTGATAGTATAATTCCATCAATCTGTAAAGTAGTATTTATTTTATATTATGTTCATATTAATACCATAATTATGAATTTTAACTAGGCTTAGTTCTAATTTAAATAACTTAAGTAATATAACAATAGTTACGAATATTGCCCGTACCTCGCAGCTTATGTAGTAAACGAGTAGTAAACTTATCAATTTTAGAAAATAAAATGCAATTATTATTAATAAACGTGTCAATAAAACCAATAGTAGTTATTTGTTTAACTATGCAAAATATGATACAATTACTGCCGCGGTTAGAGTTTCATATAGACGAAGCGCAGTCCTATTATTAGGGATAAAAGTGAGAAATATCTGACCAGTCAATACTTTTCCTCTTTAGAGAGGAAAAGTCGTTTGGAATCCCCCAAAAAGCGGGCGGAAAAGTATATTTCCTCACTAGGTATGAAAGGTACTGACCGGTCAGAAATACCTCACCGTCGTCCCTAAGTAATAGAGACGAAAGGTGGCGTTTTCGGTGCAAGTATTGAAAAAAATAATTTCATAGGCTGTCAGCTGTCAAAAAATAGCACTTTTAATATCAATCGGCGAAAAAAGTTTTTTTTGTAGTAATAGTCGAGAAATCGAAACGAGATCGATCACGCACGATACATTACATGTCACTCACGCTCACGCCCGTTCACGATCCAAATTTTCCAAATTACTCTCGCCCATTTCAAGACCGTGCCTACCTCTAGGTTGAAGTGTGTTTTGTGTATAAAATTATGTGTATGTGTACCTACTAAAAACAACAAAGTAGAAAAAGATTACTACATAAATAATGACCAACTGTCACTTCAAATTTCCACCAGAATAACCTTTTTCGCTTATGTTATGCACCATGCAATTTATCCTGCTGTGAGATAATATGACAACATCCAGTGTACTTTAAAATGATCCCTTTCTGTGTTGTCTGATGAAGATGAAACTTGCGTGTAAATATGTATTGTTATTTAATGCCCAAGTGGTTTAGATCGCAATGTTGAGTGAAATTTGCATTTTGATGGTCCGAAATGAGGATTATGATATCCAGTAAGCCGGCTTTGTTACTGACATCTGATCTTCAGAGGTAAAAAACGAAGACTGGGGCTGATTATCATGTAATTATGTAAATATCAACCTCATACATATTTTCTCTTTCTCTGAAATGAGATGACATCTGAATAAACAATTTGTTTTAAATTAGGGCAATCATAAAGTTTTCTTTGTCGTTGTCGTTAGGAACACTTGAATTAATATTTTGAAAGAGTAACAGCCCAGTACAGTAAGAATCGTGTTATACAGGTTGTATCATAACTTAAAATACGTACTTACGTTAAGGTTGATATGTTTACGAATCAAAAATAATTTTTCAGATATTCGAAAAATTAAAAGTATCTATAGGTATAGTATTAATTTGAATAATTACCTACTATTTGAATTACCTAAATTTAATGAATACCTACGTAGAATGACATTAATTTTAAAGCAGAATTATTATAAGTATCTGACTAACTTTGAATTGAATAAAATAAAATTTTAATTAATTGTGCAATAGCAAGAATTTATGAAATTCCATACTTCAAAACCATAAAAATATTATACCCCAAACGGTTTCATTCAAAATCCTGAAAAGTAAAAACTAAAATTGCGAAATTTGAAAAAATCTTTTAGTTCTGTGAGAAGTAAGCAATATGCCATTAAAATAAAAGGTGTACCATAACTGGAGGTACATATTAGAATGGCATATAGTACTTTAAGTACTGATCACGGAACAAAAAGAATTTTTTCAAAATTCGAAAATTGGTTTATGAAGTTTGCGAAGGAAACAATTTTGGGCCACTGGTTGATGGAGGTAGTTTTAATATTAAATATTACGTTGTAACTAATTAATAACTAATGTTTGCATAATTCAATAACAGAAGTAGCCGGCCACACAACTCTCTCTTTATTGAAAATAAATAGTATGCAGTGGCACTAAAAATATTCTCCTGAAGTAAACTACCCTTATTTATAGGAATTTCGAAAAAAATATTTTGCCATTACAATATGTACCTGAAGTTATAGTACATTCTGTATATGGCCGAAGTTGTGAATCACCCGTATACGATTAAACATTGAAATTACGATACACGCTGTACTATATCACAAATATTTACTTTTTATAGACTCTTCCATTTTCACTTTGCAGAAACTCTTTTTTTCTAGCCTTGTGTGGCAATTTATGAGTGTTTACACTTCAATCTAAATTTATAAAATAAAAATTCAGATTTTGCAATACTTTATGTATTTTTCCGTTATTAAATTCGTCTAATTAATTTTGGCTAAATGGAAAACGAAGAAATTATAGCAGATCTTAATATTTTTATTTACGTTCTACATAATTTTCCTACTAATCGGCAGAAGCAATTAGTGCTTTTATTTGCTTTTTAAAATTTATATTTTACATTGCAAACGTTGAAATATTTTTCCATTTCACGCTAGGAGCAAATCATGCAACCCATTGCTGATTAAACGAATGAAGAGAAAATTAAAATTACGTTGTAACAGACTGTGAGTTTTGCAAGAGCTTCAGGCTATGCGCAAACTTTTGTTCCAGAATTTCATGTACTGGAAATTATTTTACGCTAATAAGAATCGTTTCAGATATGTTGCAAAATCTGCCTGCAGTGGACAGGGAATTTATTTATAAATGTAGAATATTCTCAGAGAAAATATCAGAATAAGATAAACTATTACTTTTTAATGAAAATCTAGTGTAATAAAACTGAAATTTTAAAAGAATTTGTATTGAAAATCGCATGGAAGAATTAATTACAATAAATATAGTCGAAATATAGTAACCATGGAAACATTAAAATTTATCGCAAATTTTTATCACTTGTTTCAGTAGGTAACCTAATAACTGACATAAATAAAATAGAAATTTTTCTGTCACATATCAGATGTCAGTTTGTCATTTAAATAAAAATTGATTAAATTGTTATTTGGAGTGTAAATATGCATACAATATGGAAGAAAATATACATTAATTATTGTTAAATATACTTAGTGAATAATTCAAGTTTCTATTGTAAAAAATATTTTCTTACTGAATAATCTAACACGCCAAAGCTTTCTTTGTGAAACGCAACATTTTTTAGTAGTATCAGATGTCAGTGATATTTACTTAATTGTCAAACGTCAAACCTGAGAATGTACAAATTTTATTATAACTTCTAAATAGGTTTTGCTTAATAAATTAGTTTTTATTCAATAAAATTAATTAACATAGTAATGGAAAACAAATAAGCCCAGCCTACAGGTTCGTTTGCTAAATTTTTATGTCTCAAATACAGCGAAAATCGGCGATTTAAATATTTATTGACAACAAATAAAATGTTTTAATATAAAAAAAAAACATGTGAATGGGCACGTTCGTAGAAATTTTTTTTTTCTAAATGAACAATTGCAGATCAATGATTCTTCGAAAACCGTTGCTAATATTGACGGTCTGAAAATATTTTCTGACCGCTGCTTAAAAAATCTTATTCCAGAAATCATATATTAGTTAAATTTATATTAATATTACAATTTTCAATCTAAATTATTTATAAGTGTCATATGTTTGTTTACATTTATGTCAGTTGTATTGTTTTTCTACATTCAAAATTTTATCTTTCGTAGATTATGATGATATAGATAAAAAATTATAAAATTTCTGTTGATTGCTATTAAAAACCAATGAATTGTAGAAAAAATGTTGTGTATACTTCTGGCTGAAAGTATTTTTGCAAACTGCGCTCGTGCTACTATCTCTAGCCTCAGTCTGCTTTCAGCCCTTGGCATATAAATAACTATTGTCACGAAAACAAACTAATTTCTATTAAATCTAGAGGCAGGACTGTAAAATAATCTAAATCTCGAGCTAAATCTCTAGATCCCAGAATCGAAACTTTATCTAATTCTTCTGAAAGGTTTCTGGAAATTACTTCCCATAAATCCGAGTAGCATGAAACAAATCATTGAAACAAAGCGTACATAAAAACTCAGTAAGTGTTATCGCCCTTCAATTCTCATTAAACTTTGGACAATTCCTGCTATAAAATCGACCATAAACGTTGCCAAATTAAATTAAAACTTTCCGTATTCGTCAATGCGTTCGCCAACAGTTGCAGATCGTTATGCAGCCCAGTGGCGGGTTAATGGGATGGTCATTGGGGTACAGCTTGGCAGAGACGTTTATTAATGTAATTTGTCAGTATTGTGAGGAATATTACAGCTGGAGACTGCAATGAATTGTAATTTTAGTGTTTAATGAGAAACGAGATTAATGCATGAAATACGATGAAATTTGCATATTTTTGAAGGTCTTAATGCATTTATTCCTATAATAATTTTTTTAAATCTGATGTGGCAAGCACAAAACCTCCCACCATACACTATTATTTTTACTACTATACAAATAGGTACTTACAAATATATTTTAATTATTTAGTCAACTGTAGAACTGTAGAAGATATAAATGATATATCACTATTGGCACTGTCACTCTGATACTGTCATCAATTAAATTTTTCGTTTTAATTGTTAATCTATCATGGTTCATATGGATAGCAAGATACTGAAGTTTTATACTCTAAATTATAAATAATACTTTAATTCCTAAAGTAGTACTATGACAGAACAATTTACAAAATGCTAAAAATTGTAGATAATAATATTTTTTAACCTTGCATTTAAAATAAAAAATATTGCGATAAATTAATTATTGATCAAAATATTTAAGAGAAGTACTACTTCCGGTTTGGGGAGTGCTTCCAAAAATAACTGGGTTCTTGAGATTTGTATAACGACATTATATACAAAATTTGGTTGTAAAATGTTTGTAAATTTTTGATTTATAAAAGACTGAAAAATGTTACGTACACACACATATAACTACACACGCACATACAGACATAGATATCATCTCAGAATTTCTATAGATATTTATACAGGTTGGTGGAGGTGAAATGCGACCATAGGGAACATACATGACAATCGAACTTTCATGCCAGGTATCTTGATATATTTTGTAGCAGTGTCACAAAACGAAATAATGTGAATTTGTGTGGCAAAAAGAGTAATCATTAACAGAAATAATAATAAAATCTAAAAGTG
Source organism: Agonum fuliginosum (assembly GCA_947534325.1). Lineage (NCBI taxonomy): Eukaryota > Metazoa > Arthropoda > Insecta > Coleoptera > Carabidae > Agonum > Agonum fuliginosum. The sequence goes on from OX384034.1 coordinate 6,452,236, forward strand.
CATGTAAACTTTCTCGTTCTGCTTGTACACATACATTATTATGCAAAGAAAATATTTTAATGAAAATAAAAATTTCAATAATATGGCAGCTACATTGACATTGACAGTACTTATTCCACGAATATCAAGATGCCTAGCATGATAAAACCATTGTCATATATTTCCCTATGTTCGCATTTCACCTCCACCAACCTGTATACCAAGTGAGATACATGAATATTTATTCAAGAGAAGAAAGTGTAAAACCCGAGCCCGGAGGGCGAGTGGGATAATTTCTTCAAGTGAATAAACAATAGTATCTCACGTGGATTATACAATATTTTATTCAATTTTGACGAAATTATTTAAAATACCTATATGAATTATAAATTTATTTTGACATAACAAAAAAAACTAATCAAAGTAGTCGTTTGTGGCAAGTTGTCATTGTTTTTATGCATTTTTGACGTAATAAAGACAGTTTGAAACGTCAGAGTGATTTAAAAATGTGTTAAGTGATTTAAAAAAAAATTCACTTGCGAATAAACACTTGTTTAAAGTTGTTGCTATGGAGTTAATAATAGCAGTTTATAACGTCAAAATTGAATAAAATATAAAACATGACATGTGCAAATTAGAATTTTATATATTTATAAAGCCGTATTTCATATCTTGATTCTCGAGCATTCACTTACAGAATTTATTATTTTATAAAACGTTGCTCGGGATAATAACAGATGATTACTTTGAAAACAAAAATAAACATCTCTTATTTCTGTACACGTGTAACATTTTCACCTAATTACGTAACAACACAAATGAAAATATCATGGAAAAATACGTAAAATAAATACAAAATAATTATATTTGAAATTCTCTTCTGAAATAAATTCTGTTTTTCAGGCACGTGTTTCGTCTCACAGAGACTTATATTGTGAAAGTGAAACACATTTCTTATCTCCGTTTTCGTTTTTTCTTTCTTTGGCGGAGTATTTTTACAACGGTGTTCAGGAAAATATCCGTGAGGATATTATCCATAAAGTTTAGTGTACAACGAAGGTTGACATAATTTCCAAGGAGAAAGCTTCAAGCTTCTGAAATCTTTTACTTTATAGCGGGTTTTTTAACGGAGTTCTGTAATATCTGTCGTAGAAATGCAAATATATGGACGCACTGGAATCACTAATATCAATTTTTAGTTTACAAGGTAAATAGGCTTCCGAGCGTTCAAAGGTCTATAGGTGAAATTTAGTTCGGGATAACGTGACAGTATGGAAACGTAAAAATTGAAATTTATGTTGTTTTGAACGGTTCCAAACCTACCTTCATATTTTGCTTTCAAAATGTTTTAAAGCCAATGTCTGCCGCTCAGTTTTTGACACTTTACTTTAACAATTCAATTTTTTTCACAAATTTCAACTGAAAATAGTAAAGTGCCACTCATTACGATGATTTTTTGGTATAAAAATAAATTAATAAAAAACCACACCAACAAGGAAATGCAAATTTAATGTACGGGTGCCCGAGATTAGTTGTTACGTGGCACATTACTGATACTGATAATGCAAAAGACTTAGTATCATCGTAACTTTTATTCTTTTTCGTAATTTTGGTTTGATGTCCTAGATAATTTAGACAATTTATTGGATTTATTTAATTTTTTTACTTTAGTTCCATGTTTATGAAATCACATTGTTTATTTAAAAATAATTGCGTGTTTCATCTCATATGCTTCATTTTGGTATTGGGGCAGAAAATTACGTACAAACGGGGCAGGTTGTTACGCGTTGGAGTTATTAGTTAGAAATTTTTATTATTTTCAGAACAACGACTTACTTAACAATGATAAAGCAACTTTTTCTCCTAAAATAATAATTATAGAACTTATCCAAAAGTTGCACCAAAAGTAAAGAAGATTACAACGTAATATAGAAAACTAATAATTTTTTACAGACACACCAGAAAAAATGTTCATGTTATTTAGAAAGAAATCAACATTGGAAACTGACTAATGAAAGTGATTCCATTGATTAAAATTAAAAACAAGTGATTAAAATGTTCAAGACGCTCTGTGTAACTTTTTTTGCTTCGTACCTACTCTGTAACAACCTACCCCCAGACCAAATTTGCAAAATTTTGAAAAACAACGATTTTAATCTACTTACTCGTACCATTACATTAGCTTCCAAAAAAATATCATATTGTGTAGCCAACAAGCTACTGTTTAAATTCTAACATTTCATTTTAATCGTTTCACCCAATAAAACGTTTTATCCAATACATTTTGCTATAAAATGTTAGCTATTGCTATATTGCTATAGAGCAAATTACTTATGTTACAGTTACATAAATTGGTAAGATATTGCAAATATAAGTTTTTGAAATTTAAGAAAATTTTAAGAGAATAGAAAATAAATAAAAATGACGACGCTTGTTGCAACATTTTGCACAAATGACACAATACAAAGAGAACTTTATTGGTTCATTGTTCTTTTTCTGACTTTTGTCAAATGGTCCATCTGTCCTACTATTAGGAGGATAGATGGATCATTTTTGTTGTTTATAAAATTATTATTTTTGTTTAAACAATACGTTTTTTCTTTAGTTCTTAGTACTCCAAACTTGTATAATACAATATTTTATTTTACATTAATTTTTTCCTAATTTATTTATTGGTAAATAAACAAAACAGGTTCCTGTATTTAAAATGTGGTCCATCTTTCCTCAACTTACCCTATGTGTTTAGTAATATAGTCCATTACTATTCAAAATTCGATACAAATCCATTACAATACAATTTCAAATTATCTCTAAATATCAACACTTTGACATTAGAGGTTAGAGATGCGTAACTTCTTGGTTACCATGTTTGAATGTTCAAGACTCCCACCCTCACCTTGTAGGGTGTAAATCACGAGCACGTAGGGATGTCGGGTGCACGCTGTGCGACTAAATGGTTACGCATGTCGATGAATTATTGACGATCAGGGTGAGATATTTTTTGCGGTTGTCGAAAGTCAGTGCGAGTTTCGAGGTTTCTGGGTGCGTGCGTGTTCGATGTATTGGGGTAATTTATTAGGATAATAAGATAAAGTTTTCCACACGCACAGCTTGGGCGCTGTTCTGGTTACAGATACAAAACATGATACGAAGCGAATTGGATTTATTGTCGGACATAGAACTCACATTGCTGCGTATAAATAATATGGTATTCAATGAGACTTTCTTGTGGAAACTGGCGATATACTATTCATAAGAAATGAATTTACCTATATAAGAGAGGAGCAATGTAGAATTTCATATTTTATAGCTTTGTATCCGTGAATGCTATTTATACTCGTATATTTAAAAAAAATTGTTTTACTTACATAAATACCAAAAATCATACAAATTTAATCGAACAATCTAATAGTAGGTATATTATACAACGACGCTATAATGGATGCTATTATTCTTGAAGATAAAGTTTACATAACGAGCGAGCAAAGCGAGCCAGGGTTTTAATCATCTGAAGGAGTAATAGCCATTATAGCGAGTTGTATACTGTACTTTATCTACAACTTATGACATATATTACGTACAAGATTTTAATAAAAGAAATACCAATTCGCAAAAAAACATTATTTCAAGAAAAAAATAAAACCGGCACAAAACCGGACCATATAATATAATGCAGTTGGCGTCCCTGTTTTAAAGATATAAATTCGAATCTTACAGAAACTATTCAAAATTAAATTAAATATATATATATATATATATATATATATATATATATATATATATATATATATATATATATATATATATATATATCTAAAAGTAAGTTTAATTTTTTCTATGACCTCCTTAAGGACTATTGACTAAAACTTGTTTGATTTGTTAAAATCCAAATCCATTGAGTTGTTATTATAAAATATAGTCACGAGAGAGTTAAAGATTAATACTTGATTTTAATGATCACGATATCCGATGATAATCTGTAAATACTGGCACGCAGCCAAGGAGGAGTTGAAAGGTCGATGGGCTGGAGCCCTCCCGAAATGTCTAAAAGTTTATTTAAAATCATTTAATTCTATTGAAATATTTTTTTTTTATTTAAATTGAAAAATTTATTAGGTATTCATTCGTCAAAAATGAAAATTTTATTACACTGATTTAGTTGCATTAAATATAAATTATTTAAATCACGCGTAAAAAAAAATTGACCAAAATTCCTATTTGAAGTACCTACCATGCAAGTAGCCCATTCTTGTCTTGTCTTGTCGTGCACTATTTAAAATTTGGGGATCACCTTGCTCTGCAAGAATAAAGCAAAGCCAATAGTAAATTTGCTAAAAAATATCTTTCTTAGCAAGGACAAGACAAGACATCACTGTATGCAATTAAAATGGAACTTCCTTTCCGTCAAAAGATATTGTCGTCTGAAAATTATTGGAGCAACTAAATTTCTAATCGATGCGGGTATCACAATCGCCCTTTCTCCCTTGCACTAGCTGCAAAGTTCCCAACTTTTCAGTGCAGCGATTGAGACATTTACGACGTCATTTTGTTGTAATGTTCGATGTTCAGATGTTCCGCGAGTTGTTTGTTTTGTTTGTCGTTTGTTTTGAAGGTTTTAAGTTATTATTTGGTTTAATGGATCTGTCATGGACGTGATTTGAATGAAGTTTGGGTTTGTTCGAACTCCAAATGGTTAAAATGCGAACTCGAGTTGAAATAATGACGCAACGAGGAAATTGTGTGTTGATGCGGTACTGACTTTTGTCTTCTTTGTGAATGTAGCTTTACAATTTGTGTCAGATTATCATATTTATATTTATATATCAGTTTGTTAGTGAAAATTTTCAATTAATGTAAAAGTTAACAAAATCGTGTTATTAATTTTGACTCAGATGATAAAAACTTGACTCTTCTCTAATGTAGGAGATTTAAAAAGCTACTTATCGATTTCATTTTCATCAACATTCAATACTATCTACAATATTAAATTAATATACGAATATAAGCAAATATTTGTCAAAATGTTCGAATTCAGAATACAAAAATCAACACAAAAATATTATTTCTCGCAGCATGTAGATATATGAAAAGACTTATCCGCTCTTTTGTTTGTTTGTCAACAAAAACAATCTAAAAAGATTTTTCATTGTTTTGCGTCGCTACATCTCACAATATCGCAGTAGTATTCGTATTTTTATTGTTCTCAATATTACTGATTCCATTCCGTTTCTCTCCATGCTAGTATGTAAATATCAGACAAACAATATACGTACATAAACCTATACGTTCTAAAATAATATTTACAATATAGTATTTTGTAATATTTAGAGGGCAGTTTTGGTGTAATTCCAATTTATTTATCCTTAAATCCGAACATTATTTTATTTCCATAGTTTTACAGGTTTAACTTTATTTCATTTCAATCAGACAAATAATATTTTCAAATTTTTTATTAAGAATTTGTATTTAAGCTGCCGCGTTTAATAGTATATTCAGTATCAAGAATGGTAAGGACAGTTTACCGATGGAAGACAATGTTTGGAGACTATGAGGTAAGCGAAGACTCCAATTTTGTCTGACATCGGTAATTCCTTAACGCTCATGATACTTATATCATTTTTTACTCAAGTGCAGTAAACAAAATCATTAAAATGTATTTTTTTAATATTTAATGTTGGCAATTTACTTACCGTTCAGTTTAAATTTACTTACCGTTCTGTTTAGTCTAACAACCGGTAAGAACAACATACCGTCTTGGAAATAGGCATAGTTGATTAAAAAAAACATTTGTGCAAAAAAGTATATTTATTGTAATTTTACATTTTAAAATAATGCAGGTTGTAGCTACAAATTCCACAGTTTAATAGCACAAAAATATCTCCTCTGGTGTAGTCTAACAACTAACAACCATGAGTATCCGTTGGTTAATAGCTGGTAATCGCACAAACGCTAAATATTGTAGTATGTTTCAATCTTCTATGAATTTGTCAGGTTTGCTTTTGTTGCAATGTAATATTTTTCACTTTGCCGGCCACGATGGTCGCGCGACTAACGTGACTAGACTCACTGTGGTCCGAGCGGGCAGCGAGGTTGTGGGTTCAAATCTCACTGAAGAGCATGGACGTTGTGATTGTCTAAAACATTGATTTATATAATGTATAATAATAATCTCATTCACATATGTTACTGGCTTATAGGCAAGGTACCTAAAGCCCGAGTGTCTGAGCGTTCTCTAGCGCCAGCACGCAGGTCTCTTCTGAGGAGTGTAGTTGTAACTGACCCGGTATAGAGAACTGTGCTACCCTCCACACATGTGATAGTAGTTAAGTGTCTGTATTATATTAGTTAGATGTTAGATAAGTTCGTAGTCCAAAAAATGTACTTGGAATTTTAATGACTTTATGGCTGGTAAACTTGTGTAGGGAAAGGTTTTCTACCTTGGGACAAAAATTTTTTGTTATATATTTTCTTGTGATGAGTTTATCGGAAAATGATTGTACATTAAAGAACAACTAACTTTTGTTTCCTCTTAAAAAAAAAATGTAGTTCCATGACGATTTCAGATGTCGGATTTTTGTTTAACAGTAAAACTGTGGTTGTAATTTATTAGAAAAAGAACATACCACCATTATAAATGTTTTTACGCGAAAGTAACATACAAACACTATAAGTCGGCTCCATCTTGCGGTATTTGGAGGCTTCAGTTTATGAAAGGACACGGAAACAAGAAACCTGAACAGTAGGGAGATAGCACGGCGTATCTCTGAAAAGCTGTCTCCAAGGACTTGATCTGGCAAACTTTAAGAAGTTGTGCGGTTTTTTTTCTCAACGTGATAGCCTACAACACTCGAGATGACAGCTTGCTTTTTGCAAATGTTTTTTATTCTCTATTCTGGAGTGCACGAGATATTGTTTATGATTATGAAAAGGTTTCTGAAACCTTTTAATGCTTTATTTTCTAATTTTGAATTCCTAATTAAATGAAAACGAAAATTAGTACCTCCCTATAGAAATTAATTTAAACTTTCTGAACAGATTTATATTACTGTAAAAGCAAAGAAAATGTTAAAATAAGGTTCATATAAATAAGTATACCAAAATGTTTATCAAGGAAATTTAGACTAAACTACCATTTTGTTTAATTTTAAAATTTTTTGTTAAATTTAAAGTAGGTAATGAAGCACAATTTAAATACATTTTTATAAATAATGGGTAATGTCAAAGAGGAAATGTTAACTATTTTTTTCGGTCGGTACCTACTAAAAGTTAGATTTTTGGATTTCACTTGGTTATTTGGAAATGAACAATTGCAGACTAAGCTTCTTTGCTGATCGTTGCTAATGGTGACGGTCTGAAAATATTTTCAGACCGCTGCTCATAAAATCTGTTTGAGTAATAATAAATAATTTATTAAGATTTAGTTATATTATAAATTCATATTAATATTACAATTATTTTCAATAAAAATTTATTATAAATATCAAATTTTCACATTCAAAATTTTAACTTTCGTAGATTATGATGATATAGATAAAAATTAAACAATTTCCGTTGATTGTTAATAAAAATCAATTAATTAATTTGCAGACTTCGATTGGTGTAGGTAATTGTTACTATACCTATACGCACGCACAAATGTGCATTCCTATTAATTTATTTTTACTTACTACGGAGTAATAAGGAAGTATTGTAATCCCGAAAAATTTCGGTTTTCAGATTTTGATGGAAATATCCGTTTTGACCTTCTCTGAATCCATTATGACTAGTTTCGTCGTGACGTCTGTACGTATGTATGTATGTCGCATAACTCAAATACGGTTAGACGTAGAAAGCTGAAATTTTGTATTTAGGACTGTTATAGCATCTAGTTGTGCACCTCCTATTTTTGGTTTCAATCTATAAACCGGAAGTAGTACTTTTTTAAAATATTTTGATAAATAATTAATTTTAGACAATTTTTTTTATTTTAAATGAAAGATTATGTGATTATTATCTACAATCGGTATTTTATAAATTTTTCTGTATCCTCTATCATTTAAGAATAATTAAAGTATATACTTATAATTTAGTATTTCGGTATCTTGTACTCCATGATCGTTTAACATTTGTTACTACGTAAAATTTAAATGATTATGACATGACAGTGACAATAGTAAAATAAGCTTTATATCTTCTTCTGCAGTTTAAATAAAATGACTAAAATATATTTGTGAGTATACTAGTATAATAAGTTAAAAGAATTTTTTATATTATTCTACATTTTAGTTATTAAGAAAAGTATGAACACACAAGGCGTACAAGGAAGTCATGTGGTGCCCACGTCAGATTTTTTAGTTTAGTTATGAGCATAAACACTGCATTTATAATTTAATTTTCTAGTGTAATAGCATAATTTAATTTTATAATGTAGTTGCTGCATAAACCCACAATAATTATTATGAATATAACTATTAGGCTCTCACCTCCAACGTCACAACAATGAACTATCAATATTGTGCTGTATTTATTTTCTGCACCCATCGATATCTATCTTCCGTAGAAGAACTGGTAAATAAAGAAAAAAAACTCATATCGCGTTGACAGTCAACATTTTATTCTACCATCGCAAGTTTATGTTTTTGCACAATTTCAATCGAATATAAATATCTTTCTGACATGTGAGTAGATAACGTATGAATTCATATTTATTTTTTCTGTTTGCAATCTCCTATCTTACACAGAAACATGTTTTTATTTATACATTCCGAAAAGGAAATTGAAACGATATTTAAAGTTGTGATATGTGAGCTTGGTTTTATTTCCTTCAGTTGATTTAAATCTTTATGTTTGTGTTTTTCAACATTTTAGTTTGCATGTCATGTTTACTGAAAATCGATGAACTAGCGGAGTTTTAACACATAAATTTGATATGGATCTTTGCAGTTCATCTAGTCCTGCACATATGCATTTTTTGTTTTTCTGGTGATAGGATTATTTAGTTTCTATGGAAATTATACTGTTTATTTCACTCAAATAAATAAATAAATAAAGTAGAATTAAGTACCTATACAGTAAATAAATTTTATCTACGCGATATGTAAATCCCGCAGGTAATATTACGAGAGAATAATAGTCATCATTCTGTCCGCTGCACCAATCAGAAAAGTACTATGCCTGAATTTATCTGTGCTAATTATAATTAATATCTAAAATCATTGCTAAACCAGGAAATTTAACAACATTTTTTCCTGTCATTTTACAATAAATGATTCTACAATCGCCTGCCGACCAAAAAATGAATGTAGGTACCTAAATGGTCAATGTCATAAATAAAATTGTTTTTCTATGCCAGGTGCTGAAAGTAGGTAGCCTTTTGCAGATTAAGGCTAAAAATTGATATTAGGACATTTAACCATTTTATATTTGAAAAAACTTATTTTCTAAATAATGTTATTACTACTATATTTATTATAAAAACGGTGATTTAATTTGAGGCCGTTGCTGTACAGGTTTAAGCATAGTTCTCTTCATGTGATGACGTACGAATCCGGAGTTCCGTGATTCAAGTCTCTCGGCCGGCAATGTGTGATTCTCGTTAAATTGTAAAACATGTTGCAATTAAGAGTCTCGTCTCCGTAACAAAATATTACGTGTTTAGATTTGTAGCAGTTTCTGCTTTACTCATTGCATATTATAAATTTGAAGGAAGAACAGGTACTAGATGTTTGTGAAAGAATTAATCTAGGTGTATGTCCAGTTAGAATTCTGAAAATATCTTTGAAATCAATATAAAAAATTAATGAAATAGTGAGTCAGATTTATTAGAAAATGTAGGTAACCTGGAATAAACCTAGTTGCATTTTACGTTTCGTATATGGTTATAAGTATTTATCAATATTATTTAAGTATAAAAAAATCCAGAAAATTAGTCAAATACCGCAGTATGTCACAGTGTACGTATTGCAAAGTTTCGTACGTACGTATGTCTATCTGACAGCTTCTGAAGTCAGCGCTATAGCGCTGCAATCTTAATCGAGATCGCCTATTCCAAATTAAAACCTTCATTCTCCCCTCACAATGCAACTTAACTTCTACCCGTATTCCTAACCTAGTTTCTAATATCACAAACCCGAGACGCTTATACTATCTCCAGTGAGCAGTCATAAGCACCTTACGAAACTAACACTACAAGTACACTACTCTGCATGTTTCCTGTACATAACCGGCCACTTTGAAACACCTTGCAACTCTCAAACGCCCTCAACATTGAATATCATCCTCGGTGCACGCTGCCGTAATGGCTTAATGTAAAGGTAAAGTTTTCATTGTAGTGGAGAGTTCTGTAATCGTTGTGAAGCACCCGGTAGAGGAATAAGGACGTCAGTGGGTTAGTGTTTGCTTCAATGGGAACACTGCAGTATTGGGAATGAGGCATTGATGGAGGGAAGAGATGGTCAATAACTAGGAGTAATTAAGTTGGTGCTAAAGAGGTTTGAGGTGGGTGGTGGGATTAGTTTATTTTGTGAGATAATTTTTAGATTTGCATCATGCGTCATGAAATACTCAATTTCCACTACATGACTTACTGATTACATAGAAATGGATAAAATAATAAATTACATAAAAACGGATAAGCCTTTGGTGTTATTCACCTCCTTTCCCCGCCTATAGCTGCTGCGCCCTGCTGCCGTACTTCTTGCCTTCACAACATCGTATACTACAGCATTGAGTGTTATGTGTCTATACCTATATATGGTCGAAGGATAATTGTCATCATTTAAGGTGATCCTCTACCCATGGCAGAAAACAGGCAAAAACATTTGATTCCGCACGCTATTCTATAGCGTTTATTGTTTTGTTACACATACAAATAACAAATAATTTAGTTTGAGGAGAAAAATAATTTTGGAACCCGTATTTGTAAAAAAACTGCAATATTTGTAAAAAAGAGGATATTCGCGCGCCACTGTACAGCTTTTATTAATACGTGACTTAACTTCAAATTTTAATATGTTGTCAACATAGCTTGGATCTGCGAAATAACCGATTGAATTTTTTCAATTCGTTTTACAATACAAGATTATTTTGTGTTCAAAAATTATCAAAATTCAAATTAACATATTTAGATTATAAAGCAAAATTTTAAAATTCTGCTTCGACAATTTTGTAGATTGTACTTTTATCTTTAACAATATCTTTAGATTATTATATTTAACAAAACAATAAATGCTGTTGAGTGACTCGTGAAATCCATGTTTTTGGCTTTTTTCTGGCGCGGTAGAGGATCGTTTTAAATCAAACTGCAGGAGCTGAAAATAAAAATATACTGTTAAAAATAAAAGAGAATAGCGCAGTGAATAAAATATTTAATTCTGAACACAGAGGTCTTGGGTTTATCTCCGGGTCAGATGAAATTTGATTCGAATCGGTAACCACCTCACTTTACACGTAATGTACGGTAATACTTGACTCATACATTTGAAGATAGGTGGATAGGATGTGGTGGCCCTGTGGTCCTGTACGGTCTCCTAGATATCTTGATCTAAATCCATTAGATTATTATTTTTGGTGTTATTTTAAATAATTTTGTTTCTTTATTTTACTAGTATTTTGTAATTGAAGATGATTACCTACTTCCTACTTCTATTGTTTGTGTTTAATAGGAAAGCGAATCCAGTGTAGTACTACAAAAAATGCTGCAGATAAACTACCCTTAATTTTAAGAATTTAAAAAAATTTATATAATTGATTCGTAATCAGCGTATCAAACAACACATATCATATCTTTAACGTATGTAGGTACTCGAAGTTATGAAACAGCCTTATAAAATTGAGAGTTAATTCTGTTATCATTAAAATGAAACAAAAATATTAATTTATATAACAATAACTGTTATGAAACAAGGTTGCAGTCAATTCAATTTTCAGTCAATTACAGAAATTCTTGAAATTACGTGATAACCTTCAGCTTTAATTTTTCTTGAACAATGATCAAAGAATATCAAATTAACAACAAACTACTAGCATCAAATCAAACACGCGCTGCAACGCACATGACCACCTCACTAAATTAATCCTTCTTTGACAAACAAACAAACACTCATCACTCTGTGCACTCTCAATCAATCAGCTCCTCACTACTTCACTATTGACTCCTCTTCATCATTCGCTCTGCCCTGACCATGATTGCAGCAACTCATCTGCTACCTATTACCTGGGCTTTCAATTCTGTGAGTCTATGATTCTGTGTGCCGTGCTCTGCCTATAAATTTCACCCGTCAACGGAGCGGATTATCACTGGAGCGGATAGTGCAGGGTGCAGACTGCAGGTTGCGTGGTTCATGTCCGGCACAAAAGCTGAAAGCTGAAAACTGAAAGCGATGACGCTGGTAGTTCTGCTGGTGGAATTGATTTAGCTTTTGAATGGTGGAAACAGAAGGGTAGGAATGTAAGGTTTATTTATATTGAATTGTTGATTGGTGTTGACGATGTGAGATAATGTCGCAAAAATCAACTATCTTTGATTGGATAACAATATAATATTAGATTCTACCGAGATTCTACTTTCGTTAGGTAATAATCACTTTATTTTCCTAGTTTGCGTTAGGTTATAAACTTAATTATTTCACGCAAGGACTTTATTTCACTGCTTATATTTAATAAAATGTTACACATATAAAACAACATTTATTGAAAAAATTATAGACCATATTGTAATGAAATTTTAATATAAAATGATTTTTACTTGTAATGTTACATTGTATAAATACTATGTCGTTTGTAGATTACAATTAAATCTCACTCGGGCATTTCAAGCTAACCATATTTGAGCATCTTAAATGTAGTCCTGGTTGCATAAATAATCTTTTTATATTTGGCATTCACAAAATTAACTTTGTGAAATGCAACTGAATATCGCTAAGGTTCACTTTGTGATACATGAGGTTGATATTGGCAGTATCAGATGACATTTGTCAAACGTCAAACCTTAGAACTGACAAATTTCAGTATAACCTCTAAATCTGTTTTGCTTAATTAATGAATATAGTAATAGAAAACATATAAGTTCAATATTTTCTATAATGTCAGCACTTTTCATCTAGAATAGTTCATTAATTACATAATTTTACAGTGACAGTTAAATAATGTCACCAACAAAAACGTTACACACATAAATTTCCTTAAGTCAACTTGTGTATATTGTGGCAGTTTAATTTAAATTTTAATATTAAAAAGACACCAAATAGAAAATATAGTGTAAAGAACTAATTTTATAAAACGGTTTTTTGCACTTGTCCTTTAGTAAACTCGCCCGAGAGCTCGTTTTACTATATTTGGACTCGTGCAAAAAAATCATGAGTCTTATAAAACTTGTTCTTTAATATACTATTACAGGTGAAAATGTCATTAAAAAATTTTAAATATAATTTTCTCATATGGATTCTAGATAACTACACAAATTTTTAAATAACTGTGAGTTATTGGAAAAGATACCTACATATTTTACCATTTATGTGGTAACCAGACGTCAACTAAACATCCATACCCAAGGTGTCACGGTTTTTAGTAAATAGAACATCACAGTTCACAGATGCTATTTTTGTACAGTTAAACTGTGTTACTTCAGCAATATAACTTTTGGAAAATTTAGCGGCTGTAACTTTACAACTGGAATGTTTATACCTGACTGAATTTGGTCCTTAAATTTAAATCACTTAGGTATCAGAATAGTTCATTAATTACATACTTTTACAGTGACAGTTAAATAATGTCACCAACAAAAACGTTACACACATAAATTTCCTTAAGTCAACTTGTGTATATTGTGGCAGTTTAATTTAAATTTTAATATTAAAAAGACACCAAATAGAAAATATAGTGTAAAGAACTAATTTTATAAAACGGACACTCGGTTATCCACGAGTCAAAATCCTTGAAAGTTTATTTTAAAAAACATTATAATTTAAATTATTTCCCTAAAATAGAAATATAAAATAAAAGTAAAGTTTCGATAAGCCCGCAATTTTCAAGCACAATTGCGGTTATAATCTCGTAGTAGGCACTTATATAGTTTCTTTTTGATAATCATACTAAATCGAATAAATTTTGCGCAAAAATTTCATATATCAAAATCAACTGAAAACTACGTTACTTCAATAGAAATGCAACAGTATAAATATAATCAACATTGAATCCTTCAACAACGTATGTTAAAGAGAAATGATAATTAAATGTTTCCATCAGGTTTCAGAGTTCTCTTTGTGTCATTTCCTACGAGAAAATAATAAAAAAGTATAGAGAGGAATTATAATTTCACAGATATCGATGAGAATGAGACATTTCATTGTTTCTACATTGTACTATTTATCCTTTTGTCAAGCGAGCATGATTATGACACAGTACAAAAAATTGATAACAGAAAATGTATTGATAGCTCCGGCATGTTTATGACACATCGATAATGAATAGATAAAATTGTGTTTTAGTTTGTGACATTTTACAGAAATTGAATGTTTGAATTTTAATTTAAATATCGGGTCAAATTAATTTGTTTACTGACATGTTCTAATCATTCTAAAATAAAGAATGAGTTTTCTCAAAAACCTATTTCCTGATAACAATATTTTTTATATTTTACATTTTAAGAACCTGGAAAAGTTATGATAACATTTTTGTGATAAATTCTATAATCTAAAGTAGTAGGTAGTTTACTTGATAGTCCAGAATGTTTTTCTCAAATATCTTATTACAATTTAATTGCAATTTTTATGTCACTTCTATGAACTACAAATTTAGGATTTTTTCCGAATTTCTAGAATACTCTCGATTTTACTATTTTTTTATTCCACTCTGTTTCCCACTACTACGGCTGCCCGATACCAACCCGAAACTCGTACTTTGCCGCATCCTAGCAATGTAATGTCATTTTAAAGTTGAAAAATACTGTAAAAGAGGTTTATAATCCTTGTTGAAATAAAATTTGGCCATTCTTGTACTGGCCACAAAACACTCGTTACGTTAGTAAATTTTACCTTTATTTTATGTTGGATTTTAAGATGCGCCCCTATTTAAAAAAATTATGATAATTAACACATCGGCAATATAACAAATCCGGTTAGATGTTAGATCTCTGAAAACATAAAAAATAACTGGTGGTATGAACGGATAAATTATTGACAAGAGTCAATATAACTAAAAATTTTTTAGTGTAACGGGAGGTTATATATCGGCTACATGAGATTTAAAAAATTAAATTATAATAGGAACCACTATTAAAAAAAATTATAATTTTAAATACGGTACCTATTACCTACTCAAGATATTTGGTTAGCATGGATATATGGATACCGTAATGTTCTCCAAAATTAATCCAAAATAATTTAAAAGTAAAAATTCACTTCTCCGTCTTTGAAGCCTACCTTAAAAAGGTTTAAAAGTCCATAATCAAACTCAATCCTTTTATCAGCACATCAAAGAAATCACAAAGTACATTACCAAAGTCATCAAGTTGAATCCAGTAAGATTTTAATCCTTCTCGAAAATCCTGTCGGTATGGAAATAATTAATCAACCTGCGTCAAGACTAAACCAATAATGCTGGTCCGAATCCCCCGCCTTGGGGAACTCCATACTTTGTCATTTGTATTGTCATCACGCGCCGGGCTCCATATTAATTAAAAACTCTGACAAAGAATTTTTAGCCCAGCATCAAATAACGAAACGTGAATAGTCCGTGACTGAAATTTAAAGTTTTCGTGGCAGTCACTCGGGGCGTTTTAATTACACGATTTGAATCAAAAGATGAACTCCGCTGAGAGCACGCGGAAGGAAGGATTATTGAAAGATGGAAGTTACAAGGCTTTGATGTTGGAGAGCTATTGACAAATATTCGACGAATCGTAATTTATATAATTTAAGCTTGAGTTTTACGCGACGAAAACAAGGTGAGATTGATTGTAGATACTCTAAAAAGTACTTAATTTGTCAATATAATATTCAAAGGAAACTTCAGAGTGATTGAATCAAAGCTTCGTGAATATATTGTAATAGTATTTTATACTAATACTCAACTTACTGGTTATTACGGAACTGAAGATATTTTCTTTCAAAATGATCAGTTTTAATTTCCAGGTCGTTTAATTAAATAGTTTGGCGTTTTGGGCCAACGTTTCCATACGAATTGTCATAAATTTCTTATTAATTTATAACTCTGTAAATGTACAAATAATTTTAATTTAATTTAATTCCATTCGTACACACTTGGCAAAATAAATTCCCCGTTACTTGCTATATTTGCCCATTAACATCCTATTAATATCCTAGCGATTGCTAATGTCCGCCCTTAGTAACATTATCTATTTTACATCCCAATGTTAGTAATTTGGTAATAATGTCCCAATTACGCATCCCATGTAATTCTCTGAGATGCTTGTAGTGAGTTTGTAATATTTGATCGTACTCAGGTTGTGGCTAGGATAGCCTTACCTAATACCACTTCAAGTACAAGAATAAGATTTTTTAAGCATCCCATGGACGATTCATGGCAAGTGGGTAGTTACTCAGATATCCATTACGGAATCTAAAATATGTGCATGAAATTGTGAATCGTCCTGTATAATATATAAATTGGTTTTTGTGAAATTAGTTATATGTCCAATTATAAAACAATTCTTATGGGGCCAAGGGTAAATAACAGAGTTCGTAATGTGACCGTCTTAGGTTCGAATTTCGAATTCAGTCAGCAAACAGTCGCAAACAGCAGGGTAGTTAATCTTCACAAATATCTCCCCTGTGGTGTACTATTCACTAACTGAAAATAGTTATTTGTTTATATAGGTAAAAAATAATACGGATTTACTACCGCAGCGACCGCAGCTAAGAGTTTCATTGACAAGGCGCAGCCGAGGCTATGAATCTAGCTTTGGCAGTAAATCTGTATTTTTGCCATGTTAAACACATTACTTTTTCGCTGATTGTTCTTAATTAATATAAATTTAGTAACGGTTGCTATACGTTTGTTACGCGATAGCCGGCGATAGCTGTAAATAAACTTTTTTGTTTTATTGAAATTTTGTTATTTCACATCACCATAGCAACAGTTACATTAAAAATAATTTTATTGCCTAGGCACTAAAAGTGACACTTCACAAACTGTCAGCTGTCAATAAAATATCACTTTTCCACTTTTTATGTAAATCGGCGGAAAAAATATGTATATTATAAATATAAGGCTATCATACGTAAGTTGTGTAAAATCGGCATACAAATAAACAATAATATGCTTCCACTAATACCTGATAACCTGATTTTTTTTAAATAACAAATAATCCATGTTCATTTTATTATAAAATATTACTCTTTACAATCTGCAATTAAAAATATACAATAAATTAAATTTAAATGCTTTGTTACTAAATATATAATTTAAATTGAAACATCAATCCAAAATATGTATAAGTATAATTCAAATTTCGAGGTAGTATTTGTTAAATAATATAAAACAATGCTGGATTTATTTAATAATTTACAGTAATTAATAATGTGACATTTAATTAAAATACACAATAATATCTACGTAAACTGGTTGCTGGTTGTATAAATTTTACAGTACGTTGAATACTTTCACAGCAACCTATCTCGCTGAAATAAATTGCACGTTGCCATACTTTTGGGTTTTATTTCTCCGTAAACAGTTTTATTTATCATTCAAGGAAAACATAAAATATACTTGACAATTTTTTCGTTCCTCAGAATAAGAAAAATTGTTCAACATGCATATACCTGCCTACTTCGCCTCCGAAGTTCGAAGTGAAATATATTCGTTTTCGCCTGCCTCTGCCAGCAACATATGATACTAGAGTAATATATTCTCCGAAAAATTGGAAAACACAAAAGAGTAGAATCTAGAATGAAAGAGATACGTGATGAAAAATATTCAATTTATTTTTAATACATATCATTTTCGCAGAATTCTGGCAGCGAAGAAAAGTTTACTCATTATTTTCGCTGATACTATGTAAATTTCGCTTTATTAAAAAACAAGACGTGTCACATTTGGATTTGCGAAAATATTTCTCACAAAAATTTTTGCCTACACATTTTTTTCGTTTAATAAATATGTCATAATACCATGGTCGAATACAAACAAATGTATTTTTTTTTAGGCAGTAAGTGTTATTTGCTGTTTACATACGAGCACATACGAGTTAATGTTGTATTCGTACTTACATTATGTAAATGTATTAAAAACAAAAAGCAGGCTATTGCCGTTCGCACATAAATATTGTAGACTGAGGAGATGATCTATCATGCAAGAGCAGCAAAGACTTTCTGCTTCAAATGCACAAACTATTTGTTGTATGATTCAATTTTTCAGTTTTCGAGTCTATTCGTATTAGTACAGCAGCATAATGTAGATTGGCATACTTCGTAAGATTTTTTACGTCACTTGGGGGAGGAAAGCAGCGTTTTCCTCTTGCTAATGGAGGGAGGGAAGCGAGTTTTCCCTCCCGCGCGGGAGGAAAGCAAGTGCGTTCCTCCCGAGCGGGAGGAAAACACTGTTTTCTTCCCTCTAATGGCCGGAGGGAAACATTGTTTTCCTCCCGCTTGAAAGAAAGGTGATTTCGAGACCCTCGTGACGTATAATTTTGTGTGTCCCACGGGAGGGAAGGCTATTCCTCCCTTGGGCGAAGCCGGCGCCCTCGCTCGGGCCGCCGCTTCGCCCGCGGGAGTAATAGCACGCTTCCCTCCCTAGGTGCACAAAATACTATTGTGAAGGGGGAGAATAACTATGTGGGATCCCTTGCTTATATGGTAGATACTAAACATTGATGTAGTACCGGGTATAACTAAAACTAGGTTTTTGATTATAAATTTAAAAGGAAAGGGTCAAGAGAATATAATTTCATAATAAATTTTAATATCAGAATATAACAAAATTTGAATGATTTCTTATGTTATTGGGAACGACAGGTTGACTAATGGACCTTTTTCTAAATTGTTGAGGCTGAGTTGCTGAGTAAGTTCTAAATATTATATTGATAATTTAATATAAGTACCTTTATAATATTTTCGCGCTTATTATATTTTTGTCTCATTATTTTTAATATCGTATATTTGCAATAGTAGTTTATGATACACATGTAAGTAAAGTTATTCTTTTTACAAGTATTGCCCTTCGCTTGTATTCTGAGAGTAACAAGTTTTAAAAAGACAATACGTAAGTTTCATACTCTATTTTTGTAACATATCAAGCAAAAATAAATCTTTATGCGTGCTGAGGCCGGTAGCCAGTCAAAGCACCTAAAGCCATTTTTGCTCCGAATAACATAAACGATTTTATTTTTAAACAGTCTAAACAAGTTAGAAAAGAAAAAGAATAATATAAGATAAATATTAAAAATCAGATTGATGATGAGGTAGAATCGTGATATATTGGAAATATGATTGTTAAGGTTGCGATGAAAAACAAAAACAACGTGAATGTCATTGTCGCTTCTCGCGTCGGTGTAAATTTCTCCAATAATTTCAACAAAATTCTGTACAATCAAGTCAGAATTTGACTTACAATGTACTCCGCCTAAAACTCTTGAAGCGGCAAGAACGATAGTAGCAACTTTATATGCCTCATCAGATAAAGTTATACTTACACCTTTTCAATAAAGTCACCTAAGTTGTCAATTATGTGACATATGAAAACAAAATAATATAAATTTATTCTGAAAGATTTGTGTTTTTATTAAAATATTCGCATTACATTCGTTCACTGTTGTAATAAAAATAAATTAAATTTTTTTATTACACAGATATTATAAACCATTCAAAAAGGATATTAATATGTATTGAACAGTTTACAAAAAAACAATAGCTTTACGTGCTGTTGACAGTTTCATAATGTCAACTTTTTATGTGACATGTCGCAAAAATAAGATATTACGGTGCTTTGTAAAAACAGTCATTGAAATGTTATTGTCAGAAAAAGCCAATTTTGTTCAATCTTTTTAAAGCTCTCTACATCTTGTTCTCGTTACATGCAATTACAAGTACAAATTACAAGCACATACCAAAATGCATTTACTATGTCAACAATTACATAATCAAAAGTGCAAATAAAGACATTATCCGTTTTTAATCACACGACTTCTTAACTTGTCTTTAGTGTAATGGCAGATAATGTCTCTGACCCGCATATTCAAATGATTTCCCCCTCATTAATGCAAATATAACGTCGTGATTGTGATTACGAAACGGTCGCCAGCGACTTAGAGACGAGAGGAAACTGCGAGTATTGTTTCCACACCGTTTTCCGTTCATTGATGGCGATTTTGCTGATGGTTCTAAGATGATGTGCTTCATTTTTCCGCACCGGTGCTTGCTACAACATTGTGCAATCAGATAATTATCAGATGTGCTTTTGTTTGATTCAAGGTTTTATTACTCGTATTAGTAGCTGAGGCGGGAATAGTTGTACATGTACAGAGAACGAAATTGAAAAGCAAATTTGTATCAAAATTCTTAGAACATTTTACGTTGCACTCTTCTATAAACTAACATAAACTCTTGGTTAATTTAAGATATCTTTTTTTAAATTGATTTCAAATTCCTTTAAACTGAGATTGCAACATAATTATATTCATTAGGTACTGTTTTTCAGATATCCCAAAATTGAATTACAAATAAACGTAATACGAGATATGTGCATGCATAAAATAGCAGAAAATTTTCTGAAATTACTTGGAAAATTATTTATTTTATTTATTTTGAAAGAGGCGGATCTAGACAATGTGTAATGGAGATCTCATAGAATGTAAGAAATAAATGATAATTTTATATTTATATTAAAATCATATTATCAACATAAAAACAAATTTGGTATCACTGATTGAAATTAAAATCAAATAATATTTTTAACATAATATTCATATGCGAGGAATAAATTAAACTTGTCGAAACCTTCTTTACTCTAATAAACTAGGATTTGCAAGTCCAGTACAGCTTTTATTTATAAATGAATCAACTTTAAATTTGAATATGTTTGTGAACAAAGCTTGGATCTGCGAAATATCCGATCGAATTTTTAAAATTCGTTTTAAAATAGAAGATATTTGTGTTAAAAAATAACAAAAATTGTCAAAATTTAAAATTTTGTACCGACCATTTTGTAGACTGTACTTTTATCTTCAACAATATCTGTAGATTATTCTTTTATTTTCAACAATATCTTTAGATTATTATATCTAACAAAACAATAAACACTGTGGAGTGGTGCGCGAAATCCATGTTTTTGGCTGTTTTATTTTCATTCATTTTACAAAAGTTAATTTTAAAATGTTGTGTTTTTATGATAAAACACTGTTTTATGCAAAATTAAAACAAGATTAAATTAAAGATTACATATAAAAAACATAATTAAACAAGTTGTAAGATAACGTGATAATAATCGGAATTTTTGCAATGTTTTTATTTCAAAACATTACAATACATATATTTAATTATTATGGTTTTGTTTTAAATGTTTAGTGTTGTATACTTTGTACAAATGTCCGGTTTAAAATACATTTAATAATTGCATGATTATAGCAAACAGGACTAAACTTGAGCCTACGGAACTGTGTAATAATATCAGATACTATTACAAATTAATTATTTGTTTCTTGTTAATTAAAATTAATTCTAATTACTGACAAATAACAGGAAATCCTTTTCATTAACCAATATTCTAATTGTGTATGTTAATTACTCAAGCCGCCTGTTTACTGTTTCTTTCATTAATTTTACTTTCGATACGCTTCCAATTATATGCTAAACAGTGATTTATTATAACAGTTAATGAAGAAATATGAAATATTTATAACGGAAACGGAAAGTTTATCTGTCGTAAAACAGAAATCGTGAGTAAAATTTTCGGTATTATACCTGCACGCAGCACTTTTAATTTTGAAACAATGGGGTAATGAGAATTAATTATTACTTGGAATATTTATTATTAAAATGAAAATAATGCTTCCTTTATTATAACTCGGAAGTAAAAGTAAATTTCTGCGGGTTTATTTATTCTGGAAATTACGCCTATTTAACGAAGTACAAAGTAATTAAATGCAAAATAATTGCGGTGTGTTGTAGGTATTATAATTGGTAATTCATAATTAATTGCAATGTAATTGTTATAAATAATGATTATAATGTAGTAATACATATAAATTGAGGTTATTGTTTTATGTAGTTTGCTTTTTAATTTAAATTAAAGCTGTTGGTTGTATATATTGTTTAGAGAAAAAAAATATACAAAATGTACCATAACTTGAGGTACTTATTAGAATGGTACCTATATAGAATTTGACGTATGTATCACGAAACAAAATATTACTATATTACTTTGTAAAGGCTCATTCCCACTGCTTATCATAGTCATAGTTTTTAACATAAGTTTCTGTCTTAATCATAAACATGCGCTGACCATTCCCATCACAATATAAATTATGTTTATGACAATGTCATGACAGTTAATTCAATATACCTGTAAATATATTTTATTTATAATTTGTGTCTCAAACTCGACTTAAACCCGAGCTTAAACCTATTTATAAGTAATGAAGAAACATTTTTATTTATATTTACCTTGCTTTAATTTTTCTGTAGCAATATTAATATAATTTTTTGACATAAGAAGATCATAATCTGTTTGACAACTGCTTTAAAAAGAGACAGGTATATAAATATATCGCTACCTCATAAAATAATTACTATGATTATAACAAAAATTTGAAGTTTGCATAGTTTTGTGATTGTGTTTAAAGCCTGAAAACTAACACTAAAACAAGCACTGGGAATGTTTACACGTAATTCGGTCTACCAAACTGTGTAAAACTATGACAACTAACAAAAACTATGACTATGATAAGCAGTGGGAATGAGCCTTAACTATTTAATAACTATGTTTGCATAATACAATAATTGAATTTAGTTTCAAGTGGCCGGTAACATAGTAACTCTGTCTTTATTCAAAATAAAATAGTATTCAGTACCCATATTTATAGGAATTTCAAAAAATCTTTTTGTTCCAGAATCAGTACATTCAATACTACCTATACAATTTTACAATATGTACTTACCTTAAGTCAGGGTACATCCTGTATAAATGAATGAACAGGTTACCGGTTTATTTTTTCAAGATAAAATATTAAAACCGGAACAAAACTGAACCCTATAAGCACAGTGAACCGCGAACCGAACCTAAACCGTTATTTTATGCAGTTCGGGTTCCTGATATAAAATGTTATACTTTTGCTATGTTGCTGATTAACTTTTCTTGTTTCAGGTGAGTTTCAGCTTCAGTTACTCTTTCTTAAATATTCTTCAAGGTACGTAATATCATATTTTTATACAAAGATGCATCTGTCAACCTAAAAACATAAATGAATTATTAATAAGAAATTGCATGTTAATTCCATTTGAGTCATATTACATCGAATTTAAATGAATCTGATTTCACTTTTACTTCGATTAGTTTTTATGTACGTATGAATGAAGTGATTAACCTAGATATAGATTGTAGATGTTCTAAGATCTACACCCGATGAAGCGATAACATGTGTATAATCATTTCATTATGTTCAATGAATTGAAAATTTCCAAGTACCTATAGTCCAGTCAGGAGAGGTTTTGACTGAAGACTAATACATAACCAAATGAAATTTGGCATGTGAGTAGTTAAGAACATACAGAAACAAAAAAAAAATTCGCTCCACCTCGGTATGCTCCGCTTCCTACAAAAATTTTCAGTTGAAACTCAAAATTTTCTTGTAACGCATTTTCCTCGAAAATTATCAAAGATTTTGAAAAACTGTTTTGACAGGATGACAGCTGAGGAAATTTGCTATCAAAATGGTCTTTGAAAATTTTTCATAAGTAGCACCGTGTAGGCACCAGCCGTTTAATATTCGAATGACTTGAGAATTTTCTGTATAGTAGGCGGTACATCGCGAATGACGTAATAAATTCGCCGCTACAGAATGAATGCGGTATAACTTCGTTAAAGAACATCATTTTGTAAAGATAAAAATTGCATTTTGTTCGTCGAGGCTTCCACTTTCAATTGCACTAATAACATTTGAATTTCCGACCCCGTTTATACCGAGAAACTTGCTTTTTAAAGAATCATAACTCAGTATTAGAAGACGTTCAAAGAATTTTCAATATTTTCAATATCTATGAATGAAATTGTAAACTCGTAGAGGATTATCTTCATCAAATCATCCCCAATCACATGCAACTATTTGGAGGGTTGTGTGTTGTACGTCCGAAAAAAAAACTGGTTTTCGCTATCTCATAGATTTCTTTATTTATCGCGGGCACGAGCATTTTTGAAAATAGACCACTTTTTGGCCCCGTTAATTGATTTTTAATGAGCTTATCGTTAAGTACAAATCCTAATCAACAAGATTCTGTAATTTGTTTCATCAATTGTACTACTACGTACATGTAACAGATGTTTTCCTAAAAAAAGATCATAACCTATAAATAAAGAAGGTAGCGAAAACCAGTTTTCTTTTCGGACGTACAACACACAACCCTCCAAATAGTTGCATGTGATTGGGGATGATTTGGTGAAGATAATCCTCTACGAGTTTACAATTTCATTCATAGATATTGAAAATATTGAGAATTCTTTAATACTGAGTTATGATTCTTTAAAAAGCAAGTTTCTCGGTATAAACGGGGTCGGAAATTCAAATGTTATTAGTGCTATTGAAAGTGGAAGCCTCGACGAATAAAATGCAATTTTTATCTTCACAAAATGATGTTCTTTAACGAAGTTATACCACATTCATTCTGTAGCGGCGAATTTATTACGTCATTCGCAATGTAGCGCCTACTATACAGAAAATTCTCAAGTCATTCGAATATTAAACGGCTGGTGCCTACACGGTGCTACTTATGAAAAATTTTCAAATACCATTTTGATAGCAAATTTCCTCAGCTGTCATCCTGTCAAAACAGTTTTTCAAAATCTTTGATAGTTTTCGAGAAAAATGCGTTACAAGAAAATTTTGAGTTTCAACTGAAAATTTTTGTGGGAAGCGGAGCATACCGAGGTGGAGCGAATTTTTTTTTTGTTTCTGTATGTTCTTAACTACTCACATGCCAAATTTCATTTGGTTATGTATTAGTCTTGGGTTTCAGTAAATTTTTGACTCTCCTGACTGGACTACTACGTAAAATAAGAGTTAGAAAGTGTAATTATTGATGAAATGTAAGTACCATACAACGCACGGTACAATTAGATGATTATAAGTTTTTTATATTATTCGACACTACCTATTTTTTACAATGTGCCATGTAGAATAATTTTAAAAATTTGTATGTTTATATTAATATTTTTATAGTACAAAATAAGAATTGTTTTTCATTTAAGGAAGTAAAAGGATTATAGATTGCAAATAAAATTTTATAATCAAATTCAAGAATTTAAATTTCTGAAATAATTAACAAGTTGCCAAAATTATTTAAAAATGTATCACAAATATGCTCGACTAAATATTTTGGTGCAATTATTATTAACAGTGTTGCAAGGAAATATTTGCATAAATTTCTTCGTTATATTTAAATTTAGATTTATGAATATTTATACTTTATTTATGCGCACATAATTTTATAATATCAAATTCATATTTATATTTTGTTTGTGTGTAATGCTCCTGCATTTTAAAATATCAGATTTCATTTTATATTCAATTTTTAATTTATTTGACTGGAATGAAACGTGATATAATTTCAACTCAAATTTAAAGTTCAATGAGTAAAAAATATAATAAAATATCACTTTCATAATTGTGATTAATGTTCCATGTAATATATTTGGTAGGTTCAATAAAAGAAAAAATTGTAATTTTCGAGCATGTTATAATAATTAATTCATTCAATGTCATTTTAATCTTTTAGTGAAAGTAATATAAACTGGTTCTGAATTTACAAAAAGTGGCCAGCAAAAAATTGATGATTATTTAACTAATGCTCATCAAAGGAAGAACAAAAACTTATTAGATATTTTTTGTTAATGTTATTTCAAATTAAAATGTTTGTAGCTAATTCTAGTTCTAACATTTTATTGTGAACAATTATTTTAAAATTTAGATTTATTATCGCCATACATTAGATATTTAAGTGTGGTATGGTATTAAAACCGAGCGATGTACAAATTCCTACGCACGTCTAGGGATAATGTATTTAATTTTTGGGCTGCATACCTATTTATTAAAAATATAAAATTTCTATAAATTTTACTTGTTCATCACTTGACATTTGCTCAAAAATTGGGGTGAAGTTGGCTTCCGTATTTTACATTTAATTTTTGTGAAAAACTGAGGTAAATTAATGATTTCTTTCAAACATTGTCAATTTTTTCCAATTTTACAGTTAATAAACTTGCCCAAGTTGAATTTTGTAGCTATGTATTATATAATTATGATTTAACCTAAATGTTCGAATTATTTTAAATGAAATTTTACATTTTAATGTTGCTAAATTCGGGGTCGTGTCGTAGAAAAAGTATGGTATGTGACTCGTTTATAAACACTCTAGATACTCGTTTTTTATACACTCGCTGCGCTCGTTCCTAAAAATTCGTGACTAAAATGACGTTTATGAAATTTGATACATAATATACGAGTACTATTAAACTTTATTGAATAATAAATTGTGGTAGCGTTTTTGTATGCAGGGCCGGCAGAACAGGTGGGTAGTACTACCCACCTGAAAAATGTAACGGTGGGTAAGTACCCACCTGGGAATTTTATTAAATTAAATAAATTTGTTTTAATCTGTTTGTTTGAAAGGAAAAAGTTTGTTTAAAAGAGATTATAAAAGAGTTGTTAAATAAAATAATAATTTTATATCGTTAATACGTTTTTTTGAAAAAATGTAATGTTTACAGAAATTGTATGAAAACTCTCGCCTCCCCCTCCTACCCCACTCCCCCTTTCCATCACCCTTCTCCTTACTACTACCCACCTGAACTGAACACGTTTCGCCGGCCCTGTTTGTATGCTCTCTTTATTATTGCAAAACAACATTTTTTGAATAACCTATAAAAGCTAAATTATTTCGAGTTACTTTACCTAACCGCTATTTAGTAAAATCGCAACTAGACCTTAGAAACCAAAGATTTGTTATTTTTATATTTAGGTACACTTTAGAAGGTCAAAAAATATTTTTGTACGACCACTACAACTGTAAATGAGCATTATTGTACAATCCATATATTAATATGTAAGCTTGTCCTTACGCACGGCCGTGCGTAAAGTAGTACGATCACACGATTAGGTAATTTATGTTTTATTTTGATGTCAAGCAACTCTGTTAATACATTTTGCACACCGCCTGATGTTACCGAGTTAACAATAATCATCTACTGATAAAATCCCGTGAAAAATATAAAATTATGTACCAAAAAATTATGGATAATAATTATAGTATTATAAATAATATAAAAAATAGAACAAAATTTTTATCAAATATAAATGAACATGGTCGTGATCGTAGAAAAAGTATAGTATAGGTACCTATACAACTTGAGTTGTAAAGTCGTAAACTTAACTCGAAAAATTACACAGTTGCCTACGGCTCTTGTGTAACTTTTTCACTCGTGCGTAATAAGCTTTTTACAACTCTTGTTATGTAATATTTATTGTTTTAGGTACCTAGATACTAATATAAATATAGCTGTTTTTCCAGAATGAGACTAGTTAGATTTGTCTAATCAATACGGAAGTTCCTAAATAAACGTAGGGTCATCTTATTTTAAAATTTTAATGCAGTGGTATTATTTCTCGAATTATTTAATTAATAAATTATACTGTCTTGTACCTTGTTTTGGGCTTGAACTTGTAATTTAATAAGCGCAATGTAGCTGTAGGTATATCAACAAAAACAAACACTACAACTATTACACGTACAAAGTCATTGTCACTTCACCGCAGTAAACGACGCCAACAATAATTCCCTAGAAATTAGCAACAACCACTACTACTACCCGTGAAACGGCGAAGCAAATATCTTCATAGCACATAATAGAGTCAAAGCAATTAGTTGTGTCCAGTATCACACTGGTGTAGAGCGGTTCAGGTAGACCACGCCAACCTCGAATTATTTCCATATGACGCGTTCGCCAATTCCTCGGTACCGATGAAAATTTACTGGACGGACGTGATGGTGTGGCTTACAGATGAAAATGGAATATTGGATATTGGATGGTGAGATGTATTGGGAACATGCCACAGTGTCGACAAGTCATAGTTCCGACAAGCCACAGCATCTAAAAGTCATAGCGTATAAATGTCATAGCATCGACAATTACCCCCACTCTTGAGTTCATAGCGTTTAACTGTTAAACAGTCATAGCGTATAAATGTCATAGTGCCGACACTTACCCCCACTCCTGAGTTCATAGCGTATAACAGTTTTAAAAGTCATAGCGTATAAATGTCATAGAATCGAATAAATGCCACACCACGGAGTTCTGTTGGACTCAATTAGGGTTTTGTTAGTATTGATTAGTTTATTTAAAAATAACGGAGTTCTGTTGGACTCAATTAGGGTTTTGTTAGTATTGATTAGTTTATTTTTTTAAAAAACGGAGTTCTGTTGGACTCAATTAGGGTTTTGTTAGTATTGATTAGTTTATTTTAAAAAAACAGAGATCTGTTGGACTCAAATAGGGTTTTGTTAGTATTGATTAGTTTGGGTACAAATGTGCAAATCGAAGTGTGAAAATTGATATATGGGTAGCTGGCCATTGTGGTGGGGGAACTTTTATACGCTGTGGTTTTTCGGACGTGTGGTTATTAGGCGGTATGGTTTTTATACGCTATGACTTTTAAAACTGTTATACGCTATGAACTCAGGAGTGGGAGTAAGTGTCGGCACTATGACATTTATACGCTATGACTGTTTAACAGTTAAACGCTATGAACTCAGGAGTGGGGGTAATTGTCGATGCTATGACATTTATACGCTATGACTTTTAGATGCTGTGGCTTGTCGGAACTATGACTTGTCGACACTCTGATATGTACTCGATGTATTCACATTCAGGTAGGGTAGGTTCAATTAATACTGTAATGGCCAAATGCATATAAGCGAAATTTCTTAAATTGAAAGGAAACTATAATTGTTGTGTGTACGACGATCTCATTTTTTCTTGGTCAATAATTTGAACAATTACGAATTAGAACAATGTTTTGAAACAATCGATTGAAAATAAACTTGAGATCAATTTATTGATCAATAAGTTGAATCGTGTGAAACAGACAGAAGACATACAGTAAAACGGAGTAACTGTTTGGTACTCGCAACCTACTTTGGCACCTAATATAATTTTTTTGTTCCTTAGTTTGCATTCTGTGTTCGTTTTTGAAGTTAAAGTTTACTTCGTACACATCAGCTCTAGCTAAAAATGCCACGACAGTACCAAAAAAAGCTGGGAGGCGCACATATAAAAATTATACAGGAGATGCGTTGAAGGAAGCACTCGCCGCCATTCGAAGGTGCATGTTTCAAGTACAGACTGGCAAAAGGTGGAAAATATGACATGTAATCCTTCAGAAAAGATGATGGGTGAAGTATTCCTACCCAAACGTAATTAAAATAAATCTGTATGATTCAAACATAATCCTGAAGCCTTTTTATTTTATATTTTAAAATTAATTGTGCTTGTTATCGATAAAAAAACGTTCTAAAAGTTTAATATTTATTTTGAACCACTTAGAATAAAGATATTTTTAACCGAAAAAGCAGCATGTAGAACGAACGTTACAGAATTTTTTCCATGCCAAAGCCGATCATAAACAGCTCCTAATTTCGAGCAGATTCAATTTATATGCACTGCCAAAGTACTCCCAAAATTCTGCCTACTTTGGCACCTTAGAAACAATTTTTTTTCTGATATCCTCCAAAAATTTTTATGCGTAATAAAAGTACCTAACTTAATCCCTTTATCAAAAATTTAATATGACAACAGTTACGCGCCGAAAATTTTTAAAACTGGTTAAAACCTGTCAAAGTAACCCCGTTTTACGGTACTGTTCTTTTGTATCAGGGTTTCTGCGAAAATGATGACTTTGAGCTTTGATTTTTACGCGGTATTTGAAAGAGCTATCCTAAATAATTTTTATCTAGCGTTCTATAAACAATTTTGAGGCAGCAAAAATGTATTTAAAACGGCCGATCTTGGATAACTGATGATAACTCCTGGAAAAAAATTATTTTTGATTCTATTGCTAAACTTTTTTTGAAACTTTGAATCTATTGGGACGTCATTCTATTATGAAATTTCATTACTTCGACAAAATTGCCTTTGCTAATATTTATTCTATTGTGAAATTTCATATATAAATATTTGAAACGGGTTCGAATCGTCCTCATTAATTTTTTGTACAAATATTAAACATCGTGTAAAATTATAATCAAAATTGAGAATTAGGAACTCACACAAGGGTAATTGAAAGAGTAATTGTCTTTTTTTTAGTTACAAAAAATTACAGACCTGCAACGAATATTAGGTACCTAACTATTCGGTATCCTGCCTAATCGACAAGTTTTTTTATTATTGAACCGATCACTTTTTGGCCGAATACAGAAAAGTTTGATGTCACGTAACATACAATACTTGCACTGCGATTGCCTTTAATGGTCTCCAGCAAGTAGGTACTTCATTTAGATATTTCACAAAAAATATATGTTTTTATAAGTTATTATTAATAAAAATACAAATAATGTCAAAAACTCTATTTTGTAATTTTGTTAAAAATAAAAAAGAATAAACTGATAGTTATTAAAATTAAATAGCGGCAAATTGTGGAGCAAAAAAGTTTCTCTGCATTCAAAGCAGCCTCGTCAATCCTTGTAAGTTTATCATTTTGGCACCAAAAGGGTGTAGAATATTCGCCGAATATTCGGTTATTCGCCAGACAGTCCTGCATAATTATTCGGTATTCTGCACATTTACTATTCGGTGCATAATAGTAGAATAAAATATTTTTTTTCCTCTTATTGATCACTGATCATGATCAGTTAACAATTCAGTAAAAGTTCCTTCTTTAGTACAATGTGCAATATTCAAAGTGAGAAAGTTCTCGGTGAGAATCCACCCACACTCGTCCATCGATTGCTCGATGTGAATTTACGGCGTAGTGTAAGCAATTTGTTCTTCATTAGGGGGTCATATATCCGTTTCCGTTCATGTGTGCGTGTGTGTTGTGTGGTGTGCACATTTCCCGAATGGAAGAAGAAACCGTTTGTTTCTGTTCCATAGCACACACGATCGAATTTATTGTGGGGATTCTTTATTTTATTTTTTATTGATTTTATTTATTGATTAGAGTGTAGAGGTAAATAAAGAACCGGTTGTGAAATTGAGAGAGAACTTCAATTAGGAGATTAAGTCTACGTACCAGGAAAAATGGAAACAATTAAAAAATTACTATAAATTTTAAACTTAATGAGAGAAAACGTTTCTGTGTCTAAATACAGCAACATCTCAGCGGTACATCACAAATGTCGCGCAACTTAGAATAGCTGTGACGACACAAGGGCAACCCCACCGTAGTATCACTACCAATTAATAAAAATTAATAAATGTAACGAATTTCACAGTACATCTCAGAACCCACAAGACAGAGCACTGTCACAGACAGCTGTTTCGACCAATTAAGTTATTAATTTAAACTTAATGTTTGACCAAATTCAGCATTCTTTTAAAAACTGATGAAGCATCTTCATATTTTGTATTCCTTTATTGTTTTATAACCGGGAGTTTCCTAAAACAGGCACATCCCCCAAAAATTGTATTTTTTAGTCAATTACATTTATATTACAGATTTATGAATCACATTCAAAGGCGCATGAAACTACATAAATAATGAATTTTTAATACCTTATCTTTATCCGGAAGTGACATCAACTTCCTTATTATAAATGGAACACCCCGTATATTTTTTTAAAGATTTTGATCCTACATAAAATTCTGAATACAACCATGTATAATATGCTACTTTTTCGTAGTAGATTTTTAAGTAAAATAATAATATAATTTAGATTAGACGAATTTTCTACTTTACCGCCCGTGCATGCGTTTTCTACTGTACCGCCCGAAGGGGGTAAATCAAATGTTTCTGCCATGGTAACCAAGTTGGAAACAAACAATTTTGATACAGACAAGAAGTAACGCCGACTTCGTCGAATGATAAAATTGGTTAATGCATTAAGCGGCAAGAGGAAAGGGCATGAGTTAGGAAATACTCATATAGGTAGTTGTTATTTGTATTTATTTCCTAAATTAATACAAATAACAACTACCTATTATAGGTACGGGTATTCTCCTAACTATCTCATGCCCTTTCATCTTGCCGCTTAATCCAATAACCAATTTTATCAATTTTGATACAGTTGTGCGCAAGTAATTTTAAAAGAAAATAAAGATAAAGCTTGAATTACATTATACTTTTTTCGGCCAGAAAAAAGAACTTTCTTTAGATACTTAATTCGGCTAGAATCTAGTTTTAAAATTTGTTCTTGTACTGACATATTTATCGACCAATACTGCCAACTGAAAATTTAAAAAAATCTAATTCTCATTGTCAGTTGTTGAGGTTGTCAACATATTTTTATACCTGGTAAAGTACTGGTTGCATTTCATACAATTATTGTACAACAGTTTTTGTTATTTAAGGAGTCCATTTATACCTCTTAGGAGCCATTACGGGTCAAGACTACTTTTACTTTTATTTCTGCTGTCATTCAACTTTATTATTTTTGAGGTTCTATACAGAAGGTTGGTAACACAAGATATACATCCACTGCGCAAGTCTAGTATGAAAATTGGATGAAATATAGGTGCCGAGCACTTTTTTTAAGACGAAAAAAGACGGTTCTAGTATGAAACATGGATCGAAATTTTCTTGATTTACATTATCCAAGTGAGCATTCTAGAATTAATGAAAATTGTCATAGTTTCTAGCCGAAAAAAGTATAATGTAATTCAAGCTTAATTCTCGAATAATATTTAGGTGAACGTTTTGATTTCGAATCAGCAAGTACAAATTTTTTATCCTAACAAAACAAACACCAAAAAATTTCAAATGAATAATAATAATCACACGTTTTACCTTATTTTTTTATTTTCATCAGGTAATGTTTGCTTTACGTTGTTTTTATTATTTTTCGTTTTCGGTATAACAAACTTTTGTCCATCCGAAATATGTAGGTTATGAAAAAAATACAAAGAAAAATAAACACGATTACATATTTTCAGGATGTTTTTGTTGCGTAGCTCGAATACGCCAACGAGAAGGAAAGCTTCGCCATATGAACTTCCCGGTAACATGCGGAAATGTTATTAAAAAGAATTTGTTTTTGTCGTCGAAGCGGCTACTGTGCTGGAACTTCTACGTTTCGTGCACCGCGAAACTAGAAAGAAATTGCTGCTCTGGAAATAATAGTTCGTTGTTTTGAGAACAAAATAGAATGAAATGTTCGTTTGAAAAGTTTGTCAGTTTCTGCGGATTAAGATTATATGAGTGTTTTGATGCTGTGGTATTATTTGAGAAAATACTCGTATTTTCTTGTTTCAAGTGTTGCAAGAAAATTTTGTGAAATTAGTTTTCTTCGTGCGAAGTTCCGAAGACGATATATTGCAGTTTTAATTCGTTATTTATTTTCTTTTTGAAGGCAAACAGAAATAGATCATCCCCTTTTAAAAGTTTAATATTAGTTTCGTATTTCCGACAACATAAAAATTATACCTTCTATGAAAGTTTAAAGTTTACAAGTATGAATATTTGGTTTGAGAGTATTTCTGTACTTCTGTAGGAATATTACATCGTTTATTTTCCTATACAGGGAAATTATATTGTATTCGAGAAAAGCAATAAATATTTAAAAAGTTTACTTCGTCATTGTGACTATCTTGTAAAATAATTGACAAAATTATATGCAGTAGGCGCTCGGTTATGTGAACTAATAAAAACGTGGCCAATTCATAAAATCAAATTATTCAAATAATCGAAAGCATACTCATGTTTATAATACATTAATATTATTAGTTATTTATTTTCGCACTTCCTTAGCACTCAAGCCTTTTAGTAGGTAAAGCTATATCGGCCATGTCTAGTTAATAATCAATATCAAAAATATTACTTTCGCATACGCTTTAAAACAGAAAATGGAGCTCTAAAGCTAATAAATGTTTTAAAACTTCGTATATAGGGAAAGTCCCAGTCTATATCTACCAAGGTACCAAGTAGATCTGTACTTTGTACCAAGCACTGAGCTATTCACATAATCGAAATTGGCCTTGTTCACTCTATAGAACCTCATATGTTAAATTTTGACTATTCACTATAGTAGATGGTTCATATATTGAAGTATTCACATAACCGAGATCCCACTGAATACAGGGTGTTTGTATACCTCTGCACGAAACTTTAAAAGATTATATAATTTGATATACTATGATTATAGATAAAAAAGATTTTTTCAAATTCCCAAAAATAAGTATAGTGAAAATATAAGTTCCATTTGTTTGAACGTCCGTTTAACTGTTTATTTATTATGTTATTTATAAAATAAAATAATAAATACTATAAGACTATCTACAAATAGTCACTTGTTATGTATACAATACAATATATACAGTATACAATATTTTAGTGTCGTATTGTCGGGGGTAATATAACTAGTGCTATGATTATCATCGGTGATAGCATGAGTTAGTCGATGAAAATTGACCGAGTGCGCAGCACGAGTTCAATTTTCTGAAGACTAACGAATGCTATCACCTATGATTAATCATAGCCCGAGTTATATTTGGGGAGAATATATAATGAATGAGTCCAAAATGTTTGGTTATATTTTTTCAATAGCTATCAAAAACGTTTTAAATTCTGTTTACCTTTCTCCTTTTTGTCTTCACTGACATTTCCCCACCGAATACAGTCAGGTTTATTCAATTTAAGTCTTATTTTTGACAAACAGCAATATTTAAATATGGAACTGACAGTAGGAAATTAATTGACAGAAACAGTTGACATGTAACAGCGGTGATAAAAATATCATCGATTTGATAGCCTCTTACTGCCCTATTTTAGCCAATCAAATTAGTCAAATATGTGTCACGTGACACATGAATTATATATTCGACAAATAAAGATGAAAATGAACGAATTGATTTACATCAATTGGGAATCACATCATTATGAACCAAATCACTAACATTTCAGTGATTCCCGCACCAAAACATTTGATTTACGTCAAGTCAAATGGGAATCATTATAATTTAAACTACATTTTAGTACATTTTAACCCTACAGTGATCCCAAAGTATAAGTTTCAATCCCGAACTTGATAACTGTTTAAACGACTTCGTATTCCCCAGTAATCCAGCTCGCATCACGTGTCGGTATTGAGGGCACCAGGTGACTGCAGCAACTCCCTCGCGTTTACCGTTCCCGCTGCTAATACTTCCCAGCGGGCTCCTTTGTTACCCTTACCCTCATCCTTCCCACCTCACATTCCCCGCCAAAGTGAAAACAAGTTGTTATAGAACACGCCGCTCTTCGTCCCTGCTAGCTTGATCCTTGCTGCATGTGCTGTTCTGAAGCAGAGGCTTGTGATGAGGTGAGACCATCATAACTCCTGAATAAAACACTAAAATGTGATTTTCTAATTCGTGTATCGAATCTGTTTGCTCTAAATCGAAATCGTTTTTCTCCAGTCAAAATATTATTATTACTGTCAACTACCAGATTTGGTCTAGTATAGGTTTTTTGGATCGCTGATCTCGAATTTTGGCGACATTTTGTAAAGAAATGTGCGGAACACCCTTAAATTTGCAAAAACTACCCCAAAATGTTTTTTTTTTCTATATATTCGCATTTTAAGTGCCCAGATTTCGCCCAAAGGCGTTTCTTGGGTCGCTGATCAAGAATTTCGGGCATTTTTTTAAATAAAAATTAATATTTCACCCTTAAATTAGCTAAAACTACCTCCAAAAAGGGTATTTTTGGTATTTTCGCACTTTGAGCGTCCAGATTTAGTCCATATAGGTTTTTTGGGTCGCTGATCAAGAATTTCGGAGATTTTTTAAATAAAAATTAATATTTCACTTAAATTAGCAAAAACTACCCCATACAAAAAACCCATATGGACCAAATCTAGACGCACAAAGTGCGAAAATAGCAAAGACACCATTTTTTGGTGGTAGTTTTAGCTAATTTAAGGGTGAAATATTAATTTTTATTTAATAAAATCCCCGAAATTCTTGATCAGCGACCCAAAAAAACCCCTTTGTGCGAAATCTGGGCACTCAAAGTGCGAATATATAGAAAAAAAATCATTTTGGGGGTAGTTTTTGCAAATTTAAGGGTGTTGCGCACATTTCTTTACAAAATGACCCCGAAATTCGTGATCAGCGATCCAAAAAACCTGTACTAGAACAAATCTAGTAGTTGCCAGTAATAATACAACCAAACCCGTATTTTGACTGGAGACAAAGAAAGGCGTAGAAATAGAGGGATTTTTCGACTGCATGGAATACGAGATCAGCACCATTTCAGTCACCTGATGATTATACAAGAAACCGTAGGCATCTCCAAGGTAATCTTTCACGAATAGGTGATATTGGACATGTACACAGAGCTGCAAGTGTAATGATGAATACTGGCTGGCAAAAAGGGGATATGAACAAAAATTAGACATCTTTGTCTCAAATGGAAATGTTTCATGGGTATAATTTGGTTCTTCTATTAGAGACTCGAACCGAACCGGAACAAGAACGAAAACCGGAACGGACCGCTGCTATTTTAGTGATATCGGAACCAAACCTGAACCGTTCAATAATATTTTAATGAACCCATAACCTAAGTCGAACCGATGGTTATGAAGCGTTTTGGAACGGTTTAAAGCATTAACTAAAATTTAACATTTTTTTGTAAAATTGCTATAAATATTGTAGGAAATTGTTTATTTTATTCATTTTAGTTTATTTTTGTATGATTTTAGAAATTTGTTTATTTTTAGTCGAAAACTGGGACTAATATTTTAATTAATTTATTTATATAATATTTTAATTAATCATTGAACCGAAGCCGGAACTTGAACCGCTTCGTTGGAAACTAGTTACCGGTTTAGTTCAAAAATAATATCGCTGATGAAAAAATCGTAACATACACACATCATCATAAACAGACATTATCGTCTTTCGACCATAGATATCTGCATGCATTTGTTGTGAAGCCGACACTTTATGTCATGACCAAAGTTGGTGTAATTCGGATTGTATTTTTGTTTTTGTTTTGTCGGCAGCAGAGTCCTAATTATTTATCATTTATCAATATTTATCTAAAAATAAATATGACTTTCTGATTAGAGTTAACAAAATGTATTTATGTATCTAATCTATTAAGTAGTGGAAAATAGCCATTCTTTGTCTGTTTGTCAACTATAAATTGTCCAGTTTTGTTGTTTTACTATAAATGATTCTATATTGTGTAATAATATTTTAAAATATTAAATTTTATAACAAAATCTGCTTCATATTATATTGTGTAAGTAAATAATAATTTAAAATAGTCGAAGTTACTTAAATAATATTTATTACGTAAGTAGGTATCTACATATTAACATTTAAATTTGTGTATATGTATAGATCCTTATATACAATGGCGTCAGATTATACCACTAACATGCAAAACTGCGCTACTGGTTTTACTATTACTGGGAATGAAAATAAAGTTAATGTGGAACATATTAACGTGAATAACCAAGCAAAAGAATTATCTTTTCATAAATTTCATTTGCCGGAGTCAATCAATACTTTCTATGGCCGTAACGAAGAAATGAACAAAATCGATTCGTTATTTTTCGATCAAAATAAGAGAAAATTAGTCATCTGCGGCTTGCCTGGTTTTGGAAAAACAGAACTAAGTAAGAAATATGCCGAATATTGTTTGAAGAATGAAAAAATAGAAGCAGTTTTATGGATTAATGCAGAATCAAAAGAAGAACTTAAAAAATCTTATGGGGAACTGAAAAAGATATATGAACAATGCACTAAAAGATGTTTGTTCATTTTGGACAACGGCATATGTAGAAGAGACATCAATGAGTACTTGCCACCAGAGAAGGACAACTTCTTCATGATCGTCACCAGCCAGGAAATGGACTGGGAAGATGATGTGACTCCTTTGCAGCTGCAGCCACTATCACAGGAATTTGCAGTGGACATTTTAAAATCAGTTCTTCAAGACAACTATAAAGAAGAATGCATAGATCTGTACATAGAACTGGCCCGAATGGTTGACAACGTTCCACTCGGACTACAGGTTATTGGAGGATACTTACGAAAACAAAATTTACAAAATTTCAATCTTGTAAGATATGTTCAATACATAAAACGATTGAGTATAAATATTATCAATGAAGAAATTCCTCGAAATAGTAATGTAAACAATTATGAAAAATCCATTTACGGAGCGATGATGGTCTCACTGAATAAAATTATTCAACACGGCAAAATTAAGGTAAGAGATTTAGCACTGGAAATGTTGTTTATCTGTTCTTATCTTAATCCTGACTATATAACTATTAAAGTATTATCAGATATAGACATTTTTAAAAACAAGATTCCAGCAGAGAAAATTGTAAAAGATAGTGATTCATTAAAATTACTTGTTAATTACTCTTTTATAAATTACGATGTTAATGAGTATCAAATTAGATTACATAGACTAACCCAACAGTTTTTAAGAGATTATCTACGTGAAAATGATAAGCAAGGTGAATACTTCAGCTCTTGTTTACGTTATATTCTACATGAAGATAATAATTACCATAGAGCACATATTATGTCAGTTTTTAGTAACGGTGCTGATAATTACAAAACTAAAATTCTGTCGTATTTAAGAAAACAAAATTGCAACTATATTTTTTGCGTATGTGGTCGCAATGTTACATGTATAATTGAGAAAATTTTTGTTTCTCTTGTATCGTCTGGTTGTTGCAAAAGCTTAAAGTTTATTTTTGAACAAAACTATAGCTTTGTAAATAAGTACATTATTGATAAATATAAGTTAATAAATCATACCATAAATTATGATCATATAGAAATTTTGAATCTTTTAGTAACTTATGTAAAAATTAGAAACAATAATAAATTAGAACTTACATTACATTTAGCAGCAGCGAGGGGTAATTTAGACATCATTGAAAAATTAATTAAGGAAGGTGCTAATGTCCATAGTAAAGATATTGACGGAAATATCCCTTTATTTGTATTTGCTTCCAATAAATATACGAGTATTTCCAGACATATAAATTGGCAAGAAATTTTGACACGCTTTCAGTTTAATAAAGCTGAAATAAACAACAAGAATGAAACTTTACTGCACCTTGCTACAATCGGCCATCATGATAAATTAATCGAAATTCTTTGTAAAAATTATAGTGCAGACATGAATATACAAAATACTGAAGGGTGGACACCATTGCATGCTTTGTTTTATAATATTTCCCCATTATCGGACATGAACATATCGAAAATAGTAGAACTATGTATAAAATACGATGCATCATTAAGTATAAAAGATAATAATGGTAAAACAATTAGATACTTATTATTGTGTCACGCTTTAGCGTATCATAACTTACATATTTTTAAATTGCTGTTCCGAGAAAGCATTGATGTAAATCAAATAAATGAAAATGGCGAAGAAACCGTACCATTACATGTTGCGTTCCACATCACATCATTTCATAGCTCTGTATTGACGCCAATATTAGAACAACTTGCAAAGTACGTAAAAGTTAATACATCAACTGAAGGATTCTTTTACCTGGGTGAAACAAAAATTGATTATTGCTTATTAGACTACTGTTTAGTTCATAATAATATAAATTTTTTGAAGTGGTTGCTAGCACAGGGAGCTAATGTCACTCAAATAAACACATATCATAAAACTATATTACATAAAATATTTGACATGAAAAAAATTGAAATATTGAAATTAATAATTTTGCATGATTGTACATCATTATCTGTTGAATATTTAGAGAATTACACATTTAGGAATGTATTAATGGACTATACTATTAAGTATCATGATTTAGAATTGTTACAATGGTTATTGCATCATAATAAAGCTCTTCAACAGACGAACGAAAATCATAGATATATATTATTGCACGCAGCTGCCAAAGGTAATTTGGAAATTATTAAATTATTAATTAATAATGAAGTTAATGTAAACACCAAGGATTATTGTGGTAACACAGTTTTATTTTCGTTTGTTTTACGGGAATATTACAAAAAAGTAAATTTAAATGTACTAAATGATATATTTGACTTATTATATTCTAAAGATTACGAACTCATTACTAATCGCCGTGGTGACAGTTTGCTCCACGTGGCCGTTATTCGGGGAAATGCAAAACTTGTGGTACTACTGGTTAATAAATACCAGTTTAATGTCAATACTGTAAATAGGAACACTGGAGATACACCCTTACATACTATCATTTCGAGTCTAGACTATAGTAATTATATTCTTGATATAGAAGATATGATCAAAAAGGTAAACGTATTGATAAAACGTGGTGCTGATTTTAATATTTATAATAATAAAAATGAAAAACCAAAAGAAACGTTGCAACGAATTATTAAAATATATGGTTCTGATCCTAATCGTCAACGTATGATGTTATGCTTAAACTCAATTAACACCAAAACTTAACCTAGTCACAAGAACGTATCAAAATAGGATTTTTTTAGGCAGTCGAAGAGTGGGCCAGTAAAAAATTAAGTTAGGGTGTACTGTTCAAAACTATTTTGTTTTAAAAAATGACGGAGAATGCCTTACGAAGCCAGGCAAAATTTGTTTGTGTAGCTTGAAGGAATTAAATTATTTAGGTCCCGC
The DNA here is from genome assembly GCA_947534325.1 of Agonum fuliginosum. NCBI lineage: Eukaryota > Metazoa > Arthropoda > Insecta > Coleoptera > Carabidae > Agonum > Agonum fuliginosum. The sequence continues at coordinate 6,493,157 of OX384034.1, forward strand.
GTAACCGCTGCGTGATTCAATTTAAATCACATACAGAAATACATAAACAACTAAGGTTTATTAAAATGGTTTTCATTAATTGCTAACGACAAAATATTTAAATTGAACAGTTTTTTATTTGTCTGTTAAAAATTAATTAAAAAATCAATAAATTTGAGATGACAAACCGTCAGAAAGTGCTAACCGAAAAGCTTCAAATTCGTCGATATTCACTGCAAATTTCTGATGGTGCTATCATCCCAAATTTATTGAATTTTTTAAATTAATTGTAACATCAAAATAAAAAAATCTGATGTGGCCAGCACACGACCTCTCGCCTTAACACTGTAATTTATGTGAATTTGATTTTAGTTAGGCTTTCTTAAATTATAATTTTGCAATAAATTTACAAACGTTTTGAAAATAATTTTATAGTTCTTAGTTCTTTAATTAGCTCTTTATAGATAAAAATTTAACTTTATTATTACCTTATTATATTATGTTCAGTTGTTAATAATATTTACATTTCTTTTAAAATGGTGCCACAAACATTTCAGAAATTGTGTATACGTCTGTTCAACTGTCACATTGACATATTCATTTTTGTTTTTAATTTTTTTCCTATATTATGATTTACAAATCGTGGTAGGTAAAATTACAAATTTTTGAAAATTAATTTTCCTTTATTGGTAAGAGATATAGAAACGATGTTAAATAAATATTGTAAAAGATAATTTGTTCTTTCAAATGTCGAATGACAAATTGTAACTATCGCAGTATTTCCTATGTTTTTTGCAAAAAATGTTAAAATTCTTCAAGAAAATACCATTTCCGGTTGACAGATTTTTACTAAAATCTTATCAGCTCTTCATTAACATATATGAATGTATATTGCAAAATATTAGAATTTTATTTTCAGTAGAATTTGAGATAATGAATCAGAACGAAAGACTATAGTAGGCGCACATACACACACACACACACACACACACACACACACACACACACACACACACACACACAAACACACACACACACACACACACACACACACACACACACACACACACACACACACACACACACACACACACACACACACACACACACACACACACACACACACACACACACACACACACACACACACACACACACACACACACACACACACACACACACACACACACACACACACACACACACACACACACACACACACACACACACACACACACACACACACACACACACACACACACACACACACACACACACACACACACACACACACACACACACACACACACACACACACACACACACACACACACACACACACACACACACACACACACACACACACACACACACACACACACACACACACACACACACACACACACACACACACACACACACACACACACACACACACACACACACACACACACACACACACACACACACACACACACACACACACACACACACACACACACACACACACACACACACACACACACACACACACACACACACACACACACACACACACACACACACACACACACACACACACACACACACACACACACACACACACACACACACACACACACACACACACACACACACACACACACACACACACACACACACACACACACACACACACACACACACACACACACACACACACACACACACACACACACACACACACACACACACACACACACACACACACACACACACACACACACACACACACACACACACACACACAGACATCATCGTGAAAATAGTCAAAATAGGTTCTAAAGGTGCTAAAACGTGCTTATTGACAAAAATCTCGACATCGAATTTTTTCACGATCCCTATACCTCTCTAAGCGAGAGGTAAAAATGATCAGATTTGTTTTAATCACTTCAATAATAATCAAGATAATAACATTTTTATTGCCGTTATTAAAAAAAAACTGGTAAATTTCAATATTTTGATATTAATAAACAACAATTTTAATAAATTTGAGATTACTAATTTTACTAAACGCAAAGGATTATTTATTAAATTTTTATTTTAACACTAGATAAGAATGATCATTCCTGAAAATTCAATTAGATCTTGTTACGCTCCTCATTTTCCTCTGATAATAAAATATTGGTTCAAGTAATTTCTCAAAATTTCTTCTTCATAAAGTTTTTTTATGCTCTCCTTCAAAAATTCTTGCGGTTCAGTTAGATTTTATCATTAATTTAAAATAATTCGTTAGAACTTTTGTATTTCTAAATTTTGTTATTCGGTTTGTATTTATTTATTTTAGAAAGTAGGTACCTGTTTTATTGATCTGCTAAAAGCTCCAAATTTAAAGAATAAACTTAAATATGTATAAAAAGCTGTTATTACCTTTGTCTTATCATTTCACTATGGGTATATTACTTTATATGTAAATAATTTTTATCTTGTATTTAATATAATATATGATTAGTTTATAAGTACGTAAAGTAGTTATATTTACCTTCCAATAATCAGGGGGGCCGCGCCAAGGTAAGGTAACTTTTGGTTCCGAGGTGCCAGATATAGAATGCCGCTCTCGGCTTACCTATACCACTAACTCGAATAAAATGTACGAAAAAATATTAAAATTTAATTGTAGGTATAGATAGAATATTAAGGAAGTCCTGTAACAAGTAGGTAATATGATTAAAAATTTAAAAATAGTTACCTACATACTTTATGGAGAAATATTGGTCATCTGGATCCTTGTTTATGTAAATTTTAATATTCAAAAAATTTAATTTTAATATACGACACAATACATTTTTTAATATTACAATTAGTATATTTAATTTTTCTTCGCACAAAGAGTATTTTGGATATTTGAGGTACGACAGTACAAGTAGGATTCTGAGGACCATTATTCTTCGTAAATTTGTAAAAAAATCTTTATGTAAGTGTATTAGCGTATTTAATAAAAATATGGTAGTAAATTTCCATTGTAAATAATCAATAGGTAATTTTATTTTATCTTAAAATTCTTAGTGAACTTTATATTACAGATAACATTAACTTTATAGTTCGCCGTACTGCATTTTTGATAGACTTGATTCTTATCTTATTTAAAAACATAAAAATTGGATTATTGTATCATAATTATTTAATAAAACTTTAACATAGTACATAAATACAGTCTTTAGTCCTTATTTTAATTAAACTGTATATGTAGATTGTTTCTAAATGTTACGATATTGTACTTATGATTATTTTATGAAAATAAAAATTTAGTAATATATTATTATCTTTAAACATTTATTTAGGTATATATTTTTCATGAAATTGTATACAATAATGAATTATTTTAGTTCCGGAAATCATAGTGAAATCTGCCAACTTTGGTAAATTTAATATTATGTTTAGTTTTTATTAAAAAAATAGTATATTTTCGATCGGTTTATATTCAATAATTAGTTTTTTATTTTTCATTTATAAATGTCAGACAACCAACAAGGCATAAGATTATTGAGTTGTTTTGATAATATTATCTGAGGATATGGTTTTAGCCCAGTTATCCTACATCAAAACAGAGCCTGAGGTCATAATCGAACGAATAAAGATGAAAATTGGTATACATATTTGTTAAAGGGTCTTTTTTAATTTGGTAAAGTAAAAGTTGTCAGGACCATGAGGAACCGCCGCCATCTTGAAAAATATGTCCCTTTTTGCTGATTTTTACTAATATCTCGTAAACAACGAATGAAATCAAAATTATGTTTTCAAAATGTTGTAGAGCTTGAAATTCTGAGTAAAATGAGTACCCACACTTTACATTTTTATTGAAAATTAGGTTTACAACTCCATTTCAAAGTTTTGCCTTAATCGTTAATCAAGCGCTTGTAGCCAGAACGTACCAAGTTTTTTGTTTACCTACTGTTTTTAATCAACTCTAATTTCTGACTGGACAAAGATATTTACTTCCGGTTTCCGGCGTTAGATTCCCCAGACATTTTTCTATAAAATGCATTATTATTATAAAAAATTATATGTACCTATGCCAATTTTCATCTATATTTTGTTTATTTTCATAAACGTCAAAACTTATTTTTTTAAATATCAGATGTTTGTATTCAACTGTACGGGAATGCTTTGTCAAGGGCCGGAAAAATATTCCCGTACTGTTATTTTCATAGCCAAGTAACTACACTAAAATACGGAATAATGCACTTTCCGGTTTGAAAATATAAATATAAAACGAGATTATTTCAAAATAATATGTTTCTTTAAAACTTAAATAATTAATACCTAACTATTTTTGTATTATTTGGTAGGTACCTTAAAAAAATTAAAGTACAATTTCAAGTTGAAAAATTACAGCATATTTTGCTTTCTTATGTACAGATATGAATAAAATTTGCATGTCTCTTATTTTCATGTGGAGGCATAGACCTCACTCGAATATTTAAAAGGGCGAAAATGTTGATCCTTTAAATTAAACTGAACTAAAAATAAAATTTTTGATAAAAATAAGTAGAAATAAGTAGGTAATCATTCTCAAAACAAAAGATTGAAAATTTCCATAGATTAGATATATACATAGATTAACCAATTTTATTCTAATCTGACTTCAAATTTATCTCGTTGATTAGGTACCTACCTATTTACCTGTCAAAAGTTTAAATCTTTTAAATGATTAAAAATATTAAATCTTTATAGTTTAAAAATGTAACCTGGATTGATAATAAATAAATTTTAATACTGATTATTAAATTTCTAACTTATTAATAATTGTTTAAGTGTTAATTTAATTCTAGTGCTCGCACAAGTTTTTTTTTATACCATTTCGTTGCGATCCTACCATTTTCTTCTTTTATCACTTGTTTGTCAAGGAATGGTATTACCTCGGGTAATACATTTTGTTGTTCACATTCCATAGTATGTATGAGTTTAATATGTTAACAATTTCATTATGTCTTATGTAATAGAAATAAGTTTTCTACATATTTATTAATTACAGGAACACTAAAAGGTAACATAGTGACCACATCATCTAAGTCATACTCGTATATTTGAAAAAGTTGACATTAGTAATGACTAGACATTACAATTATTAAGTTACTTACATTATAAAGTACACTAGGTACCTAGTAAAATGATAAGACAAGGTCAATATATTTTATAAAATTAGCGAGAAAGTACTGATTATAAAAATTATTTATTTAGAGTAATGACTTAGCATGCCTTTTCTGTAAATGCACTGAAATTCCTTCAGCGTCAATAAATAAATATATTACATTTAAGTAGGTACCTACTCAAATTTTTATAAATACGATTTCTACAATGTTTACATTGTAGCTGAAAGGCGACTAGATTAAGTTTCGGTGATTAATGATCTATTATTTATACATAATGGAAATGTATTACCATATTTAATTGTTAGATACACAAAGAGTATTATGGATATTTGAGGTTAAGCAAACATCCCTTAAACATATAAATAGAGACTTATAATTGAAAATTACACATAAATACCTAAACTAATACATACTAGTCATATATTTAAAAAAGTTGACATTTTTATTATTATTTATATTATAAAGTAAACAAGGTAACTATAGTATTTGAGATGAAAGAAGTCTGAAAATGGTCATCTGTATCATGAACTAATAAACAAACGGCGTATATATTTATCTTTGTCGTACTTGCATTGTCTCATTGTATGCAATAAATATGGATTGATTGAACACGTTTGTCTTTCAAAAATTCACATTGTTTCGAGTAAATTACAACATGCATAACAAAGCATTGCTCGTTCCACTCAACACTGTTGTTGGAACGTAAGTTCAGTTATTATTACTGAGTATGACAATATGGACGGAGCTTAAATCTTACTTCGTAGGTACTGTTTCACGATGACCTTTTTCAGACTCCTTTCATCTCAAATACTGTATCTAGTGAAATGATAAGACAAAGTATAATATGTTATTAACGGAGAATGAACTGATTATGAAAATTATTTATTTAGGATAAAACTTAACACGTTTTTACTGTAAATACACTGAACTGCCATCAGCAGGTCAATAATTTTTTTTTTATAAATAAGTAGGTACTCAAATTGGATATAAATTCTACAATGTTTACATTTACTAGTTTAAGTTTCGGTGTTAGAGTAAAATTCAAATAGCTAGAACCCTGCGCGAAGTACGAATTCTCGTCTTAGAGAGAGAAACATAGATGATAAACAAGAGGAAACTACGCTACTGTCTGTTCTACTAAACATCAGCTTCAATATCTGTTATTCTCATGTTGACATTCGTAGTGTTTTGCTTCGTGTAACCCTGTGAATTTTGTAATTGATTGTGATTGAGTTATATTTTAGTTTTCTTTGAAAATTAAGTGAAGTGCAGCGCAGCATATACTCGCTAGTTCCGCTTTTGTAAAACGTACAGTACATGACAAGCTCTGTCTTCTCGCGCAGCCTAGCTATTTGAATTTAACTCTAGTGGAGGTTAAACATGACATGATATATTCACGATTACGATCAGAACCATATTCTTTAATAAAAAGTTGTAACATTTGTTTTGGTGTTTCTTTTTTCTTATTACGAATTTTTAAATTAGCCCCACGTTGTATTAATATTTGAACTTTTTCGTACAAATCTTCCACATCAAATGTAAAATGTCGAATATAGTCTAAACACGAAATGATGGTATGCAGAGGTGTATTTCCGGTATTTTTATTTACGGTGTTAACATTGAACTCATATTTATCTATTAGTAATTTTACAAGCTGTGCAGTTCCCCGACTTACAACCACGTGAAGCAAACTGTCACCACAACAATCAGTAATGTGTTCGTAATTTCTAGAGTATAGTAAGTCAAATATATCATTCAATACGTTTATATTCATTTCTTTATTATAATAATGTAAAACAAAAGAAAATATTGCTGTGTCGCCAAAATCATCTGCGGCGTTTACATAAACACCATTTTTAATCATTAATTTCATAATTTCCAAATTACCTTCGGCAGCTGCGTCCAATAATATTTTTCGATGATCTTTGTTTGTCAGTGTTTGTTCTCTACCATGATTTGGTAACAGCAACTTTAAAAATTCTACATCGTTATTCTTTATTATTTTTTGTAATAAAGTTTCATTATAACAGATACTCTGATTCAAATTAGCACCCTGTTCAAACAACCATGTAAACAAAAATAAATTTTTAGACTCTACAGCGTAGTTAAATAAGCAATAACTGATTTTTGTCGTACCTAGTAGATGCGGACAGTTATCTGGACCTGAAGTGAATTGTATTAATTCTACTAATTCAAGGTATTTTGGATAATGTATAAGTTGTGCTAATATTGACATTAACACAGGTTTGTATAATGATGTGATATTAAATGCAACATGTAATGGTACTGTTTCTTTATCATTATTTGTTTTATTGCTATCAATACTTTCTTGTAACAGCAATTCAAAAATTTGAAAGTTTTTAAAGGTTACAGCGTAACAAAATAATAAATATCTAATTGTTTTACCGTTTTTATCTTTAATATTTAATGATGCATTGTGTTTTATACATAGTTCTACTATTGACGATATGTTTCTGTTCGATAATACGGAGATATTATAAAGTAAAGCATGCAATGGTGTCCAGCCATTAGTATTTTGTATATTAATGTCTAGACCATAATTTACAAGAAGAATTTCCAATAAGTTATAATGATGGCCGATTGCAGCAAGGTGCAATAAAGTTTCTTTGTTGTTGTTTATTTCAGCTTGATCAAATTTAAAGAGAGTCAAAATCTCATTCCAATTTACATGCTGGGATATACGCACATTTTTAGCAAATATAAATAAAGGGCTATTGCCATGATCATCTTTAACATGCATATTAGCACCTTCCTCAATTAATGTTTTTATTATATCTAAATTACCCCTCTGTGCCGGTAAATGTAATACACATTTGAATCTATTACTGTTACGTATACTGACATAAGTTAATAAAAGTTTCAATGTTTGTATGCTGTCACTTTTTATGGCACAATCAAATAAACTATATTTATCAATAACGTACTTTTTTAAAAACCTATATTTTTGTTCAAAAATAAATTTTAAGCTATTGTAGCATCCAGCTTTTACAAGAGAAACAAAAATTGCCTTTATTGTACATACAATATCACGACTACATTTGCAAAACATGAAATTGCAATATTGATTTTTTAAATTATTTACAACAATAAATTTATAATTGTCTCCCCCGTTTTTAAAAACTGGAATAATATGTGTACTGTAAAAATAATTTTTATGTAGAACGTAATGTAAACAAGAGCTAAAATATTTACCTTGCTTATCATTTTCGCTTAGATAAGTTCTTAAAAACTGTTGCGTTAGTCTATGTAATCTTATTTGGCACTCATCATCTTCGACATTTATAAAAGAGTAATTAACAAGCAATTTAAAAGCATCGCTAGATTTAACCATTTTCTCTGCTGGAATTTGATGTTGTAAAATATCTACATTTGACAATACTCTAATAGTTACATAGTCAGGATTCAGATAAGAACAGATAAACAATACTTCAAGAGCTAATTTTCCTACCTTAGTTTTGCCATGTTGATTAATTATTTTATTAAGTGAGACCATCATCGCACCATAGATAGATTTTTCGTAACTGTTTAAACTACTATTTCGAGGAATCTCCTTATTAATAATATCTATACATAATTGCTTAATGTCTTGAACATATGTAACAAGATTGAAATTTTGTAAATCTTGTTCTCGTATGTAGCCACCAATGACCTGTAGTCCAAGAGGTACGTAGTCCACCATACAAGCAAGTTCTTCATACAAATCCTTGCATTCTTCGTTATAATTTTCTTGAAGAATTGATTTTAAAATATCAACTGCAAATTCTTGTGAGAGCGGCTGTAGCTGTACAGGAGTAACATCCGTGTCCCAGTTCATTTCCTGGCTGGTGACGATCATGAAGAAGTTGTCCTTCTCTGGTGGCAAGTACTCATTTATGTCTCTTCTACATATGCCATTGTCCAATATGAACAAACATTTTTCAGTACAATGTTCATATATCTCGTTTAGTTCCGGATACGATTTTTCAACATCTTCTTTTGACTCCGCTTTTATCCATACAACTTTTTGTACTTTTGTATTACTTAAACATCGTTGGGCATATTTTTTACTAAGTTCAGTTTTACCAAACCCAGGCAAACCACATATGACAACTTTTCTTTTATTTTGATCAAAAAATAAAGAGTCGATTTTGTTCATTTCTTCGTTACGACCATAGAAGGTGTTTATTGAGCCAGGTAGCGGAAATTTATTAAATGGCAACTCCTTTGTGTAGTTATTAACATGGTTATTTACGTTAATATTTGCCACATTCATTTTATTATCATTACCAGTAATAGTAACGCCAGCCGCGCAGTTTTGCATGTTAGTTGTATAATTTGTCGCCATTGTAAGTAAAGACCTATAAATATACAAAATTATAGCTATTAATATAACAAGAATATTATGCGATTTATAATACCATTGATCTTGCTAAGGGGCCGTTCACATAATACGTCACACGATTTTTGGCCATTTTTGACTCCCCCTCCCCCCTTGTCACACTACGTCACAAACCGGTAACCCCATGTGACGTCACAAAAATATAACTTTAAATTTTGAAAAAAGTTAAAATTATGGGAAAGTAATAATTTCATCTTGTCATAGCATGACTGTTTATATCCAGAAAAATGTTCTTATAAACACGGAGTCGTTATGATCCACTATGATCAATTTGTTATAAAATGTTAATTATTCATTCTTTCATAATTTAAGTCCCTAACTCTGTTGCAGCAAACATTCGACAGCATCACTGTAAAATGTTGCTAAAGACATGTTTGTATTATACTAATTCGTAAGTTGTCATAACTGATCAACGTAGTTCAAATTATCCGCCAATACACCAGAAAAAACATGTGAACAAAAATTGTTTTATTTTCATATTAACTGCAAATTAATAAGTAAAATTTTTGTGACGTCACATCATGATGAAACGCTCTCCCCTCTCCCATGTCACATTTCGTCACAAATGCTGCCCCTCCCTCACACTCCAAGTGCGTGACGTATTATGTAAACGGCTCCTAAGTGACGAGGTGAAACCGAGTCTCTTTGTACATCCAAGGGAGTTTAAATCGCATATATTAGCGTAATATTCAAACCTTAATCGTATCATCAACGACAGCGATGTTAAAACAAATCAACAATTTTATCTATCAAATAGTTGAGAGTTTGCATATTATGAAAGGTTTTAATGTTATTATGGTTGTATCTAACGTATATTAAGTTCGTAACTAATGAATAAGTATCTAACATATTATAAGTAACTAATGTATTATGTTGTTTATAATTATCAATAAATGTTGTATATTAAAAGGTAATAACAGTTGATGATACGACTAAATATATTATAATATGTACATTTTGTATTAATATTTACTTACACAGTACAGTTTATAGCAGATTTAATTAGATAAATATATTTTTTAAATAATGCACACAAATCTCTAACAATAAAACTACAATTTACAGCTGGCACACACAATCCAGAATGGCAACCACTTCTCAACAGATAAAATATCAAAACCTGATAAATTAAAATCAGCAAGTCACAAATTATTTTTAGATAAGTATTGATAATGTGATATTAATATTTTTTAAATACATAATATAGATAAGCATCTCGCGAGAATTTTACGAATTACGAGATTTGTTGTATATTCACTTTTCTCAAATAAATTTTCTTTTCCCCCGAAATTTTTATTAGTCGCTAAAATGGTCAGTAACAGAATTTTTCTAAAATTAAATGTGTCCTTAGCAGCGTAGGTAAATATTATAATTATTATAAAAATGTTTGTATAGTTTAAAGTTTAATGAATAGTTGCACTTGTTTCCCTCTTTTATAATAATAAAAAAATAAGTTCTTTCTTCGGCTTAAGGCTTTTCGACCCTCAACAAAAATTTCGCATCTGGGTTTTCAAATAATCTCCTTTTGATATACAACCAGAACAACACAGTCGGTAATGTTCCTCATAGAATGATCATAAATCATAACATTTACAACTTAATCCCTCTGGGTAGAATTCTAGCATTCAATGTTTTGAAACGAAAACTCCTCAAGAATAAAATCTTTTACTTATGATATGAACAACGCGACTGACGAATATTGAATATGCATGTAAAATTAAAATAAGCCACCTATGAAATTATTCAATATATTAATTAGGATAGTAGGTACACCTTTACCATAACCTAGTCAAAAACACCAGTTATTTTTTGTTTATAGGTACCTATTTTAATAAATTGTGTGTTAGATATTTCATAACTATTTTGAGAACACATAATAACAAATTTAAAATCATAATATATTTTTACTTCTCATCATATACCTAGAAGGAAGGTATTTGAGTATTTCTAAAAATCAAGTTGTATAAATGTATATATTTAGCAGTAAGTATTTTTAATTAACAAAAAACAGTTTTAATACAAATCGCTATCATCTTCGCAAAAATCATAGTCAAACAAGTACTATCGAGCTTCAAAAATGTATAATATCAAGATAAACATAATTGTACAATTGGGCTTACAAAGCTTATATTTTTGAAACTGTGTAACCTAATTACATAATCCACAAATTTTTCCAAGTTCTAAGAATTGACTGTTAAATTCGTATAAATTGCAACTGTACTTTGGCAATAATTACACAGTTATACCTAATTACTTAATCCAAAAAAATTTACAAGTTCTAAGAATTGACTGTTAAATTCGTATATATTCATGCCCTAAGGTGTTTTTTTGTTACTCTATTACTTGTCTTATTATAGCTGTATGAAAATGGGAAAAACAGTGTTATTCAATATGTAAAATATTAAGTCTAATACTAATAATATACGAACATTTGAATTTTATAATAACAATATTTAATGTTTTTTCTACAGTGCTTGATATTGATATTACCAAATTTTGCTATATTGTAAATTATACCTGATTTAACAAAAAAGTACTACTTTTACATGTTGAATTGAGGGCAGATTAAATTTAAAAAATATCAAAATGAATGCGTCGCACTGTAGGTATACTTTAAACAATATAAAAATTTTGTTGAATAGTTATTGTAATATAAGAAAATAAAATAATGCAATATTAGTTCATATATGTGAATATAGATATCGCTGCAAGCTGTAGTCCCGCCTACAGACTGCTTTGTACGGGAAAAAAGGTCCTTGTACTATCCTCTCGAAAGTAAAATCCACGGAATGCTTTTTTTACATTTTTGAACTAATTCTGATTACAGCTACATTACCACCTTAAGTGAAAGCAGTAAGCAGTAGGTTGTAATTATTATTATAGCATTGAAATGAATATAGATATAATATACTATAGACAAAAGTAAAATATTTTAAAATTATCCCCTGCTTGTATTCGCGCCAATTTTTAGTCAGTGATATCCTTACATACCTACATACGTTATTCATTATCTTTATACTCTCTTATATGAATACAATATTTCAGTTCTTTGTTCATATACGTAATAAATCTATCCCTATCATAGATTTTCCACGTACTACATCACTTTTCTTGACTCAACCAAGCCCGTAACCAGGTTATGTTTTTAGGAAGAGTCAAACATTTTGTAGAAAGGGCAATATTATTGTTATTCGAGGAAAGAAAATGCGCCGCAGGAGAATTTTTTTCACTCAAGGTCGAATGCCTTATGTTTGAAAGTTATCTTTTCAAGGGATTTTAAGCTGCATGTTTTTCACCTACTTCATGTGCAAAAATATATAATTGTCGGATAACAAGAGGCACATAAAGTTTTAGAAAACAAAATATATGTATATGACGGTGATACTTAATGCCAATATTGCCAATGCCAGTTGTCGAACCATGGTTTCTGATTCGAAGATTTAATTCGTACTCCATCGATTTTTCTTTGTAAATAAATAATATAATATTAATTTTCCAAGATTTTATATCTGCAAAATAATGAAAGTAGGTACCCCACCTAGCTACGGTCATAGGCTCAACTATACATACTCCCTCCTTTCCAATACGCTGTTTAATCTTGTTCCATCTGTTTTGAAACCTCTTACTGTATATAACTATTGAAGAAGAAATAATCCAGTTACTACAAGTTTCCACCTCATATTCAATAATCCACGAAACAATCACGCTTAATTTACCACACAAATCCACAAATTCTCAGAACTCCGTACAGCACACTTAACCTACCATACACATAACCTCACCATTCATCCACCTACACCCACAGGTGTGTTATTTAATCCGCGTGTATTTGATGCGCGCAATTCATCAGCTAACAATGCCATGCAAAACGCAGAGCAGACAGAACAGTGGCGCCCAAGCAATGGTGTCACACAATGCGGCAAATTGTGGTGTCACCCCACTGAACTATATAAAATAACGGGAAGGACGATCTCCATAAGACATGTATATTAAAAGTGCTTCCACCATGGAGCCCTCCATTTTGGATATATTGGCAGCACTGCTAACTCCATAATTAGTGTCTTTTATTTTTTATGTTGCCTAAAGTTAGTGACTTCTGTAACGATACGTCACGTTGGGTCGTCGACAACCGTTTTTATTTTGTATTTTTGTCGTTCGGTTTGTTGGTGTTTTTCAGTGTTTTTGTTTTATCCTTTTTTGATTTACTATGTTCTATTTTAGTATATTTTATTTAAAATGCCTGCCATTATATCAGCAATACAGGCAACCGCTAAAATGAAAGACACTAGATTAAAATGAAAGACACTAGATATGGGGTTAGCAGTGCAGCCAATTTATCCGAAATGGAGGGCTCCATGCTGGAAGTACATCTCTGTGGTGATCGTCCTTCCCGTTATATTATATAGTTCAGTGTGTCACCCCCATATACAGGATTTTGTTTTGAGGAGAGTTTAAATAATTTTGATTGGTCGTTACACTGTTAGTAATATCTGTTGTTGTTATGTTAACATTATATGATTTCCACAACCTTGAGTTATGTACGTAGACAGGGCTGTAGCCAGGGGGGGCAGAGTGCGCACTGCCCATTCTGGAAGAAAAAGTTGCCCACTTTAATAAAATCGAAATGCGGTGGACCAAAATTAATTAATTATACTTTTCTGACCTAGCATAAAATGAGTGAAAAACAAATGCAACTTTACATCTTTTGAAAAAATACCTTTCCATTATAAGGCATTTGACCTTGAGTGAAAAGAAAATTTTGCATGCGGCACATTTTCTTTTTACGACAAATTATTAACCTAACCTAACTCCAAACTGAATATGTGTCTGCACTGGGCTGTAGATAGTATACGCAACCGGGATAAAATTTAAGTTGTCCACTCTAAATACTTGAGCTGGCTACGGGCATGTAGGTACCTAGAATATTATTTGAGAATGAGAATTTTAAGTAATTTCAATTAAACTAATCAGTGATACAAAACATTTGACAATCTGTCAAGTAGGTACTTACTATTTTTTAATTCTAATATGAAGAAATTGGAACACTATTTCAAACAAATGTTGATAAACTCTATCAATTACTACCTAATCGAAAACTACTTAAATATCTGTTATTAAAGTTGTAGTAGGTACTAAAAATAGTAAACTTAATCTGGAGGAACTATTAAATTATTTAATCAATTTGGCGAAATATTGGTATTAATTTTACTTAGAATAAATTAATATATTAATTGTCGAATTAGAACATAATATACTCTATTTTTTAAAGATTTCTAAGTTTAAATTAAACTTGAACAATTAATTAAACTGGCGGACTATTATGTGGTATAGCCTAAAAATGTAGGTATATTTTTATTTTACAAAGATAAGTTTTACTTGTTATTTTTCAACGGTCTTCCGAAATTTGAGCAAATTAAGTTACATTATTGATAAAATAAAACAATCATTTTATAAAAAGCAATGACGATAGTAATGAAACAAATTAAAGTTTTAAGTTAGCTTTGCTTTGCTAGACGCACGAAAACTAGACGTGGTAAGTTTAATTTTTCCCACGAGTCTATACAAAACTAACAGTTTCCGTACAGTTATTTAGCTACAAGAATAAACACTATCATACATCCAATCAACCTATTCGATATGTTATCACGCAGGTCATATCGAATAGTTTCAATTTTTATTTCACCTTTTAGTAGGCGTGTATTGTGTTTCTGATATTTGATATTTTTTCCTGTCTAAGTATTTCGTGATAAATAGCATTATTTCATTAATATAGACGAACGCGACATTATAATGGATTTATCCACATAAATTAAAGTTGAACTTTTGCTGTAGGTATCTGGTATAATTTAAAAATTTAAATAGACTTTATATGCTTGTTATTGAAAACCGATTGAAAACCTTGTAAGTACTCGTAGTATTCCATGATCATGGTATATTTGTTTCTTCGTAAAATTATGACAGTAACAGTTGACATCAAAATATACCTATTCATGAATAAAATGTTTAATATTTATGAACGTGGGGAAAAAGTGTACACAACTCTCTGGAAAGTGTCTATCGAATGATCGTGAGATTTCGGTAAGCCTCGTGCGTTAACATTGTCACTCACACGATGTGATTCACTTTCTTCGCTCATTATGTAATATAGTATTGCCCGTGCCGATCTAATGATTCAGGGGCGCGCCAACCCCGTGTGCAATGTGTGCAGCGCACATAGGCGCCTAGACATTAAAGGCGCCGAAGTGCCTTAATTTAAATAAATTATAAACAAAAATCGTAAAAGGTTGCTAAGTACTTAAAAATATTTCAATATCGCCTTTTGTTATAACTTAAACTGGAATCAATTAAATTGTATTTATTATTTTAGTAATTTCTTTTTAAGATTATTTTTTTAACATGAATAGCAGAACACGAGCGAAGTTACAAAATGAAGCGAAGTTTTTGATGTGTATTCGTTTAGTCCCACTAGTTTTGTTAAAACATGCATTAGTTGACAACGTATAAAAATTCATATGAATAAACATTGTATTTGCTTTATTCTAGCAACAAGCACTGTATGTAGGTACTAGTGTAGAATATTAAAATTTATCTATACAAATTTGTGGTGAGATGTTTAATTTGAGTTATGAAATTAATTAAAATATATTGATAGTTTGGACAAATTTAAGCAAAATTATAAATTGTAAAAAATGTAGGTACAATTTTTAATTAGTGAGGCGCCATCAAAATTTTTGCACACAGGCGCTGCATGTCCCTGGCGCGCCCCTAAATGATCCAGTCCATATTGAATGGGCTTATTAAGGTGATCCTCTACCCATGGCAGAGAACAGTCAAAAACATTTATTCCGCACGCTAATTTATAGCGTATATTGTTTTGTTACACATAAAAGTATTAAATAATTTATGTTTATATCGAAAACATAATTTTGGGACCCATATTTTTTGTAAAAAAACTGCAATATTTGTAAAAAAGGCGGTTTTCGCGCTCCACTGTACAGCTTTTATTTATAAGTGAAATAACTTCAAATTTTAATATGTTATTAACAATGCTTGAATCTGCGAAATAACCGATCAAATTTTTGAAATTCGTTTTAAAATAGAAGATATTTGTGTTCAAAAATTAACTAAAATTTTCGAAATTCAAATTAACGTATTTCGATTTTATCGCAAAATTTTAAAATTCTGCATCGACCAATTTGTAGATTGTACTTTTATCTTTAACAATATCTTTAGATTATTATATTTAACAAAACAATAAACGCTGTGGAGTGGCGCGCGAAATCCATGTTTTAGGCTGTTTTCTGGCGCGGTAGAGGATCGTCTTAATTCTATTCTGTTTGGTGTGCGCAGTGTCAGTGTCAGACTTAAAATTTATTTAATGAAATGGGGCCACAAAAATATTGCACCTGCCAAAGACAATTTGGGAATTATCAAATTAATGATTTATCATGGAGTCATGGAGAGACACAGCTTTGATGCATCATCTTTGCTCAACACGTTCAGTCATTTCGAGCGAATCAGATATTTAGAAATTTGGGTTTATGGTTTATCTTTATTTCTGTGAAGGTATTTTATTGACCTGCTGAAGGTAGTTGTCAATGCTTTTGCAGAAAAGACAAATCATAAACCTTAATAAATTATTTATAAACACTAATCTAGTAATTGTAAATAATCCTGCATACCTTGCCTTATCATTTCACTACAAATATTTACTAGTACCTATATTTTAATTATGATAACTCCTTATTAGTAGTTATATTGCCCTTCAATTGTCATATGATTTCCATTTTTTAATTTGCTTAATCCTAAATACACGAGAATCCATGTGTATACCTAGTACAAATTAAGATATGATTGTAAATGTCCATTATGATTAAATAATTAGATAATATTATTTCTTATCTTTAAAAATATATTATTAATTAACTTGATCCAGATCTCATAAACTTTAAAATTCGTATTTGTATAGTTGTACATTTTATGCACTTACTTTTTATCTTATTTTTTTTTATTTTTGCTGGTAACCATACTACAGGATTAACTCCCAATTACAGAATGGTAGATGTTATTATAGTGGAATCCAACCACTCGGACCCAGTGGTATTATTGTCGGTTGCGCTGGGAATCGAACTGGGGACCGCTAGCATGCTAGGCAGACCCTCTACCGCTGAGCTAACCACATTATACTTACTTTGTTGTGACTAGATACTTAGCAACTTATTAGCTATTAATATACCAAGAATATTATGCGATTTATAATACCGGGGATGTTGTTAAGCGACGAGATGAAACCGAGTCTCTTTGAACATCCAAGAGGGCTTAGATCGCATATATTCGCGTTATATGCAAAGCTTAATCGTATCACCAACGACAACGATGTTAAAACAAATCAACAATTTTATCTGTCAATTACTAGTTGACAGTTTTGATATTATGGTTGCGTATCTAACATATTAAGTTCGTAACTAATGAATTATATGTATCTATGGCATTATAAGTAACTAATGTATTATGTTGTTTATAATTATCAATAAAGGTTGCATATTAAAAGGTAATAACAGTTGATGATACGATTAAGTTAATTATTCAAGTGATTGGAGAAACTGTTTGATTATCAAATATTAAAAAATTCTTTGTTTCTAAAATAAAAACCCATCGGTTGTTAACTTCGACTATTAATAATGTAATATTATTCTTTCATATTTCCACAAAAAATAGAACACTTTAATGTATTGTTTTATTTATTAATGTTTCATAAATCGTAATCGTAATCGCAAAAGTGCTAATCGTTTCATCACTATACAATGACTTTCTATGACTTTTGTAACTTTAGAATGGTAGATTATTGCTCTGATAATAATCAATGGTGGAATAATAACCCTATATTTTCAGTGTAATCGTACATAGAAATTTTTTACGGTGCACACCCAATATTACATACAATAAAACCATTTAAAATTTCTCCTCCGACCCCACACGGCATTTCACGTTTCCACCATATTTCTCCAAACCTACCACTCATTCCTGACTTTTCGCCTGCTGGCTTTTCTTTGGGCCAGTGTAATATGCAGTGCGGCGAGAGGGGTAGGGTGCCGGATTGTGAGTCGAATTAGAAAATTGAATCGTGTACAGCAGACATTGTAGAAATGTTAATTTCTGATTAGAATAATCAGCAATCAGCTTTCATTTTATATATTATCTTATCTATTGAGGAGTGGCAGATAGCTATTCTTTTTCTATTGCCAACTATAAATTGTGCAGTTCTGTAGTTTTATTATTAGTGTTTTGTATTGTGTATAATATATATATTTGAAAATATTGAATTTTAAAACAAAATCTGCTTGATACAATATTGTGTAAGTAAATTATAATTCTTATGTACTTACTAGGTAAGTACATCATAAATATAATTGTGTATATTTATAGGACTTCACTTACAATGGCGTCAAATAATACCACTAACATGCAAAATTCCGCGACTGGATTTACTATTACTGGTAATGATAATAAAGTTAATGTAGAAAATATTAACGTAACTAACCAGACAAAGGAGATGCCTTTTAATAAATTTCCTCTACCTGCGTCAACAATTAATTTCTGTGGCCGTTACGAAGAAATGAATAAAATTGACTATTATTTTTGCGATGAACATAATAGAAAATTGGTGATCTGCGGTTTGCCTGGGTTTGGAAAAACAGAACTTGGTAAAAAGTATGCCCAACGATGTTTAAATTATGACAAAGTAGAAGAAGTTGTATGGATTAATGCTGAGTCAAAAAAAGAACTTAAAAAATGTTATCCGGAACTGAAAAAAATATATGATCAATGCACCAAAAAATGTTTATTCATTTTGGACAATGGCATATGTAGAAGAGACATCAATGAGTACTTGCCACCAGAGAAGGACAACTTCTTCATGATCGTCACCAGCCAGGAAATGGACTGGGGAAAGGATTTCACTCCTGTACAGCTACAGCCGCTCTCACAAGAATATGCAGTTGACATTTTAAAATCAATTCTACGAGACAAATATAAAGAAGAATGCATAGATTTGTATATAGAACTGACTCACATGGTGGACAACGTCCCACTCGGACTACAGGTCATTGGTGGCTACATACGAGAACAAGACGTACACAATTTTAATCTTGTTACATACGTTGAAGATATTAAGCAATTGACTGTAGATATTATTAATAAGGAGATTCCTCGAAATAGTAGTTACAGCAGTTACGAAAAATCTATCTACGGTGCGATGATGGTCTCACTTAATAAAATAATGAATCAATATGGCAAAACTAAGGTAGGAGAATTGGCTCTTGATGTGCTGTTTACCTGTTCTTATCTGAATCCTGACTATATAACTATTGATGACTTGTTAGATTTAAGTATTGTAGAAGAGAAAATTCCAGAACAAGAAATAATTATTGATTCCATTATGTTACTTTTTAATTACTCTTTCATAAATTACTACTATATAAAATGCCAAATAAGATTACATAGACTAACGCAACAGTTTTTAAGAAATTATTTATGTGAAAATGATAAACAAGGAAAATATCTTATATCATGTGTAGAATACGTTCTGCAAGATTATAATTATTACTGCAGTCCCCATACCATGTCAGTTTTTCGTAATGGTGCTGAGAGTTACAAAACGAATATTCAGGCTTATTTAAAAAAACAAAATTGCAGTTACATTTTTTGCGTATGTCGTCGTCAGACGACATGTATAATTGAGAAAATTTTCGCTTCTCTTGTTTCGTCAGGATGCTATAATTGCTTAAAGTTTATTTTTGAACAAAATTATAGGTTTGTAAATAAGTACATTATTGATAAGTACAGTTTATTACGTGATGCCATAATTTTTGATCATATTAAAATTTTTGAGCTATTATTAACTTACGCCGACATAGGTAAAAATAATAAATTCAAATATATTATATTACATTTATTGGCACAGAGGGGAAATTTAGATATCATAAAAACAACAATTGAGAACGGTGCTAATATACAAGTTAAAGATGAACATGGAAATAACCCTTTATTTGTACTTGTTAGGAATGTCCATATATCCCAACATGTAAATTGGAATGAAATTTTAACCCTTTTTAAATTTGATAAAACTGAAATGAACAACAATAACGAAACTTTATTGCACCTTGCTGCAATCGGCCATCATTATAAGTTATTCGAAATTCTTCTTGTAAATTATGGTGTAGACATTAATATACAAAATACTAAAGGCTTGACGCCATTGCATGCTTTACTTTATAATATCTCCCCATTATCGGAACCTAAAATATCGGCAATTGTAGAACTGTGTATAAAACATAATGCATCATTAAATATTAAGGATGAAAACGGTAAAACACTTAGATATTTATTATTTTGCCACGTTGTAACCTTTAGAAACTTAAAACTTTTTAAATTACTGCTACAAGAAAGTATTGATGAAACAAATAATAATGATGAAGAAACAGTACTATTACATGATGCATTTAATATCATATCATTAGGCAACTCTGTTTTAAAGCCAATATTAGAACAACTTATAAATCATGCAAAATCTGTTATGTTTCTTAAATCAACACAACCATGTCCAGGTAATTTAGATACGAAAAAATTAGATTTTTGCTTATATGACTACTGTGTAGAGAATAATAATGTATTATTTTTTAAATGGTTGTTGGAGCAGGGTGCAAATGTGACTCAGAAAATAAAAAATCATAAAACTTTATTACATAAAATATATGAAATGCAAAAAATTGAAATAATAAAAATATTAATTGTGCATGATAGTACATTATTAAGTTTTAAGTATTCAAAAAATTACTCATTCATCGATAAATTATTTTACGATGCTATATTGCATAGCGATTTAGATTATGCAAATACATTACTGACAGCTTCCAAATATAATTTAGGAATTAAAATTGTCAAATTAATGATTAATCATGGAGTGAATGTTCATATTAAAGATTATTTTGGAGACAAAGATCATGAACATCTTACTAATCGCCATGGTGACAGTTTGCTTCATGTGGCTGTCATTCGAGGAAATGCAAAGCTTGTGACATTGCTGCTAGATCAATACCAGTTTAATGTAAATACTGTCAATAGATACACCGGAGATACACCCCTGCATACTATTATTTCGAGACTAGATTATGCAAATTACTATATTGAATATGATATAGAGGATACGAACGAAAAGGTACACGTACTTATAGAACATGGTGCTAACTTAAGTATCGTTAATAAAAGAGAAGAAACACCACAAGAAAAGTTGCAACAAATAATCGAAAAATATGGTTCTGATCGCAATCGTCAATACATCTTGTCTAGGCTGAAGATTTTTTCCGTAAAAAAAATGTAGGGTAAATAGGCAAAAAATATTTTAAATAGGTCACAATTTTTAAAAAATAGGCAATAAAAAGCATCAAATTAATATATTTTATTGAGAAAATTGTTTTCCAAGTATCTGTATGATAATGAATTTATTATTTGGCATTTTAGTAAGAAGAAATATATAAAAGCCAGTTTATAAATACTTACACTACACTACGACAACTGAAATTTTTTTAATCTCCTAATTTATATTCAAAATGCTATTTAAGGGCAAAAATAAGCCAGAAATAGGCCAAAAATATATATAAGGTAGGTGCGGGTAATAAGGCCTAGCTAAAAGAGATTTGAAATAAAATGAAAACTATTTACTTGAATCAACAAATTTGAATGTTAATTAAACCTAAACATCAAGTGCTGTCATATATAAACAAAAAATGGCAAGTTAAAATACCTCTTCAGTAGGCCTTATTATACTGTGGTAGGATAATAAGGCCTAAGACTTTAACATACGTAAATAAACAAAATAGGCTTTTTATATTTGGTAATTGAGATCAATAATTAATAATTATGCATTATTCATAAGTTATATCCCGAGTGCAATGAATTTAATCGATAAATTTGACATGTCTGGCTTATGAAAAAAAATTTGCTTCAAAAGTGTTTGAGTACATAATAATTTGAAAAAATTTTATCTAAAATTATTATGTACGATAACACTTTTTTAAAAGCAAAATTTTTTGAATAAGCCAGACGTCAAATTTATCGATTCAATTCTTTAGCACGAGGGGTATATGTTAAGATTATTTCATGAATTCATAGTTTTATGTGTACGTACAGTATTAATAGGAAGATTTTTTGCAATCATACGTTGATTCTGACATCCATCTGACATCTGACAAATTTTTTTGTTATACGTAACAATTGTAACAATAGCAAATCGTTTGTTATTTTTATACTTCTGTCAGATAAACGTCAAAAACTAATAAATAAAATCTGCTTGAAATTAATAATTTGGCATGTTTAAATATTTAGAATATCGGAAAACATAAAAATCATGTAAGTATCTTGCTAAATATGCCTTCAAAAAGCTCAAAATTTGTTAGAAAAAGCTAGCTGCAATTTAATTGCGATTAAATAGCATGGTGCTATTTAATCACTTATTTAAATTGGAAAACAATGAAAAATAAGACAATCTGATTGGTCAAATTTATGATGAGTGAAATAATCAAGCTAAATTCTTAAAATTAACAACAAATTTCTTTGTTTAATAGCCATCAGGACACTCAAAATTATCTGTATCATCCGATGACAAGCCGATGCACCACACTTGTCGCTAGGGATGGGAAAATATCGATTTATCGATAAATATCGACATAAACATCAGTCAATATTACTTTTAGTTTGTCGTCGATGTATCGATAACTCGATATTATCGAAATTTTCCGATAATTATCGAAATAAAAAGAAAAGTGATGTTCATATCGATATTTATCGATATATCGATATTTTCCCATCGCTACTTATCGCATTTAGAACATTTGTTCATATCAGCCATCTTATCCTCTTTACAACCGTGACATAAAAAAACTCGCCTGGTTTTTTTAGTACCACTTCTACCTTTGGGGGTTGAGGTCTTTTAAATTTTTTTCTCTTCCTTGTTTTTGTCAAGAAGGTCTTTGGTCACTAACATTTTGAAAAAGATATAAATAAAACTGTAAAACAGGCAAATGTTGATTCAAAAAAACGGAGGACCGCCGACAACATAAAAACTGAAACTGAAAAGAACATTATTCGGACCATATTATTCAAACATCAAAGGCCGTAGAAGCATTAAATTATAGAAAACTATAGCCTAAAATTATATATAGAAGTGTTATTACAAAAAATAATTACGATTGATTCGGACGATATCTCATTATTCGAGCCGCGCGATCGTCCCTCAAACTGAATGACTTCGCACTGGTGACAGTATGCGAACTAACTTGTCGCGACAGGTTTGAGGCGCCATATGAATGTTAGCTACCTACGAGAGTGACTATGAGCGACAACAATAATTTTAAATTGTATTTTTGTTACTTAGGCCTTATTACCCACACCTACCTTAGTTAATTTAAATATGCTTAACAGGCAAAATTAAATTTATCTTCAAATAAATATAAACGATAGAAACAAAAATAAGTGCTATTAATTTTGTTCTATCTATGATACAAAAAATAGGCAGAAGCCTAAAAGTCCTCAGCCTAATCATGTCATGTTTAACCTTAATTAACTAATTGCCACTGTACTATAATGTAAACAATTTATATTTTATTATCAGTTAAAGAAAATTTTTAAGAACTTGAATTTAGATATTTGGGTGTTTGGTTTTTGTTTTTATTTATAAGAAAGTATTTTATTGATCTGCTGAAGGTAGGTGACAATAAAATGCTTTTGCAGCAAAAACAAAACATAAACCTAAATAAATTATTTATAATCAGTAATTTTTTCATAATCGAGCGTACCTTGTCTTATCATTTCACTACAAATAGTTTACTTAGTATGTAAATAATAACTAGCATTGTTTTAATTATAATATTATAAGTCTGTATTAGTAGTTATATTGCCTTCCAATTGTAGTATGATTTACATTTTAAGAATGCTTGCTTAATCCTATAAATTCACGAAAATCCTTTTGTGTAGGTACCTACCTAGTAATTAAGATATTTATGGTAGTAAATTTACATTATAAATATAATTCATATCATAAGTAATCTTCTATCATATCTGTAGAAGTGTATTTTTATTTATTTTGATACATACACCAGGAATTCATATTATTTATAGATAGCGTACTGCATTTTTGTGTTGTGACTTGAAACTTTTAGGAACTTAGTTATTAATATTTATAAGTAAAATATCTATTCTATTAAATGAGCAAGGAATTGTATGTTTTTACGGTCATGCTATCTCGAAAACGGCTCTAACGATTTTCTCGAAAGTTGGTATATAAGAGGTTTTCAACCTCAAGAATCTAACGGACCAACTCAAATTTTCCAGAAAACTCGTTTTCAGCGAGTTTTTCACTGTTCAAAAATACAGTAGATCACGCCTATACCACGTCTATTCGAATATTTTACTGTATACACTTCTGAGCGTATCTAATTGCCGCGCTGTGACTCTATCTATGACCATATAAAATTTTTGATTCCCATATAAATTCTTACCTGTGTTGTTAAGTGATCATACCTAAATAAATGAAATTTTTGATTCCCACATAAATTCTTACCTGATGTGAGGTGGTCAAAAACTCTACCTATGGCCATACCTATTAAACAAAATTTTTGATTCCCATATAAATTCTTACCTGATGTTAGGTGCCCAAAATCAGTACCTGTGGCCATACCTATTAAATAAAATTTTTGATTCCCACATAAATTCTTACCTGATGTGAGGTGGTCAAGAATGGTACTTATGGCCATATCTATTAAATATAATTTTTGATTCCCACATAAATTCTTACCTGATGTGAGGTGGCAAGAATGGTACCTATGGCCATAGCTACTAAATAAAAATTTTGATTCTCATATAAATTCTTACCTGATGTGAGGTGGTCAAGAATGGTAACTATGACCATACCTATTAAATATAATTTTTGATTCCCACATAAATTCTTACCTGATGTGAGGTGGTCAAGAACGGTACCTATGGACATACCTATTAAATAAAAATTTTGATTTCCACATAAATTCTTACCTAATGTGAGATGGTCAAGAATGGTACCTATGGCCATACCTATTAAATACAATTTTTGATTCCCATATAAATTCTTACCTGATGTGAGGTGGTCAAGATTGGTACCTATGGCCATACCTATTAAATAAAATATTTGATTCCCACATAAATTCTTACCTGATGTGAGGTGGCCAAGAATGGCACCTATGGCCATACCTGTTAAATAAAATTTTTGATTCCCACATAAATTCTTACCTGATGTCAGGTGGTCAAGAATGGTTCCTATGGCCATACCTAATACAGAATAATACCGTACCAGATGTTTACCAAGATGAAGATTTTTTCCTTGAAAATTTGGAAGCCTTTACATTAAAAAATCTTCAAATTAGCTTTTAATACTTAAAATCATTTACTTCTGTTTGTTATGTTTTCTGCTGGTTTTTTAAAAATTTTATTACCTAATCATTTGTTATTTTAAAATTTATTATTTTGTGTAATTTATTAAATAATATTTATTGTGTTAAAATTTTTTAATTTTATTTCTAAGTAACCATTACACATTCCATTATCCTCTTAAACAGGTACCTAGTCAATTGATCAAAAAATAAATTCACAAAAAAAATCACAAAAATGATGATTAAAGACAATTTTATAATTTATTTTCAACCGAAAAAAATACATACATGCAATTTTTAGTCATTTTGTAGCATAAGATAAGATATGAAACAAAGCGAGAGTTTGGCTAATGAGACCCGATCGTAGATCGGCATCCCGATATTTCTGATTAAAGTTAAAATATATAAGATCTTAATGAAAGCATTATATTATATTATATCACATGATTAACATTTTATTAAAAAAACTTGCTTAATCCTAAATCCATGAAGTGCCCTTTTGTCTTTGTGAATCTCGTAATGAAGATAAGATAGCAAATGTCCATTATAAATATTATTTATAAGTAGGTAATCTTATCTATTATCTTTTATATGCATATTATTAATTGTCTTGGTACAGATAACAGAAGCTTTAAAATTCGTACTTTTTAGATAGTGTACTGCATTTTTATGCACTTAATTCTTATTTCTTATCTTATTTAACTATATTACTTTAGAAACTTGGGTTTAATATTTACAAATACAAAAGAAATTATTATTTTGATTAAAAGATTAGAATATATAAGACCTTAATAATAAATGCATTCTCAATTTTAATTAAACAGTATCAATTTTTAATAGCTTACTTAAAGGTATAGTATGAATATCAACTTGAATAAGATATGGCTGTAGCAGTAGATAAACTATAAGGTAAATTTATTTGTTTCGGTTTTGGTGGACACTCTGATTGCACTAAATTTTAAAGAACAACAATATCCTTCTTGAGTCTTTAATAGTTGGTTTTGGTACCCGATTGAACCAAACTAAATAAACAACTCAATACCCTTCTTGAATCAAACATACTTAATTTTGATAGATTGAACTGAACTAGATAAATAATCTAATACCCTTCTTGAGTGAAATAAAATGATGTGACATTTATAAAACGCCTAATTCTAGAATCTTCCTACGACAAATACAATTTACACATAAATCATTAAACAGGATTTAAAAAACATAAAGTTTTCCCCTGCTAAATAAAACACAATAATACAAAAAATAAAACCATTTAAAAGTTCCCCCTGTCCCCATACCGCATTCCACGTTTTCCCATATTTCTAACCCTACCACACATTCCTGCTCTCTCGCCTCTGGTCGACTTTTCTTTGGGCCAGTGGTGCACATACCCAGGGGAACGTTTGTGTAACGTTCAGAGGGTGGGGTGGGGGGTGTTGTGTGTGCCAGTGGCGGTCGAGTTACCCGACGTCTTGTGCGATGAATGTGTTGTACCCGCTGTGAAATGAAAGCTTTACACGTTGCAGGAGGAAGGGCATATTTTATGGTATGGTCAGGAAGTTTGTAGGTTTTTGGAAGTTATTGTGAGTTACAAAGATGAAAGGGTAGTTAGAGTAAGTTTGAAGTGTACTACACACATATTACACAATTTGATGTAATGCCGCTTGCTATATTGAATTCCACATCATAACCATATAAGGGCTTTATATGTAATGACAAAAATAAAGAGTCGATTTTGTTCATTTCTTTGTTACGGCTATATAAGGTATTTATTGAGCCAGGTAGCAGAAATTTATTAAAAGGTACCCCTTTGTATGGTTATTAACATGGTTATTTACGTTAATATTTGCCACATTAACTTTATTTTTATTACTGGTAATAGTAAAGTCAGACGCGCAGTTTTGCGAGTTAGTTATATTACCTGACGCCATTATAAGTAAATACCTATAGATAATACAAAATTTATTATTTATATGTAGGTACTTATACGTTATGAATTAAAATTTACTTACACAATATTGTATCAAGCAGATTATGTTTTAAAATGCTTTATCTTTGTTAATATAATACACAATAAAAATCACTAACAATAAAAATACAGAAAATGCACAATTTATAGTTCGTAAATAGAAAACAATGGCTACCTACCACTCCTTATTAGATAAGATAAATATAATATAATACAAAACCTGCTATTTCTAATCAGAAATTCTAATGTCTGTTTCCACGATTCTGTCTATTAGGTTATCAATAAATTTGATCAAGTATATTTAAAATTTATTGTTGTTGAAAAATGAAACATGTTTAAATTCGCCAATAAATTAAATAATTTAGTGATCAAGAAAGAATTATACACAACAATATATTGAAAATTAAATTGAATCGTGTGCATTACTCGTATACAGGATGTTATGTAAGTATACCGCCAACGCTTCACTATTGAGCCAAAAGAGCAAAAGAAGCAGTAATTCACTGTTGTTTCATTTCTGCAATCTTTCGTTTAGAAGATGCAAGTAATCTTTTATTCGTCCAATTAAATCGTTACATTTATTTAAGAAAAAAATCAGGTATCAAGTAACATGTTTATTGTCAATTGTATTACTTGTCAAATTAGAAGTTTAGATCAGTGTCGTAACATAGTATTGCTAATAAGTTAAGGAAAAATAGATTTACCCGCGTGCAACGCCATAATTTAAATGCATATCAGCATATTCAACAAAAGTAAATCTGCCTGCATCAATCCTATCAAAAATTAAATAAATCGATAAATTCTTGATACCTAATACGCCACTGCTTAAAGAAGTTACATTGCACTGAAAATAAAATATGTTCTACCTGATTTAAAACTTTAAATGAATTTTTACAATGAGCTCTGATTGGTTCATTTAATAACTATTTATCGGATTAACGGAATCACGGAGAAGGATACAAAAAATTGTGTGATACCCCTTGAATCTTACTTATTCACCATGTAAGCGTTGGCGGTATACTTACGTATCACCTTAGTAAAAAATATTGATAACCACATTATGTACTAGGTACCTCTTGAGAATTAGGTACGTGATTGGTTAAATGTGTAGTACATTTGCGAGGGTATTAGAAATAAGTTTACTTTTTTCTTAAATAGATTATAGATCGTTAAAATTTTTGGAGAACTAAGTGTTTGCATTTTTATTTATTAGAAAGTAGTTGGTTGTATACCTAGGCTGCGAAATGTCTGTTTAGCGTCTGAGAGTTTCTGGCCGAGGCTTAAAAATTCTCGAGGACACTAAACACATTTCGCAGACTATATACAATATTTTTTGTCTACAATTGTTGTACAATATGAACATTGTTATTTAATTTTTAGTTAGGATGTATACAACATTATCGCACTATTGGCCTCAAAATACGATTGTGAACATTTTGTTTGAAAAATGTTTGTTTCATTTATAAACGTTATCATGATGATGATCGATAACCACGATTTAATTGAATTGTTATAAACTCGGCACGTAATAATAATTTTAAAATTAGCTATATTGACGTTACGATTGTAGACAAAATATTGTATGCACCTCGTTGGATAGAGTTTGTATGTTGCCCTTGGCGAGTCGTCAATCTCGGCTTCGCCTCGACTGAACAATTTATCGCCGCGTGCAACAAACAATGCTCTGTCCGTATTTGATACACATTGTGACACATATTGTTCAACTGCAATGCATGTAATAAAAATCACATTTTTTCTTTTGTAGCAACTGTCAAAAACATTTATTAAGATTGACATACGCAAAACATAGTTCAATAATTTCAACTTCAAACAATGTACCTATCGTAATTAAATCAAATGATTTAAATCAAGCCAATTCATTAAAAAACTAGGTACCTATACTTAGGTAATTTAAAAATGTATTTTTTATTTGAAATATCTATACCAATTTTTCATTGTTTGAATAAAAAAATTTTAAAAGACTTCTGATATTTACCATTTTTACCACTAATAGAGCATTTTGGGGAAAAAGGAAATTTATTTCAGAAAACTTTCTAAATCCACTCATTTAACAATCTCATAATTCGTTAAGTACCCACGAGATTTTGACATAATTA
Organism: Agonum fuliginosum; assembly: GCA_947534325.1. Lineage (NCBI taxonomy): Eukaryota > Metazoa > Arthropoda > Insecta > Coleoptera > Carabidae > Agonum > Agonum fuliginosum. The sequence goes on from OX384034.1 coordinate 6,523,204, forward strand.
TATTTTATGTATTATATTATAATTATTAATATCAAGACTTATCTCATAATATTTCTGATTTTTATTTATCAGATTTTTATATCTTATCTGTTACTAAATGGTAGCCATTCTAAAATTTCTGTGCCAGCTGTAAATTGTACTTATATCTTTTTAATTTTGTTGTTTTAGTGATATGTGTGTATTATTTTTACAAAATATTTTTTTCTAATTTACTTAAATCGGGTTTAAATTGTCTTGTGTAAGTAAATAATTCTTTATAATTTTCATATAAATATTTAATAAATTTTATATAAGGAGGTACTTGTAGACCTTGAAATGGAGTCAAATAATAATGTCACTAACATGCAAAACTCCGCGACTGGCTTTACTCTTACTGGAAACGATAACAAAGTTAATGTGGAAAATATTAACGTGAATAACATCGTGAATAAATTAACAAAGGAGTTACCTCTTAACAAATTTCCGCTGCCTGGGTCAATAAATACCTTCCATGGTCGTAACGAAGAAATGAACAAAATTGACTCTTTATTTTTTGATCTTAATAAAAGAAAAGTTGTCATTTGCGGTTTGCCCGGGTTTGGAAAAACCGAACTAAGTAAGAAATATGCTCAACGAAGTTTAAATGAGAAAAAAGTAGAAGAAGTCGTATGGATCAATGCCGAGATAAAAGAAGAATTTAAAAATATGTATCCGGAACTTAAAAAGATGTATGAACAATGCACTAAAAGATGTTTGTTCATCTTCGACAACGGCATATGTAGAAGGGACATCAATGAGTACTTGCCACCCGAGAAGGACAACTCTTCATGATCGTCACCAGCCAGGAAATGGACTGGGAAGATGATGTGACTCCTGTACAGCTACAGCCGCTCTCACAAGAATTTGCAGTTAATGTTTTGAAATCAGTTCTTAAAGACAATTATAAAGAAGAATGCAAAGATTTGTATATAGAATTAGCACTAATGGTAGATTACGTTCCACTCGGACTACAGATTATTGGTGGTTATATACGAAAGCAAGATTTACAAAATTTTAATCTTGTGACATATGTAAATGACATTAAACAATCAAGTATTGATATAATAAGTAAGGAGATTCCTCGAAATAGTAGTTCAAGTAGTTATGAAAAATCTATCTATGGCGCGATGATGGTGTCACTTAAAAAAATTGTTCATCATGACGAAATTGAGGTAAGAGATTTGGCACTTGATGTGTTGTTTATCTGTTCGTATCTGAATCCTGACTATATAACTATTAGAGTCTTGTCAAATATAGACATTTTAAAGAACCATCTTCCAGCAGAGAAAGATATTAAACATAGTGATTCATTTAAATTAATTGCTAATTACTCTTTTATTAATTTCGAAGGTGAAGAGTGCCAAATAAAATTACATAGACTAACGCAACAGTTTTTAAGGACTTATCTAAGTGAAAATGATAAGCAAGGTAAATATTTTAGCTCTTGTTTACATTACACTCTACAAAGATGTATCTTCGGTTCAGATTCAATTTTAACAAATGGTGCTGATAATTACAAAACTAAAATTGTGTCTTACTTAAAAAAACAAAATTGTAATTACATTTTTTGCGTATGTAATCCTGGTACATGTATGATTGAGAACATTTTTGTTAGTCTTGTATTGTCTGGATGTTATAATTGCTTAAAGTTTATTTTTGAACAGAACTATAGTTTTATCAATAATAAGATTATTGATAAATATAATTTATTTCATTATTCCATATATTCTGATCATATACATATTTTTGAGCTTTTATTATCTTACTTTAAAACAAGTAAAAATAATAAATTACAATATTTATTATATCCAGTAGCAAAAATGGGTAATGTAGATATCATTAAAAAATTAATCGCAAAAGGTGCTGATATCCATGGTAAAGATGATCATGGAAATATCCCTTTATTTATATTTGTTAGAAACAGGCATGTATCTCAACATGTTAATTGGAATGAGATTTTGATTCTTTTTCAATATAATAAATCTGAAGTAAATGACAGCAACGAAACTTTATTGCACCTTGCTGCAGTCGGCCAACATTATAAGTTATTTGAAATTATTGCTGTAAATTATGTAATAGACATAAATATTCAAGATACTGAAGGCTGCACACCATTACATGCTTTACTTTATAATGTCTCATTATTGGATACAAACATATCGCCAATAGTCGAATTATGTATAAAACGTAATGCATCATTAAATATTAAAGATGAAAAGGGTAAAACAATTAGATATTTATTATTGTGTCACGCACTAGCTTATTCTGATTTGAACATTTTTAAGTTACTCTTTCAAGAAAGTATTGATGTCAGTCAAACAAATGAAAATGGTAAAGAAACGGTACCATTACATGTTGCATTTAGTATCACATCATTAGACAAGTCTGTATTAACGCCAATATTAGAACAACTTATAATTCATTCAAAATTCAGTGAATTAGAAATACATACATCAAGCACAAGTACGTGTCATTTTCTACCAGGTACAATAAAAATCGCTTATTGCTTATATAACTGGGCTATAGAATGTAATAATTTATTATTTTTTAAGTGGTTGCTACAACAGGGTGCTAATGTTACCCAAAGAAACACATATTATGAAACTTTATTACATAAAATATTTGACATGAATAAATTTGAAATAATGAAAATATTAATTATACATGATAGTACATTATTATCTATTGAATATTCAAAAAATTATATATTTAGGTATAAATTATTAGACTATATTGTTGAGTATAACGATTTAAATTTTTTAAAGTGGTTATTTATGAATGATAGAGATCTCATACAAGCGAACGTACATCATAGAAATACACTAATGAAAGCGGCAGCCGCAGGGAAATTGGAAATTATAAAATTAATAATTAATCACGGAGTAAATATTCACACCAAGGATTTTTTTGGCGAAACAGCTATATTTTCTTTTGTTTTACGTCATTATGATATAGAAATGAATATAAACGTATTGAATGATATATTTGACTTATTATACTCTAAAAATCACGAACACATTACTAATTGCCAGGGTGACAGTTTGCTTCACGTGGCTGTAATGAAGGGAAATGCAGGGCTTGTGAAACTGCTAATAGATAAATACGACTTTAATGTTAATACAATAAATATACATACCGGAGATACACCCCTGCATACTATAATTTCGAGTTTAGGCTATTTTGAATTTGATATAAAAGATAGGGTTAAAAAGGTAAACATATTAATACAAAGTGGTGCTAATTTGAATATTGCTAATAATGAAAAAGAAACACCAAAAGAAAAGTTGCAACGAATAATTGAAAAATATGGGTCTGGTCATAATCGTGAATATATTTTGTTATGTTTGACCTCAATAATTAATACCGAAACTGAATCTAGTCGCCTCTAAAATACAATGTTATAACAATTTAGATTTTTAGATTCCATCATCAGGTAGGTAGAAATTATCTTTCAAAATTTGGATTCATAAATTTGTATACATGGTTTATACTTTATATTTGTTTAGAAAAAAATATATTTTATTGACCTGTTGAAGGCATAGATGTCTGTGCTTTTGCAGTAAAAACGTTTATAAATTATTTATAATCAGTACCGACTAATTGTTAATAAATTATTTTACCTTGTCTTATCATTTCACTATACTCGTAAATAGTTTACTTATCATGTGAATAATAATTAAAGGTAATGTTTTATTATAAATTATAATGTTTGATAAGTTGGTATTATAGTTTCCTTATAATGGTATCACATGATTTAAATTTTCTAAGGGAAGGTAGCGTAATCCTAATTCACGAATCTCGTAATTAATATTATCCTAGTAAATGTTCATTATAAATATTATTAATAGGTAATCTTATTTGTTATCTTTTATAAGTATATTATTAATTATCTTGATAACATTAGTTTTAATATTAATATAAATGTAGATCTTATTTCTTATTTCATTTAACTACATTACTAGGTAGTACGTAGGAACTAAAGGTACCTATTCATATTTATAAATTCAAAAGGAATTGAATAAATATATATATATATATATATATATATATATATATATATATATATATATATCATTTGGATTACAAGATGATAATATGTAAGACCTAAATGAATGCATTCTTAATTTTAATTAATCAGCTTAATTAAAGTACGAATATCAGCTTGAAGACATCAGAGTAGCAGTAGGTAAACTATACTTAAGTTTTTAAATACCTACCATACAATTAGGACCGGACAATTTTTAAGAGTGTCTGAGTGCTCGTGCAATCTTTATCTATGCATATACAGGATGTCCTATGAAACTGGTTTTAAGCATAGTGATCTCCAGAACCATAAGAGACACGAAGTTGGTTAAATTAGACAAAAGTTACCTCATTAGGGGTCCAATTTATAAATGTTTTTGTTTTCCCACAAAAATGCATAGGTGACTAGATATAGGTACCAAAAAATGTAAATTTTACTAATTTCGTTTTTTACCTATAACATTTTTTTTGAATTAGTACAAGTTTCTAATTTGCATGTTCTATAGGCAGTTTTTAACGAGGAATTCACAGCAGTCCTCAAATTTTTTTTATCTCCTACTGATTTTGAGAAATTCAAATCAAATTCAAATTTTCAAAAAGAGTTCAAAGTTGGCTATGACTCGTCTTAATAGAGATTTTTTTTTTGTTTTCAACAATATAAAACACAAGTGCATTGAAATTAATTTGATGGCAGAAATTACAAAATAATATTTTTTAAACTGTTTTTATTAAGGGAGACCACGAATATTGATCAAATTATACTAACTAAAATAACACTTAAAAATCTTTTTTAGTTTCCGAGATATGAGCGTTCGAAATTTAGGTCCAAAATCGAATAAATTATTCATTTTTTTACATTATTTGTGTGAAAATTATAAATTTTTTTACATTAGCGGATTATTCTAATTAAATTTCGAGGAATCCAATAATTATTATTATACCATATTATTTTTCTCCATTCCTCATTAGAATAGTGTTTCAAACAAAAGTTTATGTAACCAGAACCTATAAAAACAGCAAAAATAGGTAGGCAAAGAGTATATGTTTATAAGTAACTATTATAGGGACTTAATTTCTAAAAATAGAGAGAAAAAATCTGAATAAGGCAAAAATCCGAGAGAAAGAAAAACATAATATCTGCAACAATTTATCAAAAATGTTTGTTTATTTTTTGTGGTATCTATCGAACTGAAGATAGTAAAACTATTTGTAAAAAAATATTTGCAGAAGAAATGTAAATTTTTGATTAGAATTATCAGCATTTATCTTTCGTTTTATATTATGTTATATATTTAGGAGTGGCAGATTGCTATTCTTTTTCTATTTGTCAACTATAAAATGTGCAGTTCTGTAGTTTTGTTATTAGTGTATTGTGCATAATTTATATTACAAAATATAGAATTGTCAAACAAAATCTGCTTGATACAATATTGTGTAAGTAAATTATAATTCTTATGTACCTACTCATAAAAATATTTCATTTTGTATTACTATAGGTCTTTACTAACAATGGCGTCAAATAATACCACTAACATGCATAATTCCACGACTGGATTTACTATTACTGGTAATGATAATAAAGTTCATGTGGAAAATATTAACGTAAATAACCAAACAAAGGAGATGCCTTGTAATAAATTTCCCCTACCTGCGTCAATAAATAACTTCTATGGCCGTGAAGAAGAAATGAACAAAGTTGACGCTTTATTTTTTTATCTAAATAAAAGAAAAGTTGTCATTTATGGCTTGCCTGGGTTTGGAAAAACAGAACTTAGTAAAAAATATGCACAAGAATGTTTAAAGCATGGAAAAGTAGAAGAAGTTGTATGGATTAATGCTGAGTCAAAAGAAGAACTTACAAAATCTTATCCGGAACTGAAAAAAATATATGATCAATGCACTAAAAGATGTTTGTTCATTTTCGACAATGGCATATGTAGAAGAGACATCAATGAGTACTTGCCACCAGAGAAGGAAAACTTCTTCATGATCGTCACCAGCCAGGAAATGAACTGGGACACGGATGTGTCTCCTGTACAGCTACAGCCGCTCTCACAAGAATTTGCAGTTGACATTTTAAAATCAATTCTACAAGACAACTATAAAGAAGAGTGCATAGATTTGTACATAGAACTGGCTCGTATGGTGGACAACGTCCCACTCGGATTGCAGGTGATTGGTGGCTACCTACGAGAACAAGACGTACAAAATTTTAATCTTGATACATACGTTGAAGATATTAAGCAATTAAGTGTAGATATTATTAATAAGGAGATTCCTCGAAATAGTAGTTTAAGCAGTTACGAAAAATCTATCTATGGTGCGATGATGGTCTCACTTAATAAAATAATTAATCACCATGGCAAAACTAAGTTAGGAGAATTGGCTCTTGATGTGTTGTTTATCTGTTCTTATCTGAATCCTGACTATATAACTATTGATGACTTGTTACATTTAAACATTGTAAAAGTAAAAATTCCAGAACAAGAAATTATTATTGATTCCTTGATGTTACTTTATAATTACTCTTTCATAAATATGAAAAGCTATAAAAAGCGCCAAATTAGATTACATAGACTAACGCAACAATTTTTAAGAAATTATTTATGTGAAAATGATAAGCAAGGCAAATATCTTATATCATGTGTAGAATACGTTCTGCAACAAAATGCTACTTATTACTACAGTAGCCATACCATGTCAGTTTTTCGTAATGGTGCTGACAATTACAAAACGAATATTCTGTCTTATTTAAAAAAACAAAATTACAATTATATTTTTTGCGTATGTAGTCGGTATGATAAATGTAAAATTGAGAAAATTTTCGCTGCTCTTGTTTCGTCTGGATGTTATAATTGCTTAAAGTTTATTTTTGAACAAAATTATAGGTTTGTGAATAAGTACATTATTGATAAATATACTTTATTAAATAATGCCATAAATTCAGATCATTTAGAAATTTTGAAGTTTTTTTTAAATTATGTCTGTTTACGTAACAATAAGAGATTCAAATATGTATTACACTTAGCGGGTCAGAGAGGTAATTTAGATATCATGAAAACATTAATAGTGAAAGGTGCTTATATAAAACTTAAAGATGAACATGGAAATAACCCTTTATTTATACTTGTTAAAAACGTGCATGTATCTCAAAATGTAAATTGGAATGAGATTTTAACTCTCTTTAAATTTGATAAAACCGAAATAAACGACAACGACGAGACTTTATTACATGTTGCTACAATCAATCGTCATTATAAGTTAATAGAAATTTTATGTGTTAATTATGGAATAGACATGAATATACAAAATACTAAAGGCTGGACTCCATTGCATTCTTTACTTTATAATATCTCCTCATTGTCTTACATTAATATATCGCCAATAGTAGAACTATGTATAAAACACAATGCATCATTAAATATAAGAGATAAAAACGGTAAAACAATTAGATATTTGTTATTGTGTCACGCTTTAACATATTATAATTTGCAAATATTCAAGTTACTGCTACAGGAAAGATTTTATGTAAATCACAGAAATGAGAATGGTGAAGAAACGATAACATTACATGTTGCATTTCACATTACATCATTAAACAACTCTGTATTAACGCCAATATTAGAACAACTTATAATTTATGTAAAAAACAGAACAGTAGGTGGATTTAAAATAGTTCATATTCTACGTACTAATGAGTATCAGTGTTTAGATGAAAGCAAAATCAGTTGTTACTTATTTCAGTGGGCTTTAGAATGTAATAATTTGATATTTTTTAAATGGTTGCTAGAACAGGGTGTTAATGTGACTCAGTATAGTATAATAATAAATAAACTATTTGACATGAAAAAATTTGATATAATAAAAATATGTATTACGCATAATAGTTCATTTTTATCTAAATATTTTGAGAATGACTACTTATTTTGGATGTTATTGGACTTTACAATAGAACATAACGATTTAGAATTTTTACAATACTTACTTAATCATGATAGACGTATTGAACAGATAAACGAACATTGTAGACATTCATTGTTGAAAGCAGCTGCCAAAGGTAATTTGGAAATTATGAAATTATTAGTTAATCGTGGAGTAAATGTACGTACTAAATATAAATTTGGCTGCACATCTATATTTTCATTTGTTTCGGAAATATATTATGACAAAATGGATATTAACGTATTAAATAATATATTTGAGTTATTATACTCTAAAGATCAAGAACACATTCGTGATTGGCGTGGCGACAGTTTGCTTCACGTGGCTGTCATTAATGGAAATGCAGAGATTGTGACATTGCTAGTAGATAAATACGAGTTTAATGTAAATACTTTCAATATATTTACCGGGAATACACCACTGCATACTATCGTTTCAAGTTTAGCTGATATTGATTACAATATTAAATTTGGTATTAAAGATATGGTAAAAAAGATTAACATATTAATACAACATGGTGCTTATTTTAATATTGTAAATAATGAAAAAGAAACACCAAAAGAAATGTTGCAACGAATAATTGAAACATATGGTTCTGATTCTAATCGTGAATGTATTATGTTATGTTTTACCTCAAAATTAACACCGACTCTGAATCTAGTCGCCACTAAAGCAAAATGTTAACAATATAAATTTAAGATTTTATCATCATGTAAAAATAATTTTTCAGAATTTGTATTAATAAATTTGGATTTATGGTTCTTATATTTATTTTCAAAAAGGTATTTTATTGATCTACTGAAAGCTGATGTCAGTGCTCTTGCAGCAAAGACAAATCATAAACCGAAATAAATTATTTTTTATAATCAGTAATTGTTTATAAATAATTTTGTCTTGTCTTATCATTTCACTATAAATAATTTACTTAGTAATGTAAATAATTATATGTTATAAGTTTGTATTAGTAGGTATAGTTATATTTAACTCCAAATTATTTATTTATTTATTTAAATACAGCTACCCAACAGGCAGAGCCTAATAAAAGGGTAGGAAAAATTTACACAAAGCAATTAAGACTACAAAACAAACAAAGAGAAATAAACTAACTTGACTGCTAAACTTACAATGATAGATCGAGAGTATGTAATTTTTTACAAAAATTATTCATAGAAAAAAAGAATATGTCTACTTCTACAGAGTAACGATTACTCAGTTTACACATTCGAATAATAGGCGAATACATGAGAACATTAGTCCGAGCAGCAGGGATATAAAAATTAATGGAGGATCGGGTATGAAATATAGGAGCAAAGAAATTCAAGGTACTTAAACAGAGTGGATCATCAATAGCGTTATGAATTAATTTAAAAAGATGGACAATTGTATTAAAACGTCGTCTGAAAGCTAAAGATTTCATGTTAAAGATACTTAAAAGAGTTTCATACGAGATTCGTTGATCAGGATAAGTTCTCATAGTTTTGAAATAAATGTACTTAAGAAACTTCTTTTGAACACTTTCTACAAGCTTGCTGTGAACTTCATAAAATGGGTCCCAGATTAGTGAGCAATATTCGAGTTTAGACCTAACTAGTGAGAAATATAGTGAGAAAATAGCCTGAATATTGTGAAATGAACGTGTATTACGGATAACAAATCCAAGCATTCTATTAGCAGAGGACATGATGGATTGAATGTGAGGTATGAAGGTCAATTTGCTGTCAAAAAGAACACCGAGATCACGAATAGTTTCACACTTGGTCAAATTTTGATTATTTATTGTATAATTAAAATTAACATACGATTTTTTACGTGTAAACGACAAAACGTTACATTTAGTGATATTAAGATGGAGATGATTAATTTCACACCAGACGTGTAAGTTTTGCAGATCGTTTTGAAGCAATAAGCAATCAGAAGGGTTAGCAATAGCACGAAAGATTTTAAGATCATCAGCAAACATTAAAACTTCACTTTCGAATATAGTAGAAATATCGTTAATAAAAAGTAAAAATAGAAGTGGTCCAAGATTTGATCCTTGGGGTATTCCTGAGGAAATCACAAAATGAGAACTATTTTTTCCTAAGAAGTTGACAAAGAAATTTCTATTATATAAATACGACGAAATCAAGGATATCAGTGAACTAGAAAGTGAAAACAACCGTAGTTTGTGAATTAAGATGTTATGGTCAATCCTGTCGAACGCTTTGGCAAAATCAGTGTAAACTGTATCAACTTGAACATTGCTATCCAAAGCAGAGGAAACAAAATGAGTAAAATAACAAAGATTTGTAGAGATTAAGTTTAAGAGATTATATCACATGATTAACATTTTATAAGTAAAGCTTGCTTAATCCTAAATCCATGAAGTACCCTTTTGCCTTTGTGAATCTCGTAATTAAGATAAGATAGCAAATGTCCATTATAAATATTATTAATAGGTACCTAATCTTATATATTATCTTTTATAAGCATATTAAGTATTAATTGTCTTGGTACAGATAACAGAAGCTTTAAAATTCGTATTTTTTAGAAAGTGTACTGCATTTTTATGCACTTAATTCTTATTTCTTATCTTATTTCACTTTATTACTAGATACTTAGAAACTTAGGTATTATTATGTATCAATACAAAAGGAATTCTCATTTTGATTTAAAGATTAAAATATATAAGACCTATATGAATACATTCTTAAATTTCATTAAACAGTATCAGTTTTTTAATAGCTTAATAATTAAAGGTAGGTATGAATATCAATTTGAATGATATATGGCTGTAGCAGTAGATAAACTGTAAGGTAAGTTTATTTGTAAAAAGAGTTTTTGTAACTTAATTCAAATTTTTAAACATCTGCCGTACAATTAGAATAACAGCCAATTTTTAAGAGTTAAATAGAAACGGTAGATGTTTATTATTTGGTAGGTTTCTATTTAGATGAATAAAAATTTAAATTATCATAATGTATAATATATCGCAGATTAGTTATAAAATCAGTCGATTTATAAAACGCCTTGTCGTTTTCTAAATGACTCGGCATTATGTCATAACATTTTATTACACAATATGCCGAACATTTTGATATAATCTGAACTGAACTAAATAAGAAAATCAATACATTTGTTGAATCCCACAGACTCGGTTTTGGTAGACACTCTGATTGCACTAAATTAAAAAAAATATCCTTCTTGAGTCTTAAATAGTTGGTTTTGGTACCCGATTGAACTGAACTAAATAAACAACTCAATACCCTTCTTCAATTACATACTTTTGGTATATTGAACTATTGAACTGACCTAGATAAAGAATCTAATACCCTTCTTGAGTGAAATAAAATGATGTGACATTTATAAAACGCCTAATTCTAGAATCTGCCTACGACATATACAATTTACAAATAAATCATGATACAGGATTTAAAAAACAAAGTTTTCTCCTGCTAAATAAAACACAGAATAATACAAAAAATAAAACCATTTAAAATTTCCCCTCTGTCCCCATACCGCATTCCACGTTTCCCCATATTTCTAACCCTACCACACATTCCTGCTCTCTCGCCTGCTGGTCGACTTTTCTTTGGGCCAGTGGTGCACATACCCAGGGGAACGTTTGTGTAACGTTCAGTGGGAGGTGGGGGGGGGGGGGGTTTGTGTGCCAGTGGCGGTTGAGTTACCCGACGTCTTGTGCGATGAATGTGTTGTACCCGCTGTGAAATGAAAGGTTTACACGTCGCAGGAGGAAGGGCATATTTTATGATATGGTCAGGTAGTTTGCAGGTTTTTGGAAGTTATTGTGAGTTACAAAGATACCTCTAGAGTAAGTTTGAAGTGTACTACCTACACTACTACACACATATTAGATATTACACAATTTGTCGTAGTACCGCTTTCTATATCGAATTCCACTTCCACACCATAACCAGATAAGGACTTGATATGTATTGATAACAATAAAGAGTCGATTTTGTTCATTTCTTTGTTACGGCCATAGAAGGTATTTATCGACCCAGGTAGCAGATATTTATTAAATGACAACTCCTTTGTATGGTTATTAACATGATTATTTACGTTAATATTTGTCACATTAACTTTATAATCATTTATATTAAACAGGGACAGAATTCGAAACTTCGTTATTAAATATAACTTATATTAAAAAACGGCCATGTGATTGTCTTAATGAATTACTATTTTACTTTCAAAATTCACTTTTTCCCATTAGGAAACATTAGTTCCATTTCGGTAGTACACACAGAATTGTGATTTGTGATTACTGAGCATGCGCATTGAATAATTAATATGGTCTATAAGTTAAGGAAAAACAGATTTACTCGCGTCCAGTGCCATAAATTAAATGCATATCAGCATATTCAACAAAAGTAAATCTGCTTGCATCCATCCTATAAAAAATTAAACAAACCGATAGATTCTTGATACCTGATACGCCACTGCTTAAAGAAGTTACAATTTATTGACAATTGAACAATATTTAAGCATACAAAATATCAGAAACATAGTATGATATACAAAAATACAATAATTTTTTAAAATTTAAAAAAAAAAACAAAAAACAAAAGTATAACCAAAGTTGTTTTACTTACATGAAATTTACAAAATCGAGTCACAATGAAGGCTAAATAAGTCGACTGTATAAATAAATAACAAAATTACAACAATTGCGACTGGTTTTACCTACTATACAATTATTAGAAACGGATAATTTTTAAGAGTGTCTATATGTTTTTCAAAACAAGTCTTTTACTATAAAAGTGTAGCCTACTTTAATTTTTTACTGTCCCACCCTTGGCCTACCTAAAAAATCCTAGTTCCGTCCCTGGGTGGAGAGTTTAAATAATTTTAAGCAGTCATTTCGTTAGACTGTTAGTAAATACCTGTTAATAACAATATAAGAGAATAAGAGTTTAAAGTTGTTTTAATTAATTTTAACACAATTTAACTAGTCAATGATAAGTACAAAACTCAGTCAAGTATTATTTTTACCTTCCGCCATACCTGTAAAGGAAGGTATTAGTGGTTTTTAGTGGATGAGCACGAATTAGGGTCCTTACAACTCGTTTTTGATAGTTTCACGATGATGTCTGTATGTATGTATGTATGTGTGTGTGTGTGTGTGTGTGTGTGTGTGTGTGTGTGTGTGTGTGTGTGTGTGTGTGTGTGTGTGTGTGTGTGTGTGTGTGTGTGTGTGTGTGTGTGTGTGTGTGTGTGTGTGTGTGTGTGTGTGTGTGTGTGTGTGTGTGTGTGTGTGTGTGTGTGTGTGTGTGTGTGTTTGTGTGTTTGTGGTCAGGGCCGAATTTCTGGAAGTCGGATAACTCAAATACGAATTACCCAAAAATGTTTGGTATTTTACATTTGTATACAAATTGGAAGAGCTCATTAGATTTTGGTACAAATATCTTCACCGGAAGTGATATTTCTAGAAGATTGAAAAGAGTAATTGTCAAAAATAATACAAATAGAAATACAAAACATTACACATAGAAATATCATTCATCTAAGTTATTGATATTTGGAGGTGTATCCATATATTCTTTAATACGGTAAAAACAATTATTTATAACAATAAATTTTAATAATGCTTTTGAATTTTTTATTGGTAAATTTTTAACATCGCAGGTAATTGGTTATATAGGGCTAATTGTATTGAATTCCTCATGCATCGAGTATATGAAAATTTATTAGTTCTTAGTAATTCAGATGATCGAGTGTTATGACTGTGTACGTCGCTATTTTTAACATATTTTTCTCTATTAGAATGAATTTCTAGAACAGTTGCATAATATACTATTTTACATGAATGTCTAGGGTCAACGTTTGCTCTTACTCGAATATTTTTTGTTTTAATTTAAAAATTTTAATTGCATAAGTATAATTTCTCCAGAGCAGAATGCCAAAGTTTAAATACGTAACTATGAAAGAGAGCAAAGTAAGCCATGCGTAAAACATTAATAGTGCACAATTTGTCCACATGTGTTGACCAATCCATATTATCTTCTATATGCAAACCAAGAAGTTTAACAGTCTTACTAGTTCTACCCGTTTTGTTGTGAGAAATAGGTAATGACTGGTTTTTTCTAAGCATTTAGTTATAAATTATTAGAAGCGAACCAGTGTTCTACCTTATTGATAATATCCGCTACTTGACTGTTTAATCTAAATTAGCATTACTAGTAATTAATGTTGTATCATCGGCAAATAATATACATTTTTCTGGTAGGTAAGTAAGATATTTAATGTGGTAACTGAACGAAGGATGGCTTCAACACAGAAGAGTTTTCCTGCGAATGAATCTTTTTGATTCAGGTGATACTAATTTCTATGTTTGAATATTTTAGATTTTTATTTGTATAATTTTAAATGGACACCGGATTATACGTATACATTTATGTTTATAAGTCTAGATATGGTGGGAGGTTGTGTGCTGGCCACATCAGATTTTTTAATTTTAATATTAAAAACATTAGAAGATTACAACAGTGTTCCAAACAAAAGTTTTTGTAACCAGAACCTAGCACCCTACCAACTAACAGTAAGATTAAAAAAATAAATAGGGTGTATAATCAATTAATCTATAAGACTCTAATTTTAAGGCAATAAAAACAGCAAAAATAGGTAGGCAAAAAGGCTATTTTTATACCTAGTTAGGGATTTAATTTCTAAAAATAGGGATAAGAAAATCTGAAGACGGTAAAACTCCGAGAAAAGGGAAAATATAATATCTTCAATAATTTATCAAAAATGTCTGTTTATTATTTGAGGTACCTATCGAACTGAAGATAGTAAAACTATTTGTAAAAAAATATTTGCAGAAGAAATGTAAATTTTTGATTAGAATTATCAGCACTCACCTGTATATTTAAATATGTATATATAGGTATATATTTATACATATTAATCTCTATTTAGGAATGGCAGGAAGCTATTCCTTTTCTATTTGCCAACTATAAATTGTGCAGTTCTGTAGTTTTGTTATTAGTGATTTGTATTGTGCATAATATAAAAATATAGAATTTTCAAACAAATTCTGCTAGATACAATATTGTGTAAGTAAATGATAATTTTTATGTACTACATAAAAATATTTCATTTTGTATAACTGTAGGTCTTTACTAACAATGATGTCAAATAATACCACTAACATTCAAAATTCCACGACTGGATTTACTATTACTGGTAATGATAATAAAGTTAATGTAGAAAATATTAACATAACTAACCAAACAAAGGAGTTGCCTTTTAATACATTTCCCCTACCTGCGTCAATAATTAATTTCTGTGGCCGTTACGAAGAAATGAATAAAATTGACTATTATTTTTTCGAAGAACATAATAGAAAATTGGTGATCTGCGGCTTGCCTGGGTTTGGAAAAACAGAACTTGTTAAGAAATATGCCGCACGATGTTTAGGTAATGGAAAAGTTGTAGAAGTTGTATGGATTAATGCCGAGTCAAAAGAAGAACTTAAAAAATCGTATCCGCAACTGAAAAATATATATGATGAATGCACAAAAACATGTTTGTTCATATTGGACAATGGCATATGTAGAAGAGACATCAATGAGTACTTGCCACCCGAGAAGGACAACTTCTTCATGATCGTCACCAGCCAGGAAATGGATTGGGGAAAGGATGTGACTCCTGTACAACTACAGCCGCTCTCACAAGAATTTGCAGTTAACATTTTAAAATCAATTCTACAAGACAACTATAAAGAAGAATGCATAGATTTGTATATAGAACTGGCTCGCATGGTGGACAACGTCCCACTCGGATTGCAGGTCATTGGTGGCTACATACGAGAACAAGATTTACAAATTTATAATCTT
The DNA here is from genome assembly GCA_947534325.1 of Agonum fuliginosum. Taxonomy (NCBI): domain Eukaryota; kingdom Metazoa; phylum Arthropoda; class Insecta; order Coleoptera; family Carabidae; genus Agonum; species Agonum fuliginosum. The sequence goes on from OX384034.1 coordinate 6,539,025, forward strand.
GTTACATATGTTCAAGACATTAAGCAATTATGTATAGATATTATTAATAAGGAGATTCCTCGAAATAGTAGTTTGAGCAGTTACGAAAAATCTATCTATGGTGCGATGATGGTCTCACTTAATAAAATAATTAATCAATATGGCAAAACCAAGGTAGGAGATTTGGCACTTGAAGTATTGTTTATCTGTTCTTATCTAAATCCTGACTATATTAATGTTAGAGTCTTGTCAAATATACACATTTTATTACAGAACAAAATTCCAGAAGTGAAAATTGTTAAATATAATGATTCTTTTAAATTGCTTGTTAATTATTCTTTTATACATTATGAAGTTAATAAGGGCCAAATAAGATTACATAGACTAACACAACAGTTTTTACGAAATTATTTATGTGAAAATGATAAGCAAGGAGTATATTTTAGATCATGTTTACAATACGTTCTGCAAGAGTATAATTATAACTTTAGTACACATACCATGTCAGTTTTTCGTTATGGTGCTGATAGTTACATAACGAATATTCTGTGTTACTTAAAAAAACAAAATTGCTGTTACATTTTTTGCGTATGTGGTCGTCATACGACATGTATAATTGAGAAAATTTTCGCCTCTCTGGTTTCGTCAGGATGTTATAATTGCTTAAAGTTTATTTTTGAACAAAATTATATGTTTGAAAATAAGTACATTATTGATAAGTATAGTTTATTACGTGATGCTATAATTTTTGATCATATTAAAATTTTTGAGCTATTATTAACTTACGCCGACATAAGTAGAAAATGCAAATATATTATATTACATTTATTGTCACAGTGGGGAAATTTAGATATCAATATCATAAAAACAATAATAAGGAAAGGTGCTAATATACAAGTTAAAGATGATCATGGAAATACACCTTTATTTGTACTTGTTAGGAATGTCCATATATCCCAAAATATAAATTGGAAGAAAATTTTAACCCTGTTTAAATTTCATAAATCTGACATAAACTACAAAAACAACAACAACGAAACTTTATTGCACCTAGCTGCAATCGGCCATCATTATAAGTTATTGGAAATTCTTCTTGTAAATTATGGTCTAGACATTAATATACAAAATACTAAAGGCTTGACGCCATTGCATGCTTTACTTTATAATATCTCCCCGTTCTTCTCGGAACCTAAAATATCGCCAATTGTAGAACTATGTATAAAACACAATGCATCATTAAATATTAAAGATGAAAACAGTAAAACAATTAGATATTTATTATTTTGTCACGTTGTATCTTTTAAAAATTTAAAACTTTTTGAATTTCTGCTACAAGAAAGTATTTATATAAGTAAAACAAATAAGATTGATAAAGCAACGGTACCATTACATGTTGCATTTCATATCACATCATTAGACAACTCTGTTTTAAAGCCAATTTTAGAACAACTTATAAATCATGCAAAATCTGTTATGTGCCCTATATCAATAAATTTTATTTCTTGTACAGGTAATCTAGATACGAAAAAAATAGATTATTGCTTATATGACTACTGTGTAGAGAATAATAATTTATTATTTTTTAAATGGTTGTTGCAGCAGGGTGCAAATGTAACTGGGGAAATAAAAAATCATAAAACTTTATTACATAAAATATATGAAATGCAAAAAATTGAAATAATAAAAATATTAATTCTGCATGACTGTACTTTATTAAGTCTTAAGTATTCAAAAGATTACTTATTCAGGGATAAATTATATTACGATATTATATGGTATAGTGATTTAGATGTTTTACAATGGTTATTTATGAATGATAGAGATTTTAAACTTGTGGTCGGAAATTATAGAAATACATTAATGACAGCAGCTGCCAAAGATAATTTAGAAATTAAAATTATGAAATTAATGATTTATCATGGAGTGAATGTTCATATTAAAGATTATTTTGGCGACGAAAATCATGAACATCTTACTAATCGCAATGGTGACAGTTTGCTTCATTTGGCTGTTATTAAAGGAAATGCAGAGCTTGTCGAATTGCTGCTAGATCATTTCCAGTTTGATGTAAATACTGTCAATATAATCACCGGAGATACACCCCTGCATACTATTATTTCGAGACTAGATTATGCAAATTACTATATTAAATATGATATAAAAGATACGAACAAAAAGCTACTTGTACTTATAGAACATGGTGCTAATTTAAGTGTTGTTAATAATAGAAAAGAAACACCACAAGAAAAGTTGCAAGGAATAATCGAAAAATATGGTTCTGATTGCAATCGTCAATACATCATGACTTGGCTGGAGTTTTACCATAGCAATGTAGGGTATTGGATTCCAAATTCACCGTCGTCAAGCAGTTCCGGACCTAAAATCGATTACGTTGTGGGTAAAAAACTTTCGGGAAACAGGTTCTGTTGTCGGGTGTTCGAGCAGTTCGAGGTCGTCCACCTCTCTTCCTGACAATAGATCCTGTTTTTACCCACAACGTAATCGATTTTCGGTCCGGAACTGCTTGACGACGGGTAATTTGGACTCGAATACGGAACGCGCGCTGGGCGGCGATTACAGACTCGTTTCCGCGTATGTATGCTTCTACGGCAAAAGCGCGTTGCTCGTTCGTCCACATTATGTTTACGACTGAAACTTTTTAACGCAAACTATATATATATATATATATATATATATATATATATATATATATATATATATATATATATATATATATATATATATATATATATATATATATATATATATATATACCGGCCGCTATACACGCCATTCCCATTCTTTTACGACCTCTGCTCGCTTCACAATTCTCTATTGAAACTAGGGAGGTTGTTTTGCCCCAGCCTGTATAGGTATATATATTTATATATATATATATATATATATATATATATATATATATATATATATATATATATATATATATATATATATATATATATATATATATATATATATATACCCCGGAACATAGGACTTTAACATGTAATGTCATACTTCAAATAAAAGTTTTAGAGCATAAAGTCAATAAACAGAAATAATTTTACATGCCCTATAACGGCAGAAATTATATATGAAAATATTAAAAATTAGCTCAAAAATCGTGTTAGTCTTGGCAATGAAACAAAATTGTAAACAAAAATTCCTACACTACACTCCGATAACTGAATTTTTTTTTGAATTTGCTAATTTATATTCAAATAAGATAAAATGCTATTTAAGGGCAAAAATAAGCCAGAAATAGGCCAAAAGTAGATATAGTACAAATAAATAGGCTTAATAGGCAAAATTAAATTTATCTTCAAATAAATATAAACGATAGAAACAAAAATAAGTGCTATTAATTTTGTTCTATCTATGATACAAAAAATAGGCAGAAGCCTAAAAATCCTCAGCCTAATCATGTCATGTTTAACCTTAACTAACTAATTGCCACGACTATAATGTAAACAATTTATATTTTATTATCAGTTAAAGAAAATTTTGAAGACCTCGAATTTAGATATTTGGGTGTTTGGTTTTTGTTTTTATTTATAAGAAAGTATTTTATTGACCTGCTGAAGGTAGGTGTCAATAAAATGCTCTTGCAGCAAAAACATATAATCATAAACCTAAATAAATTATTTATAATCAGTAATTTTTCATAATCTAGAGTACCTTGTCTTATCATTTCACTACAAATAGTTTACTTAGTTATTAAAATAATAACTAGCAATGTTTTAATTATAATATTATAATTCTGTAATAGTAGTTATATTGCATTCCAATTGTAGTATGATTTACATTTTTTAAGAATGCTTGCTTAATTCTATAAATTCACGAAAATCCTTTTGTGTATGTAGGTACCTACCTAATAATTAAGATATGGTAGTAAATGTACATTATAAATATATTTCATAAGTAATCTTATATCCTATCCTAGAAGTGTATTTTTATTTATTTTGATACAGATACCAGAAATTCATATTTATAGATAGTGTACTGCATTTTTGTGTTGTTACTAGATACTTAGGAACTTAGTTATTAATATTTATAAGTAAAATGCTCTGATTAAAGTTCAAATATATAAGATCTTAATGAATGCATTATATTATATTATATCACATGATTAACACTTTTAAAAATTTTTGCTTAAACCTAAATCCATGAAGTTCCCTTTAGCCCAGTCAAAATCGACACAAAAAATCGCTAAATTCGCAAAGCATGATGTATCTCTGATTTTTTAGTATGTTGTTTGGACCCATTAGGGCTATGTATACCCAAGTTTCCAACTCTCAAAAAGTTGTGGAAAAATTTTTATACACGAAAAACCGCGAAATTTTCGGACTTTTTTCAGATTCTGCTCTATATCTCATAATCCATGCATTTTTCGTCGAAAGCTATTCTATACATTTTTAAGACCATTAAATTTGTGACAAAATAAGCCCAACCGGAGCTCTATACGTCTAATAGTAAAATGCATGGATTAGGAGATATAGAGCAGAATCTGAAAAAAGTCCGAAAATTTCACGGTTTTTCGTGTATAAAAATTTTTCCACAACTTTTTGAGAGTTGGAAACTTGGGTATACATATCCCTAATGGGTCCAAACAACATACTAAAAAATCAGAGATACATCATGCTTTGCGAATTTATTGTCGATTTTGACTGGGCTACTTTTGCCTTTGTGAATCTCGTAATTAACATAAGATAGCAAATGTCCATTATAAATATTATTTATAGGTAATCTTATCTATTATCTTTTATAAGCATATTCTTAATTGTCTTGGTACAGATAACAGAAGCTTTAAAATTCGTATTTTTAGATAGCGTATTTCTTATCTTATTTAACTAGGTACCTATATTACTAGATACTTAGAAACTTATATGTCGCAGACTAGTTATAAAATCATTATACAGGATTTAAAAAAAAACATAAAGTGTGTCTCTGCTAAATAAAACACAATAATACAAAAAAATAAAACCATACCACATTCCACGTATCCTCATATTTCCAACCCTAGCACACATTCCTGCTCTCTCGCCTGCTGGTCGACTTTTCTTTGGGCCAGTGGTGCAAATACCCAGGGTAACGTTTAACCGACGTCTTGTGCGATGAATGTGTTGTACCCGCTGTTCGATGCATATTTTTGTATACGTTGTTAGTTGTTATTGGTTGAACACAACGGTCACCCCCCACCAACTCCCACCTTTTTTGTAAGGGTAGTACCTGTGGGGATGACCAGTGTCTTGAACACAGTCGTAGAATAAACACCACTAAAACCACTACAAGTCTATATCATTTATGATCCTTCGAGAAAACTCATTATATCACAAACACCCGCTGTGAAATGAAAGGTTTACACGTTGCAGGAGGAAGGGCATATTTTATGGTATGGTCAGGAAGTTTGCAGGTTTTTGGAAATATTGTGAGTTACAAAGATGAAAGGGTACCTACCTAGAGTAAGTTTGAAGTATACTACACACATATTACACAATTTAGTAGTAGTGTCGCTTGCTATATTGAATTTCACACCATAACCGTATAAGGTCTTTATATGTAATGGCAACGACAAAAACAACACTGTACATAGTACAGCTATTAAAACAAATTATTTACTAAGGGATGCAAGCATCAGGAGAAAATTCCTGACTAATGTTTCTGAAATAAAGAGTAGAGTTTTCTTTTCCTTTCATCTATCCATCTTTCTCTAAAACAAGACCAAAATTATAAGTTCAGGCAACTCACTCTTCATTTCAAAAGTAGTACTCTTTGAGAATGTTGTGATTTAATGTAATATTAAATTGTATTAATATTTTTTACAGTGTATTACAATATATGTATTTGATTCAAACTAATTTATTTGTATGCAATATTTAGTGGTAAAGTATATCCTTTATTGTATCATTTTATGTTACGATGGAATATCTCAACATTATTTTCATTTATATTACAGTACGGAAAGATCAAGGAACAAATTGTAATTTAGCCATACGGACCTAGCCGTATTTTTATGTCTGTGTGACTAAAATTCGACTTAAGTATTATATTCGTTATTGATACAAGTTTGGTAATAATGGTATTGTAATCGTTAAAAATAATTTCGTTAAATACAAGGTTTAAAATTGCAACGAAATAATTAGTTTTCCCATTTAGACTATAGAAATTTTCAGTTGCCAATTTATTTTTGTGGCAACAGCTTTGTAGATAAATCTAATCCAAAAGCAATTTTGTACGTTGAGTGTTGTTCTGGTGCGCATTTCATCACTACATGCAGTAGTAATAAAGTACGCGAAACAAGAGATGGCCAGAGTTAGGAATTTTCAACTTGAAAACAATATTAATTGAGCGGACATAGATTATCAGTACTTTTTTACTTCCTTGTACGAAGTAAGGAAGTATTGTAATCGCGAAAAATTTCGGTTCTCAGATTTTGACGGAAATATCCGTTTTGACCTTTTCTGAATCCATTATGACTAGTTTCGACGTGACGTCTGTACGTACGTACGTATGTACGTACGTACGTACGTACGTACGTACGGACGTATGTGTGTCGCATAACTCAAATACGGTTAGACGTAGAAAGTTGAAATTTTGTATTTAGGACTGTTATAGCATCTAGTTGTGCACCTCCTATTTTTGGTTTCAGTCTACAAACCGGAAGTAGTACTTTTTAAAAATATTTCGATAAATATTTAATTTTAGACAATTTTTTTTATTTTAAATGAAAGATTATGTGATTATTACCTAAAATCGGTATTTTATAAATATTTTTGTATCTGCTATCATTTAAAAATAATTAAAGTATATATTTATAATTTATAGTATTTCGGTATCTTGTAGTCCATGATCGATTAACATTTGTTACTACGTAAAATTTAAATGATTATGACATGACAGTGACAATAGTAAAATATGCTTTATATCTTCTTCTGCAGTTTAAATAAAATGACTAAAATATATTTGTGAGTATACTAGTATAATAAGTTAAAAGAATTTTTAATATTATTTTACATTTTAGTTATTAAGAAAAGTATGAACACACAAGGCGTACAAGGAAGTCATGTGGTGTCCACGTCAGATTTTTTGTAGTAGTCGTCCAGCTCGGTTTTTCTCTTGACTCAGTTGCGTTTAGGCGAGTAATAATAAGTTGGTGAATTGTGACTCAGCTCTGTGTAGAACATAGGCCCATTATTTCTCTCCCTTACCGCTCCGGCCAATTCTGGCTGCACAGACAGTAATTATGGCAAGGCAAAAATTGTTGGATTGTGGAATTACACATGTAATAATAAATTGTCCTTTAAATTACTTACAAATATTAAATTTAAATCGAAATGATATGCATCATATATAGCGGTAAAAGTAGCAGTCATTTCGCAAATCGTTTCCCAATGAAAGCATCTAAAACATTTTTTGCAAAAGGCATCCATATCGGCAATACTACAAAGTAATGACTTCAAAGTCCCATTTTAATATCTATAAAAGCATTAGTGTTATTATACTTCAACTTCGCGAATCTAGAGTGCTCCTTCATGCATTAAAAATAATTCCTTTCAAAGAAATCTCCGCATTCAAAGGCATTGAATGTTTTCAAACACTGAAATACAACCAAACCCAGGCCTGCTGAGATATTAACGGAATATAAAGTTTGTTTTTAAGTCGTCGCTGGCCTGAAGGTATCGTAAAAATCAATATATATTTTCATATAAGTTCAGCAACTTTTCATATCAGTTTTCAAACTAGTTTTTATTGGAACAATACCCAAGTTCCCACTAACTGTGAAGCAGTACAAAAAGAATTGCGCCAACATACAAATTCTACGCCCTGCTCCGGAAAACTTGGACAAGGCGTTTTATTCTTATTTATTGCTATTTCCCTGCCAATATTATTCCGCACTTGTTTTAGAATTTTCCATTACTTATTTCCATACGGGTTACTTATTGAGAAATAATTTCAGTGTAGGAAATAAAAAAGTACTATTGTATGTCTTTAAACTAGGGGTAGTAGAAATAATATGGTATATTAAGTATTAAAAACGTTGAGGACAGTTTACCGATAGAAGACAATGTCAAAGCGAAGGCTCCAATTTTGTCTAACATCGGTAATTCCTGAACGTTCGTGATGCTTATATCATTTTTGCATGTTTGGAGTAAGCAAAATTTCTTCATAATTAATAATGCGGAAACAAAAAAATATATTTTTTACTTAGGTACCGCTCACTGGACATTACTTACCGTTCTGTTTTTGCGTTGTCAAGCTTCTGAACATACATCGACATCAACAATCAGAACCGTCTCCGAGTTCCTGACTTCATATTGCACATATATTTCATAAAGTTTAATGATTTTGCATTTTTTTTGTTATTTACGAGTTTTCCATTCATATTTCTAATAATTTGTTAACGAAAAAGTTACGGTTTCAAATTTGATGTTGCGATGTTGGTATAGTAGAGGCACGGAATCAGGCGAGGTACGTCAACAAAATAAATGACCATTATGATATATGTCCTCATAAACAAAAATTTGATATGTAAAAATATTCCTTGATGACAACATAGATCATAGTCATAGCGTCATAGCAATTTATAGGACATTTCTTTTGGTGTTGCACCTCATCTGATTCCGTGGCTCTACTATAACATTGATTACCGGCCCCGATCAAGAAACAGTACAAAATTTGAGTATTCTGGACAATAAAAGTCACAAAAATGATTCTAAAATCTAGTTCCAGATTTTAGTCGAAAAAAGTATAAGGAATGTAAAAGAGGCTTTAGGTCTTATTTAAATAAATAATTTGTTTCCAAGTTATGTACCTACACAATACACTTTTTCCAGTTTTTCTCAGAGTAGGTATCTCTTATTTTCTAGAAACTTTAACTTTTTGGAAAATTGGTTTTGAGCGAGGAAGAATTTTCTCGAAGTTTATTTTAAAAAATATACCCATTATACATAAGAAAGGACACACATAAATCTATATTGAATGCCCATCAAATTTTCGTAGACCAAACGGTAGGTTTGATCGTAGGACACACTAATAGATCTATTGATTAGTAATATCTACAGTGTAGGTACTAAAAAACTTCGTCTTTTGAAAAGGTAAACAAAACTTCTCAATAATTCCACCTATCCAATATGTGGTAAAGCTTCTATTTTTAGCCGGGTCCCTTTCAAGTTATTTATTAGTTCAGGTTCTTTATTTATTTAAGAAATTGTACGGAGCTGTTTGCGTCCATTTCTTTAATACACCTCGTGTGGCGTCCATAGTCCAAGGCACTCTAGAAACGCACTTTTGTATTGCGTTGTGGCGAATGTTCGCGTGTATGTTTCATGAAAACTTCACAAAAAATGTTCTCGCTTCAGAGACTGGGACGATTTTGGAGAAAAAATATGAAGCTGGCTTTTTACTCTGATAAAATGGAATTTATTTATAGGATAAATATTATTTCGCTGTGACAGAAAGAGAGTTGTAAAGAAATGGGAAACCATTTTTACCTCTCGCCTAGAGAGGTATAGGGATCGTGAAAAAATTCGATGTCGAGATTTTTGTCAATAAGCACGTTTTGGCACCTTTAGAACCTATTTTGACTATTTTCACGATGATGTCTGTGTGTCTGTGTGTGTGTGTGTGTGTGTGTGTGTGTATGTATGGAAGTCTGTATGTGCGCCTACTATAGTCTTTCGTTCTGATTCATTATCTCAAATTCTACTGAACATAAAATTCTAATATTTTGCAATATACATTTATATATGTTAATGAAGAGCTGATAAGATTTTGGTAAAAATCTGCCAACCGGAAATGGTATTTTCTTGAAGCATTTTAACATTTTTTGCAAAAAATATAGTAAATACTGCGATAGTTACAATTTGTCATTCGACATTTGAAAGAACAAATTATCTTTTACAATATTTATTTAACATCGTTTCTATATCTCTTACCAATAAAGGAAAATTAATTTTCAAAAATTTGTAATTTTACCTACTACGATTTGTAAATCATAATATAGGAAAAAAATTTAAAAACAAAAATGAAATGTCAATGTGATAGATGAACAGACGTATGCACAGTTTCTGAAATTTTTGTAACACCATTTTTAAATATAAATATATTATTAACTGGGTTGAAACTTAGAATAACCTATAGGAGCCGAAATATAATAAATTAAAAACTGACTGAATGCCATTAAGTTTTCATCCTTCCATTAAACGTATTCAGTCAAGAAGTATTCATTATTATTATTATAACTGGATATAAGGTAATAATAAAATAAAAAAAATATCTACAAAGAGCTAATTTGATTTCAATGCCAATAGGAATCAGTACTTTGCTTGAAGAACTATAACAAAAATTACAAAAAGTAGCCTAACCAAATCCAAATTCACATATTACAGTGTCAAGGCGGGAGGTTTAGTGATGGCCACGTCAGATTTTTTACATGTTGTTTCTGGAATTATTACTTGAAAGGCTTGAAAGTGTACAATGGAATATTTGGTTTATGAGCGTAGCATTTCTAATAAGGTGTCTCATTACTGTTTCTTTTTACTTTTTCTTATAATCAAAGAGTCCAATTTATTTATTTATTTTGCTTGTGTGTCAATGATCGAGATTCAGCTTAAGCTGTTCTTCCATTCAACCTTGTTACAACCCCTAGCCGGTGCTCGATAACTTTGGGAATGGTGACGAAAGTGGTTACTTATCCGAATAAAGCAGGGAAAATTTCACACCTGACCCAAATTCGAACCCACGATAAGGGACAGAGTGCTCTCTGACCATTTTCCATTACACTATACCACACCATTTTCTTCCCAACTACTTAATCATAAATTTTTTTATTAATGATTAGGTAAGTTTAATTATAAATAAAATTATATCATTTCTAATGTAATTTAATTACATTATACTTTTTTCATCTTGATTCTAGTTCGAGATTCACCCGAGAAGTTCCAATAACCATTTCTAGTATCAACTTGCTATTTTCTATTCCCATAGCGGAAAAATGTATCATCATAGGTACATTTTTCATTTTTGCAGCTTATGTAAATCAGAAATTCCCATCCTAGTTCTGTTCGATTTCCATACTTTTTTCTAGTATAGAAATATATGCTCTATATTTCTATTAGAGATTCGTATTAGATTTGTCTACGTAGGCTCAGTTCAGTGTACAGTCAGTTTGACAAACCTTTAAAAGTTTTGGTTCGGTAAAAATGTAACATTTCCGATTGAATATAAATAATTCGGAAATATAATATGAAACTCGAACGAATCTCGGATTGGAATTGAACTAGATGAATCTGGACGAAAAAAGTATATGTGTCAAGTTTTGTTCACTAAACTTTATACCGCTTTATACAGAATTTTTTAAGAACACAATACGAATAAACAATGAAAACTACAGTACTTACAATACTTTTTTACTTGCTAACCTAAATGATTTCAAATATCAAATTTTATTTTTTACGTTGTAATATTTAGAATAAATGAACATTGGATTAATAATTTTATTTATAACTAAATTATGACTAAAGTAGATGTAATTTTCTTATAAATGATTTACTAGTAGTAGTAAATATTGCATATGTAGATATATGCAAACGGCATATAAATCCATGCATGATTAGCGTGAAATTAGTGATATGAAGCATGTTTGTTGTGGGAATATGTCAACCTGTGCAGTTAGAATTTAGAATTAACATACCAAGTAATATAACGTTATGTATTTACATGATGCATGATACTTCGTACATGTAATACCTACACGTGATCATACATACACGTGTAGGTACCTACATATACATGAATTACAAGATATTTGAAGTCTGTTAGAAACTGTGCTTCTGATATAATTTATTGTTATTCATTATCGGTATTTCATACCTTATACATAGTTTTAACATTTTTATTTTAATATCTATTGCTTTTAATAAGTATAAGTCCTTTTTGAATGTTTTTCTCTTCAACATTTACAGGTTATAAATTATGTATTTGCATTTATCACATTCTATTCCGGAAAGGCTCTGATATATTCATTATATCGTAGCATCAACCGAAAGTTTAAGTTAGTTAAATCTTCGTATACATTATTAAAGTGAAATAGCATTACTGGAAATACTATGTGATCCCGGAAAAATATTGACAAAATAATATATTCATTTTATTCTTATGTCGAAGAACAATAGTTATTTATATAAGTTTTGAAAATACAGTTTTGTCGAACGCGAACGAAAATTGCAATCTGAGCGAAGGGAGGGTTGCAATCGTTTCAGTTCGACAAAATATTTTCAATACGTGTTATACACACTATTTTTTCTACTCCTGCAAAACAAGGAAGTTATAAGATACAAGAACTAACATTAATTTTTTGAAATTTACTGTCAAATTTTTAAATTTTTGTGAAATATCAATGTTGTTACGAAAACAATGGACATTCAAGGAAAAGCAAAACTGTGTTGCAAAGTGCCCAAAAGTGTGCGATAAAGTACTTTAGGTACTTTGTTGCACACTTAGGAACTTAGCAACACACTTGCGACAAACAGCTGCTGTCAATATTGAAACCAATGTAGAAACATGAACTTTTAGAAGCAGGTGCAGAAAAATGATTATTTGGAATTGAATGCTGTACAACAAAATGAACTGCTGATTAAACTTAATTATTATTATATTACAGGACTATAATATAACAAATATACAATGCTTAGCAAACAGTTTGCTTTTCGCTTTAGACCGAACTATGCGCAATTTTCGGAACAATTTTTTTCTCATTTATAGAATACTTATGATAGTTTTAATTTGATCTTTAACAAGTAAGAGTTTCTGTAAAATTTCCATAAAATTATTATCAACACACGTTGTATTGAAGTAGATGTCAAATACCAATCAAAAATGTCATCCCAGTGCTGATTAATACGTAACTTTCTGTGAAATACAATTTTTTCATTTACAAAATTCATTTGGAAAATCACTGACCGCGTAATCATTTATTCAAACAGAAAAAACAGTTGATTGGCAAAATGTCACCCGTGTCAATCATTTCAAAAAACATAATTAGTTGTGTCAAACAAGGGACATACTACGTCGACATTTTGCGGCTCTAAAAAATTCATTTGACGTAAATAGTCAGATAAAACAAATGGAGCCAGTTAAACTGCCATGTTTCGCACAAAAATAATGAATTTTGACAAGCGTTCTGCAGTAACAAATAGCGCGCCATTAAAAACGGCTTTGCCTTCTGTGCAGAGGGCAGAAAACATGTTATTCGAAAAAAATTCAAATAGAGGCTAACCAAAATTTCTAGGTACCTGTTCTCAATTGATCATATTGTTTAATGCTTGTTTTTGTACATCGAACTATATGGGTACAAGTACAATATTAATTTAGACTTTTAGACCCTGCGTAATAAGGTACTTGCATGGTAGGTACTTACTGAAAATGAGATTTCTATCACAATGTACCTAATGTAAGGTGGGAAACATATAAATTTTATTCTATAAAATTATGTTTTTCAGCACATTGAGAAGTAAATTTTTCTGAAGACAATACTTTATGTAGCAACATTCTATGTCACATATAAAATATTATTCAATTTTTATTAATCATATTAGGGCTTGTTAATAAATATTTTGTCAAATATAAGATGCGTGTCCTAAGCGAAGGGAAGGTTGCAATCGTTTCAGTTCGACAAAATATTTTCAATACGTGTTATACACACTATTTTTTCTACTCCTACAAAACAAGGAAGTTATAAAATACAAAAATTAACATTAATTTTTTGACATTTACTGTCAAATTTTTAAATTTTTGTGAAATATCAATGTTGTTACGAAAACAATGGACATTCAAGGAAAAGCAAAACTGTGTTGCAAAGGTGTCTTAATAGGTACGAATCTACGCAGATCGCACATATCAGTTCAACTCACAGTTACTAGAAGGTTTATGACACTTAAGCTGTCAGCGTGGTCAGAAAAAGTCCCTTCTAGTCTGCTTTGAGAGTGTAGAGTGATGCAGTATAGACCTCTATCGTACATTTTAGAATCACTTTTTCTAAAATTTGAAATATATTGCAAAATATGGTTCTTTATGTTATCGTGATTTAACACAAAGTTTCAAATGTTATCCAAAGCTGCAATAATAAGTTAAATTTATTTGACCTTTCAATCAAATAAATGTTAGAATTCTGTCACTTTTTAAATAATATTAATAATAATAAACTGCAGAAATGTCCCATGGTGTTATGATGTGCTGTACTCTTAACTAATAAAAAAACCATGAGTAGGTACCTATGATTTTTAAAAGTAACGATTTTAATCGCGTGATTTAAAAAAAATGAATGATTTAGATCAAGTTTAAAATTATATTATTTAAAAAAAAATGCTTCCATAAACGACATAATTGTGAGTAGACAGCTAATAAATGCATGCTCTGTAAAATACCTATTCTGATGAATAAGAAATTACAGTATGTGAATTGATATAGACTTTATGAAATTTGCTTTGAGACAAAAATAAAAGACGGACGATGGACGAAGGTAATATTTGAGCAGTATACCAATTATTAAGATCTGCTATCTCATGATTTCATGAGCTTTGCAAAAGTTTTCTATTCTATACACAGTAAATACAAGTAAACAAGACATTTGAAAGTTTATTGCTTGTAAAATCTCACTGCTCATTATTAAATTTTTTGAGCAATTGCGAAAAAACTGCACTACTTTATCCGCATTAATAATCTTTAAAAGCAAAACAATTAATAGCGATCGCTTTCTCAATCGCAGAACCAATACGGTGAACTTCCAGTCCACGCGCAGTAGATCACCAGTTCACAATTTCCATTCAAATTTTTTTGTAAATATCAAGTTTGTTGTATTGTTTTTATGCATTCAAAATTTTAGCTTTAATAGATATTCTGATATGAAAATTTACAGAATTCCTGTTGATTGTTTATAAAAATCAATAAATCGTAGAAAAATATTGTGTATACTTCTGGCTGAAAGTATTTTTGAAGACATCGACTAGTTGCAGCCCTCGCTGCGCTCATGCCACAATTTCTAGTCTCAATCTGCAAAAGGCTACTTTCAGCCCTTAGCACAAATAACTATTGTTCCCTTTGCTGGTTTATCCATAATTTATACTTGTATTGAGATGAGTTTACATGTATTTTAATCCTTAAATTGGGCTTTTACTTGTTGGGTTTATACAAGTATATTAAATTATAAACCGCAATTTGTTAACTCGTTCAGTTTTTGAGATACGTTCTCGTGAGAATCACTCAATGTCAATGCACACCAGCACGCAACGTTCCTGTTCAAATGTTCAAAACCTTTTTCCAAACCAATCAAATCCTCCTTATTTCTAATTCCACGTATCCAGTTCTACTGCACCATGTGGAGCATTTGGCATACTCCACATCTAACTTCTGTTTCCAGCCAGTGTTCCAGTATTCTTTCCCCGTTTTCCATAGCGCGTATGCCATCCGTTCCACCTGACTCCACTAACGCATGCGGCAACGACCCGGGCCCCACGCAAGAGCTGAATGTAAAACACTGGTGGGCCCAGCACCTTCTTTAGAGGAGGATGAGGGGGCCAAACGCGCAAAACAGGGTTTCTTTCAATACTTGCTGTGAGTTCTTTAGTTAGGGAAATATGGATAGTTTGTTATTGTATTAAGTAAATAAATAGGGTGGAGTGGAGTTGCCGTGTGAATTTCAAAAATATGGAAGTATGTTTTATATAATTCGAAAGCATAGAATTTATTTGAAAATCGCATAACACAAATAACAGCCAATGGAAGAATTAATTACAATAGTAGCTTGAGGAACTTAACTGAAATTAATAAGCGGAAACTTTACTGTCATAATGTCAGTTTGACATTAAATTAAAAATTGGTTAAATTGTTATTTTGAGTGTAAAGGGTGTTTTTTATATTCGCAGAATGGAGTCTAATGAGAAACATTTTTCTTAATATTATATTTTTATTTTTCAATATAATCTCCTCGAACAGTAATACATTTGTTACACCGCATGGTTAATTTTTGTAAACCTTCTAAAAAATAATAAATAATAAACGCGGTATTGTTTTTGCTGAGGTGTAAGGTTTCGGGGGATAGGTACATCGTGCTCTGACTTTTGACATGCCAAGGTGTTCATGAATAATTTTAAAGGCAGTTGTTTCGGATATTTTGAACATTCTTGCTATCTTCCTCAGTTTTAGTCGACCGTTTTCCATAATGGCAAGTTCAACTTTCAGCACCATTTCATGTGTCGTCACGTCACTTGGTCTTCCATGGCGTTCATCGTCTTCTAAGGATTCCCTACCTTGTTTAAATAAGCGTGACCACTTATAAATCACCGTGATATCTATTACTTTCTGTAGTGGTCGTCTAAGAAATTCAAATTATTAAAATAAGTAGGAAACAGGCCAACAGTTTATGTAATATCTGAATATCAGTATCAGATGTCTTTTCCGTAAACTTAATTATTATCTAGAACCCTGAATTTCAATACTTAAGAGCCTATTGCGTGGCAATAATACGCATTGCAAAACGAGTAATTTTTGTGAGGATCTCAATCTAATACTGTCATACGTATGATGTTGAATTTTTGTATATAGATTAAGGAAGAATACTAAAAGGGCGGCATCTTCAAAATCTTTAATTAATGTAATTAGTTTGGCTTTAATAATTATGCGAAATTCGGCGAAAATTGTACAAGTTTAGATATAATTTATGGCAATTCTGTTGATAAAATTATAGTTTTATTGTTTTTCCGCCCTTTTTACATCTATGTTCTACTCATTTTGTCTTTAAACTCAATGATAACTTTTATAGTTTATTCATGAGATCCTCACGAAATTCTAGTGTTTAATTTATTTTTATCTCTAATTGTTGTCGGAACAATATATAGTTTGATTTTTTCAATTCAACAATGCTTTTTCGTTACTAATGTAAAATTTCAGATTTTTATTTTGAGCAATATAGCCAGATTCGTGAATTCTGATTCTTATTGCACTCAAGAAGCATAGCCCCTTAATAAAAATAAGAGCTAAAATAAAACTTATACCATTAAATCGGGACTTAAAGATTTTTTTTCTGCTACTAGCACTGAGAACTGGAAAAGTTAAACGTCGATTATGTACCTATACGCCCACCACACAAAATAAATGCAATTTAGGTTAGCACAATATTTTGTATTTACCACAAAGTATAATATATGACAGGAGTAGACACTAGGACGGATGAAGTGTGGCCTTTCTGTTTACCTTTGAGAGAGATAGAAAATACGGGCCACCTTGGCATGCATTCTATGACGATAAACAACGATAACGATGATAACGCACGGTCTCAGTAGTGATCTTTCTCTTTCACACAGGGTAAACAAAAATACTCTTGTCGTGTTTATATTATACTTCGTGGTATTTACCTTTAATAAAGCGTTATATTTATTTATTTTACAGAGAGAAAATTCTGTGAAAACAGGCTCTAATTTCATTATCACAAAATATGAAAATAAAAGAGAAAATTGGATGAACATATAATATTTTTATTTTTTGTTAATAATATTTTATATTCCACTCTCGTTTTCAGCCATCACGACGCTCCTCTCAGGAGGATTCTGTGTTCTGTGTCGCAGATCTTGTTTCAAAAAGTAACATTTTGCTCTCGTAATATGAATATGAAAATCCCTGATAGCCCCTCACATATCTCGCATTAAATTTGCCTCTGGAAATTTGTCATATGGGAGTAGTGAAATTTTAAATTCTCTAAACCGTGGCGATGTTTTACTGTTTTACGTTTACGTTTCATAAAATATCAAACGCAAGCGAATGTCATAATACAGCTGTAAAATATTTTATGTCCTGCATGAGTATGACTCACTTGTGCTGTGAGATTTACATCGTGTTGGTAAATGAAATGTTTTAGTTTTTTGCTTGTTAACCTAGATGTAACTAATTTTCCCATTTCTTTTGTTACAGGTGAGTGAATTCTAATTCTTCTGTACCTATTCGTTTAAGAAAATTCATTTTCGGTAAGTGTACGTACCTATTTGTTTAATAACGCAGCAGATGAAGGCATGTAGCCAAATTGATAATACTTTTTTAGCCGACTTCAAATAAATAGGGATTTGATTTTATACTGCACTTTTGATATAAAATATTTAATATGTTTTAAAAATGAATTAACGTTTGTTGCGTGTTTCTAAGAGCTAAGCTTTTATAAGAGTAATCTCTACTAGGTATACAAATAGTGAAACCGGAAGCCGTTATTTTTATGCGTTCAGATTCCAAATTTGATTTTAAGATTATCAATAACAAAAAATGTACTTTCTTCCAATAGAAAAAAATTACGCAAATCCATGATTTAAATACTTTCTGTTAGGATTTCAAAATGCAGTATATTAAACACAAAAGAAATTAATAATAAGTTATTCTTTTCTTCTAGAAGAATATTATGCAATTATTGTTAAGTAAATTCCTGTAGAATTCTTCTTATTCAAAATTATTGTAGAAATTGAATGCAGTAAACTAGAATGTGATATTATTCAATCTGTAATTTTTGTTTGTTACGGAAAATTATATTCTCTTTAATTTTATATGTAACAATATAGATTATTATCCAATTTACTATATACATTCGTACAAACGGATAACATAGGTATTTTACAGAAGTACGCTCAGTTATTAAACTAAAACTTTCAGTGAAACTTATGCAATTTTTAGTTTCCTAATGATAATTACATCGCAATTTGATATTGGTAATAATTACAAAAAAAGTTACTTCTTAAATAACTGATCTATAAAATCGTTTGAGCAAATTAAATCTTCCTCTAGGCGATGAAGCAAAAATGTGCAAAGAAAGTCTTCATTTTACACCCTTAGAAACAACTTTGTTAAAATTCTGAAGAACCGTTTAAAAGTAATAAATTTTACAGCGGAAACTTGTTTAAAAGAATTAAAATACTTCAGTTCATCTAACAAAGTTTTATTACAGATATTGATTAACGTTCAGTGCCTGAAACAATTTTAAAAGCAATTATTAAATACATTGTGAAAGGGTGTTTTATTTAATGGAAAACTCCGATACGAAATTAGGTTATGTTAAACACTCTTGTCTTTTAATTTAAAGAATTATTTGCTATTTGTATTCCATTTTTTAAATTATTATCTTATTACTTATAGGTAGTACCTTTTATGCTAATTCACACCACAGCTTTAATATTATAATTAATCATATTTTAAATTAATTAATATTTTATTATAAGCATGAGTACCCGTGAGTTGACGACTCACTCACAATGTGAGTCTCACATCCAAGATGGATAATAGGCGAGAAAGATATGTATATGTATGCATGTCTGACTGAACTTTAAGAACAAAATATTCTCAAAATATATTCAAAATAAACTTTAACTCAAGAAGCCCGTCTAATAACTAACGTAGAGAGTGTTTTGTGGCCAGTACAAGTATGGTAAAATTGTATTTCAACAATATATATTTAAATGATCAATTAACAGTTGTGCCTTTTTAAAATTTTCATAAAAAATTGTACATTATTATAAAAATTCCGAAAAATTCATAAAAATTTCCAATTTATGCAAACTTAACGATTCTATCTCCTGATAGAAATAAATGTTTTTAAAAACACTACCTTTGAAGTCAATAATAAACTAACAGTTTACACACAACGAAAACACATTTAGGCCCAATTTAACCAACTCCATGTTAAGATATAACATGGAGTTAACTTCATGTTAGCTACAAAAATCGTTTTTCCAACTGGTGTTATCCTTAACTTCAAGCTAAAGTACATGTTATCTTAACCTGTGGAATAAATACCGGTTAAGATTTTAACTTCGTGTTTACTAACCTAACCTATAAGGGCAGCAAGAATATTAAGAATAAGGCCCAATCATTTTGAAAAATATAGTGGTAAAGAATTTTTTTAAAGATTTCGATTATCTTCAAGAACTGTTGAAAACATCATTGACGAGGTTGAAGATGTTATTCGACATGTAACAGATAAGTCGGGGAATCAACAATAGTTTTTGTTACATAGAATATATTAATTTACTTCATTTCAGAAACCATGCATTATCACCTGCAGAACAAGTATTGTTATCTTTAAGATATTATGCCACAGGTTCATTTTTATCGGTTGCGGCCGATTTTTGCGAAGTTTCAAATTCCACAGCATGTACAACTATTGCACGAGTAAGCAGGGCTTTAGCAGCACTAACCTGACCTAATCTAAAAAATTGACAGCCAAAATGAATCCGTATAACATAAATGCATATAGCGATGACGAAGATGTGCCTATAAGGGCACTAAGAATATTACGAGTAACGCCTAATAATTTTGAAAAGTATAGTGGAAAAGAATTTTTTTAAAGGTTTCGTCTATCAACAAGAACTGTTGAAAACATCATTGACGAGGTTGAAGATGTTATTCGACATGTAACAGATAAGTCGGGGAATCAACAATAGTTTTTTGTTACATAGAATAAATTCTTCCTCCGAAGAAAAATTTCCAATCCTTCTTTTTCCAGTTTTTTGCTTTTCAGTCATGCTACTATAAAAATAAGTTATATTTATTGTTTATTATTACTTCCCTACGTACATATTTATTCTCGGTGTACAATACTTACGCAATAAGAATAAATAACTTTATTGTTCCTACTTGAAATTACATATACAATGAAAAATAGTGAGGTTTGAATCAATCACCTGTCAACATTCAATGTTGCCATCTGTATAAAATACAACTGATTATGAAAAAACCATACCAACCTAATGAGAAATATCCATAAACTTGGAGTTAGTTAACATGAGCCTTCTATTTATGTGGAAAAACGTTCGCGACAGTAACTCCATGTTAACTTCATGTTATATTTAACCGCATGTTTACTAACCGCATTTTAAAAGGGAAATGGTAAAATTGGGCCTTACAGTATTTTTCAACTTCAAATTACATTGAATTGCTAGGATGCGGTAAAGTACGAGTTTCGGGCTGGTTTTAAGCAATTTAATTTAATTTAATTTTAATTTAATTTAATTTAATTTTAATTTAATTTAACCAACTCCATGTTATAATATAACATGGAGTTAACTTCATGTTAGCTACAAAAATCGTTTTTCCAACTGGTGTTATCCTTACCATCAAGCTAAAGTACATGTTATTTTAACCTGTGGAATAAATACCGGTTAAGATTTTAACTTCGGGTTTCCTAACCTAACCTAATCGAAAAAATTGACAGCCAAAATGAATCCGTATAACATAAATGCATATAGCGATGACGAAGAGGTGCCTATAAGGGCACTAAGAATATTACGAGTAACGCCTAATAATTTTGAAAAGTATAGTAGAAAAGAATTTTTTTAAAGGTTTCGTCTATCAACAAGAACTGTTGAAAACATAATTGAAGAGGTTGAAGATGTTATTCGACATGTAACAGATAAGTAAGGGAATCAACAATAGTTTTTTGTTACATAGATTATATTCTTCCTCCGAAGAAAAATTGCCAATCCTTCTTTTTCCAGTTTTTTGCGTTTCAGTCATGCTACTATAAAAATAAGTTATATTTATTGTTTATTATTACTTCCCTACGTACATATTTATTCTCGGTGTACAATACTTACGCAATAAGAATAAATAACTTTATTGTTCCTACTTGAAATTACATTATACAATGAAAAATAGTGAGGTTTGAATCAATCATCTGTCAACATTCAATGTTGCCATCTGTATAAAATACAACTGATTATGAAAAAACCATACCAACCTAATGAGAAATATCCATAAACTTGGAGTTAGTTAACATGAGCCTTCTATTTATGTGGAAAAACGTTCGCGACAGTAACTCCATGTTAACTTCATGTTATATTTAACCACATGTTTACTAACCGCATTTTAAAATGGAAATGGTAAAATTGGGCCTTGAGGTGGGGAAAAGAGTAGAATCGAAGAAGAGTAGAATTGAAAAAAAGAAAATCTAGAATAGTCTAGAAATTCGGGGAAAAACATAGACGTAAGAAATATTTGAAGAAGTAGTTACTTTAGCTACATTAATATTAAATATTTAAATTATATATGTAGGTAGGTACATAAAACAAGTCATATAGCTACCGTTCTCTTTAAAAAGTTAGCAAAAACCTCATAAAACAAAAATTTACACATACTTATACTTATACTAACTATTTATTCAAACAAATAACACTCAACCAGCAATATCAATCTTTGCCAAGCATTCCTATCCTTTTGCCTTGTATTGCTTGTATTGTCCGTTTACATTCGTATTCGTTGACAGTATTTACAGAATATAGAGAATGAAAATAAAAGCGTTAAATCAAAGTTTTATTGTATAAAAATATTGATCAAATCTTTCTCTTTTCGCGGATTTATAAGTTTTCGAATGTGAATTTGTTTGACAGTTTTGACAAGAACGCTGCATTTCGCATGTTGTTTGTATATTGTAACAAGACATCAGTACAACATTCGTACGTCAACAGCCTTCACGTACAAAAGAATGTGAAATAAAGAACAAAATATTAAAATTCTTTTGACATTTTCTTGTCGGCTTTATAATGGAAACAATTTTCTGTGTGAGCAAAGGTATTCATGTTTTTCACTTTTCATTATTTGTTCTTTGCTAGAGGAAATTTTGTAGAAACATTTTGATTTTTAAATGTTTCAAATCTCTTTCTGTTGACATAAACAAAACAAGTAGCAAGGTAGCAGAACATAATGATTCTGAACAAAAGATAACAGTTTCGTTGTAATAATAATGGGTTGTATAGGTACCTTCCGTATATCAGTGTAAAGTAAAATTAATATATCTTCCTTATATGTGAAATTAAGATTAATTTTATAACCAACTAATATATTATACACCTAGACACTAAAAATTAAAATATTTTGACGATTTAATAACTTCTTAGCAACATAGTAATATTTATTTGATATCATTTGTAATTAAATTTTGCATCCTTAGATAGATGTCAAAAAAATATTTAATTTCTGATACCTATATGTTCGAAAATTGCTTGTTTACGTAATTGAACATTATGATAATCAGTAATTATGGAATTTTTCGAATTTTTTTGTGTAGGTAGTTCAAAATTTTGCTCGTCAAAATTTGCTATAATTTGCAGATTCAAACAATAAATTTTCACAGTGATATCGTTTGTCGACATTAGTCGAGACGAAAATCGGGTATACTACCCGACTCTCGTCTCGTCGCGGAATTTCCAAAACGAATAAAAAGACACTCTCGTCTTGTCTCGAAATTTCTCGGTTAATATCATTATGGAGTCGAGAGTCTCAAATCAACTTGGGTCTCGTCTCGGTCTCGAATCTGTAGCCGAGACTTACCACGTAGTGTATTCTCGAATTTCGTGATCAGACGAGACGAAATCGAGACTAGTCTGGAGTCTCCCGGCTACACTACAATCTCGGGTGGTATATTTGGAAAAATGGTTTAACAAGGAACAGTAAATAAATTCTAATGAGTATTCATAAATAATCATTTCTACCCACACGGATATTAAAACATCAAACAAACAAAATATTGTCTTGGTAGCGAGAATTTTTAAATTTTCACTTATAATATCACATGTGCATTAATTCGTTCGTCTCGTGTACCACTCGAGCTAATTACGTTGTTGGAATGCACGATAAAAAAAATTCTGGACATGAATGAATGCACGAATGTACCTATATATTCGGTAAGAAAATCGCAATGACACCGTCGCTATAGATTTGTATTCTTTTTACAATAGAAACTTGAAATATTTACTATAGGCTGTTATTTGTGTTATGCGATTTTCAGTTAAATTTCACTTCAGCGATTGGTCTCTATATCAATTTCGTATAAGCACAATATTGGCTTATATATTTGACGCAGAATAATCATTTTAACTGACACTGAAAATAAAGATCACTGAGATTTCCTCTGAAACTATTACTGCAGTATATGTTACCCTCAAATTAAATCAGTTCTAAAATCAACATGTACCTCATGACACAGACCCAGAACCCTAAAGAACAACCTCAGCAATTAGAAGCGAAAGGAAAACCTAACCTCATCCTAACCCAACACCACAGATTTCCCTTCGGCTGGCCTCGGCAGCTGGCGATCACGTCCGAGGTTCCCATGTGTACATGTGTAGGTATTTGTTACGTGGATGTTCAGGATCTCCGGGTTTCGAACGCCTGAGGTAACCGAAGCCAGGAATGAGCAACTACGTGTAAAGTGTGCTTTGAACCAACAACCGACGGCGCACGAATTGATTTTCTGGATCAATTAATGCAGCAAAGTGGAGTGCACTTGGTAATTTGATCTTGTGCATGATACCGGTAATCTGGAGGAGGTGATGGTATGGAAAATTGCCATGGGCGTCGTTAGGATATTTCCTAGGGGGGGGCAAAATATTTTTTGGACAAGTAATGTAAGCCTATAAAAAAATAATTTGGCAGGGAGAAAGAAAAAAAGTGCCGTAGGCGAAAATTTTTTTGAGTTCAAGGTCAAAGGCTGCTTCATTAAAAGTTAAGTTATACATACATTTGAAATTACATCTTAATTTACCCTCTATTAAGTACAAAAAATTAAAATAAATAATACATTTTAAAAAAATAATGAAATAAATGTTTTATTTTAGCATTTAGATAAGTACGTAGGCAAAAAAATATATAAATATACTAGTTCGCTGGGGGGAGGTGGTTTAATCCCTAAACCTCCCTTGTTTCGCCAATGATGAGAACTATAAATTTCTGATATCCAGTACATACATTAAAGATTCAGAATAAACCTTCAATACAGTTTCTTGCAAATCTCTATATACCTATATTTAATAAGAAATAATAAATTTAGCAAGAAAAGCATATCAAAGCTCGCTGCAACCCAGGTTGCCCATTGCTGCTTCATTTCGATTTTCGAGGAAAATACTACCCTCCCATTAAACTCATTTTCTGAGTACAGGAGCATTATTCTTGAAAAGATTCGCGTATTTCGTACATTGAAATTTCTAAAAAAAAATCCAAGTGTTTGGTCTTTTTTATCATATAGGTATGAAATTTGAGTTTCTGTGTCATTATCTAGGGGGGGGGGCAGCGCCCCTCCTTGCCCCCCCCTGACGACGCCCATGAAAATTGCTGTTATTAACAATTTTCTAAGATGAATATTGAATGTGAATATGGAAGTAGGTATTTAATTATAAAGTGATCCATTAACATAATGATTGAAATAAGAAATTATTTCCACTTACATCGTCTGTACCATCATAGTTAAAACTCGAAGTTATCAAAGGTATTTGTAAAATCTAGTTTTAACAAAATAAAACTAAGTTGCTAAACGCTTTTGTAAAAACCTGAATTATTTTTGTTTCTTTTACTTCAATTCACGTTTTAACTGATAATAATTGTATATTTGGCAAAACTAGTTTTAACTAATATTTGTTACCAAAAAGCCGAATTAATGTGAAGCACGTGCATTCAGCAACACGCACGTAATCAAGTAATAAATATAATTTAATCAAACCTTACACCAACCTTACTTTACCTAGCCATACCTAAGCTTTACCTAACTTTACCTAACCTCTTTAAGAAATGAATTATAATCTTCTCGTACCATTTTTGTAAAGTGTTTCTCTTTGAAAACTAAAATTATTCGGGTTTTTACAAAAGCGTTTAGCAACTTTGCAATTGACTAGTGAAAACTAGTTTCCGTAAATATCCTTAGTAAAATCGAGTTTTAACTGTAGTTAAAACTAGTTTAGACTGATTTCGGGTTCAAACATATACAAAGAAATGAAAGAACTCATGTGAAGATCGAAGCTAAAAATTACTTTAAACCACAACTGATCGAGATTAACATTCTACCAAAGATATTAAAATATTTCTTGTGTTTCTTGCATATTACTGATAATTTATTATTAACAGGGAGAAGGATTATTAAAAGAAAAATTCGTCATTATTTTTTTCAAATATATACCTAGTTGGCCGGAGTGATAAGGGAGAGAAAGAATGTGCCTATGTGCCAAGAGAAAAACCGAGCTGGAAGTCTTCTATAAATACACTATTTCAAGGTAGCGAAGCAGTATCTGTCAAAAAAATTAATGATAATTTTTTGTACGCTCGATTAATATGTTATTACAATTTGAAATATTTATTCCGGCCATCTCTCATTTCGCGTACTGTACCTACATTTTTACCTTTAAATTACAACTACTATAGTCATGTTACGTTCGGGATGATAGGCTCAGTTTATAGTTGTTACAGATTGATCCGTACTTAAAGGGAATAGGTTACCTGAAATATTTTCTTTCAAATTAATAAGATGGAACTATATTACTACTTCTTATGTAGGTACTTAAAATATAATATATAAATAATTTTACTGTAAAATGAAAAACGTCGACTTTGTTTCCTCTGGAAACGTCTGTGACTGTTACAGATGTCATTATTTCAAAATTTCCATTCCCAACATATTTAGTTCCACTACTATACCAACTGCAATAATTGTGTTAGAAATACATAATTATATAAGTAATTGTTGCAGTGTAAAATGATTATTATCTACAAATTATTTTTGTAATCATTTGCATAAATTATTTATTATATTCCTAGTCTGACAAGGATTCTTTGGCAACTTCCTTGTTCTAATACATAGTTAAAGTTTGAACAGCAAAAGATAATGTATTCATGTAACATGGTCGTAATAGTACGGAAATTGTATGTACAAAATTAATAACCCAATCGCTTCTGGTGATTAATAGATAGTAGATATAGTTGGTAATGAAAATTACCGATAATTTAGTGACTGTTTCAAGTTTGCTTATGGTTAATTATGTTTATGATACATTCCGGAACTTTAAGACTTCATATAATGTTATGGTAGGTACTTAATATAACCACTATAAGCATCGATTTATGATTTATTAATAAACTAGTTCCACAATGGAGGTAGACTTAGTGAATTAATAGTATTGTAATTATTATATTTCGAGCCTCGTTCTCGTAATTACAACTATGTAGTAACGCTTTGCCGGTAAGATTATGTCACAATGTTTAGTAAAAACAAAAACGTAATGTGTTACGTCCCCCTAGATTCCTCTGTCTCCGATCTCCGTGATAATATTTAATCATTACGCTTTCTTGTGCGGTTGTGGTCACATCGGCTCCGATTAATTAAATGTTATAAAGTTAGTGTACAGTGTTCTGCAATTATTTAAGAAGATTGGAAAAAGAAGGGAGGATAGAGACTCGCGGATGAGGAAAAAAGGAAACTCGAAAGGAAAATAGCGCAGTCCTCGGCAAATTCAAATTCTTATTCCTCAGAGGAAATTTTAGAAAATAAACAAGGTAAATTATTACCGGTGGTGGTCATGATTTTCGAATTTTGTTTTCAATAAGTAGATTATTGCATTTATTACAAGTCCGAAAGTTGGTTATACACTTATAACTATAACAATTAAATTGAGGGTGCTGCGGTTTTGCATATGCAAACACAGCCCGGCATTGAAATTGAGATAAATTCTTTCATTGAAACCTCAGGACCAAGCCGAAATCAATTTTTTCTAGATTTTCTTAGAAAAACCTAATTTAGGTGTGGCGTGGCTAGTACTAAACCTTTATTTAGAGAAAACCAAATTAGTGCGGCATACAAATAAATGGTTTTATTTCCTGGAATAAACCACATACAGCTGTAGGTGCACAAACTTTTTCTAGATGAATTAAAACAGTTTCAGATGAATGTGGAATTAATGTAAAGCCGGTTTCAGCGCATAGTACCAAGACATGCGTCAACATTAGCATTAGAGGAATTAGTTTGGATGTAAGTAATAAGAAACACAGCTGGATGGTCGCGAAATTTCCAGATATTGCAAAGTGTTATAATAGACAAGTGTCTAATTATAATAAGGAACATTTTGGGGTTACAATCCTAAATGGATAACTATAACAATGCTGGTTTGTTATTAAGTATGTGGTTGGTTTTAGGGCAAAATATAGCAATAAAATTTCAGCTTTTTCATAAATCTAAACATCTACATAGTTGTAATTACGAGAACGAGGCTCGGAATATAATTGAAGATTAAACGAACTTACCTGTAAGTGAAGTTCAATCGAAATTATATGAGAGCCTCGTTCGAAGTAATTACAACCTCCCACCCATTTCCCAACCCCATAGGAAAATAGCAGAAATTTTCTTTCAGCTCTAAACGAAATGATTAAATATTATCACGGAGATCGAAGACAGAGGAATCTAGGGGGACGTAACACATTACGTTTTTGTTTTTACTAAACATTGTGACATAATCGTACCGGCAAACCGTTACTACATAGTTGTAATTACTTCGAACGAGGCTCTCATATAATTTCGATTGAACTTCACTTACAGGTAAGTTCGTTTAATCTTCAATTATTCCTTATATTGTTGTTATTATCCCATTTTTCTTGTTTGATGAATTAAGTATTGGAAACAAT
Source organism: Agonum fuliginosum (assembly GCA_947534325.1). Taxonomy (NCBI): domain Eukaryota; kingdom Metazoa; phylum Arthropoda; class Insecta; order Coleoptera; family Carabidae; genus Agonum; species Agonum fuliginosum. Next base: position 6,567,465 of record OX384034.1, read on the forward strand.
TAGGTAAACTATTCCATGTGTGTACGTGTATGTATAAAGTTGTATTATTTTATTATCTGATTAAATAATAATCATATTACTCATTTAAAAAAAGTAAAATTGTAAGATCTATATGTTATGACTTATTATTTATATTAGAAAGAAATTTTCTTTACAGGGACTAATGGTATAGCTCTAAAAGTATACAGGGTGTCCAATGAAATTGTTTAAGCATGAGGATCTCGAGAACCCCTCTTTAAGGCACCAATTTAGAAATGTTTTTGTTTTCCTATACAAAAATTCATAGGTGACTAGATATACGTGAACTTATAACCTTTTGTTTGAATTAGTACAAGTTTCTAATTTGCTCTTTTTAACGAGTAATTTACAGCAGTTCTTAAAATTTGTTCAGCTCATACAGTTTTCGAGAAATTGAAACCAAATTCAAATTTTCATATGGAGCTCATAGTTGGCTATGGCCTGCATAAATAGAGATTTTTTTCTCTTTTCAACAATATAAACACAAATAGGTACCTACATTGAGATTAAAATAAAAGCAGAATTTACATAATAATATAGCTTTTAATTTTAATTAAACTTTTACAAATTGAAACAAAAAAGTTATAGGTGAAAAACGAAATTGGGAAAATTTATATTTTCCCGTATATCTAGTCACTTACGCATTTTTGTAGGAAAACAAAAACATTCTATATTGATCCCCTAGAAGAGCATCTAATTTAACCATCTTAGTACCTCTTATGGTTCTCGAGGTCCCCATGCTTAAACAGTTTCATTGGACAGCCTGTATAGCGTAGTAGAGAAAACAGAATTTTGTTTTCAACTGTAAATTGTATCTATTTATTTAAATATTATTATGTATTTTTTAATTTATAAAGCAAAGTTAGTTTAAGTATTATATTTTTTTCTTATATTTAAATAATTTCATAACGTTTTACTAACGTTGTAAGAATAAAACCCTGTTTTCTCTACTGCGCTTTTTAAGACTATTTTTTATAGGTAAGTAAGTTACAAAAAAAGGTACGAATCTTACACCTTGCATGAAAGGTAGGCGGCTTTAACTTGTCCATAAAAATGAAAGACTTCCTGAAACACTTTCAATTTCTGAACTACTTTACCAACAAAAGCGAAATTATTAATTCAGGATAACTCTTTATTTCCTCAGTAATTTCAAGCCTAATAAAACATAATCTCAAGCTATAACACCATAATGCTCCGCCATTTGAAAATCCCGTTCATAATGTGAAGGTAGTTAGAGTGCAATTACCCGAGCAAGATGTAGGTTACGACCTTGACAACATGTGATCACAAGCGGTTAATCCTGAGATGAGATGAGCTCTGTAATCAAATATCAAAGCAAGAAACTCTCAGTTAATTATAGTGAAGAGCTATGACGATATTACCGAGAAAATAACTGTTATTTTGGTTTTGTTTTGTTGTCTATGATGTGTCATTTGTTATTTGAATGTTGATATAATAAATAATGTGACATAATCTATTGTTTTTTGTTTTAGATTGTTGAATGTCGGTGTCATAATGTCAATAATGCTTAGAGTTGTTAAAACTCCTACGCAATTTGAATGTGCGGTATTGAAATTGCTTTATTTCTTGCATCATTATTTGTAATTTACATTATAATACAACATAATAATAGTAAATGGCAAGGTGAAAGTAATGAGAGCAAATATTAATTTTATTGTTTACATGAATAACTTCTTAGAATAATTAAATACATTAATATAATTTTCCATTTTCTGGATTGGTTATGGGCGACGAAAATTATTGTCTACTATGCGATTTTATACTTGTACCCTGTAAGGTAGGACTAGGTAGGTACTCAATTAAGTGATCATGAAACAAACATTTTTTTTTAAATTCCTAAATTTAAGGGCACTTTTTGCAAGAAGCACATTTTTGAAACCACTGTATTTTTGATTGTATAATGGATAATTTATTAAACATTAAGGAAATAAAATTAAATTTTAATTAACTGTGCAATAGCAAGAATAGTAAATTTATGAAATTCCACTTACATGCAGTGGCCCAAAACTGTTTGATTAAAAAACCTAGAAACTCAGTTGCATAATAAGTAAAATAAGTAGGTGCTATATATGATTGACTGTAAGATATCTTTCAATCAAGAAATTTCAGATATCTAAAATTTAATTTTTGATATTAATAATTCTATTTTTTACATCCTTAATTCTATTTGAGATATCTAAAATTAAATTGCAGATATCATTAATTTAATTTCGTTTAGTTTTTCTCACATTTTACATATCCATAATTTATTTAGTGATATCTTTAATTCATTTAGTGATATTCATAATTCGTTTAGTGATATCCATAACCATAATTCAGTTAGTGATATCCACAATTGGTCTAGTAATATTCAAAAATAACCTACTAAACAATATAAATTGAATTATGGATGAATATTTATGTACATAATTATTATCCTTAATTACATATACGTAATTCAATTTATGATATGTGTAATTCAATACCAGGTATCACAAATTCAATATCTTAAATAGAATTATTGACATCTGAAAATCACTAAATAAATTATTGATATCACTAAATGAATTGTTGATATCATTAATTCAACAAATTTTAGATATCTATAATTTATTTTAAAAACTTTGGTACCTAATTAAAAACATTACAATAATTGTAATGTTTTTAATATGTACCAAAGTTTTTAAATTTAATCACGTAAATTTCACTGCATGTTCAGTATCTGTAATTGTTCATTATATTGTTAAAATATTTATTGTAGCTCCTGAGGAAGACGCATGTGGCGTAGAAACCGGTAGAAGTTGATTAGAATAAACCGAATAAACTGTGTGGTTGAATTCCAGTAGTTTTATTCTCCTTAAAGTTATTTAAATGAATTGTATTTGAAAATATTGTTTTCAAAATATCCGACCTTCGTTTAGTTCTCATCCAAGTCTTATCATTACATCATCTTCATGTCAACTTCGGCGTCGTATCTGTCACAGTCTGAATAATGAACCGGGACAAAATAAATCGCATCGCTCGGTAATCGCGCAGATGTAAAGGATTTTCCACGACACGCGCCATTGGGTAATTAACATTGTCATCGCGCGAAACACAAAAGATTAATCGTTCAACAGTTAACACGAACAGAAACAGGGATAAATTGTGACGAATCCGTGACTTTGCGACGTTTTTCTAGGGATTTTGGCGATCGTTACGGAGTAATGAGCGTGAAGATCGGAGATTTTGATGACTTGGTCGTTAGTTTTGGTAGTGAAATCAATTTGAGAATACCTTGAACTTGATTATAATCGGTTCTATTATTTGTTTAAAAGCATCTACAAAAAGTGAACATCTGTTTCTTGAATAATATGAATAACAACATAATGTTTTACAAATTAAGGCAGGTTTTAAATACCGTGACATGCCACATGTCATTTTGAACCAATTAAAATGCTTCGATCGGAGATTATTGATTGCTTCAAAACAATGTAATATTCCCTAGAAAAAAGAAAACATATTCTTTTTCAGGATTCTGAATCTCCGTAGAATCTTCAAAGAATCTTCGTGCGAACAGGGCTTTAGAAAGTTATACTTCAAATTATTACATAATATTAAACTAATGTGAAATAAATAATTTATCTTTGTAATGAAAAACTTATTTATTTATTTATTTATTTATTTATTTAAGAAGCTATCCAACAGACAAAAGCCCAATAACAGGATAGGAATACACCAATATAAAAATACAAATAATATCTGAAAGTTACAAATAAAATATGAACTATTAAAAATACACAAAAATTATGCACATAAACATTTCATTAATTTTTTTAAATCTAAGTGAAAAATGTCAATATGAGAAAATTGCATTTGATATAAGACACACATCCGATGAATTGGTGAAGTAAGATGTAGATTAGTTCGGGCCACAGGAAGATAGAATAATACGATGTTTCTGGTATGGACTGAAGGAGTATGAAAATTAAGTAAGGATAAGCAACGAGGATCATCGACAGCACAGTGTATGAGTTTGTGAAGATGGATTATACACATGTTTGTACGGCGCTCAAATAGACTCTTCATCTGGAATAGGTTCAGTAGATGTTCATATGGGACTGATTGATCAGGATAGGTTCTATTTGTTTTGAAATAAATGTATCTCAAGAATTTCCTTTGGATGGATTCTAAATGATCTTGATGAGATTCATAAATAGGATTCCAGATTACTGCACAATATTCAAGTTTGGACCTCACATAGGAATAATATAAAGCGAAAATTGCCGAAATATCAGTAAAAGAACGGGTGTTTCTAATTATGAAGCCCAACATACGAACAGCGGCATTACGTACATCATTAACATGACTGAGAAAAGACAAGTTACTGTCAAATCTAACACCAAGATCTTTGATAGAGGAAGTGCGCTTAAGTATCACATTCTGAATTGAATAATCATAACTCAGAGTTGATAATTTTCTAGTGTACGATAAAACCATACATTTATCAAGATTTAGTTGAAGGTTATTGTTAATACACCACTGAGAGAGATTATTCAAATCATCTTGCAATAAATAAGAATCATTCACGGAGGAGATAGGGTAAAATATTTTTAGGTCATCAGCAAACATAAGTTTGTCACAACAGATCACATCAGTGACGTCATTTATAAATAAAAGAAAGAGCAGAGGGCCTAGATTCGACCCCTGTGGCACACCAGAGGAGGCAATGAATGAGTTCGAGTAATGGCCTTTGAAATTAACAAATAGTTCTCGTTGCTGGAGGTAAGAAGATAAAAGTGAAATAAGTGCTGGTGAAAGGGAGAAGGACTGTTAAAAAATTATATACTGGGATTAAGTCAGTTGTTGAAGAATTTATGATAAAAATGTCTAATGTTTTTATTTGCATAATAATCCAAGAAGTATAATCAATTTGAATAAAGCCTTATTCACATAAGCATTTAGTTTTAATGTTTACGTTTAAGAATGTTTAAATTCATATAACTAACTATACGAGCATTCACACGTCCCACATTCATGCACAGTAAATACTCGTATTTAGTTAAATGTATTCAAATTTTGTTAAACGAAAACATAAATGTAAACTTTCAACTAGTAGGTACTGGGATTCTGTGAAAATCTGTATAGTTGGTACAGATCTATAAAGTTGTAAATATTAAATAAAATCGCAAGGAAATTTATAATCATATGAACATTTTTATATTAGTCAACAAACATTGATGCGATTTTGTTCAATATTTAAAGATTTACAAATTTGTAAAACTTATAGATTTGCACAGAATCCCACCATAATAGGCTTAAGCTTCTTAAAATTAGCAGTGCAAGAAGCACTCTTCAGTTTATTAATACTTAAAAGTAAAATACACAAAAAATGTACTGTACATATCCATCATAAAATGAGCTTATAAGCCGAGGAAGTGTGTCAAATAATGGCTTATTAATTACCATATTACCAATAGCCGGCGAATAATTCAATAACTAGAACACATAATAAATGAATCCCACATTAGCCCACTCACCATCACAAACCCTCCCTCGCTCATTCCACGCTTTTAAAAATTTAAGCGACCTCATTATCCTAAAACGCAGGCCTCAATTAGCGATCGCGTATCTCGGTTGTTGATTAAAATTAATTAAAACCACGGGGGGTGGCATGGCAGGGCGTTCGCGTCTGACATCGCGTTCCGCTTCCACCGGGGAACCCGGCTGCGGTTTTTGAAACGCCAGCATTAATCAAGAGCTCAGATTCGCTAAAGATGCCAGCAGCCGCCATCGAGATTGGCATCGCGGTATCGCGAAGTGAGAACGGGAACGGGACCAGATGATGCGGTATAGAGCAGTTGAGCTGACTTGGTGAAATTAGGGGGGGGGGGGGGTCTATTTCGGGGTAGGCCGATTTTACAAGCTCCACTTTTCGATATTTCAGATGATTATTCAACGCTAAGTAAAGAAGCCAATAGCCAATCAGAGCCAGATCAACATCAGTGATTTAACTGAATATTTTGAAAAGCGCACCCATTGTCAAAGAGAATATTTTGTATTGAATTTATGTTTAAATTTCAACGTCAATTTGATGACAATCATTATTTTGTGAATAAATGTACCTTCCTAATTAGAATTTGATTGACTATTATCTTAGTCTCTTAGTGAATAATCTTTCCAAATAACTAACCTATTTGAGACAACAATTTGTTTTAACCTACAAATTATTACTTTCGCTCCTCAAAAATTTACTAAATTTCCTTTGACCTTCGGTCTCTGAATAATTTGCGTCAAAATAAAAACATTTTTAACAAATTTTCATCTCTCGGTGTATTTACTTGACCAATCAGCGGGAAAACTCGATACAGTCACTGACAACAGCTGACGAGACAAGATGGAGCACATTCGTTTGTTTACATTACAAAGTTTGTGTGGTGTAAAACTGGTGTTACATCAGCCAATCAAAAACGATCAGTTTTAGCATTCCAACTTCAGATTTGTCCGATTAGTTTTTAAATAGAGTATAGTAGGGTCTAAAACGTGAAGATTCATCAAAATTTCAAACTGTCAAAAAATCAAGATTACAATAGGTAAGTAATTCTATATATAGACTTACATAAACCGGGGAAATAAAAATAGTATTGAACTATCAAATTCAAAATTTTTAAAATTATCAATTTTGTCATTAAATTCCCTTTTAAAAATTATTAATAGTTACGAGTACTGATTAATCAGTTGGAAAATTTAAATGAATATCTTTTTATTGTATTTAGACACAGGAACGTTCTCTCATCTTATTAAATGTTTTATTTTTTTGTGTTTATTTCCAAACTCAAATAAATGTGTTGGCCAGGGTTTAGATTACCTACTTACCTAGTATTAAACTGCATCTTAGAGTTAAACCTTTTTCATGTAAAATTTCGGTATTTACTTAAATAAGTTAATAATTTGAAAATAAACTAGAACTCACATAATTTTAATGTGAAATTTAAAAATGTGTCAGTTTTATATTTTCTGACTGCTCATTTGTTTTATGATTCTTCTGAAATTGAACTCATTTTAGGTTATAATGCATCTGTTGTTAGAATTGCAAATTGCATTTCTAAAAAAATTGCAATTTACTAGAAATTCACCCTAGTTTTGAAAAAAAAGCCATTAAAGTGTAGTTGAAATGAGCTGTCTCTATTCAGTATGTCCAGATCACGTCGGCCATGCTTGCGAAGTGGTGCGGTTTTGGTTTTGCTGCATAGACCAGCGAACGGTTAAAGTTTTCATGTCCGATGAATATTAATGTGATTTACTCGTAGTTGCGTATTGAGCGTAGGTGAAAATTAGATGAGGTTGCTTGCTGTGGTCAGCTGTGAAAAGCACATAGAAAATTTCCATCCCCTTTGATGTTATATGAATGAGTTCATTTATTCCTGTGGTCTGTCCTATTTCAATTTCAGAAATCAGAAATGGCTCTTTTGAATTGGCTTCCTACCACGCTACCACAGATGCATTTTATATTCTGAAAGCGAATAAATATGGCAAGGGTAACAAGAGCTACAAAATAACTAAATAATTCATAATATAACCAATTTTTTTTAAATTTAGTTGGTTTCCCTAAGTGAGGTCTTTACATAACATATAAGATATAAGTCTGTATCCTGGATACGTCAGATTCACCCAGTTAGAGGTTACTATCGGATTCATAATTATTATAGTGAATAATATAATGAATACTTTGTTAAAAAATAATCCAAAAATTTTAAACTAAACTTTATACTAAAAAAGTGATGCGCAAACTGTGAATTAAAATATGCATGCACATTTCTTTGATAATATATGAAGTTTCAAATTTGTATATTTATTATTGCTCAAATTTCGGTGAACCGCAAATTTGAAACTATAGAAAAAATATGTGTCGCAGGCAGAGACGGATCTAGAAAAAGTGTACGGGGAGGCCATATAATGTAAAAAATAAATATTGATTTTATATTTATACTTATATACGTATTTGATACATAGGTATTTCATATTATGTAAGATATTTAAAGAATGTATTATGAATAAATTATGTTTACGTAAGATGTTGTTAGAAATACTACTTGGGGTTGTAATGTTGAGCAGTCAGTATTTGATGTTATCTGCGATCAGATGCATAAATTTTATACAATTCATATTATTATAAACAGCAACACATTATTCATAAAAACAGTTTGAGCATCACTGATTTACTTAACTTTAAACTAAATTCAAATCCTATTTTGAGTACTGAACCTGTCTAAACCACGTTTGCGTTAAACTAGGAAGAGGAACCGATTTGTGCAAGCTCAGTGTACCTCGGATTGTTGTAGTGCATGATCAAAGTTTATAGGATAAAGTCAATAATTTTGTGTATATATTTTGATGTACTTAAATGTAGAAATGTTTATAAAATTGCGTGTAATTGAACTTTTTAATGCGTAAAATAATATAAAATTGTTAAATGCGACTATTTTTAATTTAAAGTGTACTTAGTGCCATGAGCAATTAAAAGACTTTCTGGGACACAACCTATAGGTATAGGATGCACCATCGTCAGAGAACACCAAAGGTTAGCATTTTTATTTAAATTTAAAATAATTGACGCACCTTAATAGGTCCGTCTACCTCCTAAAAACGTAAAATCCAGCACAAAACGTACTGACGTAGCCAGTACAAGAATGGTAAAATTGTATTTCAACACGGATTATATACTTAAAGAATAAATTAACAGTTGTGCCTTTTTGAAATTTTCATAAAAAATTGTACATGATTATAAAATTTTTGAAAAATTCATAAAAATTTCCAATTTATGCAAATTTTACACGGTTATATCTCCTGATAGAAATTTATTTTTGAAATTTTAAAAAGGCACATTTTTGTAGATGCATTCTTTCTCTATTAAATGTTTATAAAAAAATTTACCTGAAAGTCAATAATAAACTAACAGTTTACTCGAAACGAAAACACTTTTACAGTATTTTTCAACTTCAAAATAACATTGCATTGCTATAGGATGCGGTAAAGTTCGAGTTTCGTGCTGGTTTTTGCAGTCGTAGTAGTGGAGAAAAGAGTGGAATAGAATAGTATTCTAGGAATTCGGAAAAACGTAGACGGGCCACTTAAGCTAGAACTTTTTTGTTTGTTTGCCAATAGACAGTTCTTTTTGTCACTAATTTTACTGAAAGATAATATTGTAATCAAAAATCATGTTGTTTATTTTTTTATTAGATTATTATTCATTGTTAATTATCACTAGTGGGTAATTTATAGTACCTATAGCAATAAACTCAAAACAAACAAATGAATTAATGCATTATTAAATCAGTTCAATCCAACTATCCGGGGTTATTCACCCCATCACAGAAACATTTTATAGTCTGAAAGTAAATGAAACAGCGCACTGACAATGCATGTCACCGTATGCATTAAGCTTATTAAACCTCGACTGCATGTTATAAAATTTAAAACTTTATCGTATATACAGTAACGTAATAATAAGCTGATATAATCCCGTTTGATGGCAGCTTAAAATGAAATGCAAATACATTCCTAGAACTTTCTGCATATTGCATTAACTAGCATTATAATTTGTAAAGTGGACGACTCGTCCACTACTGTAATACGAGTAATAATGAATACAACAAGAGTACTAATAATATAACATCGTATAATGTTTATAGCCTTGCACAAAAGTTGCAGAGCTGATTGTAGATTGTATAGAAAACATAACTAAAGTTGTGAATCTAGAACTTTAATAATTTAATTAATTCTAGATAATATTTATACTCGTCCTCGTATTATTTGTATGTGCATGTGTATATTTCTGTATATTTAATGGAGGTAATCATTGACTCTCATCCTAACATACAAACAAATTATACAGGGCGATTCACATAATATTTTTATGACATTTAGTACTCAACTTACTGATGAACCAATGTACCTATTGTTGATTTTATGTGTAATGGACATCTGATTAACTGAATGGGATAAAATTTAATTTAAATTAATTGTGCAATGGCAAGAACAGTTTATTTACGAAATTCCATTTGAAAACAGTGACCCCAATACGGTTTGATTAAAAACTTGAAAACTGAAATTGCGAATTAAAAAAAACTCTTTCAGTTCCGTGGTAAGTGAGTTGACTAGGTACTATATGCTATTAAAATATATCCACGAAGTTGTGAATCACATTGTAAAGAGAGTATTAAGAAGGGTTAAAAACTATGAGGACATTTCGGTTTCTTGATTATCTTTAAAAAAAATTTTTTTTAAATACACTAAATTAAGGGTAAGGTTTTAAGGTTTATCTGCTGCTTTGCCATAATGATAACATTTATAAGATTTAATTTGAAGACCATAAAGGCGTTGAAAATAGTGATAATAATAATTCTATTATGGTATGCAGTAGGTACCGAGTACCATAATTAAATAACAAATAACTTGTGACTAATAAGAAAGGTTTCAGAAATAGCACACGTAATTATTTTAGTTTTTTTTTCTCAAAACCAAATACTTAATTTAATTTCTTTTCTGAGTGATTAACGCCAGGACCAGGAGATACAATTTTGTATGCAATACGGATCGTAACTGTAACCAATCATTATGGTACACTTCTTGTTATCAAGCCGTATTCCCATTACGGTCGACACTGTCGATCTACAAGGTTGATCGACAATGTTGCTAGTGAGTATATCTGATTCGATATTCGATACTGTTAAAAGAGATGTAGTCACTACAGCAACATTGTCGACCGTAATGAGGATGCAGCTTGAAACTCTGCTTCGCCTCGTTGATAATCTTTACACCTTGTACCATAATGATTGACGTTACGATCCTTATAATAATAACATAAATAGCTATTTTATTTAACAGTTCATCAATAGTTATTTGTGTATCAAGTTAGGATAGTGTATTATTTGTTGCACGCAGCGAGAAATTTGTTCAATCGAGGCGAAGCCGATATTGACGATTCGCCAAGTGCAACAAACAAGCTCTGTCCTACGAGGTGTACACAATATTTTGTCTACAAATCGCAACGTCTTATATTTAATTTTAAAATTATTATTATTTGCCGTGCTTATAACAATTCAATTAAATCATGATAACGTTTATAAACAAAACAAAAAATTCAAACAAACTGTTCACAATCGTAGTTTGAGGCTAATTGGGCGCAATAAATTTAAAAGTTTTATGTTTTGCATATATCCTAACAAAAAATTGAATAACAATGTTCAATTATACAACGATTGTAGACAATAGTATTTTGTGCACCTAGGGAGGGAAGCGTGCTATTACTCCCGCGGGCGAAGCGGCGACCCGAGCCGAAGGCGAGCCGCAGACGAGTCCGAGCGAGGGCGCCGGCTTCGCCCAAGGGAGTAATTGCTATTACTCCCGCGGGCCAAGCGGCGGCCCGAGCGAGGGCGCCGGCTTCGCCCAAGGGAGGAATAGCCTTCCCTCCCGTGGGACACACAATATTTTACGTCACGAGGGCCTCGAAATCACCTTTCTTGCAAGCGGGAGGAAAACAGTGTTTTCCTCCCGCCAGTACCGGGAAGAAAACAGTGTTTTCCTCCCGCTCGGGAGGAAAGCAAGTACGGTCCTCCCGAGTGGGAGGGAAAACTCGCTTCCCTCCCTCCATTAGCAAGAGGAAAACACTGCTTTCCTCCCCCGAGTGACGTAAAATAATTTATATGAGTCCTGCTTAAACATGACAATAAAATGTCAAACTATTACGACCTTTCATCAATTCACACCCCAATACCCCAATCATGCCATCTCACCCTCACACGTCACTGCCATGCCATCCTGTCGCCAGCATGCATAACCGCACACATACACACTCACGCATGCTTGAAGCAAGGAGGCGCGTATTAGCGATAGTAAACCTAACCTAGAACCCGGACCCAACCCACGTCTATGACACATAACGTGGGACTTGTTGGTCGCTCCAATCAAACATCCTGTCTCCTGGCCCTCTCGTGGTAAACACCGCAAGCTAAGCCTGCGTGGTATTAACTTCTGCTGCATCCTAACCTGTCAAGGAAGGGTATAACATAGAGGAAAGGGCCACTGGGGAGTGTATGGTTTTGATGCTGGATTTGGATTTAAGTAGAGGGTAGGAAGGGTAACTAGTTGGTAAAGAGGAATAAATAGGTGTAGGGCATACTGTTAATCGTACTAAGATTGTACTTTATTGGGTCAAATTAAAGTGTTTTTAATGTCAAATTTATTAATAAAGTGTCATAGACATTAGGTATTTTTGATATACTTATAAATAAATTAGTATAAGAATTTCCTTCTATTGGTAGATTTTTTCCAAATTTATGTTGTGGATAGCCGACAGCGCCATGTGAGAAAACTGTGTTTCTGACAACTAAAGGTCGAATCCTGATAAGTACACATTCTCTATTATACTATATTTAATAACTAATCGGACAAATCTGAAATAGGAATTCTAAAGCTGATCGTTTTTGATTGGCTGATGTCACATCAGTTTTATACCATGCACAAACTTTGTAATGTAAACAAACATCTTGTCTCGTAAGCTGTTGTCAGTAACTGTATCGAGTTTTCCCGCTGATAGATCAAATTTAATTTTGCCGCCAAAAAAATTGAGTGATATTTTTCTCGTATTTACACAGTGTAAATATGGCTCAGCGAGACAACTTCAAGTTTGTCCGTTTAGTTATTAAATCAAGTATAGTGTAATCGTATACAAATCTCCCTTGTAATGTACCAACACCAACATTTCACTAACAATTTTAACACTTTGAGTACTTAAATGCGGTCTTTTGTATTACAGTACATAAGTTGGGTGAAAGACATGGTAGATATGAAATTAACGATAATATTTACATTTATTTTTAATTTCTACAAGACTGGAATTTAAATGTATTATGAAATATTATTATAATAAAAATTTACTTTCTTAAATTTTATAAATTATATTATCATTTTTGGTCAAATTTCACTTTTAAGGTATAATTAGGTTTTCATTCCATTATTTTAGTTAGGTACTTAAAATTGAGTAAACAAAAAGGATAAATAGACTTAATTTGATTTTGATAAAAATGTCAGCAGACGTACCCAAACACCTCATCAAACCCAATCCAGAAAAAGTATTTAAAACATTTTTTTAAATTCTGATTGGGCCGGGATTTGAGCCCGGACCTTTCCGATGTTTTCAAAATTTGTTTTAATTTTATTTTGTTTGTTATCATTCAACAGTTTTCTATTATAATCATAGAATGGTAGATTTTATTAAGAGGGAACCCAACCACTCGTATATACAATGCATGGTATTTATGTCGATTACGGAATCAGACTTGGAAATTGTGAATGATAGCACACTAGACGGACATTCTATAGTCTTCTATACCATTGAGCTCTTATAAGCCCTGTTCACAACAAGGACACATAGAAGACACACTCATGGGACACACAGGCAATAAAAGCAAAATGAAGAACCTGTGGCACGTTTGTGACCACAAAATAGATTTTTTCTTTACTTACATAAAAGCCACAAAATAGTGGCGCATCTATTTCACAAGCAACACACACAGTATTTCTTACTATTGCGTGTGTTGTGTCTTCTATGTGTCCATGTGTGAACAGTGCTTTAGGGTTTACCTACCACTGACAGAAGTTTAAATGGTTAATAAATATTATCAATGTTGCCTCCAAAATTTTTACAGAAATTTCTTATTTTATTGAGTTTAATTATTGTCTCTTGACAATTTATTTACAAGATTCAGCCACTCGCACAAGCCCTTATTACAACCACTAGCTTTGTGGATGCCAAGTTAATTGTTCCTATCCCTACTTGGAATGATGATAAATCTAGTCATGAAAATTTCACACCTGACCTGGATACGAAATAAAGACATTCGTAACGTGTAACCAGAGCTAAGCACTCTACCACTGTGCTATCTCGCCGATATTAATAAGGAATAGGATATAGTCTTGACTTGACTTTGAAAATACGAAAGAATACAAGTGAATCAAGTTCACAACCTGGAATAAGTAGCACCGCAATAGCACAATACTTCACAAACAGGGCGACCATGGTTAGCAGGGTCGCCAACCTAACCCACCGTCTTTATGCGCAGAGCCTCAGAGCAGGCTACCACCTGAATCCGAAATGTCAACGGTAAATCCGGACAATTTGTACAGAATACAAAGCAAACGCGTCCTTCCAAGTCACCCAGGCCCGCACTAAATCAATTTCATTTCAAAACCGACGAACATACACGAAGCAATTTGCAACCGGGAATTTGATTACGCAGTGCGAAATGCGACGGTGTTGTGTAGCGTAAAATATTTTAATACGTGCTTCGCAAAACTAAATTTGTACGAGAGAGTCTTTCATTGAGACTGGAGTAAGAAACTACGTTTACATGTTCGACTAAAATGTAGCTACTTTATCTTTGAAAGACTGCTTTTATTTACCGACAAGTAAACACTGTCAACTTAAATTAAATTAAACTAGACTATAGGTACTCTGTTTTCAAACTAGGACGAGCAAATAGTTATTTAGTTTATAAGTGCGGTGGGTTTTATTTTACAACGTGAGATTGCTGTAATAAAATCGAACGATGTAGAAATACCTAACGCAAGCATTATATTATATTTTTTTTTGTCTGACATCTATTTTTTTTAAATATCTATTTTCTGTAAAGCTTAGTGAGAGTGAGATGCATTGGAAATTTGAACTAAAATTGCCTTCTGTCAATTAGCCTTTGAGAAACTGCTAAGAGATGTCAAATTTAAAATTAATATATTTTTTGCACTTCCGGGACTAAAACTGTTCTTTAGTCTTTATTTGATCACAAGGGATTATTTCTCATACTTAATCCCGTTGTCAAGGAATTGAATTAATTAATTTGTTACAGAGTATCTATGGTTAACAATATAAATATTTGTCATAAAATTTACTGTCAAAATTACAAAATGTGTATTCTTTTAAACTATTTTGCATTCGTTTGAGGATGAAGTGCAAAAAGTAGCGTATATACCACAGGACTAAAGTACCTTTAATCCCTCAGGTGATTATTTCCCTCACCTTCGGCTCGTGAAATAAATTTCACCCTCAGGATTAAATCATGCACTTTAGTCCCTCAATATATAATATACTATTATTTATTTCAGACTCTATATCGAGCAATAAAACTAGAGTTTTTGTAGGGCCCTTTTTATATTTAAATAACCTCACATATTTTTAAATAATCTAGTTTCTGTACCAAATGACATGCCATAAATTCATGGTATATGTGTAAAATCGCAACTACCGTAGACATAGACAATGTGTGTTGTTTCCACTTCAAGAGATCAAAAACCAAATTTGTAGAGTGATTACTTAACGCTTGTGATTAAATTAAATTAAATAACTAGTGAATTACTGTAAAGTAATTGAATAAATGTATAGATACTACTTACCAACTACCTATAGAAATTAAAATAGGAATTTTTAGGACTCTTAAAGAGTATTCATTCATAAGTATATGACTTTTGGTTTTATGCTCATGGTTTTAAATCAACTATTGGTGCAAATTATATAATTTAACATAAAAATTTAACCGCTTTAGTCACTAAGATATGTTGATGATAAGCAGAATAATTTTACTGTTACATCTTGACAGAACCACAAGCAAAATATAGTATAGTAACCTTCAATATTAGGTTAAATCGAGGTTAAATTAGAATGGTGAGTTTATGGCTGGTAACCGCACACACAGTAAATATATTTCTATACCAAAACTCAAAATGTGAGTCTGCCACACCCAAGATGGATAATAGGCGTGAAAAATAATGTATAATGTATGTGTGTATAAATAAAATATGTATTGATGTTTTAATATTTCATACAAACGTATTAGCACCTAATTTGAATTTAACAATGTGATCAGCATTTTCATAGGTTTCAGTCAAGGAATGTATTGCCGTACGTGTAAATGTACTCAAAGTCTCTGAATGTCGGTGTGTTATGTGCTGTGGAACATGAATATTTCATGCTGAAAGTGATTCTAGCAGACTCTTCTACTTCTACCTGCGCGCAAATTAAATACGATGTAAAACAAAATTAAAAGCTGTAAACTTGTTGCCGGCATTCGTATTACATTCGCTTATGCTCTGAGACTACAAGATTTTTCTCAGTAAATTTAGAGACATTACAAAACTAATTAAGTCAGCTCTGTTTATGTCACTATTTTTACTTACCACTATGAATGCAATTTGACGAAATTTTAAAAAATACGCATTTTTAATCAAATTATTATCGGGGTAGGTAATATAATAACTAGTGCTATGATTACCATCGGTGATAGCATGAGGTAGTCGATGAAAACTGATCGAGTGCGTAGCACGAGTTTAATTTTTTGAAGACCTAACGAATGCTATCATCTATGATTAATCATAGCCCGAGTTATATTTGGGGAAATAATAATGAATGACTCCAAAATGTTTGGTTATATTTTTTCAATAGCTGTCAAAAAATTTAAATTTAAAGTTATAAAAATATCACAATAAACAAAATTTTTACATGATGACGACATAGATCATAGTCATAGTATCATAGCCATTTGTAGGCCATTTCTTTTGATGACGTACCTCGTCTGATTCCGTGCCTGTACTTTAAATACTGACGATAAAGGCAAAATTCATACCGTAGCCAATTTTTTATATAGTGCATTTCAACAACGTGTATAATTGGCTTCTCATGTTCCAGTCATACCGATTAATACGTTATTGGAAAATAGTTAAAAACTGATCAAATTGTATATTTTTACTAACAAACTAATGAGTATTTCAAAAATATGTCTCCATACCACTCTACATCTTTTAACTATTCATAAATAAAATATAAACAGTTAAGGTGTTATAGCAGGGGAACAATTTGTAATATAGCGATGTCACTTTTCCACAATATTTTTGTCACAAGTGTACCGCGCCTTAGTGAATATCGCACAATTTTGCAGAGGAACTACTGCACTATCCCACTCTCTCCGCACTGTTCATGCTCTTTACCTCTATCCTCTTACATCCTGTCGCTTCTCACGGTCCACTGCGTTGACTTTGTGATCATCTCTTCAGCCGTTCAGCCCTTGATGGGTGACACTGGCCTCGGCACCTCGGCCTGTGTCAAGCTGCGGTGCTGACGCGGATACGAGCTACGTATACATAGTCGAATAATACCAGTCTCGCTTTAATCCTGACGAAATTGTGCAGAATAGTGTCGGAGATGTGTTCCACGTTGCACGGTCATTTGTAAATGATAAAGGAGGAGGAGGTAATTTGATGATTTCTAATGGTGTTAAGGTAGTAAACCCTAAATATGACTCAAATTTATATACCGCATTCATTAAAAGTAATAGAATCTGAATAAAAATTAAAGTTCATTGGTAACTGTAGAAATAACGAAGATAATTTAATTTATCTACGACTACTATGAAAAGTTTATATTTATGCTTTTAATTGTCAACGTAAAGTTGATTGTTACTGTGGACCAAGCATTAACGTATTTTCGCGTATTTTATTGTTTACATAAATAAAATAAAATGACAGAATCAAACAAAAATTGTGTTTATTTATTTCTATTATTGGTTTTGTCATGGTTACAAATAAAACATAAATTGGTTTAACGTAGATTGAACTCACTAAATACCATTATTTTTAATAAATAATTTCAGTCGTAGATAAAATTATTTGTGTATTACGAGCGTAAAGTGTCTTTGTTCCTCTTGCACTATTGCATCTCTCGCCTTCGGCTTGCGCTGCAATTACCGTGCGCGAGTAACAAAGAGTCACTTTACGCTCTTAATACACAAATAACTATTAAAGTTGACACTAAAATGCATTGCGTATATGCAGGTTAGCAATAGTTTTACTAAACGATTAGAAAATATTATATCATAACAACCCAACACATATTTGGAAAATGAATAATATGTTATTCTTTAATATTTGAAGTATTTATAAAAAAGATAAAAACTATGCGTCACCGCAATAATTCTTGAGAAATCATACGTAAAGGTTCCAGTCTCAAAAAAATTATATTTTTTAAGTCTTACTACTGCATTTCAGTTTAAACTTAAATTTCAATCATATTTTTTATTTCAATGGATACCTATGATTTGATATTTACATCCAAACCTACGATTTTTTATGAATTATTTCTCATTATTTGATAGCATTGATCGCACCTAACAACGAAATCACGCACGCTTATGACCGACGGATTTTCTACTTTAAGTGGTGAGTGGTGGTGAGCGATATCTTTTAATTTGTATTAGGTTGATACATAATTTAATTGTATTATCTTTAATTCTTCTAAGAAACATAATATTGTATTCAAATAAGTAGCATTAGTAGTAGATATCTTTTTTATGTTAATGATTTATAAAATAATTTTTACATTTCACTCTTGAAATTATGTACTTATTACGAAATTAGGTTCATGCTATAACTTACACTTTCTTTTGCATTCTACTATAGTTTATTACAATTTCACTTTTATTCTTAAATTTATATAATGTACCTTAATATAATATTGAGAAATGAAATTGTTATTAATTCTGTCGTTACACATGTGAGTTTACAGTGAACATATTTCGAGAATGGGAGAACGTTTCCATAACTAGATGCAACTGGCCAAATTTTGCTTCATTTTGTGCATTATGGCGGCACAAAATCGTATTTTTATAAATTCTTTATTTAACACAGATTTAGAATGAGGTATTTAAAAAGGCCGGTACCTAAATAAAATAAATGTAGGTATGTAAAGGACATGCCCCAGCTATGTTTTATTTTAAAAAATGTACCACGAACATTCAACGGAGTATCTGTATGTTCGAAACGTAACATTCAATAAAAAATATATCGTGATGAAAAAAAAATATCGTCAAATTATTTCACGGAAGAAAATTACGTAGGTAGGTATGCCTGGAAATATGTTGTAATTGACAAAATATCACTGATTGTGGTCAGCTTAGAGATATGGAAAAAAGGCGTTCAATTTAGAAGGATACTCTGTTACAATATAATAATCAGTAAGATTAAAAATTATGAGATCTGCCAGAATTGACAACGAAAATTTTTGCGTTTGTGACTTTGTGATAAGCTTAGATAAGCCCGCAATATATTTTACCTTATTTTTCATGGCATAATTATTTTATGACATTTTTCGGGCTTATTATGGTAAATTATAGAATAGTAGATGCTTTTGGACCACTCGAATACGTAACGACTTAACTATTACCGCGCGAAATTTTATTGCTATGTACCAATAAAGTTTATATAAGGTTGTAATCTTTGCATTTTCCTTAAAATTGGGATTTCAAGTTTTCGAAAACAGGTGCCACAGTAGCAGTACTAATTTTCCACGAAATTGCATACAGCTAATGCTAAATCGTAATGCTGAGGTAAATGTAAAGATTCCAACCACGGTTAAAGAATAATTAGGTTTACCGACTGGCCACGTTTTTCATTGACAACTCCAGTCAGAAGTTGTAATTAGTTCATAAGTGTTCTAGGGCTTGTAGGTGTCTCTGCTGGTCACTACCGATACAAATTAATTTCATTACATTGACAACCCCAGTCAGAAGTTGTAATTAGTTCATAGGTGTTTCTAGGGTTTGTATAGGTGGCTCTGCTGGTCACTACCGATAGAAATTCATTCGGTCACATGCTCTCACTGAATAATATTTTTTATATTTAATAATTTGTGCGTTACATGGTGATATAGAAATATATTATGTAAAATATAAAGAACACGTAGTCTTATTAGTACATTAAAAAGTAACAGGTAAATATTGCTGGGAAATAATGAAAAGAGATTTCAGAAAAACTGTCAATGTAGATATAGGTTATTTTAATTTTAGGAAAAATAAATAAAAATTAACATGTTTTATAAACTGAATATTAAAGATGTATAGCTGCACTACGAGACTAAGTTATTGTTTGTTATTATTGTTATATATTGTGAAATTATTTATTTATAACGACGATCTCCCTCGTAGAAAATGGAGAATTTTCAAACACGTTTTATCATAATATTTTCGATGTAAAGGTAATTTATGGAACATAGCCGCTTAGATATATTTGAATTACAATTAGTTACTATTTATAGTATTAAAGTGTATTTTTACATTTAAATCAGTATCAATATAGTACCTCTGATACAACCAGAGATATCTAGATCCATTATACATTCTGACCGCTAGAAAAGATCGGGTGCGTTATATAAGCGCATTTGGCCTTTATCAGTTTTTCTTATCGACGTACGAAAAGCGCCGAAATAAACGTTATAAAAGCGCCGAAATAAACGTTATATAAGCGCAGAAGGGAACCCTAATTGAGTCCAACAGAACTCAGTTAAAAAAAAAAAAAACTAATCAATACTAACAAAACCGTAATTGAGTCCAACAGAACTCCGTTCTTTTTAAATAAACTAATCAATACTAACAAAACCCTAATTGAGTCCAACAGAACTCCGTTTTTTTAATAATAAACTAATCAATGGCCTAGTTTACACCGTAGACCTATATTCGACCTATACCCCAAATTCGACCCAAATGTTGCTAGGCCACCTAGTGTAAACACTTAAAATATGAAGCGGCCTGGCATAGGTCAGGCCACTTTTACATGTGGCCTGACCGTTGAGCGCACTTATTCTGGGATTGAGTGTTTTAAGTAGATATTTTTTATTCGTTTGATTAATTTTTTTTTATAATTTAAATTAAAAAAATTCAATATCCATTTTAAATATCTTAACAGTCCAAATAAAAATTACGTTTGAAGAGTTTGACACTTGAAATTAACCAAATTTAAAAACTGGCTAATAAAGTATTCTTGTTTTTATCTGAAACTTTAACATCTAGATGGCGTGAACAAGTAGGTACCTATATCCCACCTATATCTGGCCTGTGTAGGATCTTTTGCCATGCGGTGTAAACAACCCGGGTCTGGACCTAGAATAGGTCAGATATGGGTCTGGCCTATGTCAGGTCTCCCGGTGTAAACTAGGCCAATACTAACAAAACCCTAATTGAGTCCAACAGAACTCCGTTTTTTTGACATAAACTAATCAATACTAACCTGAACTTAACCCCATTATACTGGAAGACGATCTAGACTAACTTGTTATGGTCAGAAATCTCATTTTCGAAAAATGCGCTTATTGTACGTTACGATCTGCGCTTATTATACATAAATTTACTGATTAAATTTCTGCACTTTTCATACGTTTTGATGACCTGAAATGCGCTTTTACAACTCTCAGAAAAGATCATGTTGGCAAACCAATTATTCTTTAACCGTGGTTCTACTCTTACATAGGCTAGATTGAATCAAATCACTATTTACAAATAATATTTAAGCCATCATACAAATCATTCAAAATGAACATAAAAATATCCATTACAATCCACAACAAATACGCGAACCCTCAAGCCAACCTCCACCACTCCACTCAAATACATGACATTGATGAATCACTTGTAACATTGTCAACTTGTCATCACAGCACCGGGACAGACTTGTCCTCTTCTTCTTCTACTTCTTCCTCCCCCCCCCCCCCGGAACTTAATTCAAGCAGCGCCGCAATATTTCACCCTCGACACTAGCGCCACGACGGCGGTGGCGGTTCGCGGCGTTAGATGCTTGTCGAATATTTGATCATCTGTTACATCGGCGACGTAAGACGCTAGACGTTTATAGATTGTTGGAAAATGACAGAGAACATTAAGTTGAGATGTGGCTGAGCTGTTGTTTACTTGCCCTAGTGGGAGAGGGCTTTTAGCGAGACTTGTACGGATTTATTTAAGAGGTGGGAGAAGGGTAGAGGTTTTTGTCATAGAAAGTACGGGATTTAAATTTTAACTTGATGCGTCGGGTACTTAGATGATACTGTAATACTTAAAACGAAAACGGTGGACAGTGGCGGATCCAGGTGATTTTTAAAGAGGGTTATTAAAGTAGTTATGGCGAAATGCAGGTGGATACTGTTTGGTTCAAGGTCAAATACCTTTAAATTGTAATTTGGAATGACCAACTTTACATGTTCAACTCACCTTCAAATGCAGAAACGTGCAGGCATAAAATAAAATATATGTATAATATATGCTTACAAAATGCTTAATTATTTTCCACAACACATTTAAAAACTTTCAATAGCAGGTAAAGCTATTGTTTTTTTTGTAACCTGTTCAAAAAATGTTTTACAAGAATTGTACAAAAAAATGTATTTGCCCAGTTTAGAATAAGTGTAGTATCATAATTATTTTTCAAGTAACGGAGTACACTGTACATCTCCTTCTAATTTTTATTGCTCATATTTTCTTTTAAAAATTATTCAATTTAAAATTGACAGTTAATTTGACATACTACAGAGATAGAAAATATTAATAATAATATTTAAAGAGATCGAATGTATTGCGATTTTTTAAATTAAATACTAATCTTATGAGAATAAAATCATATAGGTAACTGGACATGTTGCAAAAATAGTGTATGAGTATGACACTTGCTACCTACTCTTAGAATCTTGAACAACATGTGTAAAAATATATGAACTTTACGATCATTTATCATAATACAGTATATTATGCAATGTGTTTATAATGACAGCTATTCATACGAGTGTATTAATAGCCTAGCCATTACCTATACATGACTTGCATACAATATTTTTATTTTCTATCGACATGAAAATTTATCGAAATAAAAATCTGTATCGAAATTAATGTGATTAAGGTACAAATAATGTATATTTAATGAGTAAATTTATAGCATGAGAGTAGAAAAACTACTATTATGTCATACCTGCACGAAAAGTAATCTATTTCCATCCTGTTTTGCGTGCGCAAAGTAGAAACGTGCAAGAATAAGCGTGCGGAAAATTTTACTTAGCGCTGGCTTCTACTAAGAGAATGTCATTGCATTTTGCGCTTAAAATTTAAAAGATCAATATCTTTCTCACTCTTATTATTATGTAGATTATAGCAATGATCTAAAACAAAAATACAGCTGCATAGCATTAATGCAAAAATATGTATTGAAATTGAAAGACATGAAAAGTATTTCCACATTGACAGCATTGTATCCCATCTTCAAAGGTGAAATATAAAATTCCAATGTGATTCTTACCCGTAGATAAAACATCGAAACACAGAAAACGACTCACATTTTTTTACTCACTATTGTTTTAGTCAAGTAGTATTTTCCGTATTTTCCACTTTACATACAACATAAAAGAGCACTAAACTAGTTCCGTTTTATATTCGTTTTCAATAATAATGATAAATTTGGAATTTCCGGCGACGTGGCGACTGCGACATCGGAACAACTTGAGCGAAAGTACGAAATTGTTTGTTGTGTCGTATTGAATATCTGCGAGTCGAACGCTACACGAATGCCATATTTCGCTTTGTGCTGCTCGTTTTGCCGATTCACATATTTTAAACTCAAATGCCGACGCCGAATGCTCTGATACGAAGCGTGGAACCAAACGACAGATTTGGGACACTTAACAATGGGAATTTTTATTTTATTTTCAAATTTCAACTTTTCAGCTAGACTAAGAACGAAAGAACTATATAAATCTTGACCATTTTTCAAAATCTGTCTTCACACGGATTTGTGAGAGAATAATGTAACAGATCATCATACAATTTTTATAACCTGCTCAGAGATGAATAATTCAGAACATTTACAATCTGTAATATAAATCTTATATTTTAGTTTACTGCCTAGTTAGTAAGAATATATTACTTTATTTGTATTTTGAATTGAACAACAAAATTTCTTGTATTAGGTATGGTTTTTGGCCAATAGTATAATACTATAGCATATACATAGTTTCTTGCTATACACTATACAGGCTGTTTCAGGACTATAGCGTATTCCTGAGGTCATTTTGAGCAAAAAATGTCATATGAACAAAGGCCCTTTCTCTTCTGGTTTACAAAATACATGAAGATGAAGTTTTACAAATAAGAGAAAAATTTTAAATTTTTTAATCAAGATACAAGATCAAACAATGAAACCATTAAATATATAATGTATTCCTAGTACCTGTGTAATTGTTTATTTTTGTCATGGATACGAGGTACCTACGTTATAAACTACATTATACCCTCGGGCTAGATGCCCTTGGGCTTGTAAAATGTTAACATAACAATCACACATCGTTTATGTCTATGGCAGTTGCGATTTTACACATGCCATGACTTACCGCAAATTGTTCTACAAAGAGCATCGAATTTTATTGCTTTAATAGGCCATTAAAAAGTTGCTGCTGTGTAATAAAAAAGAGAGCCTACAAAAACGCTACTTTACACAATTTATTGTGCAATAGAATCTAAAATAAATAAGACAGATTAATTTAAAATGTGACACTTATTGCCGATGTCTATTAGCAGTTGTTTCAAGGCTACTTGACATAAGGAAACTTTAGTACAAATAATGTTAAATGCATCTTAATCTCATAGAAAATACGATATTTTACATAAATTGGTATATCAGCCAAAAATTAATGTTTGCGTTTGTACATCGCGTTGTACTTTATTTATTATTTTATTTTGATTCTACAGGATTGACTCCCAATTACGGAATGATAGATGTTTTCTTATAGTGGAATCCAACCACTCGGGCCCAGTGTTATTGGTATTATTGTCGGTTGCACATATTGTAACAGTGTAATGATAAGACATCAATGGAAGCATAAATAGCTATTTTGTTACTACCTTTTTAAAAATTTTATGCGTTCATCGGTCATCGAATATTTCCTTATTCCAGCTCTTTTTCCTTTCTAAAATGTTTGCGAATAAACTCCAGATTACAGGCGCCCTAGTTTACGTTGAGTGACAGAACGACGTATTTATATAAGAATGAATTTAAAATGTAAAATTTGTCAGTGGATTTTGATTGTGTTCACTCCTCGCTCATTGGCTTACATATCTTGGTATTTGTGGAATTTAGAATTGTATCATTTACATATATAAATTATGAATCATGTCTTGATTTGATGTACATTGTTGACCACGACGCGATTAGAAATGGTTTTGTAATCTGAAATTTAGTTTTTCTTGAAAAACATTTTTTTAAATCTTATCTGGATAGTTAGTACCTTCCAGTACCTACTTACGTACTTGAAATTAATTTTCATTCATTTTCTATTTTTGTATTTATAAACAGATGAGAGTTATATAGATTTCTGTCAATTAATTTTAACTAAACGAGTCTGCAAATTATTGTCAAATATTAAACGCTTAACTAACTTTAGTTTGATTTCTTAAGTAGTAGAAAATATTCAGAAAAATAAAAAATAAATCAACTGGGAGGTGAAACCGAATATCTTTGAACATCCAAAGTGGCTTCAATCGCATATATTCGCGATATAGGTAGGTATTCAAAGCTTAATCGTATCGTCAACGACAGCGATGTTAAAACAAATCAAGAATTTATTTGTCAATTAGTTGACAGTTTGCATATTATGGATGGTTTTGATGATATTATATGATTGTATCTGTATGTAACGTATTAAGTACGTACCTAATTAATTATAAGTATCTAAGGTACCTATTATTTGTTACTAATGTATTATGTTTGTTTATAATTATAAATAAAAGTTGCATATTAAAATGTAGGTAATAACAGTTGATGATACGATTATAGTAATTAACGTTACAAGTCCGGGAATTCATATACGAGTGAGACGTTTGAAGACGAGGCGACGAAGGAGCCGAGTCTTGAAACTCGAAACGAGTATTGTTAAAAGAATTCACGGACGAATGTCGTTATGTATTTTATTTCATACCTTGTCAAATTCCGTTTTAAAGAAACAGTAATATTAATTTCAAAATAATTTACCTAATGCTCCAAATCTAGTAACATTTTCGAAACATAATTAACAACTGCAATTTGGCGATTGTTTAATTGTTATTGCGTTGATTAATTTCTATTCCAATACTTTACCGGACAAAGGCCGTTATTTGCGTTTTCCCGGACTCAAACTGTTGACGTAAAGTATTTGAATTTGACACAGGATGAAATAAAAAATATAATACCTGCCCACAGCTAGTAACATAAAATACAGCATACTAGAAAAATTTTAAACTAACACTTTTTATAAAATTCTGGTTTAACATGTATCTACACATGCAATATATTTCATTAATGGTGTAATTATATCTGATATCTTGTATCTTGACCAATAAATGTCCGTGAAAATCTCAAGTTTAACAAGAATATATTTGCTCCATAAATTTTTCTAACTTGAAAAGGTTAACCAGATCCCAGATCTCATATGGAAAATTTTCTGATAATCGTTAACCAGTAGGTTTGGTTATCAAGTAGATCATTTGCTGAATAAGAATTAAAATTATTTTAAAACCGGTTAAATGGGTGGGAAAAAATAAAGGATTGAGGTTTTTATTGTTTTGACATTAAAAGGAATTTTGTAATTATAAACCATGGAGATAATAAAATCTTATACTGGTAGTAATAGTACGCATAAACAATATAAATTATAAACTAACTCATAAACAAACAGCAATATTATATAAGCAATGTCAGAAGATTTTTTACGTAATCAAAAATTTTAAACAAAAAATAAACCGGTCCGTTTATTTTGAATTATATTATTTATAACAGTTGAAAATTAAATTATATTTTCTATACAACTAACAGAAAACCAACTTAATTGATATTTATATTTTATATACCTATTTATATTTATTGTTTGATTATTCACGTCATCTGAAAAAAAGACCAATAAAAATGCAGAATATTGAATTCAAATGAGTAGAAATGATTATTTTGTACTAGTAAGGTTGTGTGTCGACTATTCACTAATAGTACTTTTAGGTGACTATTTAACAAATGAACATTTTTATTATAATCTGTATTTTAATTTTTAATACCTACTTACACAATTTCTATCTCTGGGTTTTTTTAAAGTTTCTATAATATTTTTCACTTAAAAATCACTATTTTATTTGTAAAAAAACAACATACAAACCCCGTTTAACTGCATTTTTTGCATTTTAATTTAAAACTGGATCTGATTCAATGAATAATCTCTTGAATACCCTGCGCACTCGTAATATTCATTTATAAACACAAGGAACATTCGTGTAATACTACCAAAAAAAATAATCGACTTAACTACTACTACTTATGGTAATATAATTGAATATTTTTTATGACAAAAAAAAAAACAAAAGCAATGGTGTTTTGGATAATTTTTAAGAGATTGTCAATTTATTATTCGTCAATTATTTAATGCGAAGCACATATAGTTAAAACATTTTTGAACAATAGGTTGGCATAGGCATGCTTACTAAACTTACTATGGTCATATTAGTAAATACATGCATTGACAGTGTGATATCAAATCAAAACTGATCGTCTGCCGTTGTAGAATATTCGGAAATCCACAATATTGCGAAATAGTAAAAGAAAACCGAATGAAATAAGAAGTCATTTTCTTGTTATAATTTAATTAAAAAGTTAATGAAGTCTTAATTGTTGTTGTGGCCTGTGGCAAGAAGAAAATTCGCTTAGAACTGTTCGCTTTCGCTCACGTAGGTGTCAGAAAGGAACTACCAAACCCAAACTACAAATTAGTGAAACTTAAATCTCCATCTAGCCAGCGGCAAAGAATTGAATAACAACTACAGTAGAATCTTCAGACATCCGCTTCAAAACTGCTTTTTTGCTCTTCGTCATTACTGTCATGATTTATTTATTTTCTTTTATTTGTGTAGGTAAATTATGTTTTGAACTTCAACCTTTCTTTGTAGTAATTGTTAATTTGAAATAGATGGATTTTAACTGTTTGTTCTGTAGATTGAATATCGTAAATAAATATTATGTAAGTTGCAAACCGAGTTTGCAGATTTCTATCTATAGATTCTAAAACAGTACTTGATAATTTATTTGCTTTATTTCACTTCCTTATTTATATTAGTGCCTATTATATTTCTGCGAACATTATTGGTACAAATTTAATATAATGAAATTAAATTTATGAATAATAAATATTGTATTATCGTTTTGTGACCAAAATGTTACCACAAACATCATTATTATCACCCATCATTATAAATTGTATAAAGTATAATATTTATTTGTCTCTGTCTGTCTGTTTGATTGTTATCTAGATCCAGACCGTTTATTTCTCATGAAATTTTACATAAAGGTATTGACCAAAGTAAGGTATTTTTTATTTGATCGGACCATCAGAAGTGGAGGTTTAACTAAAGAGAAAATTTAATCTAGCGGTCGCAATTGAAATTTTTTTCCAATGAAACCATATCATTGAAATAAAATAAGAAAGTACCTAGTTTCTGTAAATCAACTAAATCGGACCATTATTTAACCTCAAACTTCAACTTTTTATTTTTGCAAACAACGCCGGGTTAGCTAGTACATTCATAAAATTGAAAACTTAAGCACTGTTTGCACTAGGATTCTTTGAAGACTCTACCAAGATTCTGAAACCTGGAAAAGAAGAAGTTTTCTTCTTTCTAGTGATAATTACATGGTTTTGAAGCAATAAATAAATTATAAATTCTTTTTTTCCAAGACTCATTGAAGATTCAATATAGCGGCACCTCAATTTAACAGATAATTCTCACTAGAAAGAAAAAAACTTCTTCTTTAGGATTCAGAATCTTGGTAGAATCTTCGTGCGAACAGGGCTTTATAGAGAATCTAGCAGTACATTCGTTTTTAAAGATTATGATGATGACATATTATCGTACATTATTACCAACCACTTTGTATAATGGGCTCTTTAAATATTTAGTTTTATGATTTTTGCACCTTTAGACTGTATTTAAGTGAAACTCTTCTTTTCCCATGCACTTACTTATAAAAATTTAATAAATAATACTCGTATAATGGAATTCGCATTAATATCATTTTACATTGAAGTTAAATATTTTATGTTCCGTCCGTATTATAATGTAATTTTTCCAAGTTTGTAAATGTCAATTTGATATTTTAATTAAATCCAGTTTAGTAATAAAATCTCCACATTTTCCACAAAATGAAAAAGTTATAAATTTATGATTTCATATTTAATACATTGATTTAAAAAGCTGCCTGAAAATTTTAGATTATAAAAGTTTAGTCAAATAAAAAACGATTTTCTGCTAGAAAAACATCGCCGTCAAATCCACAATGAATTAATCATTGGCTGACTTCCCGTTTCGATTGAGGATAAATCTCTTTTCGTCGTTCTCATACATGGTGCACTTTTATTCTTCCTACTTAGAATTACACAGTTTATCACTTGGTGTTCTCTGTCACGCCTTCCCATTTGTTTTTCCTACGTTCTTTTATTTTTGTTTGCGACGCGCGCAGCTGAAGGTGCACATAAATTTCGCTTGTTATTCTTACATTACTTTGCCAACTTTATCACATTTTCCAAACTTTTCGGTTGGTATAAGCACATTAAGTTTTGGGATTTTTGTAGCAAATAATCGTAACTCATCGTTTAGTTTCTAGATTTGGTATGATGAATTATTTAACTACAGTGCAAGACATTTTTATTGAAATATAAAAAGCATTCAGTACATACAAAAAAGTAATATCAATCAAAATTTAAACTAAAGAAATCAGGAAGGTAGGTGTACAATTTTTGAAACTGCCTTACTCGCTTGAATAGTATTCTAGATTCATTATGGTCCTTAGCTTATAATGAACGCTATTATGGTCCTCAAATTAAGGCTTATAATGTTGTCATTACGACACGCTATCAGATAAACTATATTAAATTATTATGTTGAATTATTATTGTATCAGTAAATGAATAGATTATTAAGCAAATGAAATACAAAATACATTTGTATTTATACAATGAAAACAGAAGTTTAATTTTCAAATTTAAGATAGGTATTGTAGGTACACAGTAAAAAATTCGGTGTTGAATTTAACACTGAAATAACACCGGATTTAGCTGGAAACGATCCACACTGAATAGTGTTATTTCAACCAAAAAGTCATTTGGTTAAAGATACCAAGCTGTTTGGTGAAAAATTAACGATGTGCTTAGTGTTGCTTTTATATAGAAATGGTTAAATATTTAACAAAATCAATGGTTCCAAAAGCATTTTCCAGTGTTAGAAATACACGATAGTGGTTAAATACTAATAAAACATGTAGTTAATTTAACACTGTAAATAATTAAATCATTAACACTTACTGTGTATTTTCAACCAAATATTGGTTATTTTTTTAATTAAAAAATATTGGTTAATTTAACACTTTTATTGTTTTTTCTACTATAGTCAGTGGTTAAAAACTAACTAATTATTGGTTAAATATGTAACACAAACTAGTGTAATTTAACCATTATTATGGTTAAAAAATAACACTTGCAAGTGTTAGGGGTGGGGGAGATTATAAAGACGATCCATTTATGAACTTGAAGCAATTTTTTTTTTTAAATAAGAGAACCATAAATTAGTATAAAAGAATCAAAAGTTAATAGGCTTTTCAAAAAAACTGGCTTATTCATTTTTTTAAATAACGCTTTTTGGGTTAAAAGACTTACGTATTTTATTAAACTTATGCCAGTCTGACAGTATTTTCGTTTTTGGCAATATATTGAATGACAAATTAAATAATGTAAATTATTTTAAATAATCGCCAAAACTGCATTGCTTATTATAACAAACCTAACCTACGTATTATCAATTTGTGAAGTTTTGAATGACATTAACGTTTTTGAAAAAAACTGACCCCCTGGTATAAGCTTAAAAATCTCGAGGCCAAAGAAAACACTGAAGAAGCATCTTCTCTCAGCTCGCATTTAAACTCAAATTATCAAATCACCATCACAGTAATGAATTTTTAAAGCACATAACTTTTAAAACCGTCATTCCATGTTGAACTTGCCCATCACAAAAATTTAAATGATTAGCCTCGAAGTTTCCAACGCACGTCAAATTAAAAATAACTTTACTAATTAAATTTGAAACTAAATCCAAAGTCGAGCCCGTGGCACTCACGCATTTTATCTCCGGAGGCCGCATTTTCATCATTAAACGACTTCAATCCAGTGAAAGTAGTTCGGCATGAAGAAGGCGCCCAAAACGCACGGAATAGAATAAAACCGAGGCTGTATAAAATATACTAACGTAGCGAGTGTTTTGTGGTCAATACAAGAATTGTACAATTTCATTTCAACAAGAATTATATTATACTTCAAGAATGAATTAACAGTTGTGCATTTTTAAAATATTAATAAAAAAATTGTACGTGATTTTAAAGATTCAGAAAAATTCATCAAAATTTCCAACTTGCCAACTTTACACGGGTGTATCTCATGATAGAAATTTATATTTAAAATTTTAAAAAGGCCTCTCTGTAGATCCGTTCTTTTTCTATTAAATGTTTAAAAATGCATTATCTTGAAATCAATAATAAACTAACAGTTTGCTCGCAACGAAAACACTTTTACAGTATTTTTCAACTTCAAAATAACATTGCATTGCTAGGATGCGGCAAAGTACGTGTTTCGGATTGGTTTCGGGCAGCTGCAGTAGTTATTTAAGGGAGTGGAAAATTTAGAAGAAAAAGTATTCTTAGGAATTCGGAAAAAAACGGAGACGTAAATTGTTAAGTTTAAAAGTATGTTTATTTGGCATTATTGGGTAGTTTAAAAATGTTCCTATTTTGCTCTTATGCCAGTTTTTTTTTAAATTTTTTCTTCAATTTTTTTATGCGTATAAGTAAATATTTGATGTGTATTTTAATACAAAACTACCTATAGGTATGCAAAATTTTAAAAAGTGACATTTGAGCAAAAAGAGGGCAACAATAAGTTATTCGAAACCGTGTTATTTGTTTAAAAAAAACATAATTATTTATTCTAACGTTCTTAGGGAACACTGCATAATGTTTATCATGACGGCTGGTATTAATCCATTTTAAAATTAATTTTCTGGGTTACAATAAATTGCAAAAAGAGTTTTATTTATTTAAAATGCTGATAGCAAATTTTCATGTAACTTTATACTTATCTTATATTATCCGGTACTTACATACCGGATATCAGATCACTATTCGGTATTAGGTCGGATAGTAAAAATGTAGTCGGAACCGCCTTAAGTTCAGATCTCTGCATGACGTACGACCCCGGAGTTCCGTGGTTCAAGTCTCCCGACCGGCAGTGTATACATGATTGTCGTTAAATTATAAAACATCTTGCAATTAAATCGCACTCGGATGCTTCAAGCTGACCACTTTATCGTCTAAAAAATGTAGTCCTACTTGAAAATGAATCTCTCAGTCGCCGTTTTGCATTGCCATCCATGGCCGTCTCACGGATTGAAATCCTGGCTGCACCTAGCCGAATCAGTCAGTGTTTGTATTCCACTATAATAACATCACCGTCCGTTCTATAATTGAGAGTAAATCCTGTTAAATGGTTACCAGTAAAACCAAACGTCTTCACCCAATATCCAGTGAAAGTAGTTCGGTGTTGAAGAAGCGGCCAAAACGCACGAAATAGAATAAAAAGTCAATGGCAGCGATCGTTGAACTCTGCTCATGATCGTCGTTTTTGATGCGGTTAAATATTTATGTGTTATGTGGATGCGCATCCCAGCGAGGGTTAAGCCGGGTTTTAATGTTACACGAGAAATAAAACACAAGCATACACGGGGATTATTTTATACATCGTTGCGGTTAGTGCGGACGGTGGTCCGGTACCTGTTGATAGGAATTTCGAATTTCCTGCCTGCATGCGTGCATTATTTATAATGCTTTGAATAATAGATAACGCTTTGGTAATTGAAACATTTATTTTTAAATAAAAATACCTTCAAACTAAAATGTTGCCACATTCATGCCAAATTTTATAGAATGGCAAAATTTCGTACCTACCTATAAACCTTATTTAAATAGTGGTTGTGTGTTTTTTAATGGTTTTAAATTTTTGCTAATCTAATAAATATTTATTCCTTGTTGTTTTTCAATACCACCTAGGTACTTACTTTTTAAATATTAATATCTTACTTTTCTGAAATAGTTTACCGCTATTTTATTCAAATTGGCCAACCAAATTTTACTATCTAGTGTTAGATTATATAATAATAGTTATTTATATTTCGGGCACAAAAAGTGAAACATTAAAAGGTACAAAGCAGTCGAGGTCGGAATTACTTGTGAGTACTTAAATGATAGTTTTTGTGTGAGACATATACATACAAAATTTTATTTCATATTTTCTTTTAGAGAGCTAGGCATCATTTAATCATTGTATTCAATGTGAAATTATAGGAATATTTTTATTTTTTAAATGAGGTTGCCCAGCAATGATT
Source organism: Agonum fuliginosum (assembly GCA_947534325.1). Lineage (NCBI taxonomy): Eukaryota > Metazoa > Arthropoda > Insecta > Coleoptera > Carabidae > Agonum > Agonum fuliginosum. The sequence continues at coordinate 6,600,806 of OX384034.1, forward strand.
CTATTATAAGCCACAAAATACTATTTAAAGTAAAATTTTGCCTAGGCCTTTAAATAAACCGATAAATTTCACTTTATGTCACAGTAAGAAATAAAGATAATTTTTAATGTAACTAATAAGATAAGAGTATCTTAATTTCTAAGATAGGTAATTTCTAACATGGTCAGGATCGGTTTTAGCGGGGGGGGGGGGGAGGGGGCGGCGGGATGCGAGTCCCAGGATCCCCACAAAATATTTCTTCGCTAAAATTTATAAACATATCTTGATGTTACGATCTTAAATTCGAAAACTATTAAAGAGTGTTACTCACATCCAAAATTTAATTCAAAGGCATTTAACCTTGAGCTCCAAAAAAATTTGCCTGGGCGCTATTTTATCATTTATTGATTATATTTGTAATTTTTAATTACATCAACATGGGCCTCACATAATAATTGCCTCGGGGTTCCCACAACCTTAAATCCGGCCCTGTATAGAGCCTTATTCTATTAGCCATAAACTTTATTCTTCTATAAATCAAACGTTCGGGCTTCGTCAGGAACAGGATAGGAATATACTATTTTTATATTGTTAAATATTCAGAGAACAAGAGAACACATTTCTGAAAAATAAAGCTTTTAGAATTTGCCTTAAAATTTAAAACTGCGAATATCAAAAATGGCTTCTGCCAGTTTCCAAAAATTAATTGTGTTCAGTATAACTAGAGCTACACGATCGATTAATATCGATAAGTGGATATATCGATACAAATTATTTTCAATATTGATATCCGATATTTAAAAATATTATCGATATGTTGATATATTTCCCAGCCCTACTCATAACTATACAAAGAGCCAATTCTAGTCAAAAAATACAGTTCACAAACCAAATTTGTTCCTTACCGTCTACACTACGAATCTCGCTCATTACTAAACCATCACGAACCGAAACCAGCTCACAATTTATCCCGCTCAAATCTTCCCGCATACTTTAGCATCTCCTGCCGTCCCAAACACAAAACAAAAAACCCACCGTCCACGTCGCAGCTCGAGCACCATGCAGTTTGCACACCGTGCGCTCTCGATTATTTACAGCCTTGTCCTGCCGGTAGTTCCAACTTCGCAGGTAAAATAATGCACCAGGTACTGAAAAATTAAACGCTTCCTCAGATTTATACCACGGAATTTATGGCTACCGAGAAAAGAAGCGGGCTTTGATTTAATGGAGGTGGTGCACTGTAAGGTATGAGGAAAGAAATTTTTATTTTTGGTACATACACGGTTAAAGAATAATTAGGTTTGCCAACATTTGTAGCGGTCAGAATGTGTAATGGGATCTAACATGATCTAGATATCTCTGGTTGTATCCGGGATACTATAATTGACACTGATTTAAATGTAAAAATACACTTTATACTACAAATAAAAATTGAAATTTAGATATAATATCTAAGTCGTTATGTTCTATAATTTACCTTTAGATCGAAAATATTATGACAAAACGTGTTTGAAAATCCTCCATTTTCTACGAGAGAGGTCGTCGTTATAAATAAATAGTTTCACAATAATATGAAAACAGTCTCTTAGTGCATCTATTCATCTTCATTATTCAGTTTATAAAACATGTAGATTTTTACTCATTTCTCCTAAAATTAAAATAACCTATATCTACGAGTACATTGACAGTATTTCTGAAACACTTTTCATTATTTCAAAGCAATATTTACCTGTTACTTTTTAATGTAGTATTACAGTATTTTTCAACTTCAAAATGACATTGCATGGCTAGGATGCGGTAAAGTACGAGTTTTGGGTGGCTAAGTCAAGTTGGCCCTACCACATAAATATTTATAAATAAAAATTATATTATCGGTTTGCGCTTGTATTGCGCTCTATCGCTCCACAAATATTTTTTTTTGCGCTGCTCTACTTTTGCAGTAATTCAAAGAACAAGTTAGGAAGGGCCAAGTTGACATTAGCCTTTCCTTTATGAAAATTTTAAAATTTTCATAATTATTTCAATAGCTCTTCGTATGCGCTCTTTTGCGCCATAAATATAAAATTTTGCGCTAGCATACATTTTATGTTATTAACAATCAAAATTGGGAGGGCCAAGTTGACAACAAAAAAAAAGTTAATTGTTATTATATTTTTGTATTGCATTTTAATATAAATATCTTGCGCTCTATTGCTCCATAATTTTTTTTTTTGCGCTGCTCTTATTTAGTAGTAATTGGAAGAGTTAGTTAGGAAGGGCCAAATTGACGGTAGCCTTCCCTTTTGACTATTTAACCATTTTCATTATTGTATGAATGACCCTTCATATGCGCTCTATTGCGCCAGTAAAATAAAATTTTGCGCTTTCACCAAATTCGTTTTATTAAAAATTTAATTTGGCAGGGCTAAGTTGACGAGAAAAAAAAATGTAATAATATTATTTTTTTACTTTGGTATTAAATCTATTATGTATTGCGCTCTTTTGCTCCGTTCTTATTTTTTTTTGCGCTTTGTTTATATAGCAGTAATTTACATAATTCATCCGAATAGGTAAAATCAAAGTCAGTAGATATAGGTTTCACTTATATATTCTTCTAATATTAAATTAATGGTCCTTGTATTATGTGGTATTAAAAAAAATACACTGGTTGCATTAAAATTGGAGTTATAAGGAATTTTTTTTAAAGCACTAAGTAAGAGATAGCCGTATACTAAGGAAAAATTCTGGCCGGAAACTGAGCTTCCCACAAAAAATTGCTGTTTACATTCCACCATACCTGTAAAGGGCGGCTAAGTCAAGTTGGCCCTACCACATAAATATTTATAAATAAAAATTATATTATCGGTTTGCGCTTGTATTGCGCTCTATCGCTCCACAAATATTTTTTTTTGCGCTGCTCTACTTTTGCAGTAATTCAAAGAACAAGTTAGGAAGGGCCAAGTTGACATTAGCCTTTCCTTTATGAAAATTTTAAAATTTTCATAATTATTTCAATAGCTCTTCGTATGCGCTCTTTTGCGCCATAAATATAAAATTTTGCGCTAGTATACATTTTATGTTATTAACAATCAAAATTGGGAGGGCCAAGTTGACAACAAAAAAAAAGTTAATTGTTATTATATTTTTGTATTGCATTTTAATATAAATATCTTGCGCTCTATTGCTCCATAAATTTTTTTTTTTGCGCTGCTCTTATTTAGTAGTAATTGGAAGAGTTAGTTAGGAAGGGCCAAATTGACGGTAGCTTTCCCTTTTGACTATTTAACAATTTTCATTATTGTATGAATGACCCTTCATATGCGCTCTATTGCGCCAGTAAAATAAAATTTTGCGCTTTCACCAAATTCGTTTTATTAAAAATTTAATTTGGCAGGGCTAAGTTGACGAGAAAAAAATGTAATAATATTATTTTTTTACTTTGGTATTAAATCTATTATGTATTGCGCTCTTTTGCTCCGTTCTTATTTTTTTTTGCGCTTTGTTTATATAGCAGTAATTTACATAATTCATCCGAATAGGTAAAATCAAAGTCAGTAGATATAGGTTTCACTTATATATTCTTCTAATATTAAATTAATGGTCCTTGTATTATGTGGTATTAAAAAAATACACTGGTTGCATTAAAATTGGAGTTATAAGGAATTTTTTTTAAAGCACTAAGTAAGAGATAGCCGTATACTAAGGAAAAATTCTGGCCGGAAACTGAGCTTCCCACAAAAAATTGCTTTTTACATTCCACCATACCTGTAAAGGGCGGGATTTCTGGAGGTCGGATAACTCAAATACGAATTACTCAAAAATGTTGATATTTGGTATTATACATTTGAATACAAATTGGAAGAGCTCATTAGATTTTGGTACCTACAAATATCTTCACTGGAAGTAATATTTTTTGAAGAGTGCAAAGATTAATTGTCAATTTTTTTTTATAAATTTGGGTAAATAATATACCTAGTATTTATTTGTAATGACAATAAAGAGGAAAAGTTACTTACAACTTACACGTTATCAAAAAATTGTCTTTATCTGGTAGCATTAAAGATAGAAAAATCTGACGTGGACACCACATGACTTCCTTGTACGCCTATTAAACTGTTCATACTTTTCTTAATAACTAAAATGTAGAATAATATAAAAATATAATAATCGTATTTGATTTATGCTCAAAATGCAAAAAAAATACCAAGAGTAAAGTGCCCTTTTGGCACGGACGATCGCAACCAAAAATATTAGGTGATCAACTAGATGCAACATGAGTCTCAAATTCAAAATTTTAACTTTCTACGACATACCGTTTATGAATAATGCGAAAAAATATCAATTAGTGTCCCTTTGGCACGGACGATCGCAACCAAAAATATGAGGTGATCAACTAGATGTAACATGAGTCTCAAATAAATAATTACAACTTTGTACGACATACTGTTTTTGAATAATGCGAAAAATACCGAATAGTGCCCCTTTGGCACGGACGATCGCAATAAAAATAGGAGGTGCACAACTAGATGCTATAACAGTCCTAAATAAAAAATTTCAACTTGCTACGTCTAACCGTATTTGAGTTATGCGACATACATACGTCCGTCCGTCCGTACGTACGTACAGACGTCACGACGAAACTAGTCATAATGGATTCAGAAAAGGTCAAAACGGATATTTCCGTCAAAATCTGAGAACCGAAATTTTTCGCGATTACAATATTTCCTTATTACTCCGTACAAGGAAATAATAGAAAAATTAAATTTATCATAATAGGTTGATTTTTGTTTCTGTGTAAAAAATATTGACAGGTGACACGTTGACACTAACTCCATATACCTAAGTGATAAGAAGTAAGGTATTATAAATGTTTTGTAGTAGTTGAACAGAGAAAGGCTTCAACACAGAAGAGTAAAAATCTAGACTATTCAAACAGGAAAATATAACAGTAGAAGGTGCAAATCTAGAAAATTAATAAGTAATGAAAAATCTGCATCAAAAGCATATCAAAATATTCATTCGTCGGATTGTACGTAGATATACATTTATGTTTATAAGTCAGTTTTCTAGATACGGCGGGAAATATCCGTTTTGACCTTTTCTGAATCCATTATGACTAGTTTCGTCGTGACGTCTGTACGTACGTACGGACGGACGGACGTATGTATGTCGCATAACTCAAATACGGTTAGACGTAGCAAGTTAAAATTTTTTATTTAGGACTGTTTTAGCATCTAGTTGTGCACCTCCTATTTTTATTGCGATCGTCCGTGCCAAAGGGGCACTATTCGGTATTTTTCGCATTATTCAAAAACAGTATGTCGTACAAAGTTGTAATTTTTTATTTGAGACTCATGTTACATCTAGTTGATCGCCTCATATTTTTGGTTGCGATCGTCCGTGCCAAAGGGACACTAATTGATATTTTTCGCATTATTCATAAACGGTATGTCGTAGAAAGTTAAAATTTTGAATTTGAGACTCATGTTGCATCTAGTTGATCACCTAATATTTTTGGTTGCGATCGTCCGTGCCAAAAGGGCACTTTACTCTTGGTATTTTTTTTTGCATTTTGAGCATAAATCAAATACGATTATTATATTTTTATATTATTCTACATTTTAGTTATTAAGAAAAGTATGAACAGTTTAATAGGCGTACAAGGAAGTCATGTGGTGTCCACGTCAGATTTTTCTATCTTTAATGCTACCAGATAAAGACAATTTTTTGATAACGTGTAAGTTGCAAACAACTTTTCCTCTTTATTGTCATTACAAATAAAGACTAGGTATATTATTTATCCAAATTTATAAAAAAAAATTGACAATTAATCTTTGCACTCTTCAAAAAATATTACTTCCAGTGAAGATATTTGTAGGTACCAAAATCTAATGAGCTCTTCCAATTTGTATTCAAATGTATAATACCAAATATCAACATTTTTGAGTAATTCGTATTTGAGTTATCCGACCTCCAGAAATCCCGCCCTTTACAGGTATGGTGGAATGTAAAAAGCAATTTTTTGTGGGAAGCTCAGTTTCCGGCCAGAATTTTTCCTTAGTATACGGCTATCTCTTACATAGTGCTTTAAAAAAAATTCCTTATAACTCCAATTTTAATGCAACCAGTGTATTTTTTTTAATACCACATAATACAAGGACCATTAATTTAATATTAGAAGAATATATAAGTGAAACCTATATCTACTGACTTTGATTTTACCTATTCGGATGAATTATGTAAATTACTGCTATATAAACAAAGCGCAAAAAAAATAAGAACGGAGCAAAAGAGCGCAATACATAATAGATTTAATACCAAAGTAAAAATATAATATTATTACATTTTTTTTTCTCGTCAACTTAGCCCTGCCAAATTAAATTTTTAATAAAACGAATTTGGTGAAAGCGCAAAATTTTATTTTACTGGCGCAATAGAGCGCATATGAAGGGTCATTCATACAATAATGAAAATTGTTAAATAGTCAAAAGGGAAGGCTACCGTCAATTTGGCCCTTCCTAACTAACTCTTCCAATTACTACTAAATAAGAGCAGCGCAAAAAAAAAAATTTATGGAGCAATAGAGCGCAAGATATTTATATTAAAATGTAATACAAAAATATAATAACAATTAACTTTTTTGTTGTTGTCAACTTGGCCCTCCCAATTTTGATTGTTAATAACATAAAATGTATGCTAGCGCAAAATTTTATATTTATGGCGCAAAAGAGCGCATACGAAGAGCTATTGAAATAATTATGAAAATTTTAAAATTTTCATAAAGGAAAGGCTAATGTCAACTTGGCCCTTCCTAACTTGTTCTTTGAATTACTGCAAAAGTGGAGCAGCGCAAAAAAAATATTTGTGGAGCGATAGAGCGCAATACAAGCGCAAACCGATAATATAATTTTTATTTATAAATATTTATGTGGTAGGGCCAACTTGACTTAGCCCCATAGTAGTGGGGAACAGAGTGGAATAGAAAAAATAATAAAATCAAGAGTAATCTAGGAATTCGGAAAGAACCTAGACGGGCCGCTTTAAACAAATTAATTATTTATTTTATATTTTATATTATTATTATATTTTATACTTACTTACATTCCTACAATTTCACGATTTTACAACTTAAATTTAATTTGGCATATTGACTGCAGTGAAACATTTCATTGTTTTAAACATAATTCTGACAGATGGCAGTTATTGTAACCTAACTTTTAGATATGTGATTCTTTGTTTTTAAATAGGTATGTCGCGAAAAAAATGTTGTGTTTAACACGGGAATAAAGCCTTTTTCCACTCTCGCTCGATTGAGAAATCTCTCTATAGTTGGACAAATAACTATTTTACTTGACTAGGTCATAATTACTTACTTTCTTTCTCACTGATATTAAGTTATGTAAGGAAACATTCACATAATGGTTTTGGTTGAAAAAAAAAGTTGTATAAATTTTCAGTTGTGAATGTATTGTTTTGACTGCCATAGAGATAAAAAATATTATTTCAAATAGGTTAATATATGAAAACGATTTTTGAAAATAACAACTATAAACTTTTATCATTTATTAATGAATACATCAATTAATTAAATAATTAATATACAATATCCGCAGTCAATGCAAAAGCAATTTCACTGCATAATTGAGGAACATTTCCTTTTGTAATGTGTGCAATCCCAAGAAATCTACCTGCCATGGTTAGAAACGGTATTTTGGTTGTGTCCAAAAAAAAATCTTCAAAATGATAAAATCCCTAAAAAAATATTCAAAGGATATTTAATTGTAAATGCCAGAATCAATCTTAGGACCGCAAATACCTAGGCAAGGCGAACACTCTAGCGGTTAGCTAAATAATATGGCCGCCTTATGAATCTTATAAAACTGAGACATAAAATTTATTTTTATGAAATCGTACTATAATGTGTAACTTTAGCTCCGCCAAACCGTAGTGAAAAGTACAATTTTAACTCCGCATTTTTCTCGATCGCTGACGAGAATTGGCCGTTGCAACCCGTAATCACCATTTATTTTCTGTTGAAATTTTGCTTTACTGTTACAATTTTAAAATAATTTTGCAATTTCATAAAAAAAATATAATATATAGGTGTATAAATAACTATTTCGCAGCTCTTTAATCAGTATCGGATTCAGAAAATGTCTAAGGAAGGGATGGAGAGTGCATGCCGGGCGGCCTAAAACCACGCCGCCTAAAACTCACGCGGCCTAATTCCACGCCGCCTAAAATCCATAACGTCTAATTTTACCCCCACCACAATATAAATTGACTACGATAAACCACGCCGCCTAATACCACAACGCCTAATACCACAACGTCTAATTCCACAACGCCTAATACCACAACGTCTAATTCCACAACGCCTAATGTCCATGCCGCCTAATACCACAACGCCTAAAACCACAACGCCTAATACCATAACGCCTAATTCCACGCCGCCTAATACCACGCCGCCTAATTCCACGCCGCCTAATTCCACGCCACCTAAAATCCACTACGTCTAATTTTAATCCCACCACTATGTTATGTCCACACTGTATTCACTCGTTGTGTGTTGTATGTCTCACGAGTTTATACGGCGTGGACATAGTGGCGGGAGTAAAATTAGACGTTGTGGATTTTAGGTGGTGTGGAATTAGGCGGGGTGGAATTAGGCGGGGTGGGATTAGGCGGCGTGGAATTAGGCGGCATGGAATTAGGCGTTATGGTATTAGGAGTTGTGGTATTAGGCGGAATGGACATTAGGCGTTATGGAATTAGGCGTTATGGAATTAGACGTTGTGCTATTAGGCGGCGTGGTTTGCCGTAGTCAACTTCTATTGTGGTGGGGGTAAAATTAGACGTTATGGATTTTAGGCGGCGTGGAATTAGGCCACGTGGGTTTTAGGCGGCGTGGTTTTAGGCCGCCCGGAATGCTACCGGGATGGAGTCCTATAAAAATTTTATTGGGAAAAAAATTTCGGTTTAAGGTCAACAGCTGTGTCATTTAAAGATTAGTTTTTCCATAGAGGGGAAATTACATACATTTTACCCTCTTTCGCGAGTAGAAATTAAAATAAATAACAAGTTTAAAAAATAAATGAAATGAAAATTAAGATATTTATTTATCTGTAATTTGGCGGGAAACGATTTCTTAAACTTTTAAAGATCAAGTTCTTTAAGGGAGTGGGGGATCACCCAATTTGTAGAAAATAAGGGATTAGCATCAACTAATTAATGGACTCGGATTTAACTGCATAATTCACCCAAAAATATGCATGGACAGGTACATCTGCACGATGTCGATATCGTAAAAAATTAAGCTACTTACAGGTTTGATCGGACAACCACGGTTTGCACCTAATGCATCTGACAATTCAATCCAGAGTTTTCCTAGCAGCAGGTATAAGGTGCTACAAGCGTTGTCATTTTTATAATAAAAGGAATTGTGTTTCCAACCACCATCACCCCAAACTCGAAGTTCTATTTCTATCTAGGAATGTGACATAAAATTATCAATATGTATTTGACATAGCAAAAGTGTAGAAAAAATTTAAAAGCCAGAATTTTTACAAATACTCGACTACTGATTATAATTCATAAACTATGTTTGCTTTCAGTTAAGGATATTCCTATAATTAATCACTGAGGAGTAATACGAAATTACTCGTTATGCTTTTAATCAAATTTAACTTCTTATATTATGACTTTCGGCCAACACAACATTCTGCACAATAAGCAATAACGAGTAACATGTCCAAACTCCATAATAGTCTCGTCAAAAAATGTACAAAAATCTCAAAAATGTAATATCTTTGACTACTGTCTATTACAAATAAACCTTACAAAAATAATAATTAAAAATATAATAAAAGTTGATATGCTAAATTACTCAAAGTTTCTAAATATTATCAAATTACCGTATATCTTCTATCAAACAATTCATATAAAGTGAAATTCATATTAATTCCAGTATTATATCTACGGCTAACTATATGCTGTTTTAATCTGTTATCTTGTTCGGTACCACATGTTTTAAAATATTCAATATTAGCAGAAACCCGTTCATTATGTTTCTGTAAAATATATTTTTTAGTACTTCACGTACCTATTTAAAATTACATTAATATATTTTAATACTTACAAAAAAAGCACAGTCTGCAATTGTAAATATAATAGCTAAGAATATAGACACAATAATGAACTTACACATATTTTTAAAATAAAAAATATCTGTCAGTCCGGTTTATAGCACTCCTATTTATTCTATTTATTGCAATTATCATTAAAAATAGATTTAGATATTTTACATTGTGATGGATTTAAAAACTGTGGATTGCTATTACCTAAAATTGGATCATAAGCAGACATAATAATAACATCAAAATATACGGTACCTACGTATAATATCTCGTAATAATTTTTGAGCATTTTAACAATAAATATTTGTGAAATAATTTACTTCCTGACATTATTTTTCATTATTTATAAAAATTATGTAACTAAAGCAGTAAACTTGGTTTGTATTTTTTAAGCAAACAATAATTTTAAAATGCTATTGGTCAGTTCAAAACTTATGTTATGGGGAGACTAGCGTACCTTGGGTGTACCTACTTATATGTTATCGTTAAAGCGTATAATCCGTTATTTCATGGAATAACTAGATATTTCATGAAATACCGGTCTGTGGCTGTTAAATTATAGAATAATTTATTATTACATACTTTAACTAGTTATTCCAGGTAATATCGGCTGGACTCCATTTAAAGTGTTTAATGATTTGCGAACCAGGGTTTCTAACCTCAAAAATCACGTTAATTTATATTTCTACCGAGGCGGTGTCAGTGGCATTCTGAAACTATGGTTTTGGTACAACCATATTTTTAGGTTAGCCTGCGGTGCACTTTAAAAAATAACTTGAGGACTGCGCGCCCCGCGCTCCAACTTGCGCTGCGAGCGCCTTTGGGACTACAGTGAGCCATTAGTCGGGGACAAGGTCCAACTGGAATAGTGAGACGCAGTGGCGGTGCGTCAGCTGAGGCAGGTGAGGCTGAGCCTCACCGCGTAAAATCGTAATTTTAAATTTTTTATTTTTATTATAATTTTATTTATCTAATTTATTTTTTATTATAAATCCACTACATATTTATTTTAAAATAATTATTGTTGCACAATAATGCAAAAAAAGTATTTAAATAGTGTTATTTTCGCGCGAATCATAAATAATGTGTACAGTGAGGCTGCTACTGCAACGGTTGGTTTCATTCATCGTCAGTGCGACCGAGCGACGGAGTGACGTGTGTGTATTCTCGTATGTTCATGCGGTGGACAGGCCTTGAGAGAGGCTAGGAAAATATCGTCTGTCTTCGCGCAACAACTAAATACACGTGAAGAAACAAAGTTTATTTTTACTTTGTTGTTGATTGCTTGTCTTATTTATTGTTGTGAATGCTATTTTATAATTAGTTATGTTTTGAAACTAATAGTTTCTAATAAAAATTATGAATAACCAATAAGAATAAATGTAAAATCTAACAAATAGAACTTGTAATAGTTTTATCAATATTTAAATAATAAACAATGACATCATTCAACTACTATTCAACATTTCTATATTATGAACAAATAAATAAAATTATATCAATTAAATATTTATTATAAATATTTAATATATGGACAGAATAAGAATCATAATAATCAAGAACAGATAAAATTTGAATGTTGTTTTGCCGAGAGCCGCAGAACGCTAGTCGCGTGTTGTTGATTGTTTTTTTCTATTCTATTTTCTATTCTGTTACCTACTTTATTTAAATATGTATGTACTTTTTGTGGACGTACTAAATATACTCTTGTGCGTTAGAGAAAACAAAATTTAAAAAATATTATCTGCTGTTTTTACGATTATAGAGTTTTATCTTGACCCACAAAAAAATTATTTATGTAAGTAATGAAATAAAGTTCTATTGTTTTATTGATTTTATGCGTAAAAAATTGATTTTAGAACGTTTCAATGAAATTATGATACAAAGTATTTAAAGGCTTTTAAAGCATTTGACCTTGAACCAAAAAAATCTATCTATCTATTTCATACTTTATTTTATCCAACCACGTTATTTTATAGAATAACTAGGTAATATATGAAATAACTAGTTAAAATAAGAAATGGCAAAACTATTCTATAATTTAACCACTACAGACCGGTATTTCATGAAATGCCTAGTTATTCCATGAAATAACGGGATTATACGCTTTAACGGTAACACATACACGGTTAAGGAATAATTAGGTTTGCGAACATGATCATTTCTAGCGGTCAGAATGTGTAATGGGATCTAGCATGATCTAGATATCTCTGGCTGTATCCGGGATATTATATTTGACAGTGGTTTAAATGTAAAAATACAATTTAATACTACAAATAAAAATTTAGATATATCTAAGTCGTTATGTTCCATAATTTACCTTTAGATCGAAAATATTATGACAAAACGTGTTTGAAAATCATCCATATTCTACGAGGGAGATCGTCGTTATAAATAAATAATTTCACAATAATATGAACACAGTATCGTAGAGCATCTATTTGTCTTCATAATTCAGTTTATAAAACATGTAGATTTTTACTCATTTCTCTTAAAATTAAAATAACGTTATCTACATTTATTGACAGTTTTTCTGAAACACTTTTCATTATTTCAAAGCAATATTGATCTGTTTCTTTTTAATGTACTAATAAGTTTATGTGTTCCTTATATTTTACATATATTTCTTTATCACTATGACGCACAAATTATTTAATTTAAAAAATACTATACAGTGACAGCAACTGACAGAATGAATGTAATCGGCAGTGACCAGCAGAGACACCTAGAAACTATAGAAATACCTATGAACTAATTACAACATCAGACCGGGGTGGCTAATGAAAAACTTGACCACCCGGTACACCTAATTATTTTTTTCACGACATGCGGAGAAAACACAATTTTCTTCTCGCGAAATAGTGAGGAAAGTAGGTTTTCCCTCTCTAGAGAGGAAAGTAAGCAGTGTTACCACCAGTGTTATTTTACGATGAAATATTTTAAAAATTTTAAGTAAATTTATTATTTTATTGAAAATTCTGATTTTATAGTGATATACTTCGGATATACTGTAAACTATTATTTTACAATTATTATGTTTTATACTTTCTTTTTCTACTATTTCACGATTTTTCAACTTAAATTTAATTTGGCATATTGGCTGCATTTCGTTGTTTTCAAACGTCATTCTGACAGATGGCAGTTATAACCTAACTTCTAGTTATGTAATTCTTCTACTTTTCAATGTTTTTAAATATGTCGTGAAAAAAATGTTGTGTCTAACACGAGACGAAAGCTCTTTTTCCACTCTTGCTCGCTTCGCTCGTGACACAAACTTCGAGCTCGAGTGGGAAAAAGAAGCGCTTTCCTCTCTAGTTGGACAAATAACTATTTTAACCGTGCTTACATAGGTTTTGTTCCGGTTTAATTTTTTCTCTCATATAAACAGGTACTTAGCCGATTTTCAGAAAAGCGGTTCAAGTTCCGGTTTGAGAATGATCCAATTTTTAAAAATATTTTTAACTTCTTTGCACAAAAATAGAAAAAAATTCGATGACCAAACAAAATATTTAGGAAAATTAAAAGAAAACTGCACTGCTCCTCCACTGTATTTAAAAAAAATTATTTTACAAAACTACATAAGAAACTATGAATTATTTTTAAATTTAAACAAGAATTTAATACAGGACAGAATGAATCTACAGATATGCATTTGTAAAATTTTGATTATAAAATTGTACATGATTATAAAAATAGCGAAAAATTCAAAAAATATTCCAATTTCTGAAAACTTTACACGGTTATATCTCATGATAAAAATTTTGAAACGGCATACATCTGTAGATTCATTCTTTTTCTATTAAATGTTTATAAAAACATTTTCCTGACAGTTTACTCGCAATGTAAACACTATTACATTATTTTTCAACTTCAAAATGACATTGCATAGCTAGGATGCGGCAAAGTACGAGTTTCGGGCTGGTTTCATGCAGTCATAGTAGTGGAGAAAAGAGTGGAATATAAAAAATAGTAAATTCGAGAGTATTCTAGGAATTCGGAAAAAACCTAGACGGGTCGCTTAAAACAAATTATTTATTTATTTTATATTTAAAAGTCGTCTTACTAATTTACAATGCTTATGTTTTATACTTACTTTTTTTACAAATTCACGATTTTACAACTTAAATTAAATTTTCTTCGCTCGTGACACAAACTACGAGCTCGCGTGGGAAACCTCTCTATAGTTGGACAAATAACTATTTTACTTGACTAGGCCATAATAACTTACTTTCTTTCTCGCTGATATAAAGTTTATAAGTTATGTAAATAAACATTCACATAAATAATGGTTTTGGTTGAAAAAAAAGTTACATAAATTTTCAGTTGTGACTGCCATAGAGATAATAGATATTTATACACCAAGTGAGATACATGAATGTTTATTCAAGAGAAGAAAGTTTAGCCCCCGAGCCCGAAGGGCGAGTGGGATAATTTCTTCGAATGAATAAACATTCGTATCTCACGTGGTTTATATAATATTTTATTCAATTTTGACGAAATTATTCAAATATATGAATTATAAATTTATTTTGACAAAACAAAAAAACTAATCAATGTAGTCGTTAGTGGCAAGTTGTCATTGTTTTTATGCATTTTTGACGTAATAATAACAGTTTAAAACGTCAGAGTGATTTAAAAATATGTTGAGTGATTTAAAAAAATTTAATTCACTTGTGAATAAACATTTATTTAAAGTTGTTGCTATGGAGTTAATAATAGCAGTTTAAAACGTCAAAATTGAATAAAAAATATTATTTTAAATTGGTTAATATGAAAGCGATTTCTGAAAATAACAACTATAATAAACTTTTATCATTTATTAAGGAATACAGCAATTAATTAATTAATTAATATACAACTTCAGCAGTCAATGTAAAAGCAATTTCATAGCTTAATTGAGGAACATTTCCTTTTGTAATGTTAAACAACCCAAGAAATCTACCGGTCATGATTAGAACCGGTATTTGGGTTGTGTCCAAAAAAAAATCTTCAAAATGATAAAATCCCTAAAAAAATATTCAAAGGATGTTTAATTGTAAATGCCAGAATCGATCTTGGGACTGCAAGTACCTATAGGCAAGGCGGACACTCTAGCGTTTAGCTAAATATATGTAGCGTTTTGCTAAATATATACACATATACTTAGGTAAGGCGGACACTATAGCGTTTAGCTAAATACTATGGCCGCCTTATGAATCTTATAAAACTGAGACACAATAGTTATTTATATATCAAGGCTGTAAAGAAGGATTTTTAATTACGAACGTGGAATATTATTTTCCGATCGCTGACGACAATAATTTAATTAATTTCGAAATTAATGTTTTTAGGCATAGGACACCCTGTATAACACAAAAAGATGCAAAAATACACACAATAGAAAAATAAAATATAGGGTGGTCCATTTGAAAATAACGAGTTATAACCATTTGAAATTGAGTAAATTTGATTCTCTGTACTGGACACCCTGTATAATAACATTTAAAAAAAAGTTATGTCAGAACAAAGAGTAAAGTTACAGTTGTACAGAAAAAAAATTCTTAATCTTTACTATTAAAATAACTTCAGTACGCCTTTATAAAACAATACGTATATTCGGCTTTTTTTAGAGAAAAAATTGAATAACTTGGCAACGCCGCGGAAAACTAAAATGAAATTTATATGTTCGTATAGGTAAAGAAAATACAATTCAAAATATGTAAAAATATATAGGGTGTTTCATTTAAACAAAGACGAACAATTATTGCCAAGTCGTTATGCAATAACCTGTATGTGTGAAAATAATTTTAAGCTATGCTCCTTGAGTAGACGGAAAATTCTGTTAATAAATTTATGCTGTATTTTTAACGACAAGGGAGATATCGACGACGGGCATTTCGATGACTCCTATATACCTATATACCTAATCTCGGCTGTAAAAATATTTGATATTACTCACGTGGCTATTTTTCGAGTCGCCAGACTCGTAATAAGAAATCCTTCTTTACAGTCTAGATAATACACATTCGCCAACAAAAAAAGGCGCCATTTGAAAATACACGAAAATTTTTTTCAAATCGCCATAACTTTGTTCAGTTTTGACGAAAATCGATTATTCTTTGTCTCCCGAAAACTTTGAAGTTTTCCGTTTAGGGCCATGCAGGCGGATATGAGGAAAGTTGGTTTTTAACCCCCTTAAAATCCCTAGGAAAAAAGTCAAACTTTGACACAAAGTTTATTTACGAAATAACAAAAGCCAAAAAACACAATACAATTCAAAAATGCAAAGAATCATCGACTTCTGACCAAAATTGACGAGTTATGACTGAAATGACATTTTTTTACTTTCTTATACATAGTATAAGTCTAAGTCTAGGTATCATGAAAAAAATCGATGTCTGGATTTTCGCGGAAATACATGTTTTAAGGTTCACTGAATCCGTTTTGACCATTTTCGAAATGATGTCTGTGTGAGTGGATGGATGTGTGTGTGTATGTCTGTATGTTCAATAACTCATGAATGAGAAAAGATAAAATTATGAAACTTGGTATTATAAAGTTTAGTATAATGCGCAGAGCTGAAAAGATTTTGATCATATTTCAAAAACCGGAAGAGGAAGATTTCTTAAAACATAACAATAAATTCAATTTATTTCAAATATGGACGTAGCCAAAAAATATAAAATGTTAACAATGATATAAGGAATATATATCGTTAAATTAATTTATTGCTTGAAAACAAATGATTGACTCAGCAAAAACTAATCAATAAATTTAATATAATTCAATAATCGTAGTTGTTTGAAAACAAACAAGCTAAGTCAATTATGTCAGTTATTCTATTATTTCCAACGTGTGTCAAGTGCAATATTTATACGAGTACACACAGTTGTGTATAAGAAAGTTGTGTAGTGACCACACCAGATTTTTTCAAACTGTCATAACTTAGCGCCAAATCTTCGTAACGACTTGATTTTTTGTGAAATCTAAAGGCCCTGTAGGTCGATTTAGTCTACGTTTTTTTTTGAGCATGGTACAAGTTAACAAAGTTTGAAGTTTTGAAGTTGAAAACATTTTTCCCCTTTTATGAGGTGAAAGGGGCTGAAATGTAAGTTTCCGTAACATTTACTTATGTGACCTTAAAAATGACCAAAAATACACTTTTTTCCAAACTGTCATAACTTCGCGCCAAATCATCGTAGCGAATTGATTTTTGTGAAATCTAAAAGAAAATGAATGTATTTTGCTATTTTGTCGCCTGTACTTCGCTTGAAGCCACGATTTTTTTGCGCATGGTACAAGTTGTTAAAGTTGGACTCTTTTTAAAGGGAATTAAAAACTAACTTTCGACGTATGCATGGTCCTAAAGATAAAACTTCAAAGTTTTTGGGGGTCACAGAATAATCGATTTTCATCAAAACTGAACAAAGTTATGATGATTTGAAAATTTGTGTTTTTTCGTGCATTATTTTCAAGGGGCGCGTTTTTTTTTATTTCACAGCTCTTTAATCAGTCCGCCACTAAGGAGGGGACGAAGCCTTACGAAGACGGCTGTTTCCTGAAGAAGTTCAACGGCTGTCATTTAGAGTTTAGTTTTTACATAGGGGGAAAATTACATACATTTTAACCTCTTTCTCGAGTAGAAATTAAAATAAATAACAAATTTAAAAAATAAATGAAAATTGGGAAATTTACTTATCTGTAATTTGTCGAGCAACGATTTCTTAAACTTTTAAAGAGCAAGTAAGCAAGTTCTTTCAAGGGAGTGAGGGGATCGCCCAATTTGTAGAAAAGAAGGAATTGGGATCACCTTATTACTAAACTTGGATTTATCTGCACAATTCACCCAAAAATATGTAAAGATACATCTGGAAGATATCGGTATCTTAATAAAATCAAGCTACTTACAGGTTTGATCGGACAACCACGGTTTGCACCTAATGCATCTTCTATGTCAATCCAGGCTTTTCCTAGCAGCAGGTATAATGTGCTACAAGCGTCGTTATTTTTATAATGAAAGGAATTGTGTTTCCAGCCACCATCACCCCAAACTCGAAGTTCTAATTCTATCTAGGAATGTAAATAAAATTATCAGCCAGAATTTTTACAATTACTCGACTACTGATTTCAGTTAAGTATACTCCTGTAATTAATCAGTCAGGAGTTGTCCGAAATTACTTTTCATGCTTTTAATCAAATTTAACTTCTTATACGAAAATCTCAAAAATATTATATCTTTAACTACTGTCTTTTACAAAACCTTACAAACATAATAATTAAAAATATAACAAATGTAAATAATATGCTAAATTACTCAAAGTTTTTAAATATTATCAAATTACCGTATATCTTTTATCAAACAATTCATAAAAAGTGATATTCCCACTAACTCCAGTATGTGTTCGATTATATTTACGCACACCTAAATGCAATTTTAATCTGTTATCTTCTTCGGTGCCACATATTTTAATATATTCAATATTACCAGAAATCCTTTCATTATGTTTCTGCAAAATATATTTTTTTAAGTAATTCACGTATTTAAAATTACATTAATATGTTATTACTTACAAAGAAAGCACAGTCTGCAATTATAAATATAATAGCTATGAGTATAGACACAATAATGAATTTACACATGTTTTTAAAATCACAAATATCTGTCAGTCCGGTTTAAAATATTTGTTATAGTACTCCTACTTATACTATTTGTTGCAATTATCATTAAAAATAGATTTAGATATTTTACATTGTGATGAATTTAAAAGTTGTAGATTGCTATTACCTAAAATTGGATCATAAGCAGACATAATAGCATCAAAATATACGATACGTATAATAACTCTTAATAATTTTTGAGCATTTTAACAATAATTATTTGTCAAATAATTTACTTCCTGACATTATGTTTCGTTATCTATAAAAATTATGTAACAAAAGCAGTAAACTTGGTTTGTATTTTTTAAGCAAACAATAATTTTAAAATGCTTTACAATATTTTAATATTAATTTTATTAATTCTAAGCTTAAAATATTTAATTTATCAGTTGTTTTTAAGGCAGTGACGTAGTTACAGCCAGTGTTGTAACTTATCTAAATAATTTTTTTCTTTTTTATCTATTATAAATTATAAATCATCTTTATCTATTTTTTAATTATCATCTAGATAATAATTTTACTAAAATTATAACCAACTTTTTTCAATTGTAATTTTTATCGAATTCAAATGTACTCAAACTGTGCAAGCATACAACGGTACAACGCACAAGCTTGCAACGCTGCCGGTTCGCCAGCTGGTACAGCTTTTACTTTGTAACTTATCCATTATATTTCTTTATATTATCTATAAATTATCTAATTTTTTTACTTAACATAAATGCAAACAGATAACAGATCTCTTAAAAATAGTATCCACGTCAATGTTACTGGCCAAAGGAGATTATCGGACCGTTTATAACGGCGTTTCTATTCGAGAAGTAAGTTCCGTCCCAGGTACAAAGCATGCGGCATATTATGAGAATCCTAGTAAAGGTACATCTGATTTTTCTGGTAGTTTTATTTGTCGCATAGCTGGCAAAAATCCAATATCTACTACTCGACATTTTATTAAAAAAAATTCTACTACAATAACATCCTTCATTCACTGATTATTTAATACAAAAAAATCCTGTTGCAACTAAAAAATTATTAATTTAAATGAGGTACCTACTAAAATCTAGTTCAATTTAGTTATAAGTTAAATACTGATACAAACATCTTTATACTTTCGCCACTTTCCCCAGAATCCAGACCCAAAAATGCAAATCTCACGTTATCTGTCCATGATAGACGTTGACGTGATGGGATGATTGTTATGAAAATGAGATTAAATCTGGATTTTGATATTTGAATTTTATTACAGTCGGAGATTTATTAAATAATGCAGGGATTTTTTTTAATAAAACGGAACAATTTAATAATAAAGTTTTCGTATCGAATAAATGCGTATTTTGATAATTTATTACTTGCAGAGTTGTGGTAAAGTGGTAGTGCATTTTGGTTTTTGAAGCAGGGAGCACCATCAGATCTTCTTGACTTTAGTTTTGGAACCTTGTTTAAATACCGCACAAAAATGCAACAAACTGTCGGGTGTAGTTTATAATTCATTTGTAGGCTTTCAGTTGACTAATCGTATCGTTCAACTCAATTAAAATTGATCCATGAAACCGGTAAAATTTCGATCCAATGCTCTTCTTGGGTTATGTAATATTAATTTCCTTTTGCCAAAGCACAAAGCAATTGGAAAATTGTATATTAACTCTACTAGACATTTATACAGTTTTACTGAATCGTTTGACTTACCTACCTTTTAAAAAAATTAGGATACCACTGAATAGGAATATTAAACACAGAACTACAAGAAACAATATTCTCGAAGTATTTTATTTATAAAACATAAATTTTTATATAAGAAAGAAAGATATAAAATTTCATTTAAAATTTTTTCTATCACGTCGAACATTTTTTAAATATAAGAACTCAAGTTTTTAACAATTAATTTCGGTCACCCATAATCATTTTTTGTATTATTTATTATATTTATAACCTATGATTTTAGTAGATATAAATATTTTTGTTATCAGTTACAGAGTTTTTTAAAATTAATTAATATACAACTTCGGTAGTCAATGCAAAAGCAATTTCACTGCATAATTGAGGAACACTTCCTTTTGTAATGTGTGCAATCCCAAGAAATCTACCGGCCATGGTTAGAAACGGTATTTTGGTCGTGTCCAAAAAAAAATCTTCAAAATGATAAAATCCCTAAAAAAATATTCAAAGGTTATTTAATTGTAAATGCCTGAATCGATCTTGGAACCACAAGGCGGACACTCTAGCGTTTAGCTAAATACTATAGCCGCCTTATGAATCATGTAAAACTGAGACATAAAATTTATTTTTATGAAATCGTACAATAATGAGTAACTTTAGATCCCCAAAACCGTGGTGAAATGTACAACTTTAGCTCCGCATTTTGCAAATTACAATTACAATTTTAAAATAATTTTGCAATTTCACAAAAAATATAATATATAATCTTGGCTGTAAAATATTTGATATTACTCACGTGGTTATTTATCGAGTCGCCAGACTCATAATAAAAATCCTTCTTTATAGTCTCTAGATAATATACATTCGACAACAAACAAAAAAACGCGCCACTTGAAAATGCACGAAAAACGCGACTGCTGTGAATTCCTCGCTAAAAACTGCCTATAGAACATGCATTTTTATACTAATTTAAACAAAAAAGTTTTAGGTGAAAAACGGAATTGGCAAAATATACATGTTTGCGTATATCTAATTACCTATGCATTTTTGTGGGAAAACAAAAACATTTCTAAATTGGCCCCCTACATAGGCAACTTTTGTAAAATTTAACCAACTTCGTATCTCTTATGGTTCTCCCTATTTCGCAGCTCTTTAATCAGTGTCGGATTTTGAAAATCTGTAAGGAAAGGATGGAGCCCTATAAAAATTTTATTGGGAAAAAAATTTCGGTTTAAAGTAAACAGCTGTGTGATTTAAAGATTATTTTTTCCATAGAGGGGAATTTACATACATTTTACCCTCTTTTGCGAGTAGAAATCAAGATAAATAACAAGTTTAAAAAATAAATGAAACGAAAATTTATTTATCTGTAATTTGTCGGACAACTTTTAAAGAGCAAGTTCTTTCAAGGGAGTGGGGAGATCGCCCAGTTTATAGAAAATATGGGATTGGGATTACCTTATTACTAGACTCGGGTTTATCTGCACAATTCACCCAAAAAAAATGAATGAACAGGTATATCTGGACGATATCGTATAAAAAATTAAGCTACTTACAGGTTTCATAGGACAACCACGGTTTGCACCTAAAACATCCATCAAATCAATCCAGAGTTTTCCTAGCAGCAGGTATAAGGTGCTACAAGCGTCGTCGTTTTTATAATAAAAGGAATTATGTTTCCAGCCACCGTCACCCCAAATTCGAAGTTCTATATCTATCTAGGAATGTGAAATAAAATTATCAATATGTATTTGAAATAGCAAAAGTGTGGACAAAATTTAAAATCCAGAATATTTATAAAATTTTTACTCGAATACTGATTAAGGACCTGAACAGAACCGGAACAGGAACTAAAACCGGAACGAGCTGCAGTTATTTTAGTGAACTATGAACCAAACCGAACCGTTAAAAATAATTTGGCAAACCCATAACCAGAACCGAACCGATGGTTGTGAATCGGTTCGTAACAGTTTAAAGCATTAATAAATTGAAACTTAACGTTTTTTCATTAAAATTTTATTAAATTTTTATGAAAATTGTTGTATTTTCTACAGTTAAGTCACATTTTTAATTTGTTAAAAAGTTGAATCCGAACCTGAACCGTTATTTTGTGGGGTTCGAGTCCCTGCTGATTATATAATAATTATATATGAATTATTCATAAATTATCATTTTTGCTTTCAGTTAGGTATAATCCTGTAATTAATAACTGAGGAGTAGTACGAAATTACTCTTCATGCTTTTAATCAAATTTAACTTCTTATATTATGACTTTCGGCCAATACAACATGCTGCACAATAAGCAATAACGAATAACAAGTCCAAACATAATAGTCTCTTTTAAAATAATGTACAAAAATCTCAAAAATGTAATATCTTTGACTACTGTCTATTACAAATAAACCTTACAAAAATAATAATTAAAAATATAATAAAAGTTGATATGCTACATTATTCAAAATTTCTAAATATTATCAAATTACCGTATATCTTCTATCAAACAATTCATATAAAGTGAAATTCATATTAATTCCAGTATGTGTTCGATTATATCTACGGCTAACTAAATGCTGTTTTAATCTGTTATTTTCTTCAGTGCCACATGTTTTAAAATATTCAATATTAGCAGAAACCCTTTCATTATGTTTCTGCAAAATATATTTTTTTAGTACTTCACGTATTTAAAATTACGTGAATTATTTTATTACTTACAAAAAAAGCACAGTCTGCAATTATAAATATAATAGCTAAGAATATAGACACAATAATGAACTTACACATGTTTTTATAATAAAAAATATCTGCAGTCTGGTTTATATATATATATATATAGCACTGAACTCTAGGTACTATTTATTAAAAAAAGACTTTGTCGCAATTATGATTTAAAATAGATTTAGATAATTTACATTGTGATGGATTAAAAATCTGTGGATTTTCTATTATCTAAAATTGGAATAATTACATCAAAATATATAATAGGTATATATCTCTGAATATTTGTTGTATATTTTTACAATTATTAGTCAAATAATTTACTTCCTGTTATTAAGTATGTTTCATTGTTTATGAATTTGTTTTTAAGCAAACAATAATTATCTAAAAATGCGATTGGACAGGTCAAAACTTATGTAGGAGAGACTGGCGTACTTTTGCCTTGGGAACCACATAATAAGGGACCCAAATTTAAAGCGACAGATCCAGCTATCTGCGACTTATATACTAATAATAATATTAATGGTCTAAGAAATACTTTTTTCAGAAATTTATTATTATTCAAATTCATCATAAAAATGTACAAATTGTAAATAGTGCATATAAAATACTTAAATTCGCATACTTAGTTTTTATTTATTTGTCACCATAAAACGACGTTTTTTATTATGATACACTTCATAATTATTGTAAATCACTGAAAAGACAGCAAGATAACTGCCAAAGATTGTTGTTAAAATATATTTTTAGTTATTATACATAACTTTTTTTTTATATTCCCCCTCCCCAAGGCTGATGTCTGGCTACGCCACTGTTTTCAGGGTACCTACATAATACTTTGAAACACTTATTTATTTTTAGTAGTAAAATAGTAACTGCGTCTATGTTACTGTCCAAAGGGGATTATCGGACCGTTTATAACGGCGTTTCTATTCGAGAAGTAAGTTCAGGTACAAAGCATGCGGCATATTATGTAAAGTTACATCTGATTTTTCTGGTAGTTTTATTTGCCGCATAGCTGGCAAGAATCCAATACTACTCTTGCAAATTTTGATTCTGAAAAACGGTATATCGTAGATGTCCTGTATTTGATTTTGACGTTTGATAAAAAAAATTCTACTTACTACAATAACATCCTACACTCTCTGATTATTTAATACAATAAAACTCTGTTTCAACTAAAAAATATATTAATTTAAATGAGGTAGGTACTAAATCTAGTTTCATTTAGCTGTAATACAATCAACTTTATATTTTCGACACTTTCCCCAGAACCCAGAACTCAAAAATGCAAATCTCACGTTATCTTCCCTAGTTATCCTCCTAGTACTGCGTTACGCACGGGCCACGCTGCCAGACTTCTCCCGTCTTCCCGTTTGCTCCAGCCAACGATCATGTGATCCGATCCCGAGCCTGACGTTTATTGTTACCAGGATCCTGCAACTGGGAATCGGCAACGGGATATTAGGAACGGATGGAGCATGAGATAGACGATGTCCTGTATTTGATTTTGTCGTTTGATAAAAAAAATTATACTTACTACAATAACATCCTACACTCTCAGATTATTTAATACAATAAAACCCTGTTGCAACTAAAAAATATTTTAATTTAAATGAGGTTGGTACTAAATCTAGTTTCATTTAGCTGTAATACAATCAACTTTATATTTTCGACACTTTCCCCAGAACCCAGAACTCAAAAATGCAAATCTCACGTTATCTGCCCTAGTTATCCTCCTAGTACTGCGTTACGCACGGGCCACGTTGCCAGACTTCTCCCGTCTTCCCGTTTGCTCCAGCCAACGATCATGTGATCCGATCCCGAGCCTGACGTTTATTGTTACCAGGATCCTGCAACTGGGAATCGGCAACGGGATATTAGGAACGGATGGAGCATGAGATAGACGATGTCCTGTATTTGATTTTGTCGTTTGATAAAAAAAATTATACTTACTACAATAACATCCTACACTCTCAGATTATTTAATACAATAAAACCCTGTTGCAACTAAAAAATATTTTAATTTAAATGAGGTTGGTACTAAATCTAGTTTCATTTAGCTGTAATACAATCAACTTTATATTTTCGACACTTTCCCCAGAACCCAGAACTCAAAAATGCAAATCTCACGTTATCTGCCCTAGTTATCCTCCTAGTACTGCGTTACGCACGGGCCACGTTGCCAGACTTCTCCCGTCTTCCCGTTTGCTCCAGCCAACGATCATATGATCCGATCCCGAGCCTGACGTTTATTTTTACCAGGATCCTGCAACTGGGAATCGGCAACGGGATATTAGGAAGGGATGGAGCATGAGATGTGATGAGATGATTGTTATGAAGATGGGATTAAATCTGGATTTTGATGTTTTGAATTTTATTACGTTCGGAGATTTAATAAATAATGCAGGGAATGTTGTTAAATAAAAGTGAACAATTTAATAATAAAGTTTTCGTATAGAATAAATACAGATTTTGATAATTTATTACTTGCAGAGTTGTGGTAAAGTGGTAGTGCATTTTGGTTTTTGAAGCAGGGAGCACCATCAGATCTTCTTGGCTTCAGTTTTGGAATCTAGTTTAAATACCGCACAAAAATGCAACAAACTGTGGGGTGTAGTTTGTAATTCATTTGTAGGTTGTCAGTTGACTAATCGCATCGTTCAACGCGATTGAAATTGATCCATGAAACTGGTAAAATTTCGATTCAATGCTCTTCTTTGGCTAAGTAATATTAATTTCCCATTGCCAAAGCACAAAGCAATTGGGAAATTGTATATTAACTCTACTAGACATTTATACAGTTTTACTGCATCGTTTGACATTCCTACCTTTTAAAAAAATTTAGGATCCCCTGAACAGGAATATAAGGTTTTTATATCACTTAAACACAGAACTACTAGAAACAATATTCTCGAAGTATTTTATTCATAAAACATAAATTTTTATATAAGAGAGTAAAATTTAAAATTTCACGTAAATTTTTTTCCATCACCTGGAACATTTTTTAAATAGTAGAACTTAAATTTTTAACAATTAATTTCGGTCACTCTTAATAATTTTTTTTGGTATTATTTATTATATTTATAATATAATGATTTTAGTACATATAAATATTTTTGTCATCAGTTAAAGAGTTTTTTTAAATTAATATACAACTTCCGTAGTCAATGCAAAAGCAGTTTCACTGCATAATTGAGGAACACTTCCTTTTGTAATGTGTGCAATCCCAAGAAATCTACCGGCCATGGTTAGTAACGGTATTTCGGTTGTTTCCAAAAAATAATCTTCAAAATGATAAAATCCCTAAAAAAAATATTAAAGGTTATTTAATTGTAAATGTCAAAATCGATCTTGGAACCACAAGTACCTAGGCAAGGCGGACACTCTAGCGTTTAGCTAAATACGAGTACTATGGCCGCCCTATGAGTCTTATAAAACTGAGACACAAAATTTATTTTTATGAAATCGTACAATAATGAGTAACTTTAGCTCCGCAAAACCATAGTGAAAAGTACAACTTTAGCTCCGCATTTGTCGACCGATCAGAGCGCTGCCATAATCGCTGACGATAATTGGCCGTTGCAACCCGTAATCACCATTTGTTTTGTGTTGAAATTTTGCTTTACTGTTACAATTTAATCAAAAATATAATATAATATATACATATATATATATATATATATATATATATATATATATATATATATATATATATATATATATATATATATATACACATACATAGGTTGTAAATTATTCGGTTTCAGATCAACGGCTGTGCCATTTAAAGTTTAGTTTTTCCATAGAGAGGAAATTACAAACATTTTACGAGTAGAAATTAAAATAAATAGGTAACAAGTTTAAAAATAAATGAAATGAAAATTGGGAAATTTATTTATCTGTAATTTGTCGTGCAACGATTTCTTAAGCTTATAAAGATCAAGTTCTTTCAAGGGAGTGGGGGAATCGCCCAGTTTGTAGAAAATAAGAGATTACTAGACACGGATTTATCTGCACAATACGCCCAAAAATATGGAATGATACATGTGGACGATATCGATATCTTACAAAATTAATCTACTTACAGGTTTGATCGGACAACCACGGTTTGCACCTAATGCATCTGCTATGTCAATCCAGGCTTTTCCTAGCAACAGGTATAAGGTGCTACAAGCGTCGTTATTTTTATAATGAAAGAAATTGTGTTTCCAGCCACCATCACCCCAAACTCGAACTTCTATATCTATCTAGGAATGTGAAATAAAATTATCAATATGTACCTATTTGAAATAGCAAAAGTGTGGAAAAAATTTAAAAGCCAGAATTTTTACAAATACTCGACTACTGATTATAATTCATAAACTATAATGTTTGCTTTCAGTTAAGTATACTACTGTAATTAATCAGTCAGCAGTAATCCGAAATTACTCTTCATGCTTCTAATCAAATTTAACTACTTCTTATATTATGACTTATGTCTTTCAGCCAATACAACATGCTGCATAATAAGCAATACCGAATAGCAAGTTCAACCAAACATAATAGTCTCTTGTAAAATAACGTACAAAAATCTCAAAAATATTATATCTTTGAATACTGTCTTTTACAAGTAAACCTTACAAACATAATAATTATAAATATAATAAAAGTTAATATGCTAAATTACTCAAAGTTTCAAAATATTATCAAATTACCGTATATCTTTTATCAAACAATTCATAAAATGTTACATTCACACTGATTGCAGTATGTGTTCGATTATATTTTCGCACACCTAAATGCAATTTTAATCTGTTATCTTCTTCGGTGCCACATGTTTTCATATATTCAATATTACCAGAAACCCTTTCATTTTGTTTCTGCAAAATATATTTTTTTAGTAATTCACGTATTTAAAATTACATTAATTTATTATTACTTACAAAGAAACCACAGTCTGCAGTTATAAATATAATAGCTAAGAATATAGATACAATAATAAATTTACACATATTTTTGAAATCAAAAATATCTGTCAGTCCGGTTTATAGCACTCCTACTGTATACTACTTGTTGCAATTATGGATTGCTATTACCTGAAATTGGATCATAAGCAGACATAATAATAACATCAAAATATGTGATAGGTACGTATAATATTCTTTATAATTTTTGAGCATTTTAACAATAATTATTTGTCAAATAATTTACTTCCTGACATTATGTTTCATTATTTATAAAAATTACGTAACTAAAGCTGAAACCTTTGTTTGTATTTTTTAAGCAAATAATAATTTTAAAATGCTATTGGTCCGTTCAAAATTTATGTAGGGGAGACTAGCGTACCTTAGGTGGGAAAACTATCGATAGTACTATCGATAGATCGATAGATTCATTAAAAAAATAACTATCGATATATCGATAGTTGCACTTTATCGATAGTACTATCGATAAGGTATCGATAGATAAATGATAGTTATACGATAGTTAAACGATTGCTAAACGATAGTTTATCGATATTTAAACGATATTCCAGAATTGAATATTCCTTTACATGCGTTTTCTGTATCCATCGGATTCAAGACTTTAATTTTCTTTCAAGAACTGGGTAGACACCCGTGTAAACGTAGGAATCCACTCGCAATTATTTGTTTTAGTAATTTAATTATTTTAATGTTTTGAATTTCAAAATTTTCCAGCAGATGTCCTTTCAGTTCCAGGAGTTTATAATTTCACCATTCTGTGTGGCTCCGTTGTCCGTTTTCGTTTTCGGTATCCTCTGTTATCGTATAGCAACAACTATCGTAGAACAAAAACTATCGTTTAACAAAAAACTATCGTATAACAAAAACAATCGTTTAACAAAAACTATCGTTTAACAAAAACTATCTTTTAAAAAAAACTATCGTTTAACAAAAACTATAGATAGTTTCGAATAATAAGGACTATCGATAGTACTATCGATATATCGATAGTTGGTTCACTGGACTATCGAACTATCGATAGTTTCTTATACGATAGTTTTTCCACCTCTAGTACCTACCATATAATAAAGAACCCAAATACGAAGCGACAGATCCAGCTATTTGCGACTTATGTAATTATTGTTCTTGGCGCCATATCTTGCTGACCAAATGTACTGTTTACAAAATTTTAATATTAATTTTAATAATTCTAAACTTAAAATTTTTAATTTCTCAGTTGTTTTTAAGGAAGTGGCTTAGTTACAGCGAGGGGATATGGGAGATATATCCCCCCAAAGGTATAAGGAATACTTTTCTCAGTAATTATTATTCAAATTCATCATACAAATATACAAATTGTAAATAGTGCATATAAAATACGTAAATTCGCATAGTTATTATTTATTTAGCACCATAAACGAGGGAAAACCGTGCTGTTATATATTTCCAATAATTGATTTTTAAGGTATTTGACCTTGAACAAAAAAATTTTCGTCTGCGGCGCTTTTTATTACGATACACTTCATAATTATCTTAAATAACTGAAAATACAACAATATATCCGCCAACTATTGCTGAGCAAATTTTTTTTTTAGTTATTATACAAAAGATTTTTATTTTCATAGCCTCACCAATGCTGATGTCTGAATACGCCATTGTTTTCAGGGTACATAATACATTGAAATAAAAAATTATATAAAAATTTTTATTTTTAGTTACTTTACATAAA
The DNA here is from genome assembly GCA_947534325.1 of Agonum fuliginosum. Lineage (NCBI taxonomy): Eukaryota > Metazoa > Arthropoda > Insecta > Coleoptera > Carabidae > Agonum > Agonum fuliginosum. The sequence goes on from OX384034.1 coordinate 6,630,580, forward strand.
TGTATAAACAGATCACTCTTAAAAATAGTATCCACATCCACGTCTATGGTACTGTCCAAAGGGGATTATCCGATTATCGGACTGTTTATAGCGGCGTTTCTATTGTTCGAGAAGTAAGTCCCGTCCTAGGTACAAAGCGTGCGGTATATTATGAGCATCTGATTTTTCTGGTAGTTTTATTTGCCGCATAGCTGACAAAAAGCCAATACCCACTACTCTTGCAAATGTTGATTTATTACTATCATTCATTCTGGAATGCGGTATAGATGTCCGGTAATTGATTCTGACATTTTATTTAAAAAAAATTAAAATTCTACTACAATAACATGCTTTATTCTCTGATTATTTAATACAAAAGAAACCCTGTTGGAACTAAAAAATTATTAATTTAAATGAAGTGGGTACGTACTAAAATCTAGTTCAATTTAACTATAAGTTAAATACTGATACAAACATCTTTATACTTTTGTCACTTTCCCCAGAATCCAGAACTCAAAAATGCAAAGCTCACGTTATCTGTCCGTGATAGACGATGACGTGATTGTTATGAAAATGGGATTAAATCTGGATTTTGATGTTTTGAATTTTATTAAATAATGCAGGGAATTTTGCTAAATAACAATTTGATAATAAAGTTTTCGTATCGAATAAATACGGATTTTGATAATTTATTACTTGCAGAGTTGTGGTAAAGTGGTAGTGCATTTTGGTTTTTGAAGCATGGAAGACCATCAGATCTTCTTGACGTCAGTTTGGGAACCTAGTTTAAATACCGCACAAAAATGCAACTCTCGGGTGTAGTTTGTAATACATTTTTAGGCTCTCGGTAGACTAATCGCATCGTTCAACTCAATTAAAATTGATCCATGAAACCGGTAAAATTTCGACCCAATACTCTTCTTGGGCTATGTAATATTAATTTCCCATTGCCAAAGCACAAAGCAATTGGGAAATTGTATATTAACTCTACTAGACATTTATACAGTTTTACTGAATCGTTTGACATACCTACCTTTTAAAAAAATTTAGGATATCCCTGAATAGGAATATAAGGTTTTTATATCACTTAAACACAGAACTACAAGAAACAATATTCTCGAAGTATTTTATTTATAAAACATAAATTTTTATATAAGAGAGTAAAATTTAAAATTTCACGTAAATTAATTAAATAGTCATTTTTGTATTACATCGAGGGCTTCATAACAAAGGGGCGTAACTACAAATTTGTAGTTTTGAGTAAATTGATAAAAACATTTTAAAAACTCAAAACTATGTAAAAGGTAGCAATATAAATTTTAGATTTAGTTCTGTCTTTATAATTATTCTCTTCTCTTTATATAATGTTTTTTTATCAATCATTGTAGATACGCCTCTTTGTAACAACATGAAATAAGAAAATAACCAAGGCGTATGTATCAAACTATTGTTCTGTTGTTACAAATATAATTACAACACAAAAATAAAACTCTTTTCACCTAATTTATTGTAAATTATTAATAGGAGGTATTACATTGTGTATACAGAGGAGAGATGTTAATAAAAAGGACTTGGGCGTATTTACCTGAATAAAGGCGTAACTACATATACGTCCATTTGTTTCGATACCGACTTGACATATTGTGAATACGCCTAAAAAAATGATCAAATATCTCCTAAACTGAATAAGAAGTAAATACGCCAGTTTGCTACGACAAAAATAAGATTATTTCGAAGGCGTATGTAATAAAAACTCATTTTCGTCAAAAACGTAGATACGCCCCTTTGTTATGAAGCCCTCGATGTATTATATTTATAACCTATGATTTTAGTAGATATAAATATTTTTGTTATCAGTTAAAGAGTTTTTTAAAATTAATTAATATATAACTTCGGTAGTCAATGAAAAAGCAATTTCACTGCATAATTGAGGAACACTTCCTTTTGTAATGTGTGCAATCCCAAGAAATCTACCGGCCATGGTTAGAAACGGTATTTTCGTTGTGTCCAAAAAAAAATCTTCAAAATGATAAAATCCCTAAAAAATATCAAAGGTTATTTAATTGTAAATGCCAGAATCTATATTGGAACCACAAGTACCTAGGCAAGGCGGACACTCTAGCGTTTAGCTAAATACTATGGCCGCCGTATGAATTTTATAAAACTGAGACACAAAATTTATTTTTATGAAATCGTACAATGATGAGTAACTTTAACTCCGCAAAACCGTAGTGGAAAGTACTACTTTAGTTCCGCATTTAATAATAATAATAATAATAACCATTTATTTTGTGTTGAAATTTTGCTTGTTACAATTTTAAAATTATTTTACAATTTCATTCAAAATATAATATTATATAATATCTCGGCTGTAAAATATCGGTAAAATATTTGTTATCACTCACGTGGTTATTTTTCGAGTCGCCAGACTCGTAATAAAAAATCCTTCTTTACAGCCTAGATATATAAATAACATATTTCGCAGCTATTTAATTAGTGTCGGATTCAGAAAATCTTTAAGGAGGGGACGGAGCCCTATAAAAATTCGGTTTAAGACAACGGATGTCATTTAAAGTTTAGTTTTTCCATAATGAGGAAATTACAAACATTTTACTCTCTTTCGCGAGTAGAAATTAAAATAAATAACAAGTTTAAAATAAATGAAATTAAAATTGGGAAAAATTAATCTACTTACAGGTTTGATCGGACAACCACGGTTTGCACCTAATGCATCTACCACTTCAATCCAGAGTTTTCCTAGCAGCAGGCTTAAGGTGCTACAAGCGTTGTCATTTTTATAATAAAAGGAATTGTGTTTCCAGCCACCATCACCCCAAACTCGAAGTTCTATATCTACCTAGGAAGATGAAATAAAATTATCAATATATTATATAGCAAAAGTGTGAACAAAGTTCAAAAGACAGAATTTTTATAAATTTTTTACTCGCCTATTGATTATTACCTATATAATTTATAAACTATAATTTTTGCTTTCAGTTAAATATAATATAATAATTAATCACTCAAAAATTACCTATACTCTTCATGCTTTAATCAAATTTAACTTCTTATTATCATGTTTATGACTTTCGGCCAATACAACATACTGCACAATAAGCAATAACGAATAACATGTTCCAACATAATAGTCTTTTGTAAAATAACGTACAAAAATCTCAAAAATATATTATCTTTGACTACTGGCTTTTACAAATAAACCTTACAAAAATAATAAGTTTCTAAATTTTATCAAATTACCGTATATCTTCTATCAAGCAATTCATACAAAGTGATATTCATATTAAGTGCAGTATGTGTTCGATTATATTTACGGACACCGAAATGCACTTTTAATCTGTTATCTTCTTCGCTGCCACATGTTTTAAAATATTCAATATTAGCAGAAACCCTTTCATTATGTTTCTGCAAAATAGATTTATTTAGTAATTCAAGTATTTAAAATTACATTAATTTATTTTATTACTTACGAAAAAAGCACAGTCTGCAATTATAAATGTAATAGCTAAGAATATAGACACAATAATGAACTTACACATGTTTTATAATTAAAAATATCTGTCGTCAGGCTTATATAGCACTGCACTCTACTACTTATAAAAGAATTTGTCCCAATTATGATTTAAAATAGATTCAGATAATTTACATTGTGATGGAATAAAAAACTATGGATTTTCTATTATCTAAAATTGGAATAATTACATCAAAATATATAATAAGTATATATCTCTGAATATTTTTTGTATATTTTTACAATTATTTGTCAAATAATTTACTTCCTGATATTATATTTCATTATTTATGAATTTTTTTAAGCAAACAATTATTTTAAAATGCTATTGGCCAAGTCAAAACTTAGGTAGGGGAGATTGGCGTATCTTGGCCTTGGGAACCACAGAATAAGGGACCCAAATTTAAAGCGACAGATCCATCTATCTGCGACTTATATAATTATTGTTCTTGGCGCCATTTCTTGCTGCCCAAATGTACTGTTTACAAAATTTTAATATTAATTGTATTAATTGTATCAGCTTAAAAATTTAAAGCTCGGAATAAAACAGTTTTTTCTCTAGTTTAATTTCTACATTTAATTTTAATGGTTGACAATATTTAATTAATATTTTACATATCATAACATATTTTTTATAATTTTTGAATCATTAAGAATGTGTATTCAATAATGTCGTTTTGGCAAAACATTACCTACGCTGATTAAAAATTTTCTTACAGTTTTTTCTGATTTCACCCAACTATTTAACATTTAAACATTCCTTATTTGCACCTGGATATCTATTCTGTAACAGAGACTAAAGCTAGCCTTATTGATGACGTCACAGCAACTGTGGCTGTGTCTGTCGAAATAAGTCACGAATAAATACACAAAATAAGATAAATTAGACATAAAACTACAAGTAAACAAAAGATACAAACAATATAATAGTTATCATTTATTAAGGAATACATCAATTAAGTAATTAATATACAACTTCCGCAGTCAATACAAGAGCAATTTCACTGCATAATTGAGGAACATTTCCTTTTGTAATGTGTGCAATCCCAAGAAATCTACCGGCCATGCTTAGAAACGGTATTTTGGTTGTGTCGAAAAAATAATCTTCAAAATGATAAAATCCCTAAAAAATATAATTAATCGATCTTGGGACCGCAAGTACCTAGACAAGGCGGACACTAGCGTTTAGCTAAATACTATTGCCGCCTTATGAATCTTATAAAATTACGACACAGTTTTTTTAAATGAAATCGTACAATAATGAGTTCCTTTAGCTCCGCAAAACCGTAGTGAAAAGTACAACTTTAGCTCCGCATTTGTCGACCAATCAGAGCTCTGCCAGTAAGCACTCGATTGCTGACGAGAATTGCCCAGAACGTTGCAACCCGTAATCGCCATTTATTTTGTGTTGAAATTTTGCTTGTTACAATTTTAAAATTATTTTACAATTTCATTCAAAATATAATATATAATCGGCTGTAAAATATCGGTAAAATATTTGTTATCACTCACGTGGTTATTTTTCGAGACGCTAGACTCGTAATAAAAAATCCTTCGTTACAGCCTTGATATATAAATAACTATATTTCGCAGCTCTTTAATCAGTGTCTGAATCAGAAAATCTTTAAGGTGGGGACGGAGCCCTATAAAAATTGTATTAGGAAAAAAATTTCGGTTTAAGATCAACGGCTGTGTCATTTCAAGTTTAGTTTTTCCATAGAGAGGAAATTACAAACATTTTAACTTCTTTCGCGAATAGAAATTAAAATAAATAACAAGTTTAAAAAATAAATGAAATGAAAATTGGGAAATTTATTTATCTGTAATTTGTCGGGCAACGATTTCTTTAACTTTTAAAGAGCAAGTTCTTTCAAGGGTGGGGGGGATCGCCCAATTTGTAGAAAATAAAAGATTTCGATAACCTAATTACTAGACTCTGATTTATCTGCACAATTCACCCAAAAATATGCATGGACACATACATCTGCACGATGTCGATATCGTAAAAAATTAAGCTACTTACAGGTTTGATCGGACAACCACGGTTTGCACCTAATGCATCTGCGAATTTAATCCAAGTTTTTCCTAGCAGCAGGTATAATGTGCTACAAGCGTCGTCATTTTTATAATAAAAGGAATTGTGTTTCCAGCCACCATCACCCCAAATTCGAAGTTCTATATCTAACTAGAAAGGTGAAATAAAATTATCAATATATATATATACAAAAATAATTATTAAAAATAATAAGTTTCTAAATATTATCAAATTACCGTATATCTTCTATCAAGCAATTCATACAAAGTGATATTCATATTAAGTGCAGTATGTGTTCGATTATATTTACGCACACCTAAATGCAATTTTAATCTGTTATCTTCTTCGCTGCCGCATGTTTTAAAATATTCAATATTAGCAGAAATCTTTTCATTATGTTTCTGCAAAATATTTTTTTTTAGTAATTCACGTATTTAGAATTACATTACTTTATTATTACTTACAAAAAAAGCACAGTCTGCAATTATAAATATAATAGCTAAGAGTATAGACACAATAATGAATTTACACATGTTTTTAAAATAAAAAATGTCTGTCAGGTTTATAGCACTCCTACTTATACTATTTGTTGCAATTATCATTAAAAATAGATTTAGATATTTTACATTGTGATGAATTTAAAAATTGTGAATTGCTATTACCTTAAATTGGATCATAAATAGATATAATAATAACATCAAAATATACGATACGTATAATATCTCCTAATAATTTTGAGCATTTTAACAATAATTATTATTTGTCAAATAATTTACTTCCTGACATTATGTTTCATTATTTATAAAAATTACGTAAGTAAAGCAGAAAACTTGGTTTGTATTTTGTTCAGCAAACAATAATTTTAAAATGCAATAGTCAGTTCAAAACTTATATAGGGGAGACTGACTAGCGTACCTTGGGTACCATGGAATAAGGGACACAAATACGAATCGACAGATCCAGCTATCTGCGACTTATGTAATTATTGTTCTTGGCGCCATATATTGCTGCCCAAATGTACTATTTACAAAATTTTAATGTTAATTTTATTAATTCTAAGCTTAAAATTTTTAATTTCTCAGTTGTTTTAAGGCAGTGACGTAGTTACGGCGAGGGGATATGGGAGATATATCTGTCCAATACTTTTTTCAGCAATTATTATTCAAATTCATCATAAAAATTTACAAATTGTACATAGTTAATATAAAATACGTAAATTCACAGTTTTTATTTATTTCGCACCATAAACGAGGGAAAACCGTGGTGTATTTTTTTTCTGATAACTCATTTTGCGTTTTTTATTATGATACACTTCCTAATTATTGTAAATAACTGAAAAGACAGCAAGATATCTGCCAACGATTGTTGTTTTTTTTTAGTTATTATACAAAACATTTTTATGTTTATATTCCCCCTCCCCAAGGCTGATGTCTGACTACGCCACTGTTTTCAGGATGCCTATATAATATTATATTGAAATAAAAAAATAGATAAAAAAATATATTTTTAGTTAACATAAATGCATAAACAGATGATCACTCTTAAAAATAGTATCCACGTCTTTGTTACTGTCCAAAGGGGATTATCGGACTGTTTATAACAGCGTTTCTATTTTTCGAGAAGTACTTAAGTTACAGGTACAAAGCGTGCGGCATATTATGAGCATTCTAGTAAAGTTACATCTGATTTTTCTAGTAGTTTATAATCCAATATACCTACTACTCTTGCAAATTTTGATACTGAAATACGGTATAGATGTCCTGTATTTGATTCTGACGTTTCATACAAAAAATTAAAATTCTACTATATACAATAACATCCTTCATTCTCTGATTATTTAATACAATAAAACCCTGTTGCAACTAAAAAAATTATTAATTTAAATGAGGTACTAAAATCTAGTTTCATTTAGCTGCAATACAATCAACTTTATACTTTCGACACTTTCCCCAGAACCCAGAACTCAAAAATGCAAATCTCACGTTACCTGTCCGTGATCCCAGTTCTCGTGATATCCTTGCTCTCCTTTTTAGATTCCCCCTCCCCGCTGTTATCCTCCCAGTACTACGTTACGCACGGGCCACGCTGCCAGACTTCTCCCGTCTTCCCGTTTGCTCCAGCCTACGATCATACGATCCGATCCCGAGCCTGACGTTTATTGTTACCAGGATCCTGCAACTGGGAATCGGCAACGGGATATTAGGAAGGGATGGAGCATGAGATAGACGATGACGTGATGGGATGATTGTTATGAAGATGGGATTAAATCTGGATTTTGATGTTTTGAATTTTATTACGTTCGGAGATTTAATAAATAATGCAGGGAATGTTGTTAAATAAAACGGAACAATTTAATAATAAAGTTTTCGTATCGGATAAATACAGATTTTGATAATTTATTACTTGCAGAGTTGTGGTAAAGTGGTAGTGCATTTTGGTTTTTGAAGCAGGGAAGATATTCAAATCTTCTTGACTTCAGTTTGGGAATCTAGTTTAAATACCGCACAAAAATGCAACTGTCGGTTGTAGTTTGAAATTCATTTGTAGGCTATTAGTTGACTAATCGCATCGTTCAACGCTATTAAAATTGATCTATGAAACCGGTGAAATTTCGATACAATGCTCTTCTTAGGCTATGTAATATTAATTTCCCATTGCCAAAGCACAAAGCATTTGGGAAATTGTATATTAACTCTACTAGATATTTATACAGTTTTACTGAATCGTTTGACATACCTACCTTTTAAAAAAATTTAGGATATCCCTGCCCTGAATAGGAAAAGTTTTTATATCACTTAAACACAGAACAAGAACTACAAGAAAAAATATTCTCGAAGTATTTTATTTATAAAACATACATTTTTATATAAAAGAGTAAAATTTAAAATTTCACGTAAAATTTTTTCTATCACGTCGAACATTGTTTAAATATTAGAACTTAAGTTTTTAACAATTAATTTCGGTCACCCATAATCATTTTTTTGTATTATTTATTATATTTATAACCTATGATTTTAGTAGATATAAATATTTTTGTTATCAGTTACAGAGTTTTTTAAAATTAATTAATATACAACTTCGGTAGTCAATGCAAAAGCAATTTCACTGCATAATTGAGGTACACTTCCTTTTGTAATGAGTGTAATCGCAAGAAATCTACCGGCCATTCTTAGAAACTGTATTTTGGTCGTGTCCAAAAAAAAATCTTCAAAATGATAAAATCCCTAAAAAAATATTCAAAGGTTATTTAATTGTAAATGCCAGAATCGATCTTGGAACCACAAGTACCTAGGCAAGGCGGACACTGGCGTTTAGCTAAATACGAGTACTATGGCCGCCTTATGAATCTTATAAAACTGAGACATAAAATTTATTTTTATGAAATCGTACAATAATGAGTAACTTTAGCTCCCCAAAAAAGTGAAAAGTACAACTTTAGCTCCGCATTATTTGTGGACCGATCAGAGCTCTGCCAGTATGCACTTGATCGCTGACGAGAACTGCCCACAACTCGTAATCATCATTTGTTTTGTGTTGAAATTTTGCTTTACTGTTTCATAAAAATTATAATACAACGGCTGTGTTATTTAAAGTTTAATTTTTCCATAGAGAGGAAATTACAAACATTTTACCCTCTTTCGCGAGTAGAAATTAAAATAAATAACAAGTTTAAAAAATAAATGAAATGAAAGTTGGGAAATTTATGTATCTGTAATTTGTCGGGCAACGATTTTTTAAACTTTTAAAGAGCAAGTTTAAGGGAGTGGGGGATTGCCCAATTTATAGAAAATATATAAGAGATTGGGATCACCTAATTACTAGACTCGGATTTATCTGCACAATCCACCCAAAAATATGGAATGATACATGTGGACGATATCGATATCTTAAAAAAATTAGCTACTTACAGGTTTGATCGGACAACCACGGTTTGCACCTAATGCATCTTCTATGCCAATCCAGGCTTTTCCTAGCAGCATGTATAAGGTGCTACAAGCGTCGTTGTTTTTATAATGAAAGAAATTGTGTTTCCAGCCACCATCACCCCAAACTCGAACTTCTATATCTATCTAGGAATGTGAAATAAAATTATTAATATACATATATTTAGAAAAAGAGTGGAAAAAATTGAAAAGCCAGAATTTTTACAAATACTCGACTACTGATTATAATTCATAAACTATAATGTTTGCTTTCAGTTAAGTATACTCCTGAAATTTAATTTAATTTTAATTTGCTTTTAATCAAATTTAATTTCTAATATTATGACTTTCAGCCAATACAACATGCTGCACAATAAGCAATAACGAATAACAAGTCCAAACATAATAGTCTCTTGTAAAATAAAGTACAAAAATCTCAAAAATATAATATCTTTGACTACTGTCTTTTACAAGTAAACCTTACAAACATAATAATTAAAAATATAATAAAAGTTAATATACTAAATTACTCAAAGTTTCTAAATATTATCAAATTACCGTATATCTTTTATCAAACATTTCATAATATGTTACATTCACATTGACTGCAGTATGTGTTCGATTATATTTACGCACACCGAAATGCAATTTTAATCTGTTATCTTCTTCGGTGCCACATGTTGTCATATATTCAATATTACCAGAAACTCTTTCATTATGTTTCTGCAAAATATATTTTTTTAGTATTCACGTATTTAAAATGACATTAATTTATTATTACTTACAAAGAAACCACAGTCTGCAATTATAAATATAATAGCTAAGAATATAGACACAATAATGAATTTACACATGTTTTTAATACCAAAAATATCTAGTCCGGTTTATAGCACTCCTACTTAGACTTTATACTATTTGTTGCAATTATGGATTGCTATTACCTTATATTGGATCATAAGCAGACATAATAATAACATCAAAATATGCGATACATATAATATTGTTAATAATTTTCTAGCATTTTAACAATAATTATTTATCAAATAATTTACTTCCTGACATTATGTTTCATTATTTATAGAAATTAGGTAACTAAAGCAGAAGCCTTGATTTGTATTTTTTTAAGCAAATAATAATTTTTATTCAATTTTGACGTTTTAAATTGCTATTATTAACTCCATAGCAACAACTTTAAATAAATGTTTATTCACAAGTGAATTAAATTTTTTTAAATCACTCAACACATTTTAAAATCACTCTGACGTTTTAAACTGTTATTATTACTTAAAAAATGCATAAAAACAATGACAACTTGCCACTACCGACTACTTTGATTAGTTTTTTTTGTTATGTCAAAATAAATTTATAATTTATATATTTGAAATAATTTCGTCAAAATTGAATAAAATATTGTATAAACCACGTGAGATACGAATGTTTATTCACTCGAAGAAATTATCCCACTCGCCCTTCGGGCTCGGGGGCTAAACTTTCTTCTCTTGAATAAACATTCATGTATCTCACTTGGTGTATAAATATCTATTAAATGCTATTGGTCAGTTCAAAATTTATGTAGGGCAGACTAGCGTATCTTGGTTTTTGGGTACTTACCTACCATATAATAAGGGACCCAAATCTTGCTGCCCAAATGTACTGTTTCCAAATTTTAATATGAATTTTATTAATTCTAAACTTAAAATTTTTAATTTCTCAGTTGTTTTTAAGGCAGTGACGTAGTTACAACGAGGGGATATGGGAGATGGAGATATATCCCCCCAAAGGTCTAAGAAATACTTTTTGCAGTAATTATTATTCAAATTCATCATACAAATGTACAAATTGTAAATAGTGCATATAAAATACGTAAATTCGCATAATGCAGGGAACTTTGTTAAATAAAACGGTACAATTTAATAATAAGATTTTCGTATCGAATAAATACAGTTTATTACTTGCAGTTGTGGTGAAGTGGTAGTGTATTTTGGATCTTGAAAAAAAAATCTTCTTGACTTCAGTTTGGAAATCTAGTAATAAGCCCTGTTCGCACGGAGATTCTTTGAAGATTCTACGGAGATTCAGAATCCTGGAAAAGAAGAAGTTTTCTTTAGTGATAATTATGACTTAGTTTTGAAGCAATAAATAAATTATTATTTCTTCTTTTCAAAAACTCATTGAAGATTCAATTTATCGACACCGCAATTTAACACATAATTTTCACTAGAAAGAAAAAAAAACTTCTTTGCCAGTATTCTGAATCTCCGTAGAATCGCCGTGCGAACAGGGCTTTATAGATACTTCACAAAAATGCAACTGTCGGGTGTTGTTTCAAATTCATTTGTAGGGTGAAATTTCGATCCAATGCTCTTCTTGGGCTATATATAATGTTAATTTCCATTGTCAAAGCACAAAGTAATGGGAAAATTATATATTAATCCTACCAGACATTTATATAGTTTTATAGAATCGTTTGACATACCTAGCTTTTTAGATACCCATGAATAGGAATTAGGAATAGAGTTTTATATCACTTAAACACATAGAACAACAAGAAACAATTATCGTAGTACTTACCTATCTTATTTATAAAACATAAATTTTTATATAAGAGAGTAAAATTTTAAATTTCTCGTAAAAAAAATTTCTATCACGTCGAATATTTTTTAAATATTAGGACTTGTCTCTGACCGTTGGCCTACAGTATTTTCTAGAAATACCTACTTTAATCTCAGAAAAATATGTAGCATAAAATATTTTTAACAGCTTTACGTTTAAATTGACCTTTAAAAAACTTATTATTTAGTACAGAGTATTCTTTTAACCAATAGAGAAATCACTCATTTGAATAAATTAATTTGACACTAGTCATTCTATAATTGTCGCTAAACTCTCATTCGTTGAATAACACTTTGTTCTATAGCATGAAGCTACAAAGCATAACATCACAGGAAGTGTGGCCTTTCTGTTTACCTTTTAGAGAGAGACACAAAATCCGGGCCAGCTCGGAGCATGCATTCTGACTACAAACAAACAACGGTAACGATCGTAACGCAAGGACTCAGTAGTAATCTTTCTCTCTCACACAGGGCAAACAAAAATGCCACAAATCTACAGTATTGCTAAGATACGGAGTATCCACTCCTGAGTTTATATTATTATACTTAGTGGTTTTTTTTTTATAGCAAACTATCATCCACCACCTTCCGGCAAAGTTAAACTAGTCAATAATGCATTTAATTCTGAATTTAGAGGAAAGATCATTTAATAAACTCTCAACCTTTTCCTTAACAACCCTATTAATCTCCCTCCAACCTCCCAGAAGTCCCATTTACCATCCACATCCCTAATTATATCCATCTCACCATTCACAGCACACGCGATAAAACTCCACGCATCGACAGCCCTCACGGTGAGTAAACAGCGCCTCGCACGCGCCACGTCACTGCAGCCTGTGTTACGTCACGTTACGTTACGTTACGCGAGCTGAGGGCAGATAACACATCTCATGGAGCACCGCGCACTGGCGCACTCTCCCCGAGCGTCGTAAATCGCACTGAGACCCAGCGAACTTAGCAACCCTATTGTTTTTAGTGAGAGAAGACAGAAGCAATGCAGGGTGGTTGATGGTGATGGCGGCAAATAGACGAGAATTATAGGGAGGGAGTAGAGTGTGGACGAAATAGGTGTAGTAAATAAAGGCCGTTAGGGGGTGAGTTCTCAAGATCTGTGTTCTGTTCGGTACCTGAGTTCTTAAATTTCAAATTCATACAACTGAAAATGGTTTCTCTGATCTACTCGTATCGCAGGCTTATTATAAAATCAGTCGTTTCATAAATTACTCTGCATAAATGTCATATCATTTTATTACTCAATATGCCGCGAATTTTTGTAGAAACTTTGAACTATGAACTAAATAAACAACCCAATACCCTTCGGACAGACTAGGTTTTGGTAGACACTCTGATTGCACCGAATTAAATAAAAAAGGACGTAAGGTCGGACACTGCGCATCTTTGGGTGTGACTACGTGACGTCACTTAGAGCAGTCGCCGAGCACGCACTTGAATAAATTGTACAGGACTGTGAGCTCTACGTGACGTCATTCACGGCTTCGACAAGTTTATGAAGCCGGAGTGTTCGACCTTATGCCCAATACCCTTCTTGAGTCTCAAATACTCGGTTTTAGTACAAGCTCTGATAGAACTGGCTTTAATAAGAATAAAAAAGTAAAAATATATTCTTTCTTCGGTCATGGAACAAGTGTTGATCCAGAGAAAATGTTTTCAAAGATGTAATTTTAAAAAATGTAATAAAAAATGCGCCGTAGTATCAGAAGATTTATGATATCAAAAAATTGGAACCCGATCCGGTATCCTCAGAACGAAAGAAGTCAAATTGTTTAATAAAAACCAATAAGTTTGAATTTATAAAATGTGTAAGTATTTTTATTTGTGTAGGTAATTCGGTGTGAATGTGTAACCATTTCACGAACAACATTTTTTTAGTAGTCAAAATGACAGTTTTAATAAAATTTAAGATAATGTCTCAGAGGTAATTAGAATTTTATCCACTTGTAAAAAAAACTTTACTTCTTATACACTGTCATATTGCAGTTTTTATGGATTGTACATCGAAGTGAAATTATTGAGTAAAACCAATCAAATTTTAGATTTTTCACTCTACTGAAATAATACTTCATCAATCATCACAGTAAATCTCCTACACTTTTTTGCGCTGAACGCATATTTTCTTGTTTCTAATCATAATAAATTCTTAAGCTCACAGAACTCCCACTTCTGCAAAGCAATTAATCAATTTGTTCTTACTAGATGAACACATTTTTTTATTTTACTCAAACTAACAATAAATTCTTAAGATCATACAACTTTTTAAAAAGGTCCGCCAAGAGTCAACACGTTTTTTGCTTAATATATTTTTTAACATAACGAATCAGTCGCAATTCTGATATGTCATACGATAAGTCCGTCTTTATGTGCCGAAATGTTGACGGCAATTTAGATTGCGCCAAATAGACGAAAATCCCGAAGGACAGTTCTAAAAGTAGACTTGACATGAAAAAACAAGTATCCTGAACACGAACAGCACAAATCTCTCAATAAAAACTTACAATAAAATCTCATATTCATGTATCAATTCAAAAAAATATTTAATACAATCTGAATGTCTGAATGTTGCAAAACAGATTATGTTTTTTCACACGGAAAACTACTTCAATTCAGAACATACATAGCAATATCTGTATCCATGTACCCAATAAAGATCACCGATATCGCACCGATTGTCATCTAAGCTTCACGGGCATAAAAACAATCGCAACATTTCTGTCATTGATTCCACTCCATTGAATTCATATCACGCTGTGGAATTGTCGAGACATTTCCAAGCTGCAATACCTGCATTCGCCGTTGACATGAGCATTGGATCTCAGTGTGAGATGAGGAATGAGGATTGCACGACAGTTTTATATTTGCCAAGCGATGCTCGGAGTTTGCCAAAGAAATATATACATAGATGTTTGCCTTTTCAGTGTTTATTCTCTTATTGTGTTAAAGCTGCGCTGAATGTTTGAATGGTCTTGTGTCGTTAAGATTCATTTCAATTTGAAATCAAGGAACATTTGATGTGATTTTGTTATTGTGTACTAAAGAAAAGATGATTTTATTTACGTATTTCGTTATGCATTTTTTTACCTATCTAAACTTTTAAACGAATAATTACCATTTTTAATTTTAGAACAAATACTATACTTTATTGAAAAATTTTACTATATCTCGTTTACAATAAATGAGAAATTACGACTGTAGGATATGTTTTTTTCCGGATAACATTACTTTGCAAAAAAACTATTAACCTAATTGGTAGGTGTATGTCAGAATATGCTATGAATGCCTATACCTAAAAATACAAGTTTTAAAATGATCAAAAATATAGTTAGACAGTCAACATTTTGTTGCACTTATTAAAAACTAAAACATTATAGAAAAGTTTCGTCATGTTTATTGCTTTATGAATAATTTGATGTAAATCTACTATACACAGGGATGAGCGTGTAGACTATTCAATTGTTTTCGTGTAGACAATGACGTATACGTAGATATATTTATAAAGGAAAATCATGTCGATAAAGTAAACAATCTTCAGCTTTCGTCTCAGTTTCAACTAGTCGAATTTAAACATAAAGCCCGTATTACATTAAGCAACAGTTGCATGTGCAATTGCAACTTGCTACAAATAGCGGCAATATAGCGTAATGTAGTGATGGGTCTTTCGTTCATTTTTAGTGAGTCAGTTCATTTCGCTCCGCTCAGTAAAGTGAGTCGTTCACACTGAGTCGTTCATTCGAACGACTCTGTAAAAGAGCACTGTGCGTTTCAAATGACACCGTGCTAGTGTGCTGCTCAGCTGAGCTGCTCTGCACATGCTCACAGCTCACAGCACTGTGCGGTGTGCGCTCGCCGTGTGTGCATATGCGATGTGGCATGTGCACATGTGCCAAACTGTATGAACCTGAACCTGAGCATTTTAGTTGTTAGTTGTGTTGCTTATAGTTGTTGTATATGTATATTGACAATGGAAAATAAACAAAATAAAAATTTAGCAAAAGGAGTACTGTCTGGCAACATTTTGAAGAATGTTGAACAAATTTAACAAAACGTTTGTTGTTGTTGTCCAGTCCTACATTGTTTCCACTTCCCATATTGTTGATTATTTTCATTGTTGGCTGTACAACAGAAACGCATGCATTCTTCTCAGAATACACTGCACTCAGTCAAGCCAATAGTGCTCTGAAATATGTTATGTACCGTGCGCTGTCTGTATGTTTCGTTCGTTTCGTTCATTCCACTCGCACTCGTTCGTCTTTCTGCGTTCAGCGAGCGGAGCGGTGAGCGGAGCTAGCACGGTGCTAGTGTGTGTGAACTGGTGTGCCGTACTGAACGAACTAAAGAGTCGTTCGTTCACGTCACACTAAAATGAGTCGTTCATTTTGAACGACTCGTTCATGAACGACCCATCACTAGCGTAATGTAATATGAAAATTGCTGGTGCTATTTGTTGCCGCAATCAGTAGCACGAGAATAGCCCACGTTCTAATTTGGTGCAACAATTGCACTGGCAATTTAGTAATCTTTATTTTCTCACTATGCTGCCAACTTAAATATCGCTGTCAGTATGAAATCATACCGCCGACAGCTATCATTGACATAAGGATCGCTTTCTTTCTATTAATTATATATAATATATAATTCCAATTTTATATTAATTCAAGCTTTTGTGAAGCATGTCATTACCTTTCAAGGTTATGATTATTGTGATTCTCGTAAATAAATATGTTCGTTGGTAATGCTTTTAGTGACAGCAAAAATATATTGAAGTTGCTTCTAGTTTAATGTAAAACAAAAAAACTTGCATTTGTAATTTATAGCCGCTATTAGTAGCAAGTTGCAATTGCACATGCAATTGTTGCTTAATGTAATACGGGCTTAACATTACATTTATACAGGGTGTTTCTATACCTCTGCACGAAACTTTAATAGATTATATAGTTTGATGTAGGTACTGATTGTAGTTAAAAATATATTTTTTTTTAAATTCGCAAAAATAAATAAAATTTAAAATACTTAAAATTTCATAGATTCGAAATCTTAATGAGTTGATAATAGTTTTAAATTTTGATATTTTGTTTCAGGTACGTACATTTCCAATCGTATATTTTGGTGAATTCGACTGAAGTGGTATGTATGAATGTTAAATACATAATAAATTAGTTAAATGCGTACTTGCTACACAAACATGCATAAATACAATTTAATTAAAACTGTATTTCACTGGATATGGATAATTTGCTAAAAACAAATAACACTCATTTAAAATAAATATACTCATTTGAACTAAACTAAATACTTTTATACAATTCTACATGCAAAACAAATTCACATAGAGTCGCAATTTTTTTTATTTCACATAAATTATTAGCCAATTTACAGTCTTTGTTCTGTACTCACGCAAATAATTAAAATTGAAAATTCGATCTAATTGCAGTACAGAATAGTTACATTATTTTCCGGGTATACCTGCGCTATACGCTGTAGGTTTGCGTAACGGAAAACAAGTTTAAAATTTTAATTACGGGCAGCAGTTTGCCGTGTAAATACCTATTAAACCTAGATGAATAGACATTCAATTTCAAATAACGCGCCATATAGTCGAAAACATAAATGGAAACAAAATAGTACACAGACACGTGCAGCAGCATTTTATCACTGTTATACGATTCTACATTCGACAATTAATATCTAACACACAATGCGTTTATGTAATTCTGAATCATATTTTTCAACAAAAAAGAATTCAGGTTTTTTTTAATTAACGGCGAAACGGTGCCTGTAAAACTGTTTTTAAAAAATTTTAAACTCTCCTTATATTAGGACGGGCTCTATATACACATCGCTTAACTTGAGTTTGTGTAACGGTAATACCTGGAAGCGTTCACATTATTAAATTTGATTTGGTCTCAAATATTACTAAAGTGATAGTTGAAATTCGAACAGAACATTACTACTTTTTACCTTCCGCTTACCTGTAAAGGAAGGTATTGGAATCATGCAAAAAATCGGGTGGTGAATTTTTAGTGGATGAGCACGAATTAGGGTCCTTACAACTCATTTTTGATAGTTTCACGATGATGTCTGTGTGTATGTGTGTGTGTATGTGTGTGTGTGTGTGTGTGTGTGTGTGTGTGTGTGTGTGTGTGTGTGTGTGTGTGTGTGTGTGTGTGTGTGTGTGTGTGTGTGTGTGTGTGTGTGTGTGTGTGTGTGTGTGTGTGTGTGTGTGTGTGTGTGTGTGTGTGTGTGTGTGTGTGTGTGTGTGTGTGTGTGTGTGTGTGTGTGTGTGTGTGTGTGTGTGTGTGTGTGTGTGTGTGTGTGTGTGTGTGTGTGTGTGTGTGTGTGTGTGTGTGTGTGTGTGTGTGTGTGTGTGTGTGTGTGTGTGTGTGTGTGTGTGTGTGTGTGTGTGTGTGTGTGTGTGTGTGTGTGTGTGTGTGTGTGTGTGTGTGTGTGTGTGTGTGTGTGTGTGTGTGTGTGTGTGTGTGTGTGTGTGTGTGTGTGTGTGTGTGTGTGTGTGTGTGTGTGTGTGTGTGTGTGTGTGTGTGTGTGTGTGTGTGTGTGTGTGTGTGTGTGGTCAAGGGTTGTTAGTCGCATAACTCAAATACGAATTACCCGAAAATTTTGATATTTGGTATTTAACATTTGTATATAAATTGGAAGAGCTCCCTAGATTTTGGTACAAATATCTTCATCGGAAGTGATATTTTTTGAAGATTGAAAAGGTTAATTGTCAAAATTGTATATAAATTTGGAAAAATATAATATTTATTTGTAATGAGAATAAGAGGAAAAGTTATTTGCAACTTACGTTATAAAAAAATTTTGTCTTTATCTGGTAGCATTAAAGAACTGCAGTAAAATTTAAAAAATAAATTTATCAAATAAAACGTTGATATCTTGTAATCCATGATCGGTTGATTTTTGTTTCTGCGTAAAAAATATTGACAGGTGAGACGGGTGACAAGTTGGCATACTAGCGCTATATAAGTCCTAAGTAAGATATTAAATGTAGTAATTGAACGGAGGATGGCTTCAATACAGCAGAGTTTTCCTGTGAATGAATCTTTTT
The DNA here is from genome assembly GCA_947534325.1 of Agonum fuliginosum. Classification (NCBI taxonomy): domain Eukaryota; kingdom Metazoa; phylum Arthropoda; class Insecta; order Coleoptera; family Carabidae; genus Agonum; species Agonum fuliginosum. Next base: position 6,649,736 of record OX384034.1, read on the forward strand.
ATTCAGGTGATGCAAATTTCTGTGTTTGAATATTTGAGATTTTTATTTGTATATTTTAAATGGGCACCGGATTGCACGTATACATTTCTGTTTAAAATCTAGATATGGCGGAAGGTTGTGTGATGGCCACGTCAGATTTTTTGTGTTGAAATAAGAAGACAAATTTCTCAAAAAGAACTTAAATGGTACCTTGTTTATTAATAAAACAAATTAAAGTCTAGTTATATTTTATCATAGCGAGATCCAGAAAAAAATCACACCTACCAAATTAAAGCTACCTAAAGCCTGATTCACATAAGCGTTTAGATAGAAGGTTTACATTTATATTTAAATTTAAAGTTTGGAGGATTTAAACTTTAGTGCTAGAAAGTATCAAGTGCGGATACTCGTATAGTTACATGAATTTAAACATAAATGTAAATCTTAAAACTAAATGCTTTTGTAAAATAAGCTTTATACTCATTAGCAATAGCAACTCTTTTAAAAACAACACTTGCTGGTAGAACAATTGTTCGTCTTTAAATAAATATGATTTACTCAAAAGCGGACTGTATTTTTTAAATAGTCAAGCGATTAGCTTTTGTCTGAAGCTTTATTCACATAAGTATTTAGTTTTAAAGTTTACATTTTATGTTTACTTTTAAGTAAGTTTGAATAAATCTAACTAAATATGAGTATTCACAGTGCTTGTAAGTGGGAAGTGTGAATGCTCGTATATTTAGTTATAAATGTAAACCTTAAAAGTAAATGTTTATGTGAATGAGGCTTAATTCTAAACAAATTACTTTCGAAACAATTGACGAGACAAAAGCTTTTTCTGTTCTTCAATATAACATAATATTAGGTACTACTACGCTAACAAATAAGTAAAAATCATGAAGTAGTACAATGATACAAACAAAGCCATGCAGTCTCGTGTAATATTCAGTTCTGTCTAGTCTACATCTCTACTGCATATGACGCAATAGCTGACTTTCGCTAAATATTTCATAAAATCAACAGTGGCTATTTCACCAACTATTACAGTCCTAATTGAATTGCTCTGTGAATTATTTATGTAATGCAAATTCAACCAGTTAAACCTGCTGCGCTGGTTCTACTCGTACGATATTCACCGTTCGCGTTGCTGGACAGAATCGCTTATTAATACACTGCATATACCTGGAACCTGGAAGTTGAGAATTTACTACTAAATTATTATCTTTACATGAACTACGTACAAATACGAAACAACAGTTTTTGCGAAGAAGGATGTAGGTACATTAGCACACCTGTTTGCTGCTATTGTTATTCATAATATCGTTACCTTTGCGATATCATGCTGTTTCTAACTTCATTTTGTATAACGATCATGCAGTATCTCTTGCCATATTTTCAAAAAAAGAGTTGGCAGTACCTACATCTTTGTGATTTCCTTTATGAATATTAAATTACTGACTAGTAACTAACATTTTTTCAGTACCATTTCCAAGTTTAATGGCAGGGACGTAATTAGGATTTTTTAAAAAATGGACCAAGGGTGGGTCAGTCAAAATTGAAGTGGGCCACATTTTGTTTTCAAATTTATTTTTTTCACTGCTGACGGAATTTGGCTTAGTGTCTCCTGATATTAATTTCGTAGAAAAACAGTATCCAGTTGAATATGACATCAAATATGTATGCATAGATAAAGATTGCACGAGCACTTAGACTGACAAGTTGAGACATTATACTTAATTTATTAAAAAATCCAACATTTACCTGCAATAAATCTATATCTATCCACATTTAATTTGCCTCAAAATAAATAAATAAATAAATCGATATCTCTTTCCTAGTAATAGTATGTACGGTATTATTAAATATTTTAAATATAGGTATCTAATGTAAAAATATTGTAGGTACCCTTTATGGTGAGCCCTGGATCACCCAGGACCACCCAGGTTCACCCTTAGTTTCGTCCCTGATGTTTAATGGTAATATCATATTTCAGAAAAGCTGTTTTCAGCAAGTTTATTATTCCAATATCATTTGGAATTAATGGTATTTGTGTCGGTTGCTAGTTATACTATACATAATTTTTATTTCAATAACAGAATGGTAGATGTGATTATAATACTAATACTTTCACTGGTTATTCACGAGTTATTTCTATTCGCCCTGATGAAGGCATAAGTGTTGCCGAAACGTTGGCTTAATAGATAAATAAACATCTTGACTGCATTTCTGTCTATTTTTTTTTAATATAATAGTTACATTTTTTGTAAAAAAATCTAAACATATATCTGGTATATTGTGTTATATCGAAGGATAATGGTAAAACTTCTTGTAATTTTTTATTTATAATATCTCAGAGAAATGACTGAAATCACTTCTTTATATTTTGCACCAGTTTCTAAATGATATTTATTAAAAAGTAATTCCCCATTGAGTTGTTCAAAATTCCTTCGAGATTTGCCGAAGCTAAGGTTTGATAAGTTGTAGTCTCTTGTTCTGTTTTGACATCAAGAACTGAGCAAAACAAAATTTTATTATGTATTGGTAATCAATTTAACACGTTTTTTGTGTTCGTATGATGCATTAACTCATCGATCAAATTTTTCATAAAAGGCTTATCTAAAAAGCAAATAAAAAGGAAATGCAACAGTGTCGCTTTTCGAGTTTGTAGCTTGTCACAAATGGTGGTTTGTTTTTATTCAGGCAGATTCAATTTGGAAATACAACGGTTTGCAAAAATTGAACTTGTACCACTTGCAGGGGTACCTACAACATTTTTAATCAGATACATAGGTATACGGTAACGAGTACATTACGTACCTACCTATGTTATTTATAGGAAAATTTCGTTATTCCACTATTTATATGTTTCGGACATGAATTAAGTAAAGTTTAACATTATCCATTTTACATGTTATTTAAAGAAAACACCTCTATTTAAATTTTTTTCGGACCCCTTTAAATCGAATAAGTTCCTGAATTTTTGTAATGATGGGTTGAAGAGAGGCAACATTTGCAATGAGCAATTTTTTTACAATCTTTACCTAATTTAATTTAATTGTGTTGGTAACAGGATTTACTCCCGATGATTATAAGGAATAGTAGGTATATTTCATAACGAGAATCGAAAGTGAGAAATATCGTGCGAGTGTAAAGTTTGACGAACGATGGGCAACCGAGTGAGGCAACACACGAGCATACAATATTTACTTTCGAGCGAGTTATGAACGCAAAAAGCACATGTTTTTTACTTTATAATATACACACAACATTCAAATGTCATCTGTCATTCAAACAATCAATAAACAAAGCAAAAACTGCCTGGTTATGATGATTTGATCTCATAATTACGATATGACCATTTCGTGCTAACACGATAATCATATCATGTTAGTGCATGATAATTTAATCTTTCTTAAGTAGGCTGCTGCCGCGATATCTATTATTTTCTGTACTGGTTGTCTAAAAACATTCTCGAAACAATGCGAAAATTCGAAGTATTATTACGAGTATTAAAAGTCTAATGTGTATAAAACTATAAACTGTATTAAAGAAAGTTAAAATACATTTTGAGTAATAAATGATTAATACTTTTATCTACAGTCATTGCATAATACATTTATTATGTAGATAAGTAAGATAAACTCCTCCATAAGACACACTATTGTGTTAAAAATTCATAATTTTACACTGTAGTATAATGAGTCCATTATTCAACACAACCGTCGTCTGTCATCACAGGGTGCCTATTCTAATTATTCATATATCAACTTGATAAACCAAGAGGATCTTGTTATCCCTCTAGCGGATTTTGTTAGAAAGCATCATAATTATATAGCAAGACTAGTCAACAGATAGCGACCCGACATGTCGCTATGAATTAGAATAGGAGCCACACTAAAATTAGTTAGGTTAGGTTGAATAAAAATGTAAGAAATGTTTTATTTAAAATTTGACTGGCACATAATAATAGCTATAATTTAACTCGTGCATAAAGTTTCATCCTCTTGAATTATAGCCTCCATTAAATGCTTGTTGGATAATATACTATCAAATTTCTAACTAAATATATTTTGAATTATTTTAATTAAAGAAAGGAGTAGAATAACGAGGTACTTTTTCCTTGTTCGACCTATTTTGGAATTCTCTAAACAACGTGTATACGAAAAATTAATGCAGATATATTTTTACAAAAAGAACAAAAATTTATGAAAAGAGTGTCACCGTCACTACTCACAGTTATTTACATTTTAAATCCCCAGTGGGAATACTCAACCCAGAAAAAATCCCAAAATAAAAAACCTTTATTGTGGGGCATAGCGGTTTACATGATAATTAATGCAAATTCGTATTGTGATTTTGATTGACTGATATGTTCGTTCATTTTTTCACTTATTCATGATAAACGATCTCACTGATGCGAATATTCGTATAGATGTCGAAATATTGACAAACGACATTCGAATTCAATCGGCGAGAGATTCAACAACCCCACACTATACCCCTCCACCCCCCTATTGGAACACACAAAGGGACAAATGGTGCGTTAAAACACGGATAAATGTGCTCGAGAGTAAATAATAATTCCGTATCATGAGAGGGCACAGCGATCCAAATTAGAACTGATAGAGATTCTGATTCCGAATGGCGATTGGGATATTTGCAATAGGTAAATATGTGCTGAGGGATGTAGTATCTGGTAAAATATCAGAGGAATTGAAGGTATTAATATCAGCAGGTGCATTTAGTGTTGAAATTTGTGCAAAGTTTTGGGCTGTGATTTTATTATAAAAGGCCCACCAATATGTAAATATACAGAGTGATTATTATAAGTCCGGCACTAGGAATATTTCGTTAATTTCAAGAGTTACAGAAAATGTTTATAAGCAAAGTTAAACTAGACAAAAGGACTCGTAAGATGGTCACAATAATAACTTTGCGTCACTTCCGGTTGCACCGGTAATGGGTACAACTTTTAATCTATCATAGGGAATCGATAATATAATTTTTTTTAGAATGTACCTACATAAAATAAGCTTGACAACGATACCATAATATCGTAGTTTTACCCCAGCCATTTCAAAATGGCGGAAAGTTTTCTTCAAAATATTTACTAATAAAAATCAATTACAAATAAAACATGGCAAACTATGTAAATCTATTTTTATCTATTTGAAACAAAAGAAAAATTTCGTTCTGTCATTTAATGTACCTACAGGTACGTACTTAATTAATTAATTGTTGTGATAGTAAATATTGAGTTTCATAGTTTGCCATGTTTTATTTTTTATGGATATGTACCTAGTAAATATTTTGAAGAAATTTCGCCGCCATTTTGAAATGGCTGGGATAAAACTATGATATGGCATCGTTGTATTTGTATAGCATATTTTATGTACATTCTAAAAATATATAGGTGATATTACGACTATACAAAAGCATGTTGCGAAGTTGACGTCTTAAGGGGGTTTTATCGCTCAGCGCTGCTTAATCACAAATCCTCGTTATTTCAGGTATCCGCGCTGACAGCCTATGTTTTATGAGCACATGTTGTCTATATTTATCTAATTGCTATGTTTCGCTTTATTTTTGTTTAGAAAATACTCAATTTGATTGGCTAGCGCGCATACAATTTTTAAATTTATTTAACAAATTACTCGACTACTATTTGAAAATTTTATATAATAATGTGATATAAACATTTAAATTTACAATGCAATCAAACTTACGAAGAGTTTTTCTCAGAATTATTGTTATTTAATTGTTTATAAATAATAATAATAACAATTTAAAAAATTCGACAACGTAGCTAGATTTTTACTGCTTTTATCTTTATATGGTATTTTTTTTAGATTTATAGGATTAATAGGTTGGGAGTAATTTGTTAAATACTTTTTTACTATGATAAAAGCCCCTTAAGTGAGCTCTCCTTACCGGGACCCGGTTCAGGTTTCTATATTTTTAGTTCGAAAGAACTGGCAAAATACTATTCAGACACACAACATCCCGTGGAGATTAATTTCAATGATAACGAAATTGTGAATTACGCCCTCCGGCATTTCATTAATTTCAATCATCTGTAAACCGTCTTACAATTTTACACGAGAAGATCTTGTATTTTGTACTGTCAATTTTGTATTTTTATTTCAATTGTTTATCAAGGGTTACTATTAATAATTGTATCATTTTTCACGGCGCTGATACCATTGACCAATCAAAAGGTGGGCCCCTTTGGCGGCCATCTTGCCCACTTACCCGTCAGATATCAGTCTCTCGTGACCTCACCTATAGTTTATACATCGTGAACGTAATATACTTACCTACATCCTACATCTCAAACGTAACATTTAATTTTAAATTTTCGTTTCTTATTGCCAACGGTATCGTAAGTACTTCGTAATGTATCTTATATGAAACTAAATAATTATGTAGTGGACTTATCAGACATAAAATATCTAAAAAGTGAAACCTATAGTTTCCATTTTAATTTTGTTATATCCGAAAACAATTAATTTTATTAAATAACTATCCATCCAACCTCGGAATATTACCTTTTTACTTGCCGGTAATAAAAAAGTGCAAATTTTCTACTTTTAATTAATGATGTATAGATATCTACAACAATGTAATTACGCAATAATTTTATTGTCATTATGTTGTATACCATAGCTTGGTGTTTGTAGAAAACATGTTTTTGAATATTAAATGTCGAGGACTCAAAAAGGTTCAGGAAGAAACTAAATACACAACGCTACCCATGTTATACACGAAGTATCGAACTTTTTGTTGTCGAAAGTCGAAACTTTTTAGAATATATTAAGTAAAAAATTGGAAATACTTCAAGAGTTTTTGTTATGATATTTAGAGTTTCTTTTTAATAATCTTGAGGAAGCTTTCTATGCAAAATGAATTTCTGATATGGAAGAAGATAATTAAATATATGTTATATTTATTTCTGTTATTCCTGTATCAGATATTGGAAGTTTTAATGAGATAACTTTGATGTTAGAAATTTCCTTTTATAACTACACTGATGACTGCGATGTTAACATTTGTTACTTGTACCTGTAAAGTTATAATACATTTATGAAAAATGAAAAAGTACGATTTCAAACTTTGTCTTCATATAATCAGAAATAAATTTATTCTTATTTACCGTTCTTTACTTGTTTACTTATATTTTCCTTATATTACCTATACAACTTGTTGGAAATATCCTATACATTTTTAAACTTTTTAAATGACCTTTCAATAATTTTAATATTTGATATAGATACATTTCACATTCATGTTATCAACAGCAACACAATATTCATAAAAAAACTGGTTTACCAAAATAAAACCAAATAATATTTTGAGCACAACAATATTCGAACCTGTTGAAACCTTGTTTGCGCTTAACTAGGAACCGATATTACCTATTCAGTTCAGTTGACCGCGTTTTGTCGTATTGCATGTATTGATGTTTCTAAAATAAATAATAATGCTGTTGATGAATTTAAATGTAAAAATGTGTATAAATTGCGTGTAGTAAACTTAACTTTTTAACGCGTAAAATGATATAAAATCAATAACGGTTATTTTATATTTAAAGTGACAAAGTGTAGTACCATAAGCAATTAAAAGACTTTCTGGGATACCATCGTCAGAGTACACCAAAGGTTAGCATTTTTATTTAAATTTTAAAATATCGATGCACCTTAAAAGCAGGACCCATTGGGCAGAATCACTTCAAACTATATGGAAATTTAAAGGCTAATCTACCCTATTGACGTATTTGGGACTATATTTATTTAAGAAATCATGGACATTGGCAACTTTTAAAAAGGGAAAAAATATATCTTTCGATATCACTTACAAAACCAAGTTGAGTGATAGATTGTGTCAATGTAGGTACATACGAATTTAATTTTAAGTTGGCTCAATTTTGATTCAATTTAATGAAAAAATAATAAGTTTACATAATGATTATATTTAAAGTTTATTATTGTTTCTGAAATTATTATATAGGTACCTACAGAATAACCAAATTAATGTAAATAGTCGGTTGCTGTCGTTAGGTACCTATGTTGTTTGCAAACTAGGGCAGAAACAATAACTAACAATACAAACTTTGTGAATAGTTAATTTTATTCCCCTGTGTAAATATCATGCGAAAAGCGCTAACTGTAAAATGCATACAGCGTATTCCAAAATCTAAATTATGAAATATGCAGACGAAAATGTCGAAAATTCGCACGGGTATTCGGTGAATATTAAATTAATTTCTAGGTAAACTAGTTGCTATACGATACTAAAATATGGTGCAATAGGGCGCGTCTGAATCAATGAATTAAATATAGAAGAGATGAATATCATGGCAAAAAATGTTTTTATGTTTTTCTTTGTTTCTTATATATTGTTCATTTCAGAATTATATTTGTGAGAAATAACGATATAATAAATAATCGTAATTTTATCTCGATCCTCGATATATTATAAATAAATATGGATGCTACTGGGCGAATAGCCGAGAGCGTTATGTGATAACTGATCAAATGTAACATTGACAACTGACATTGACAACAGTGAAATAATTTTCAGTTTTGTTTCACAAAAATCTCTCCTGTGGTGTACTTTCCATCAACAACAATGAGTATTCGTGAGTTGACAGCTGATAACCGCAACCACACACAGAGTAAAATATACTTACCTATACAGGGTGTAATCCAATCTTTGTAACAAAATTTAAAGGTGTATATAGTATTGGACATACTGATCATGAATCAATTTTTTTTTTGAAATTCGTAAAATTAACAATCTTTTGCAAAACAATATCATTTTGGGTCATTGATTGTCATATTTAAATACAAAAAAAAGTTAAACAATAGTTATGTAGTATTTATTAGTAATTTTGAAAACAGGAAAAAATGAAATTTGTACGTACTTACAGAATGTCTCATTTACTTGGACCCATTTTTTAATTTGCGAATTTCAATAAAATTCTTTTTGGTTCATGATCAGTGCGCTCAATTCTATACACCCTTAAATTTTGTTACACAGGTTGGGTTACACCCTGTATATACATCGACGATTCACTGTATGTAAGGCTGCCACACCCAAGTTGGGTAAAACATGATAGTAGGTAGATTTGTATGTAATGATGTTATTTTACATTTCAAACTGTTTTATCCGGTTTCATCTTTATAATTAAATCATCAAGAATATTTTGATTCAGATAATGTGTATTCATTTATATTTACAAAATATAGTAATGCAATATCGTTATCAATGCAATTTGATTCAATTTTAATATGAAATGCAAATATGCTGGAAAAATTTCCTAAAATATAAATTTTTTATACGCCGGGTTATTTTTAAAAATTTTAATTAATTTATTTAAACAAACGCATATTTTATTACGTACACAAGAGAGATATCAAATTTTATTTTTGTCATAATATTTCATAAGTAAAAAATTTTCGTGCTAAAAATAAAACATCAACATTATATGATATTTCTGTGCAGTTCCGCATTTTTTACTACATACCTATACCACTATACCACGCGTTTTATCCAACTTGGGATGGCAGCCGCACAAATAAAGAATAGTCTCATTCGATGTTATATGAAAATAAAATTAAAATTAAACATAAAAATAAAATTAAAGTCTAAGAAATAGATTCTTATTAAAGTGTTCATAATAACCTAAAATAAAAATAAATATAAGATATATAAACACAAGCCAATATATTAACATTAAATTTAGTCCTTGTCGAAACTGGAAAACTAGTATCAATTAATAGTACAAAACGTATAAAAGTATATTTTTGCACAATTGTTTTTTTTATCAACTTACCTAGCCTGTTTCCAAGACAGTATGTTGATCTTACCGGTTTGTAGGCTAAACAAAACGGTAAGTAAATTAATAGAACGGTAAGTAATTTACTTACCGTTCTAGAACGGCAAGGAAATTTAATATTAATTACGAAAAAATTAATATTTGTGTATGGATAAAAAAGACCAATAGTGAAAAAAATGATATAGGCATCACGAACGTTAAGGAATTACCGATGTCAGACAAAATTGTCTTCCATCGGTAAACTGTCCTTACCGTTGTTGATACTTACTATACTATTAATAATATAATGAAAAATAACAAGTATAAAACTTATGTTAAGAACTTATTCTCTATATGCTGTCACATACTGAAACCGGAACGCAACTGAACTGGAACTAAAATATTTTACATAAGCATAAACAGAAACATAAGTATTAGTCAATCAGAGAGAGTGGAGAAAAAATATTATAATTATCAGAATGTCAAATAAAATGGATTATAAATGAAGATTTAATTATTAAAAATTTGTTTTGAGGAGAAGAGTTACTTGCATAATTGCCTACAATACCTACTTGTTTTATTCTCGAAGTTGAGAACACGACTTTATCTATAATTTTATTTATATTTTACTAAATCAGCTATCTGCGAAGAAAGTATTGCTTCATTATTAACCGTTACATTAATTGCAAATATTTCCTAATACCAACCGATAGACTCAATAAGTTATTCAAGGCTACAAAATCAGGCACAAGAAAATAGTTCTCGTTGACCATGAACGAGACAATGCAAAAACAGTTGATTACCGCTATATAGATCACGATTACTCAGAAAAGCCAATTTCAATTTGATTAGTAGGTACTTCGTAGTGTAGAAAGTTGACAAAGATTCTTCGCTATGCAATTCTTGCATGAATTATTGGAGCGAATCTAGAAATAATCTTTTGAAAATTTCAATATCGGTTGAAGAAGCCTTGGTGTTAAATTTTTGAAAGGTTGTGTAGTAGTCCAGTCAATCTGTAACAAAAATTCGACGTTTGTGGAAAAAAATCGCAAAGTCAATATTTTTTCATAAATTGTTAGAGGGGCATGCAAGGAGCTTAAAACTGAGTTGTCACCCCCCTAGGCCCCTGCAATTTTTGGGAAATCCAAAAACATTTTGGATTTGATTTTTCGCGAAAACGGTAGGTTGTAGAGAGAAATTTTGTTAACAAATATTGTTAAGGACAGTATTATCTACAATTTATGTCATTGGGTCACTGCTCTACGACGAAAAGTGCAAAAAGTAGAGGGCGCCAAAGTTGCCAAAAATGACTTTTTTCACTTTTTCACCGCGAAAAATTGTTTTTTGATCTTTAGTGTAAATGAAAAAGTTGTAGAGCACAAAAAACCTTCTAAAATGAGTATTGAACATTTCCTTACGATGAACGGTGACTGAGATATAACGCAGGAAAGGACGCATCGAAGGCCGCGCTGTGGCGTTTGCTCTTAACAATAATTTTGTACGCCAAGAAATATTGTGCATTTGATGGAAAAAAAATCAAAGTCAATTTTTTTTCATAAATCGTTAGAGGGGTATGCAAGGAGCTTAAAACTGAGTTGTCACCCCCCTGGCCCCCTGCAATTTTTGGGAAATCCAAAAACATTTTGGATTTGATTTTTCGCGAAAACGGTAGGTTGTAGAGAAAAATTTTGTTTAAAATATTGTTAATGACAGTATTATCTACAATTTATGTCAATGGGTAACTGCTCTACGACGAAAAGTGCAAAAAGTAGAGGGCGCCAAAGTTGCCAAAAATGACTTTTCACTTTTTCGCCGCGAAGAATTGCAGCAACGTACGCACGTTTGATGAAGAAAAAGAAGTAGACATTGACGAAGCTCCCTCCCAAATTTTCCGTTATGAGGATTACACTAAGTAGAGACCGGATAAAAAAGCATGAAAAATACGAATACTTTTTTCGTATTTTTAATGCTTTCTCCATTTACACTAAAGATCAAAAAACAATTTTTCGCGGCGAAAAAGTGAAAAAAGTCATTTTTGGCAACTTTGGCGCCCTCTACTTTTTGCACTTTTCGTCGTAGAGCAGTGACCCAATGACATAAATTGTAGATAATACTGTCCTTAACAATATTTGTTAACAAAATTTCTCTCTACAACCTACCGTTTTCGCGAAAAATCAAATCAAAAATGTTTTTGAATTTCCCAAAAATTGCAGGGGGCCAGGGGGGTGACAACTCAGTTTTAGGCTCCTTGCATGCCCCTCTAACGATTTATGAAAAAAAATTGACTTTGCGATTTTTTTCCATCAAATTTTACAGATTGACTGGACTATAGGTTTCTTGATATAAATTTGTAATTATTTTGATTATATTTGCATTAGAGTGGGTATGACGGACATTCAAAATTTGATATTAAATACGAAATAAATTGCATCAATGTATTTGCATATTTGCTTAATTATTGGTGCAATATACATCATGCATGATGTGATTTCTTAAGCTATAATTAAATAATTTAAGAGTAAGTAATTTTTCCGAAAAAATATTTTATGTTTATGGAATATTGCAGATACTAGTGACGAAAATGATCATAAAATCATTACAAAGAGAAAACTCCAATAATTTAAATTTAAATGTGACCATGAGTTATTTGTTTGACAATTAAGTACCTACAGTATAAAATTAAATCTAGTATTAAATGAAACACTACATCTTTAAAGCAAAATTAAATATACTATGATATTAATTTTATTAACATCACTTGAGTTCCAACAAATATAGCACATTTCTAAATGCCCAGGCCTCCTATTCTAATTCATAGCGACATGTCGGGTCGCTATCTGTTGACTAGTCTTGATATAAATTCTGATATATTAGACGAATATTATATTATTAATAAAAGCATTTGTAAATGCGCTTATAAAAAATATTTTATTTTATTAATAAAAAATTAACAATGTGAAAACGCGAATTATGTTCATATTGCAAATTGTCCCAGAAAATAAAACATAATAACATGGCAGCGAAATATAAATCGTCTATAGCATGCTTTATATGATACTTCCAAACAAAATCCGCTAGAGGGATAACAAGATCCCCTTGGTTTATCAAGTTGTTATATGAATTAGAATAGAGGCCCTGTTCATACGAGGAAAGTTTTTCCTAAAAAGTTTCTTGAAACTAAAACAAATGCTAGGAGCTGTCAATACCGTTTATACAAGTATTTTTATTAAATATATTTAAGGTCACTAGCTTTAATATATTTTAGATATAAATAGTTCCTTCCACAGTTTCCCTGTAAGACTGGCATGTACAGTTTTATAAATGACATCTTCTATAGTACTGTAAAGAGTCGGTTGCGCGAACTACTAATTTTGGTCTTAGAGAAAGATGAATTATGTGAAAGAGGGAGAAAACTTCTCTACTCTCTATATCAGAAACATCAGTCAAGAAATTTCGCATACTGATGCTTGCATCTCTTATGCCCATGTCACACCAACGTGGCATGAAGCACGGTGCTCGATGTGGCATTTTGCTTCGTTCAAAGCTGTCAAAAGGGTGTCACACCGGTATAGCAAAATGCCATACGAAAATTTGTATATTGCTATGTTCACTTCGTACTTTGAAGGGTTTTGAAAATTATTTTTGACAGCTGAGAATTAAAATTCATCAATTTTTTGTGTTAATTAAATCAATAATTAGTTCATATATTGACAAAAGCTGAAAGGGTTATATTCTTATTATCAAATTACTTACTGTTACTATTTTGACATCAATTATTCACCAAATGTCAAAAATTATATTGAGGACTCACTGCGAAATCAGCAACAAATTTCCATATGTCAAAATGCTCAACGGAATAGCGGCGATAAAATTTTACGTTATTCATTTGTTCCCATAGAGCACAGTGCTTCGTGCTATGCCGGTGTGACATGGGCATTAGGGAATAAATTGTTTTGATAGTTGTTCTCTGTTCTGTTTGTCGTTGACGTTATTTATACAGTAGGTACCTACCTACTTATATTGTTATGGTGTGAAATGTAATATAGCATGAGGTACTAGGTCAAATTTTGTAATATGTGTAGTACACAAAAATTAGATCCGCCTGTTCGCGCAGCTGAACCGACTCTTCACTTCAAACTACCTATAGCACTTGTTTTACTTTCAAGAAACTTTTTAGGAAAACCTTCCTTCGTGTGAAAAGTTTGTTGAATAGTTCACCGTGAAATAAATTAATCCCAAAATAAACCAAACGTATTTGTTGTAGCCTGTAGTTCTATGAGTGAGTTTAATGTAATAAAATGTAAACTGAAATGTTTGTTATTTATATAGTAAAGCTTTTACTCTAAATTCAAGACATGAATTCAAGCTTACAGTGTCGTAAAACATTTTCCTATCGAAAGTTTTACATCGTTTTTTCGATAAGCTGAAACTATACAACGATGACAATAAATTAAAGTGTAATATTTTGTGTAAATCATATCTAAAATTAAACGTTGTCATCTCATAATTACAAATTTTCTGAACAAAACACGGAAATCCCAAGCGGTCACATATTCAAATATTTTTGGCACGCACTACACCAATCCCATATAATTAGGATTTTATCACAGTACAACTGGTTTCATCAGATAGAAATAGAAAACAGAAAAGCAATAACAAACCATTGTTTTAAATTCAAGTCACCATTATTCACTAACACCAGGAATACATTTGGACAGTTGATATTAGAACAGGGCTATAATCAGTATTCAAACCAAAACATCATAGTTTTCAAAATGTCTTGTAAATCACTTTAACACCCAGCAATTCTTTAGGAACTTTGGAGAATTGAAAAGAATATAATCCCACAATTAACAAGAAGAAACATAAACTCTTAAAGAACAACAATTGTTTCCTAAAATCAATGTCATTTCATTAGAAAGAAAGGTACCATGCATTGTACAAATCACGTAGTTTATGACTTTAACTCCTCCATGGCCAACCTATCTTGTATTACAAGCGAAGCAACTGAATTCTTATTAAGTTTGCCTAATATATTAACAGAAAATGCACACGTTAAAATAACAAAAAATAGAATAATAGGAACATTCAACACAAAGTAAATACTTTTTATCTATGGCTGTTTAATAACTCTCCGTTATAGTATACGACTCGGTATACGATTACCCACAAATTTTTAAAAATTACTCATGCCAACCTCAACTATTCTCGGTTTTTAACCAATTTTTCATATTTTGTAAGCGAAACGTACATATACATAAATAAAATTTTTAAAAGATAATGACTAATTTAAAATATTTAAAAAAATTAAATACACAGTCTAATTAATACTTTTTATAATTTAACTGTCTTTGAATAATGTTATTTTTTCTGTTTTTTTTATTCATGATTGTTTCACATTTTGTTACCTTGTCAACTTAAAATGATTGTCAGTGATAAAGACAATATTGACATACCTACCGTTTATATCATAATATACCTAAGAACTATTTGCAGTTTCCATGGTACTTATTTATGTAACAAATACGCAAAATAGAGTTTTTGAGGACGAATCTATTTACGAATGAGGCGCAAGCCGAGTCTTTAAATTAGGTGAGTTCTCTAAAGATCAGTTTGTGTACGTGTTACATACAAAAAATTTTAGTATAATAATAATATGCTCTTCAAGTTTGTTTAGTAACTATTTGAAATTATTCTAAAATATAACTTTAAAATAAAATTTCGAAAAACGTAGGTGATGAAACAATGAAAATCACTGAAAATAATCGTATAAAATTACGTTATTTTAAAAGACTGGATCCCCTAAAATATTATTTTACGAAATCAAAACAGTTTAGAAAGCATATACTAAAAAATGATTAAAAAGAGACCATGTGCTGGCTATACATGAGATTTTTTTTACACATAAATGCAGTTTCTTCTTACCACTAAAATTTAAAAATGTAACTTTTATTTAAAGATATTTGACTATTTACCAAAAAAGCTTTTTTGAAAGAAATCAAAAACTGGATTTATTCATTCAATATTATAAGTTTTGAAATAAATTAGAGCTAGGATATTATTAGTTAACAGTAACACTATGATATAAAGAATTAAATCTACGGACGCTTATGAGTAACTGTTCTCTATCTTTGCTGCGTGTATAATGCGCACAGCTCTTGTTTATGGAGGAATCCAAACAGAATATTTGAAGAGTTGTGTAATTTGATTATCTTGGCTGGACTGGAGAACAGATAGGCTGAAAGTTCCCATGAAATATGTAAATTCACTGCTAGGGACATTTTAGTTTGTTCAAGTTTTGGATACTAAACTTGTACTATGTTAATTTGTAGTGAATTTATGATCGGAATACGAATATTTGAAGGGGTATGATTTGAAAATTTATGTCTGTAAAGATTGTGATAACACATCATTTGAGATTTATAAAAATAAAAAATCATATAACAATGTAACTAATAATCTAATGAGAGTTTGACAAGTAATTACTTAAGTTAAGAGAATAAAAGTTTACTACGCGAGTTTAAGTCGAATTTAATTCATTTGAAAGAAGAAAATACTATAGATCCTTAATCTACAACTTTTATTTTCAAAATTGTGCACAACCTAGATACTACATTATGTTTAAATAAAATACGCTATGGAAGATTGATATCTCGACTAGATGTTGAATAAAAAGAGGATTTGTTGGAGAAGCAGTGAATTTATTTAAAATACAATAAAACACCCGACGTTTTGACTGTAATTCAGTCTTCCTCAGGGTGATAATTGGTTATTAAAATTTAAAGAATATCATGTAAATTATTTTACATAAATCTTTCGTCAAAAGAAGATAAAACTCAACACACACGTACTTGTTATTTAAAAGTCATGAACCAACTTGGTTTTTTATCGACCAAAAACCATATTACAAGAATTTTTATAAGTCCACAAGTTGAGTAAAGCAAAATAATTTATTGAGTAACATCTCAGTAAAAAGCAATCGTAGAATATAGGTATTTCTTAATAGTCGTAGTTCTCCATGCACTATAGATTTGATGAATCCATTGTTGAACAATACACAAATAACTTAATATGCAAAATTCAAATATAAGCAATCAAATGTCAAATTATTTCCGTGATACGTTTGTGTTTTGGTGTTGATTTAAATTTGCATTTCATCAGATAATAAGTATTACTGTTATGCTATGTATAGGCTGTGGAATTCAAGCTGACCACATCGAAATGTCTACAAAATAAAATATAGAATCAGGTCATCTAGTTCATTATAATTTATTACAAAAACAAATAATATAATAAAAATATATCGCAATTTGTTTAATTAAATTATAAAATATTTCATGCACAGTCGCTGGAAATTCTGATTGATATCCGCCTATATTTAACTAATAATTTACATACATTATTCCTCGCATTATTCACTGTTTATTGTTTTTAATTATCATTTACGTATGGTTAATGCAAATAATGCATACAGCGAACCCTCCTACTTAAAGCTAAGAAAATATGATCGAGGCCAGATGGTTCATTAAAAACGAATTTTTAAATTTAAATGAGTAAACAGCGATTGAGCAAAATTCTGATTCAGATTTAATGATTCAAAATCATTTGTAATTATCTGATTTACTGCTGACATTGAATAACTGAAATGATTACCAATTATTTGTTATGCAAATTTCGATACATACAAATGAATTAATTAATTGAAGGAGTAATTAGTATATTTTTACTAGGTTAATTATTATTTCCTTATTTCAATAAAGCTCTTGTTATATCATTCCTGTGACAGTTGCCAGATTCTTTAGAATTATTAATATTATAAAATGTCTAAAGTCCCAATTCGCAAATGACAAATGATTCAACATTAATAGTTCGATGAGAATACTGGCCGATTGCAAAAGACTTTAAATTTTAAATAATGAAAAATATTATAAGTACATGAATTATTGAATTTTTTTGAAGAATGTCAGACTAAGCCGGGACTCGAACCCGGAACCTGGGGTAGAAACCTAGGGACTGGTAACTCAATTGGCAGAGCGTTGAACCGGACATTCATAGGTTCCGGGTTCGAGTTCCGGCTCAGTCTGAGATTTTTCAAAAATACTTTACACTTAACCGGAGGGGGTATCTCGCTATTTCGTTATCAAAAATTAATTATTGAGTAGGGATCTAAACTCATTTCCCATACACTAGAAACATAATTACTTTTTGTTTGTTTTGTGTATTTTGTATTTAAGGTATTTATGCATTGGCTATTAAACTATCGAGAAGTCCATTAAAAAAGGTGATTTAAAAAAAATTGACAAACGAACAATGGACGACAAAAAAGTTGAACAAATTTTTTTATCGTTTTTATGAATAGAATGGGTGCACTTTAAGGATTATTTGGTTGGATCAGCTCGAACAGTTTCATTCGCTACATTTATATCTGGCATATTCACTAGAACCTCATAACTCATAAGTTATGTACAACTTTTCATAAGTTTCAGAGATACATGCAACTAGTTTTCAAACAGAAACTAGAGTAGTAATAGTAAACGTAGCTAGTAATTTCATTTGCGAAAAGTTGTTCTAAACTTGATGAAGTTGTAGTACGTTTGTGGGTGTGTGTTGCCTCAAAAATTATTTTACCTTGTGTTACTACAAAAACTAAATTTATATACAAAATTTACAAAATACTTTAAATTATATTATTTTAAAATCATTTTAATCTTAAACCTGTAAGTCGGACTGACACGGCGAGCAAAACCTGGTGAACCAAAAAATTTTGCAAATTGGGAACAAATAAAATTAATAAATATATTTAATTGGTAATTAAAATTTCAGATGATGGTAAATTGAAATCAATTAAACTAAAATAAGAACCTGCCTGTGTTAAAATTTAATACTTTTGGCATCAAAACGACAGTTTGGATTCGCGCCTAAATGAAAAAAAAACTTTACCCAGTGGGCCAGGCCAAACTTGCGAGTCCAACACTGCCTGTAAGTTTGTTAGGAATGGTCAATTATTATTTATTTAACTGTCTATACTCTATATTTTGATTGTGAATGACAAACTTGTTAATATGACGTCACACAGTTTTTCTCTAGTTTATTGAATGTCTAATCTACGTAGTACTATACCTATGTCGCATCACTCAGTCCATTATTTAGAGTTCATTGAATTTGATAAAAAATTTGACTGTTTGCTACATAATTCATTCAAGATTGTATTCCGAAAATTATAAAGGAAATTCAAATTTGTTTATTATTGTATAATTGCCAATAATTGTTAAAAATTTCCACATTTATTTCAGGTTTAGAATAATTATAAAATAATGTTTTAGATGTTGAAAATATATAAAAATCAGCTTAATTTTCACCCATGTATCATAATTATTTAAACCGAAATAAGTTAAATCCATAATTTATGAATTTTCCAAGTAAAGTAAAATATATCACATGCAAGTCACATCAGTTGACCAAACGAAAACTTAGAACATCCAGTGTCGACAATGTATCCGAAGGTATATCGCCAGAGTAATAATTTAGTAGCGCAAACATTTCCAGATGTAGATACTACAGCCTGTGCTCTGCTTCAGTGTTCTCCCATTTTAGCAATTAATATTCTGGCCCTGGTAATTGGCTAGGTTTCATTTAACTTGTTGTTTATTGAGATGCCTGAGAAATAGTTCACTAGTACCAAATTGATGTTTTTGTCAACGGGGAGGCTGGATATTAGCTAACTTGAATAACAATTCATTTGATGAAACCAATCAAACAAAGTTTGTGACCTGTGGATCTGTAAACTGCGACAGACGAGTAAATAGTGCAATACATTAACAGTAGTTTCCCTAATTAGTTCAATTGGTTATTGAGGTAAACATCCCCATACACTCAAAATTGAACCTAGCTAAACTATTTTAATTACTCAGTAGCAGTGCCTACATGAGCCTTTCAAATGGTAAAATATTTATACAGGCTGATTCGTGCATAGTATACCGGGTGTCCCAAAAAAATGGTACGCTCGAAATTATTTATTTATTAATAATGCAATCGTTATGAAATTTTATATGAGTAAATCATAAAGAGACATCAAAATATATATTATTATTTATAAAAATGTCACTTACGGTTAATCCGGAAATGACATCAACTTTCTTATTTCAAATAGAACACCTATATATTTTTACATACCTATTTGAATTCTATGTACTGTTCTGAATTTAATGATATATCACAAGTCCTGAAAAATATCGCAAGAAAAAGTCGAAATAAAGAAAATGAAGAGAGGTTACAAAATTTGACATTTGTAAAAGCAATTGACGTACGATAGGTGAAAATACTTATTCAAAGGTCTAGAATGTGTGTAAACGAAAATTGTGGTCACTTTGATGTTCTTTTATAATTTTTTAATTTATCTTTTGTTTGTATTTCATAAATTAATATTTAAACCTTTAAATGTTTATTAATTTTTGCGAGATATTTTAATAAAAAATTTTAATAAAATAAATACCAATACGCAAAATTTACAAATGTCAATTCTCCCTAGTTACATCATTAAACATTGCAATGTATTCCAAAAATAATTTGTACAGAGAAATTGATTCAAGCAAAGTAATAATCTGATTGGTGTAGAGGAGGTAATTATGACTATTATTCCCTAATATTATGGCATTATGTAGCAAACATCACACATTTAATGTTCATGTTATACATAAGTTGTAGATAAAAAAAACTTTTACTGAAAACCATATTTTTATAATTTTTAATGTAATTTATTAATACAAATTTAAAAATTTTACTTTCATTTCAACATTCTTTCTATTTATTGGTGACAATTTTATAGTTGTTTTCACTATTAAAAAATTTGCATTTTACATATTTTTATGAAATTTGTTTAATTTAATTCAATACTTAATCTGAAAACTTAAAAGTGAAAATTTGTTTAATATGAATAGATAATTAGTAGATTGTATGTTTCCAATTTTAATGATTAAAGTAAAATATTGGAGACTATATGTTTTGTCAAACTTTTAATTTCATTAAATTTGCATTTTAATATACCTCTTAGCTAGCATAACTTAACTGATAAAGAAGTATGCTTTTATCATCATTCAATTTTTATAATTGGGACATGATATTTAAAAATGAAATCTGTTTTGACGTTTGAATGGTAATGAGTGAAATTTGAATGATTTTATCATCTATAGAAAAATAGAAATGAATAATTAAAACATTTCGAAATTAAATGTACTCTTCAAACACCGTTAATTAGAACTAATATCAAACAATCACTAGTTTGTCAACATCAAATTTATTTGTGACTCACAGAGCGGTTAGTTAATTAATTCATAATTAACGAACTAATTTAATGAACTGAGCGTGGGCACAGAAGTAAGTTTTTGTATGTTTTCATTCGTTTCTCACTTTTGCTAAAATGGCAATGTTATGAATTACAAAGTAAACACGTGAACCGTTTTTCATGAACCGTTATAATTACAACAACAAATAAAAAATCTGACGTGGCCATCACACAACCTTCCGCCATATCTAGACTTATAAACATAAATGTACACGTATGCAATCCGGTGTCCCTTTAAAATATACAAATACAAATCTAAAATATTCAAACACAGAAATTTGCATCACCTGAATCAAAAGATTCGTTCACAGGCAAACTCTTCTGTGTTGAAGCCATCCTCCGTTCAATTACTACATTTAATATCTTACTTATGACTTATATGGCGCTAGTATGTCAACTTGTCACCCGTCTCACCTGTCAATATTTTTTACGCAGAAACAAAAATCAACCGAACATGGATCACAAGATTTCAACGTTTTATCTGATAAATTTATTTTTTAAATTTTGCTGCAGTTCTTTAATGCTACCAGATAAAGACAATTTTTTTATAACGTAAGTTGCAAATAACTTTGCCTCTTATTCTTATTACAAATAAATATTATATTTATCAAAATTTATATCAATTTTTGACAATTATCTTGTTCAATCTTCAAAAAATATCACTTCCGGTGACGATATTTGTACCATAATCTAATGTGATCTTCCTATTCGTATACAATTGTAAAATACCAAATATCAATTTTTTTGGGTAATTCGTATTTGAGTTATGCGACATCCGGCATCGGCCCGGACCACACACATACACACACACACACACGCACACACATACACACATACATACAGACATCATCGATAAACTATCAAAAATGAGTTGTAAGGACCCTAATTCGTGCTCATTCACTTAAAACTCACAACCCGATTTTTTGCATGATTCCAATACCTTCCTTTACAGGTAAGCGGAAGGTAAAAATTATGCTAGTCGTTACATATTCGCATACAGATTTGGATAGTACAAGTTTTTTTCGTTTTTATTTTCATACATTTTTGTACAAATAGTGAAATTGATTATCATTTCAATATTGTAACTGTTTTGAACTACTAGCATAAATTTATATTGCATCGTTGCAAGTTTATAGCATTGTATTAAAAATAATAAATAATTTCAAATCAAATATGTAGGTATTTTGTGAATTCAATTGAATCGCAAATAAATGTCGTAATTATTATTATGATTAATTTGCATATTACACTTAGCAGCATACTATGCTACTTTATCTTAAATTATCTTCTATTATTGTTCAATATTTTGTATTGCATTAAAATGTTTCAAAATAATTTGGTTCTTGATAATGTACATTATATTTAAAATTAATTTAAATTTAATTTCATTAGTACTAATTTGCCTAAAGGCAACAACCCAATTTCAAATAAATTGATTATAATTTTAACAGCATTTTAATTATTGTTTTATGTAGATACTAATTTTATTATATTGTAGGTATTTATTTTTATAATTTTTTTTATAAAATAAATTTATTGGAACATTAATACAAATTGACATGTTTGTATATTTATCGTGAAATACAAATTTTATAAATTCAATTTGAATAACAATAAAAACATAATTAGTGTCATAAATTTACTGCCCTATTTTATCAATCAGATAAGGTTGTGTGATTTATTGAGAAAGATATACCAATCAATCTATAAGATTTATAGCGTCATTGGAAAAGTGTACGATTTTCGAAGTTTTTGTTTTCTAGGCAAGAAAATCGAAAATAATCATACATACAATAGGAATACTGTAAACATTTTCTTCAGCAAATAATAAAAATCTGATGTGTCCAGCACACAACCTTCCGCCTTATCTAGAAAACTGAATTTTAACATAAATAGGAACAATCACTACAATATTTGATTTATGTCGTTGATGTCTATTTTTTTACTGAGAAACAAATATCAGCCCATCATGGATTACAAGATTTTAGCGTTTTATCTGGGGTAATATATTTGTACCAAAATCTAATCAGCTCTTTCAATTATTTGTACACAAATGTAAAAAAAACAAATATCAAAATTTTTGAATAATTCGTACTTGATTTTTCCGAGCTACGTAAATCCGAATGCATAGCACATCTATACACACACATGCATACATACATCAACACAAATTATCAAAAATGAGTTGTAAGAACCCTAATTCGTGCTCATCCATCAAATCTCACAACCCGATTTTTAGCATGATTCCAATACCTTCCTTTCCATCCAAAAAGGTATGGCGGAAGGTACAAATGAACGAGTAACAATACTATTAGTAGTGTTATAAATTATATTCTAACAGTAGTTAGTTAGGTACTTCAAATTTAAATGAGAGTACCTATCTTAGTAAAATTTTCTTTTGCACTAGCATTCACTTTGTTCTTATACTTTTGACATTATACTTTGACGAGAACATCAAGAAATATAGCAATGAAGATAACATCAGTGCTCTTTTAAAGCTATATTGCAGTTTGCAGTGAAGTTGTCTCTTGTTCGCTGGTTGTATAACATTTGTTATTTGTTCTTGTTGTCACGTAAGAGTAAGCGACATGGCGCACAGCGCGCTGTAAGAAGGAAACTATTTAGTTAAGTGATTTGATGATGAAGTGAAGATGTTTTCAACTTTAAAGAGTGTAGTTTAGTTGCGAGCTTAGTTTCAGTTTTTGTCAGGCGTATAAATCAAGTTGCATATCTTAGATGGAAGCGTGAGTTCTTGAATAAATGAAATTTTCATTTAACATTTTCATTGCGTTGTACTTTATACATTAGATAACATCAAGAGCAAGACAAAATACTAACTGAGACGAGATACAAGAAGTGTGTGCGCAACTGTTAAAAAAATTTACATTGACGTCCGTAATTCAGGCCGCGAAGTAAATCATTTGACGATACATTTCGCGGTCGCGTTGCAATTAGTAATGGCTGTCAAAAAATGTTGAAATTTTTGAATCGTTAACAATGGCCGAAGTTGGTGTTTTTTCACAATTTTTTGTTATGTTATGATTTATAGTTATTTAACTAACTATTGTGTTAATGAGGACGATTAATAATTGAGACATTTTAACGCGTTCGCTTCTCTCACGCGTTAATTGTCGAGAGGTTTTAGTGCGTTCGAATTATTTATTTAACACGGCAAGCCTTGTCAAATCAGTGACATTCTCACGCACAAAAATAGTCTCGCACACTTAATACAAAAATAACTATTTAAATAAATTATTTATTTTATCGTATCATCAACTGTTATTACCTTTTAATATGAAACATTTATTGATAATAATAAACAACATAGGTACGTAATATTATGTTCATTAATTACTTATAATTCATTAGTTACGAACTTAATATGTTAGATACAACGATACAACCATAATAACATCAAAACCTTCCATAATATGCAAATTGTCAAGTAATAGGGGTTTACATCGGTGCTAGTGTTCCAGTCCCAAGAACTAAAATTTTATTCCCTCCATATTTGACGTTTAAATGGCAGATGAATTTTTTTGGTAAAAGTTTTATAAAACTTTAAAATTACCATACTGTTGTATTTTAAATTGTAATAATGAAAAAGTTTGATAAATGATTTTGTTCCTACAAGTTACTTGAGTTAAATTGTAATATATAATTATAATAACACCTGTACTATATATATATATATATATATATATATATATATATATATATATATATATATATATATATATATATATATATATATATATATATATATATATATATATATATATATATATATATCTTTATATTATTTGAAGTTTAATATACATGCGTGATGACATAATACTTTGGGACTGGAACACTGCTGCCATCTAGAATAGTATAGCCTGTAAGCTTCCATTGACAGATAAAAATGCTTGATGGTACGATGAAACGATAAAGCTTTGAATATAACGTGAACATTATGCGATTTAACCCCTCTCGGATGTTTAAAGAGACTCGGTTTCACCTCGTCGCTTAGCAACATCATCGATATTATAAATCGCATAATAATATTGTTGTTATATTAATACCTATAATTATCGGGCGCTCTGAATAAATTTTATTTCAGTCTTTAATATGTAGTTAATTTAATTATATTTGTTCATAGATAAGATAGTAGTTGATTTTCCCGTATATTGACATGGTTTGGCTCGTGCATTATACCATCGCCTACGTTATTATTCAAGGCCTGGAAATGCAGGCCGGTTGCTAATAAAACATTGGGGAACATTTGTTGCAAATTTTTGCCGCAATTGGCGCTTTTAAGGGACCCGGTTCCAGTTATTAATAAATCAATTTTAATATTAAATTAAAATATATGTATCAAAAATATAATCTATATTATTATTGATTGTGTTATTATCATCATTTTAAAAACTATTTAATTTTAATTTTTAATTCTGACATTTTAATGCATGATGTGACAGCGATGTGACAGATTATTTTTTGTTTTAACGTATTTCACAGATAACTTAATTCATAATTCACACTTCCGGTTTTAAACCGGGTCCCATAAAAGCGCCCTCAATCGACCAAATTTTGCATTCACTTGTCCCTAGCAACGAAAATTGTATTTCCAGGCCTTGAATAATAACGTAGGCGATGATTACACACTACAATTTTTAGTAAAATTGAATTTAAAGATCGCTGATCAAAACTAAATTTATTATAAAATAAAAACTTAATTTTTATTTCATTTAATGTATCAAAAATGTATATTATAATAATTAAGGTTTTGTTTCATGCAATAATCCTCCACATAATTTTTATTCTTATTTATTAAAAAAAAATTCAGCGAAAGATTAAATTTTACTTTTTTATAATTCGCATATAATTAACGGTTTTTATATTTTATTGTAATTACTGTTTGTTTCTATGGATTTGAATGTTTTGAAAGTTCTTTAATTAGCTGCATGTTCAAATGTTGTTTCGTCTGCCAACAAAACTTTTATTTTTAAATTTATTTCATTAAAAACTGAAAGTGTATTACATTCTCTGTTATGAAATGGCTTAAAAATTCATAAATTTCCGACACTTAGTAATTTTTTCGTGATTTTATTGTTAAATGTGCATAAGAAATTAATTTCAGTTTTGAGGAATGAAAACGAGTTTAAAAATTTAGCCAAGGTTTGCAAGTTTGAGTCAAACTAAACGATTAAGATTTCAGTTTCTCTGGCACAAAGAAGTGTGCCTTGAAAGACCAAAAAGTTTACTTTTTGTAAGATTTATTGCCGGAATTTTAATATTCCGAACTAAAGGCCCTTCTTGCAAGATTCTTTCTTGACTTTTCTAGTGAAATATTATAGCAATTATCTCTTTTCAAACGTTTCAATATATTAAATTAGGGCAGTTACGTAATACAAATATCTGTCTAGGTTTGTAATACATTTCAAAATGTAACAGACAGAAATATTTCAACGTCTAATTGAGCATTTTATCATTACATTAAATCGTTCAACGGTTAAGAATATCGCTCGAAATTTCTTTCGTAGTGTCATGTTGATAATCTTATTAAACATTTTATAATTTGGATATCATGCTAGCACGGTATGGTTATAGGTATTGTAATTATGACACCAAATAAACATAGCCACGCTCACGCAGCTTTTGCTGAATTATGTGTTTTTTGTGGTCGTCTAAAAATAGCGTTCATGACTCGTTCGAAAGTAAATATCGCATTGCTTGTGTGTTACCTCAATCGGTTGCACTTCGTTCGTCAAACTTTACACTCGCACAATATTTCTCACTTTCTATTCTCCTTTTATGACATATACACTATTTCGTAATTAAAATAAATTTTGCGTCAAATGTAAAAAAGCTCAAAATATGTATAAAAATGAAAAATAGACATGAAAATTTATATAAAGCAAAAAAGGCATAAAAAACTTGATTTTATCTGATTTCTTGTTATCTGATTCGTCCAGATTTTGAAGAAAATTTGTTATGTTATTAATTTTAAGCGAAGGCATATTTTTTATAAATACGGCCTTTGGTGAGAACATTGAATAATAGCTTTAAATTATTGATACTGATGGTGGTATCTAAAGTGATATTTATTTATAAGCCTTTTGAGTAAATATTAATGTCTTTTAACAGGTCATTGCTAGGTTACCTAATTTATATGAATAAAAGTTAAGTAGTTATTTTTGTAACATATGTGAAAAATGAATGATTCTGAAACAGTTTTAGAATCACGTTTTCTCTATGTGTTACAACAAGCTTTAATTTTTCGCACTAGTGCTAGAATTGGCCATTTCCCGTACTGATTTTGAGTTTCAGAATGTGTATTTCTAAACATAAGTCGAGTTAATTCGATCTCTAGACTTTTTAATTAAAAACAAGCACTGAACTACTAAGCAACTACTCGTCAAATCGAGATTTAAAAATAAGTAAACTATGTATAACTGTAGATTGAGATAGTTCTTTGTATTTATTCTGTTTATAAATTTATAAGTTGCACAAAGCTTCACTCGTGTTTGGATTGGAATATGTATCCGTACGCGCCCATGTAAAGTTTGCATATAATTCAAAACATAATGTTAATTTCCAAACTGCCATTCATCATAAATACATCACAATTCGCACACATGTTTTCATCGCAGTACAACAACATTTTAAATATTTACGAGTATGAGCTCCGCGCCACCATTCGGTGTTCTGTGAACATTACATGATCAATATCATCTCTGCTCTCTAGCATCCAACATCGAACACGAAGCTTGATTCTCTCTGATCCACATGCTGCAGTGAAAAGCTTTGAAATCGACAATTAATTGTTTCCACGAACGTCGGAACTACGCTACGGTACTGAAACTCATCTTGTTAACTCTTCTTGTAAAGATAATGGTACTGATGCAGAGATGATGCTTTCTCCAATGGATGATTGGTATTTATGTGATACGTGAATATTTTTCAATAACTTTAGAATATTGTAGAAATGTTGTAATTGGTGAAGATTGGAGAGAAATTTGTACCTATGTGACTGATGAAAAAGAATCTTTACAACTACCAATTTAAATTATTTTAATGGATTGTTGAAGCGTTGAAGGTTACATAGATGAAAGTTATTTAAAAAACGAAACTTAAAAGGAATGCTTACCTACATTAAATTTAATTACCTACCTATACATAGCTGATAAAGTGACAAGATTCAATCGAGTAGAGATGATTTTTTCGGAATAATTTTTAAGAACATCAGCTTGCCAAGGTAGTAGCTGCTCTCTGCATGACGTACGTACTCGGAGTTTCGCGGTTTAAGTCTCTCGGTCGCCAGTGTCTGGTTGTCATTGTCTTGGATCGGACTGACATTATTTGACCCCGTAGGATTTAATTGTAATTTGGCCACCAAATTCGCTTCCAAAATATACCTAGTAAACATTGAAATATATTTTACCCAGGTGAGCAGTTACCGAATTAAATGTTTGTTGTTGTTGTTAATGGAAGTATACCATAGGAAATTTTATTCGTCATACCATCATGAATAGATACCTTTTTCGTATCTGTTCTATGTGATCAAAGTGGATCATTTCTTAACTATGCGGATACGTGTGCACAAAGTAGAAACGTGCGAGAATAAGCGTTTGAAACATTTCATTTTCCGCACGCACGTCGAATTTGCATTTTGCACATTTTTACATTCCACACCATACATAACTTTGCGGGTTGTAAGTAAGAATTTGAGATTGTTAATTGGAATTTTTCCAAAATCGTGCGAGAAATAGATATTCCGACACTCAAAATGAAAAATCCAATTCTAGCACTAATTTTTTTCTTTAATTTAATTATCGTTATATGATAAATGCATAGCCGCCCAAATAGTAACTGTGAAAAACACAATTTCTATTTAATAATGTTTTTAATAATGATTGCAGAACAAAATATTGTTTGTATTGTAATACATACGGAAAACGTGATTCTAAAGCTTCATGCAAATTTCGGAGAACTTGCACTTAAATATTTCCCACACACAAACAAAATAATGAAATAATGATTTCTTTAATTCCAGTTTTAATGAGGGTACGTGATAATTTTTGATATTTTGATATTTTTTGTAACTAAAAGGTTGCGAAATTGAAGAAATTTTATTGACTTATTAGAAGTTTATAATATTTCTCGATGTTTATGTTTCGTTTAACTTAAGAATATAAATTCTTCATATTTTTTATCAGTTCTTTCGATAACGTTAGAATCTCAATATCCCAGTGACCTATATACCTCGCTATTTAAAGATGAAATCAACGTATAGTCCTCAAGTTCACCAGTTCTTATACATTCTCGTTCATATCATCAATAACATCAGGTACTTATGCAAAAGACAGCTTTGTTACTCTGCGACCAAAAAGAAAATCAATCATCAGGGGAACCATTCCAAGGATTATTTTATGCCTCGCTGTCTTTTATCAAAAAACCTCACCGATATAATCGATGACTTGATTACCCGTGTTTTCCGATATGGGAGTCGATGAACGAGAAAAATGCCAGCAGGATTGCTATTGAGAAAAGTATGACATTATCGGGAACGTAAAATTGGTTTCGGAGAAATTTTAAATAGCTTCAAGAAATAATGGCTTTTTGCAACTAATGCGTAGATTTATTAGTAGGTATCAATATAATATATGACAGGATTGGACACTAGTGCGGATTAAGTGTGGCCTTTTCTGTTTACCATAATTAGATAGAAAATACGCCAGCTCAGACCGTGCATTATGTGCATTCTATGACGAAACACAACGATAACGATGGTAACGCACGAGCCAAGTAGTGATCTTTCTCTCTGACATAGATTAAACAAAAATGCCACTAATCTACGTATTACTAAGATACGGAGTGTCCATTCCTGTATTAATATTACACTTCATGGTATGTATTCCTGGTATTGTCAATAACTTTTTAAATTTATATATAATTTTTGTTTGTAAATCCGATTTACCTACTAGTTTTGGTCCTAGTATCACTGGTTTTTTTTTGAGTGGTTGAATGCCACTTTAATTTACCTTTAAAGATTATAAATTAATCCTGATGTTAAATAGTAACAAAGAAAATTAAATTAAAAATATTGTTAATAACGTACATTTTTCTGAAAAATAATAATTTCCCAGTTTAGTTACACGAATAAAGTTTTCCTTAAAAGTTTCTTGAAAGTAAAACAAGACCTGAAGCTGTCATTAAACTAATTATTTCTATAAAATATATAAAAGCTAGTGATCTTAATATATTTTATAGAAATAGTTAGTTTGCCCGTATGAACGGTATTAACAGTTTTTTATAACTCCTAGCACTTGTTTTACATTCAAAAAATTTTTAAGAAAAACTTTCCTTGTGTGTAATGGGCATTAAACAAACCTTTCTTAAAGTTTTTCTTGTCAAATAAATAATTACAGATGAGATGAAGTGTTGTATTTTTCTCGTGTGATGGTAAAATTATCGTTCAACCAATACTACCTTTCCATTTTATACTATCAAGGGAAATATTTTTCTGATACTATTTTTTCAAATCCTATAGTTTCAATTGTTAATCCAACTTTTTGCAATATTTGTGTCTTTTTCACAGAACAACTTGCCACAGGTCATCGCGTTCTGAAAACGAACGTTTTCATTTCAACAGGCATTGCATAGGATTCAGTTCATTTTAGTTTTATCTCTTTGTAATAATCCGCAGTAATGAAAATGACATTTTAATTAACCATTTTTATTTTAAGTGTTACAAAGCTTTACATCTTTTGCTTATTGTATAAATGTATAAAACTCATTTCACTACAAAATAATTATGCATAATTAAATTAAGAACCATTCAGTTTTCACAATTCGAACCCAAAATTGTTCATCCACGGAAACACAATCTATTTTTGTCACCATTTCAAGTTGGTATACAATTAATTTGCCAACAACAAAACTATCAGACACCAGCTAGTGGTTGCAACAAGGGGTTGCGCGGGTTAAGGGGGTTTTATCGCTCAGCGCTGCTAGATCACAAATCCTCGTTATTTCAGGTACCCGCGCTGACAGTTTATGTTTTATGAGCACATGTTGTCTCTATTTATCTAATTGCTATGTTTCGCTCCATTCTTGTTTAGAAAATACTCAATTTGATTGTCTAGCGCGCATGCAATTTTTAAATTTATTTAACAAATTACTCGACTACTATTTGAAAATTTTATGTAATAATGTGATACAAACATTTAAATTTACAATGCAACCATAGTTACGAAGAGTTTTTCTCAGAATTATTATTATTTAATTGTTTTATATATAATAATAATAACAATTTAAAAAATTCGACAACGTAGCTAGATTTTTACTGCCGTTGTCTTTATATCTTATTTTTTTAGATTTATAGGATTAATAAGTTGGGAGTAATTTGTTAAATACTTTTTTACTGTGATAAAGGCCCTTAACCTTGACTGAACCTTGCCCAATGTCAGGAGGCAATTAAAGTCAATAAAAAAGTTAAAAGTTATTGTTTCAGTAGTCTGGCAAAAATGTGTTTTAAAAATATTAAAAATAAACTTTTTATATCAATTACAAAAGAAGTAGCTATATCAATCACTAAACATGACATTTCAAATGATGTATTATTTTGAGAGTAAAAAGTAAATACCTAACCTAATCCTGCTAAAAATTCATGATATTGAAATATTAATAATTTGCATGGCTGCAATACAATACTGTCCGTGTTTTCTAACGTATTGTTATGTTTGTAAACTGGATCTGATAATAATATATTATTTAGCATAACTGTTACATTTTATAATCTGATAAAAATCTAAATGTGTTAACTTCAAGCTATATTTCACTGCACTTCTCCACCAGTTGTTATTTTCACTACACGCAACTGAAATTTTCAACATGTTTCACATTCTACTTGTGTACAAATTTTGCTCTGGTTTGCTCCATAATGTATTCCCATACCTAGTTTCATAATAATATATAATTTAGAAATATTGCCGGGTTTGAAACATGCCAAATTGGAAATTTCATTTTGGAGAGCCATAACAATTACTTATATAATGTCATATTTTAAAGGATAATGGATAAAGCAATTCATTTAACCCATTGTTACGACTCTAATATATCATAAGAAATAAATCACAGAATATGAAGTTACAATACGTTGGTTCTGAAACTGAAGCAATAACTGTATTTCATTTCAAATAGGTAGTTTTTAAAGAAGTAAAGCCAATATACAAAAGCTTTTGTATGACTATTATTGACGATAAATAATATTATTCCATTGAGATCTTATAAAGGTTCAATTTGCAAACCGGAAACCAGATTTCGAATCTAATATGATTTCTTTGTATATTGTAATCTAGTACGTTTTCAATAAGATTACCACTGTATTTTATAATAGCCTATTCCGAGGTCTATACACAGATCTATTATTTTTGTATTGTTATTTAGAAATGGTGTAATGGGCTACATGTTTTCAAATTTATTTACAAATATTTTAAAACTTAATATTGCGAATATGACAACATTTCTCACTGAGCGTAGTTTTTGCATTAGATTATAGTTTAGAGCTTCTATAATACCTGAGAATCAAGCCCGTCGGTTAGTCTATTTTGCTGGTTGATAGGTTTAGGTTGAACTCTTTCGTTTTGGTAAATATTTTTATCGTTTATATTTCAACTACGGTAACACAAATTAGTACGATGCTAATATTTTGCCAAAATATCACTAAGAAAATGGTTAGAAAAAATAAATAAATTGTTTTAATGATATTCATTTATTTCTCACACAAAAATAAAACATAAGGCACCAAATTTCAATAAACTGTAATCAAAGTACAGCATTTCCATTCTGACATTTCATTAATCCGTCTATTTTCCCCATTACATCCACAATTATCTATAGACTAAAGGACGATTTAAATTATCATCATCAAACACATAATTAATTATTCCTACCATCAACATAGGAAGGTAATTCATTTGAATAATAACTAGGCACGACTAACTAGTGGTATTGTATTTAATACTAGAGATAATAACCTCTACCGAGATTTATAAATTTACGATTTACGTTATATTACTGGTAGTGTTTTGAACAGTATCCCGATTTACATTTGTATAAATTAATGTATTTGTAATTTGTATGTTTATGTTTTGTAAATGTAAATGTATGTTATTGAATTTACTCTGATATATTTAATTTACATATGTATTTTGTATTCCGCATTATTAGACTGCAAATATAGTTTAGATTGCAGATAATTTAATTTTGGTTTACATTTATTAATTTTCCCATAATATTGACCCTGTACTAGAAATGAACAAAATTGTTTAATTAAGTTATTTTTAATTATTTTATGCATCATGTCAAATAACGAAATTTAACATATTTTACATAAAATGTTAGTAGGCTAGGCACTATGAGGCAATTAAGGCGGCAGAATAACTTGATTACAACTTAGAGAAAACATTTATTTACAAACAATTTCTATAATTTCATTCTTTACATCGAACTGTTTTCAATTTTTCAAAATTTTTGAGAAAATCAAAAAATGTTAAATTTTATTATTTTTAAAATTAAAATGTGGGTTGTTTTTTTATAAAAATATTGACAGTTCGATGTTAAAATAGTAGCATATAGAATGTGTAATTATTTTGAAAAAAATATTGCAATCGACAAAAGAGTTATTGGTAAACTACGATTTTTGATGTTTTTATAGACTTTCCATTATTCAAAACAAGTGCGGAAAATCAGAAAACACGATACATATAGCTAGTATAATGTAACCAAAATTTGGTTCAAAGCACTCGACAAGCTAAACTACACTATATTACTACGCTTAGTATAGGTACTGGCACGTTAAATTGTATTTTTTAATTGCCTTGCTAAAATTATTGTTACCAGTAACCGGTTACTAGTTAAAAGTGTGGCTGTACATTTATTGCGAGATTTAATGCATTTATTATAAAAAATTGTAAATCATTAGGTAATAATCATTATACATTTTATTATTTAATAACGAAAAATGGACAAATAAGCCAAAATTGATTTAAATATTAAAAGTATAGACTTGATTTAACCAAAGTATAGATTATTTTTTATATCTTATCCTGCGACAATATTTTATACAACTTGATTTTATTCAATTGGAACTTTAACTTGGTTCAAAATGTACTTCCATATAAAATCAGCTATATTGTTTATATTTTATCTGTTGTGTTTTGCAGTTTTATAAACTTTTATGATACGAATTTCCTCTCAACTTTTAAGTTTATAGCTAGCAACAAGATTCTAGGATACAATAACAATAACGCTTCTACGTTGCACACTACGACATAAAAATCCAGTTTTAGCACCACACACTAAAACCTGCAATAAACATTACCATATTCGCATATTCTCACCTGCAAATTTTTAAATGTCAAGTACGTACGACTAGCGAATTTTTCCTCACTCTTGCCAACCTTGACGCTGATATAAAATCCCTATTAACAACCTAACCTCACATTTGTTGGTGTAAGCGACTACCCCAACCTAACCTCACTATGTCGGTGTTGTATGGCACATTTACTCCCGCGGTGACGGTTATTATAAGAGAAATAATGCGGACACAACACTCGGCGGACAGTGAGGTGCGAGAAGAGATATCAGGTTCAAGGTGATCACGGATATCATCTCCTGTTACTGAGTTAAAAGTTTAATACGTGAAGTGGTGAGATGTAAGGCGGTACGAGTGACCTTCGTGCGTGAGATCGGTCAAGCGTTGTGGTTCTTCCGTTTTACTTTCACTTCAAAATTAGAACAATTTGGAGTAAGAATCAAATTACTTGTATAATTGTCTTGTGTTTAAATTTTAGGTTTTGCGAGGTACGTTGATCGTTGATATTTTGTTACTAAAATCTTACGAATGATTATAAAATGTACTTATTAAAGAAATGGTTTTGAATGTTAAATTTAAACATTTGAAAAATCTAGAACGTACCTAAGATAATTGAAGATACTTGATACTTCGCACTGCATTTTCTGCTATTAATTTCAATTTTTTCAATAATATAAGACGGAAGTATTAGACGGTGAGCTATAGCGGTTTAAATTAGTGTGGACATTTTATTAGTCGTGAAATTGAAGGGCTTGGGCCTTGCATATCTACTGAAGATGGAATGTCCGGTCTGCCAGTCCTAAGTGGCCGGATTAGGCTTCATTGAAACTGAATACTAAAAACGTGTAAATTGAATATAATGAAAATAAAACACTTTAATGTAAAAGGTCTTATTTCAAAATGTGCAGACTATTTAACTCATTTATGATATTAAAGTAAAATTCCATTTTAAAGCATTTAAATTAGTTTATCACCTCGTTTTGTAAAATCAGATAGGTACATAGGGGTGCATAAACTTAAATACTGTTTTAAGAAAAATATGTAAAAATTTTCCTGCTTTAAATGTCATTTTCAACCAATCAAAAAATGCTTCATTGCATAACAAAATAGGTAACTTTGATAAAAACAAAATAGATGAATTTCTTTGTTGACCGTTTGAAAATTTTAAAAATTTTAATAGTAGGTATATTACCTACATCATGAGCGATGAAAGTGAATATTAAACATTTGAAAATGTCATAATTTTCATTTTACGAAGAAACAAATATACATGATACAAGATTTTCAATAACAAGAATACATATATATATATATATATATATATATATATATATATATATATATATATATATATATATATGTATATATTCTACTTAATTTTTTAATTTACTCGTATACCAAATAAAGCAAAAGTACTACTTTCGTTTATGTGGTTAAATCACTTTTCATGTTGTGTTTTTCCATTTTAATGGAATAATGTAATTTATTACGAAATGACAGGAAAAAATTATTAACTGTCAGGTATACAACACACGCCTATTGAAAGGTGAAACAAAAAGTGAAACTGTTCGATAAAACCTGTTCGATAACATATGGAATGAGTTGATCGGATGTGTGATATTGATTATTTTCGTAGCTAAGTAACTGTATGGAAACTGTTAGTTTCGTATATGATCGTAAGAAAAAGTATTTATCAAGCAAAGCAAATATAATTTGTTCTTAGTAAAACTGAAACACGTGAAAGAAAGAGAGAAAAAACACACATTTGTCGATATTATTTGCTAATAATAACAATATGTTCATGTTCATAGTCATTTACATTTTAAACAAATATAAATACTGCGTACTCTTCTTATTATTAAATCAATGAAAAATGCATATACTTACACAGCAAATACAATAATGTAAAAAAGAATGAACTTGCATATTTAATTTAGGAACGATTTTAATGCTTATTTAGTTTTGCTTGTTTAGCAGTTTTTTAGTACGAATTATTTTTGTCTTATTTAAAGTACAGTATAATTCAGTCCAAGCATATCTATAGCATGTAAACATCTCGTCATGAATCTAATGAATTTTAATACAAACAGAGCATTTTCCATGTAGATCTTTCGTAATGTGACGTGAATATTACGAACACATATCGCAAATGAAAGCCGAGAATAATAAAAAATTAAAGTATTTTTTGTTATAATCCGTATCCAAGATCCACTTTGCATAATCCAGCGGGCCGATCCCTTGGGCCCGAGCGTTTTTTGCTGTATTACTGAATTATTCAATATCAGGTCCCGGATTACGTTGCAAGACTCACTAATTCACTTGCTTTACTTTCCCACCGTCGTGTGGCTCTGCGATCAATTTTTGTTTACCAACAGCTCTGATTTTTTAACACATCAATGCATTTTTCGCTTACCAAATTGAACAATGAATTCATCAGGGAAACGATTTGAGAATATTCTGCTTCCAACGAAATTTCATACGGCTTGATAGATATTTCGGCCATTTCTATTTTGGGATTAATTTATTCTTACTTTGGGATACTTTAACACTGGAACAGAACTTGATCAATCGTATTATTGCAAATGAAAAGAGGTAACGAAAAATGACTTTTGACTCATTGGAGTTTGGATTTATTTATTAAAAATGCGAGCTTGACAAATCTTGTTTACATGATATAGTTTTTTAGAATGATCTGTTAATTATTACTCATAGATACTACTCTACATACATTATTTTGTTATATGTCAGTTTGTCATTCCTAACATAGACAGTCCGATAATAAAACTGGTTTAATAAAAAATTATTAAGGTTGATTTTAATCTATCTATTTCATTTTTTCATCAATGTCAAATGGTTTTAAATGCGACCAACAAACTTCAAACAGCAATAGATTGCTAAGTCTCAATAATAATTTTCAATTGTGTGATCATAAGCTAGATTCAAATCTACCAATTATAAGTATAAGTGCAATTATTCTAATGCAGTTTTTCAGAATAAATTAAAAATGGATTTGTAAATGCAACATTGTAATACAAAAAATCATTTTTATGTTTTTTATTCCTTTCTTACTAGAACTATTCAAAATTAATCTAATATTTTTAATTTTATTGTTGTTACAAAGGAGATTAAATAATATAGGTGTATTCTTACATGTTTGAAGTTTATATATTTAAAAATTTGTCAATATTGCATTTCTGTTCAATGATTACATACCTATTATAATAACAATAAATTCATTTTAAATGTTCGTTTCAGTTTTGGACTAAAATGTCAAGAAATCCAAAATAAAAAAAATTGTACTGAACTACATACGTATACACATTTTCCTAAAAATTTAATTGTACCTATTTTATGAAAAAATGTTAAATTCTAGGTCGATGTTTTAAAACATACTACGATGCCTTGAAAGGGTCAGGGTAAATATTTTATTACGTATATTGAATTCCCGTCTATTTAAACTCTAGATCACCTCAAATAAATTGATTGGCTTTACTCTCTAAATATTATTACATAGTTACTAAATAGGGATGATTTATCTACCAGGCTTTATTTTAATTTATAGTTATAGATGTTAGTTATTTATTAATTAGTTATCTGTTGCATCCCAGTTGCATCACTATGCAATAGGTTCAAGATTTATTGTGATAACCAGATAGCCATTTCTAAAATTTAAAGTTTAAAAAGTCGGGATCCCGAAATTAAAAAGTCGATATCCCGAGTTTATAAAGTCGGGAATTCAATATAATACAATATTTACCCTGAATTACTAATAATCCTTAGAGACCAGTCAATCAACTTATTTGAGATGATCCCGAATTTAAAAATCGGGATTCAGAGTTTTAAAGTTTTTAACGGTTGAAGTTTGGGTTCGGGTTCACTAAAATAGCAGCGTTTCGTTCCGGTTTTCTTGACTGTTCCGGTTAGGTTCGAGTTCCTGGTTTGAAGTGAAACTGTCAGAATTGTGTTTTCTTGCATAGAACATGCGTTACAAGTGTGAATAATTTTCGCCGGCTTTGTAAATTGTAAATCTGCTACGAATACAATCAGTTTTAATTTTGCGCGATAAAAAGAAGATTAAAAGTTGTATTGTGGTGGAAATTGCATGTGCATTGGAAAACTCGAAATTCTGTCGCTTGTATTTTGGCATTTACGTAAAATAAATTCCTATACCTCGATAAATGCCTACCCACTAACTAAGCATTTTTTCCCAACGCATTGCATAGAATTTGATTGTGAAATACGATTACCAATATACATGAAATATTTTGCTCTGCCATTTTGGTTTTCAGTACCAACCGCGCAATTTATTTTGCAATTATTAGGATTTTGAATAAAAACAGAATTTTCAATAAAAGTAGCATGAAATGAATGGTATTTGAAATTATTGTTTTGCGGTAAATTATTATTTTGTTGGAAATTATGAATAGGTATTTAGAAGGATTATCGACCTATTTTATTATCAGGTTCTGTAGGGATAATTAAAAAATCTGAATTATAAAACGCTTGAGATTTTATTTTCAACAGAGATATTAAATTTTAATTTTCACAAATTAGACAAATACCAACCTACGATAAAAATATAAAAATATTTAGCTTATTTTAAAATTTTACGGCACATCTTTAATAATTCTGTAACAAAACAAAACAGAATAGTGAACGAAATAAAAATACTTAATTGTAATCGATTTTATATATAAAATAAACACTTTTCAAACACAGAGTGTTGCAAAATATTTATATGAAAAAAGACTCAACTCAATATAAAATACATTTATCCACGACTATTGAATAATATTATACTTACATTTTTTACTATGTGTAATGCGCACCATTACTTACTACTATTGAGTTTTTAAAATTTTTGTTTATATCTGTTGTGTATAATAAAAATTCTTGTATTATGCCTTTTGATCAATAGAACATAATAGTCTGTTGCTAGGAAAATAGGTAGGTATACAAATTAAAAAATGAAAGATTTTTGACAGCTGTCAGTACAAAATTTTTTTTGACTAACATTTTATTGTTCAATATTTTATTTTACTGATTTATGAAACCAGCATTAATTTATGATTGATAGAAGTTTTCATAAATAAATAAAATTAAATCATACAATTACTATACACAAATAAATAATTTATTTATCAGCTTTTTCGAACGTCCTAACCATAGATTATTATACAAGGGACTTAAGGTTACTTAAAAGTGTTCTCACATATTCTCCACGTATGTTGTTATGTCGTTATGTGTCATATGTGAAACATGTGTGCTGAAATAATTTCCTAATTTTCACTATGCATTTTTCTCGTACTCTGTAATCTGTAATCAGCAGTTGGTTAACATCATATTCTTATATTCCGTTCTGAATTCTAGGGTATCTACTTTTTGGTAAATTATGCAAGGTATTTCATTTTTAAAGTACTTACTCTATTGTTTTACTGTTTTACAAATGGTTGAAATTTCAATGTTTCGTTGTTGTTTCTGTTTTATCTTATCAACAATTTCATTCTTATAACGAGTAATGGTCATCCCAACATCCGTCCAACTTACTCATAATATTAATATGCATGGTGAAATTTGTAATCTGTAAACGTGTAAACGATGTTACGAGAATTCTAACAAATTTTTGAATTTAGTGAAAATATTTGCTAGCAAAATTTATGATTGGCAACAATACTTTCAGCAGCAAGTATACTTAGGTATATTTGAAACAGTGGTAGGTTCTCGATGGAAGTAGAATTTGTTCATTTTTAACCGACTTCCAAAAGGAGATCTTGTAATCTTGTATGTTTGTTTGGCCATGCAAGATGTATTATTTTTTTAACCCTTAACCATTAGTATGTGTCTGACAGACACGTACTATTTTTACTTTTGCAATACTGAACGTAATAAATTGTTCGTTTGTTTACTCCATCCTCTAGATATGCTTCCCACGTGAGTTGAAGTGACAGTTAATGTCAAATACGGCCAGCTTTTTCTTATTTTTTTTTGTATTTGGCGTGTTTTAATACTAGCTTTATATTAAACTGCCATATACATGCACCAAGTCGATTTAGGAAAATTTATGTGTATTTATTTTGGTTGGTGATTTTAATAATTAATATTGCATTTATTTAATTGTCACTGTAAAAGTATATAGGTAATTACTGAACTATTCTAGGTTATAGTAATAACAGAAGATATTTTAGGAAATATTAAACTTATGTTCTCCATTACTACTTATATTCATAAATTTTATTGAATAAAAACTAATTTGAGGTTATACTGAAATTTGTATGTTTTCTGGTTTGACGTTAGACAATTGAAGTAAATGTCGTATAATACTGTCAATACCAACCTTCCAAAAAGAAATGTTGCGTGTCACAAATTGAGCCCTAGTGACATTCAGTTGCGTTGTGAGCCACCGAGCACCGTGCTCATGCCATTCCGGTGTGACAGGCATAACATAAAACCTAACATTACATTCCCCCAAATTTTTCCCTACCTTTAACAAAAACCCACAATTAAATCACATATCCATTATCCCCCTTCGCCACAACCCTTGAAAACCCTGCCTAAAATCAGCAACAATTCCTGCTGCGCAATCTCCATCCGCTTCAAACACTTTCAACTCCGAGCCGTGGTCGGGCAGTCCTGCTCTCAGCAGTCCTGCCGCTCGCATTCGCTGCTTCAAACGTGTATCGACCGTGCTGGAGGCAACATCGTCGCTCTCGCGTAGTCTTCGAGTTTCACTTTCCTTCTACAACACGTGCTAGAACT
Organism: Agonum fuliginosum; assembly: GCA_947534325.1. Classification (NCBI taxonomy): domain Eukaryota; kingdom Metazoa; phylum Arthropoda; class Insecta; order Coleoptera; family Carabidae; genus Agonum; species Agonum fuliginosum. The sequence continues at coordinate 6,690,992 of OX384034.1, forward strand.
TTCACAGTTATAGGAATAAACACCAGACATGTGAATGTGATTGTTGTGTAGTGACCTGTGATGTGTTTTTGTTTGTGATTGTTGGTGGATTGTTGTGACTTCAGGATTGTTGTTATAGGGAATTAGACTAGACATGGGTCACCTCGCAAGGATGTTGATGGTTCTCGTCTTAGGAATAGCGGCCTTCTCACGAGCACAAGGTAAGGATTGTTTGTTTGTTTCGTGAATCCGTGAATCGTGGAAACGTGAACGTGATCGAGATGAGATTACCTGGAATTTTGCACTGGCGGTAACAATGCTAAGTATTTAATTGACAGTTGAAATCTTGATTAGATGCTTGATTAATGTGTCATAAGATGGCAGTGGTATTGATAATTTAGCTAGTAATTTTGGGAGACTAGGTCACTACCGAGTCGAGTGGAATTAAAATGTCAAGTCTTGTCGTGCAATGGTACACAAAATACAAATTAAATCAAACTAAAAAAAAAATAAAATAAAAAAAAAATGTTTTTGGAAAACTAACGCTAAATATCTGTTAATTAAATAAAAATATTAGTGTTACATATAGAGTTATAATATTTGTATACCTACTAAGTACCTATTTACTTAATAAGTCAACAAAATGTTTCACAAAATATCCAAGAATGTCTGTAAAAATTATTGAAAAGAATATTCAAATAAAGGTTAAAAATTTTATTTTTAATTTAATCTCGACTGTAGTCAATATGTTTTACAAAGTATTATTTATATGTCTACATATCATTTTCTTTTCATTATTTTTCCGTTAATCGTTTATTAATGAGTATTATTAACGTAAAATATCATACATAATGACTCCTATTAATGCTTAATGCATGATTTTTATTAATCCACTATTTTTTTAATGCGTTCAGCAGACGTAATATAGAATATTTTATTAGCTGGTACTAAGTTGCACAAAATGGTAAATAGAATAAGACGAAATGATTTTGACAGTTCTAGCTCTGCTTCACCCACGCGTTAAAATAATTTGAATTATTAATCGCCCTCATTAGCGCAGACAAAATAGTTAAATAACTATTAATTTTTTATATTTTTGTGGTCAGTTTATATACCTTATGAATTATTTTTACTGAACTCGTTTTAGGGAAATTCGTCTTTTAGTTACCTACATAGCTTGCGATTTTAAAAGCTCTTACCTTACTAAACTTATGCCTATCATATTCAAGGTTCAAGTCCGTACAGCGTTCGTTTTTAAGTTAAAAGTGAAACATATAAGTTCTTAGAAGAGATTTAGATATATTTCCATACTCTTTCAGGGAAGACTAAAAAAAATTACATTTATTTTTAACGACGGATAAAGATATTTCATTCGAGCTTAAGATCGTGTGAGTTTTCCCGTATTTTTCGATTAATGTTTTACAAAAATGTTTTGTATAACAATAAAAAAAATTCGATCGGCCCATTATAGAAAATAGAAAATAATACCTATTGTAAGCATTGAAAAAAGGCGCCGCAGACATAATTTTTTTTTCTTCAAATAGAATTTTCAGAGATAACATACAGAACAATTTTCCTCTTAAGCAAAAATTAACAAAACTAAGCAAATTTACGCATTTAATATTTACCATTCACAGATTTTACATTTTTATGATGAATTGGAGTAATAATAGTTGAAAAAATTATTGTCGGCCAAATACATCGCGGCCCAGTGGAAAATATCCCAGTATCCCGCACCGGCCCAGTCCGCCCCTGTTCATTACCCTAGTTCATAATATTATATCCAGAGAGAATCTAGTTTGTTCATTAACTAAATGTATGTTTAACCATTAGGGCCATTAGTTAACTAGTATCTATCTCCATAATTAGACAAACAGAGTAGGTATAGAAATTTTATCATAAAGATTGTATAAAACGTACCTACGTATTTTTGTACGATCGATAACTTTAAAGTTTTTATATGTATTTGGGCTTATTAAAATAAATTAATTTTAGTAACATACTTCAGTTTGTAAAATGTTCTATAGCACTATTTAATTTTAACTAAATAATGTCCGGGAATTGCAAACATTTTGAATTCTCCCAATAATCTTTGAAGGATTGGGGCATTATAATGACCCGCCTTTAATCTGTTGAAATTAAATATCCACTTGAATGACACTTGTGAAACACTTTCTTTGAACCGTTCGAATCTGAATCATCTCATCATCTGCTACGAATTTAAAGGTTTTAATGAAATTGTTCCGTTGAAAAGTTCCCTAATTTTTAATTAAATTACAATTTCTGACGTCTTATACGAGATCTGCTTATAATTAGCATTTTATTGGTACTTTAATTTAACTCGTTTCGTTATTAAATTATTCAAAATAAAAGAGAGATAGGCGGGTCGAAATTTGTAATGAATTGAAATATTTGTAGAGAATCTGATGCTGGAGATGCTCAGCATTAGTAGGTCAAACTTGTGGTGTTTACTGAGAAGCAATCACTTTCTGATTGTGAAAATCTTTAACGTAGGAGACACAAATGATTTAGTAAACTCTCTAAAGTGTCAAATTACGTTAACGTAGACGCTATAAATGTCAGCGAACATTGCACGGAGCTTAAAGTCGCAAATTTGTTCGCATCGTTTACTAGACAAACTTATGTAAGAAAACAACCTAAGAACAATACTAAAATTTACAGGAAATTACATTTCATAATGTTGATGTTCTTATAGACATTCGACATCAAATTTGTATCTAAACATTAGATTAGAATTAAATTCAGTTCAGTTTGATCAGATAAATATATTTAAATCAGTAAAATTAATAAATTCTCATATTTAAATCAAATCTACTTATTACTACTAGTACCGAGACTAGTACCTACTGCCATCAATGTAATTTGCTGGCAAATGATTCAAAATGACAATGTAATACTATTTAATTAATTATAGTTTACTCTGGTCTAAATGGAAAATGGATTGCACAATAATTGTTTAATTTTAATAATAAATAAAAAAATTAGTTTTCTAGAACCGGAATGTTTTTTTCAAGGTTTCTCTCAAAGTAAAATAATAGAATATTTCATAACGAGGTTCGAAAGTGAGAAGTATCAAGCGAGTAAAGTTTGACGAACGAGGAGTAACCGAGTGAGGCAACACACGAAGATACTATCGAACAAGTCGCATGAACGCTATTTTTTAATGTTAGTAATTTTTCCCGTTTTAATACACACAATTTTTAATGACATTAATACTGTTATTTTAAACAATCAATAAACAAATCAAAAGCTACCTGACTATGTTAATTTGGTTTCATAATTATTACGATATTTATTTATTTATTTCATTGGCTTTGTTACATAGATTATGAATATAATATGACTATATCGTGCTAGTTAGCATGATATTTTCAACTTTCTTAAGTAGGGTGCTGTCGCGATATCTATTATTTTCTGTAGTAGTGGTCTAAAAAAATAATTCCATCATTAAGAAAGTATATTTTATTTTTAAACCTTCAAAAATAATGTAATCAAAAATTAACTTCATAAAATAAAAAATAATTTAATATAGTCATAGATCAAGCATAGCTTGCCCGAAATAATTATTGCAATTATTTATTCAAATAATTATGACATTCGCCTGCGGCTCGTGCAGTAAACTTTTATCTTTGTTAATAATTGCCATCGTTAAATTTTTCTTTGTATATACTTATACCTACTTCATTTATCAATTTCCCAATGTCACAGTTTTTTTACAATTTTTAATTAAAAAGTGAAAATCAATAAATAACATTAAACAGATTCTAATAAGATTTCATAATTATTTTACAAAGCGATAGTGATAGGTGTAAAAATATAGCCATTTAATAAGCTAATAGTCTCGGTAACAGTTTTTTGTTTGGCACTGACCATATGTTATTGAAATCAGAAGTGATCCCGTTACCACGTATTAGTATAAATTGTGAAAGGCGTTTACAAGATTCCGGTTCGCACTCATGTTATATCATTCGCAAGTAATGTGTTTAAAAACTCCAGTTGTTGAAATAATAAAAACGAAGGTGAAAAGAACATTGAGCAAGCTAAAAACGCAAAACGTTCAAGCAAGGCATATAAAAGAACTCGCGTAATTACTGGATACTCGACTACTGAGAGTCTGAGACAATAGCTGTTATGAAATGTAAAATACTATACCACTTATTATCCGTGTCGTAAATTGTACCACTTGTCTTCAGGTTCGCAAAGATGCAGTGGCGGCGCGAACAGGAGATATTTGGGATCAATTTTAGTAAAATTAAGTGATATGTTTTGAAAATTGTTTAATATCCACTGTAGATACTTTTTGAAATCTATTTTACGACGCAATACTTCATCTGAAGAAAATTCATTGTGATCAGTGTTGTAACTTATCTAGATATTTTTTTTCTTATTTATCTATTATCATCTTTAGAAGCATGAAAAAATCTTTAAAAAATCCTTATGTGAATACTTTGACCATAGGTATTCCATTCTGATGACGTTTACAAATAAAGTAATAAATAGATCAGTAAATTAAAGTACTAACTGACACGATTTTTTCACAAAATCATACTACAAAATTACATAAATTTGACAACAGAATGTATTTTTATTAGATAAGAGCGCGCTTAAAAGTGAAACAAATGTAACAGGAAGTCTGTATTGATGTTTTTAACCCGATAATAGTTAAAATTGTATTATACGTCATAATTAGATTTTTTTAAACTTTTACATGACTCATTTTACACATACTTTCTGCATAAACTTCGGATAAACGATGTAAACTACAATGATAATTATATTACACAATGAAAATATATTTATTCCTAATTGCCTTATTCTAAAAATTATGTCTGTAATAATAGTTCATTTTGCATAAAATTCATTGCAATTTGATGAATTCTGTCCCTTCTTATTTCATTTCTATTGCAAATTATATTTATTTTCAGGTATTCTTATTTAGCATAAGGCATTCTAGAAACTTTAATGATTCTATTGATATATTATTTATACCTATTGCTTGTTCCTATTTGCAGAAATGTATGCAGATAAAATGCATAAAAATGACTAGGTATCTGAAAACGGTTTCAAGCGCGACCTTTCGAATAAATTATTTTCTTAAGCTCTGTACACAAATGGACATGGACACATTGAAGACACACACATAGGCGACACATAGGCAACAGAAGCACAATGAAGAACGTGTGCAACGTTTGTGGCATCAAAATTGACTTCTTCTTTACTTACATTGAAGCCACAAAATAGCGGCGCCCCTATTTCACAAGAAACACACACAGTATTTCTTACTGTTGCGTATGTATGGCTTCAATGTGTTCGCTATGTTTCCATGTGTGAACAAAGCGTTAGGTAAATTAAAATGTGTGAAACAAATCACAGTTGAAAGCGTTGAAATGAAAACAATTTTATTACACGAGTAGTAGGTAATCCAAATGCGTACTAGTAATTATATCGCAGTCAAATTTTTTAGCAATTACCCCGGCAATTATTTAGCAATTATTTGTATGGAGGTAAAATAATTTGTGTTAATATTGTACTTGTTTATTTGATGTAAACAATTGTTATGGCGTAATTATGTATTCAATTGTTTAGCAAATTTCAATTATTTTTATCGTATTGCAATATGCAGACACTCATGTCGCAATAATAATTTATAGTAGGCATTTCATTAATATAAACATATTGATTTCCAAATTTCAATTGAATGCTTTGTATTCGACAAGCTATTTCCGCCAGTAAATATAATATCCGCTTCCGAAATACTGAAATACCTACTCATCACAAATGGAATTGTTTTATTTATAATTCATAGCGCAATATCATACAGTGCACCAAATACCGGAGCTATACACAGTTTATGTATTAGTGTTAAATATTTAAAATTTTGCTGCGTGTGCCGATTGATATAAAATGTACGACGGCGTGAAGAGTCAGGGTAAATATTTTTTTATATTGAATTTCCGACTTTTAAAGTCGGGATTCCGACTTTAAAACTCGGGTTTCCTACTTTTAAACTCGGGATCCCGACTATTAAACTCGGAATCCCGACTTTTAAACTCAGGGTCCCGACTTTTAAACTCGAGATCTCAGCTTTTTAATCCCGAGATTAAAAGTCGGGATCCCGACTTTTGAACTCGGGATCTCGACTTATAAACTCGGGATCCCGACTTTTAATCTCGGGATTAAATGGCTGAGACCCCGAGTTTAAAAGTCGGGATCCCGAGTTTAAAAGTCGGAATCCCGAGTTTAAAAGTCGGGAATTCAATATAAAAATATTTACCCTGACCCTTCTACGCCGTCGTAAAAATGAAATAGCGTGAAATATTAAGTAGGAATTTTTCCTGGCTTTTTATGTTCAAAATGGGCTACTTGCATGGTATTGGAAATGAGATTTCTATTACTATGTTCCTAATGTTAGGTCGAAAATATACCTATGTGAAATAAAAATTTTATTTAAAAATTATTATGTTTTTAGTTAAACTGAGAAAGAAAATTTTTTGTGATGTCATTATCTTGAATAGGAGGAGGGAAGCATATTATGAATGTAAACTGTGGTTATCCGTTTTAGCTTACAGCACTTGTTTATGTCGGTACTATTGCTTACGGCCAGTCATTGGTTCCTGCCGTCTCTACAGCACTATTAACGAACTATTAATATTCAAACGAGGATGTTGCTAAGCGACGAGGTGAGACCGTGTCTCATTGAACATCCAATGGGGCTTAAATCGCATAAAATCGCGTTATATTCAATGCTTAATCGTATCATCAACGACAGCGATGTTAAAACATTTTATTTGTCAATTAGTTGACAGTTTGTTTTGTATATTATGGAAGGTTTTGATGTTATTATGGTTGTATCTAACGTATTAAGTTTGTAACTAATGATTTATAAGTATCTAAGGTATTATAAATAACTAATGTATTATGATGTTTATAATTATCAATAAATGTTGCATATTAAATGGTAATAACAGTTGATGATACGATTAAATAAAATAAAAGCATGTAATATGAATTCCTTCAATGAAAGAATTTGTATCAAAATCTCTGACCAAAATATTTATTAAAAATTTCCGAATAACCTACGAACTAAACAAATTTCTCAACTTACTAAACAGTTAAACATTTTTAAATCCATCCAGTACTCCCACACGTCCAGTTAAACAAAACCATGAACATAACCACAACACACCTAACCTAACACAAACACTGACATCTCACACACATTCTCTCACAGACGTCATAATGATGATTCGCGTATTCCGCGCATAACGCAGGTATGGAGTCATTGGCATGCACCGCACATCGCGGGCCATATCCACCGCAGCCATCTGCGATGGGGATATGGATATGTGTAGGTTGGAGGCTTGGAAGTTGGTTTTACCTGAGTCTGTACCGCTGTACAGTTAGCGGACCGAGAATTGCTATTTTTATACTGTGATTTCACGAATGGATGATCGGATGGTATAGGTAATAGAATTTGTAGTTAGTGTGTTAGAGGGAGTTGGAGAATCTTATATTGATGATGTTAAATCAGTTATGGATTAAAAGGTAAAACGAGAATGTTGGCGATTGCGTTAAAAGTTGCAGGAATGTAGTAGAAAATGTGTATTTAATTTATACTATAATGTTTTTATTTATTTTATGTCTCTATAAAAATATTATTTAAGGTCATTTGATCGTATTTCACTATAATACAAATGATATTTTTATTTTATTATTAATATTTTTTAAAACAACAGATAAACTACTTTTATATTAAGCCGGCCACGATGGCCGCGCGGATTAACTAAATTCACTGTGGTCCGATCGGCTGGCGAGGTCGTGGGTTCGAATCCCACTGAATAGCATGGACGTTGTGATCGTCTAACATTTAATTCGTATATGTTTATCTGATACACAATACTTAAAGCCATGTGGGTTTTCCCTTAAAAACAACCTTTTATATTAAGGGAGTTTTACCGCTCAGCGCTGCTATATAGCTCACAAATCCCCGGCATTTCAGGTCGAGATTATAATAATAACAAAAATCGTATAATAATAGCATACTTTTTTCATGAAATAGTCGAATATATATATACAATTGAACAATTGAACTATTAATGATATAAATTAATAATAATTGTAACTAGTAATGGTATATTAAAATAAAATAACATTTGTTATGCATTGCTACTTTATGGAATATTTATTTCATTTTAAGATAATTGGATACCATCCAAAATATATTTCCAATAAAAAGCAATTTAAATACAGGTTCCGTCAATATTCATATAATAAATTAAAAATATGCGCTCGCTTCTGAAATGGAATACAATTCAATACAAATTTGTATTGACTCATTAGCAAAATATTGAAAATATCATCGGTTTTATTTACAAATGCATCGTATATGTTAAAATTATGTATGCAATAAATTGTATAACCATAAAATACTTTATGGATAATAAATAGAATAATTACCTTATAGAGAGTAAGTTTTTATTTAATTACAAATATAAATCTGTAGGTAAAATGCTATTACATTTAGGTTAGGAGTACATTTCTGTCAAACACGACATTAACGAATTTATAGAATATTTTACACTCGTGTGTCACAAAAGCTATTAAAATGCAATTTCAATTTTGCACAGAGGTTGCATATAATGCTCGGCTTGCTTTATATGCAAGTCTCAAGTTTTATTTCTTTGAACCAAGAGCCGAGCAGAAAATTGAAATTTCTTAGACATTCGTAGTATAAATTGGAAAAGTGCCAACTTTTAAATAGGTTAGAGCCTCTTGTTCGTTTTGTTGCGTAAAAAATGCATACCTCCTTTATAATGAAGATTAATTCCAGTAAGAGATGCATCTTTAGAGTTAAGAATCTCCGAGAAATTAATTAAATAAAAGGATGCATAAAAATTAAGACATTAATTTTCCATTAATTTTCTGAAAAAACGGATAAGTGGTTACCTAATTATTGTTTATCATAATCTTAGATTTTATTTGAGAACAATTAAATTAATTTCAGAAGGTAAAATTAAGATACAGCTGCCACACATTTTATTTTTAGGTTGAGACGTACTACGGTACTTGACTATTTTGTTTGGATTTGCTATTTGTACTGTATTTTATTTTTAGTACTATATTTTAAATATTATGAAAATTGTATGTTTTTAAATTACTGAATGTTAGCAAATGTGCGATTTCGTGGATGAGCCTTTAGAATATGTATTACAGGTTCGCAGAGGCACACATATAAATGCAATCTAATTTACCGACAGACCGCACTGTCAAATGAAGAAAACCACAAAGTAAATCATAACATAACCTATAAATACTCTGGACTCGGTACCTTACTCTTTAATGTTACTTAAATGTTATGCTTTATTTTGTGTAATTCTATCTTCAAATAAACAGTACCTAAGTATTTACAATCGTTTTAGTTCAATGAAATTTTTTAATTTTAAGTTACTTCAGTTTACATCATTTTTAATCTGACAACAATTAATGTGTTTTTAAAAGTATCTATAATTTGCAGCATTATTAATAAATTATTTCGTCCAGTTTACCTTTTCCATTCCAACTATTTGAGCTGTGTTAATTATTTTACTTTGATATACATAATTAAAAAACGGTGTTTGTAATTATTATATGCATAAGTAATCCGAGGTATAATCTCATACAGTAATGTTTTTATTAAAAGAATGCTAGTTTCATAATGAATGTTTATTTTTTACTGCAAACGACTGTGTAAATATAAAAATATAAACAACTCTTACCTACTACTTGGAAAGTAAATAAATATAATGCATGTATGTAATCTATTTGAAATGCGTAACATATTATTACACTCAGCAAAAATGTAACATTCTTTGCTGGATCGTAAATAAAAGTGTATGTAATTTATTTGATATGAAGTAAAACATGAACATGAAACATGCTCTGCCTACTGTTACAATTACATAGGGACGGCATTCTTTAGATAGAAAGTATAAAATATTGTAATCCACATTATTTACTATATCCAAGAATGTGACAAGTTTATTTCCTTATTTATTTTGTGTGAGTAATAAATAAGACTTATACAACTTTTTTCAAAATTATAAGCCTAATGTTACGTAATGTTGATGAAATATGAAAATTAAGATTTTTAATTAAAGTTGAATAGTGCTTAATTATTAATTTATTGGTGTAATAATTATAAAATGATAGATATACCTTCAGGGATCTAATTAATAATTTATTACAATATTACAAATAGGACGTATCGGATACTAACATACTCATCATCAGCTCTACATAGTATATAAAACAATAACTAATATGTGCTGGTACATATGTTTGGCCAATGCTGGACCAATTATTTAATCAAAAATAGTGGCAAAATGTGAAAACAACAAAATTGCTATTATTTCGTACTGAAATCTGAAAAGCAAAAGTAGCTCTCATAGTTGGATCAAGTATTGGACAAAGACACTGGACAGTAATAATAAATATTTCATAAACCATATTGCAATTGGACAGTTGAACTATTGAACCAAAATTTAGGAAGCTTTCACTTTAATAATTGTTAAATAAATGACATTTCTTATAAAAGTGGTGCAACTCCTGCTAATACTATAGATGCGTGACATTTCTGTTTACCCTGTGCGAAAGAGAAAGATCACTACCGGGCCCGTGCATTATCATCGTTACCGTTGTTTTTCGTCATAGAGTGCATGGGTCATGGGTCCGAGCGGGCCTGTATTTTCGATTTCTCTCTAAAATGTAAACAAAAAGGCCACACTTCATCCACCCTAGTATATCCAATCCTGTCATATATTATAATTCGTGGATTTCTCTTTTTTAATATCAGTATTTACAGCTACTACTGTACTTTTCTTGAATTTTATTGTACTGTATTTTATTTATCAATATGATAACTAAAATTGCAGAGAAAATGTCTTTATTTTATTTTAATATAAAATATTTGAGGCTGACACACTCGTAAGTTCGTAAAGTTAGTCTTTTTTACACATGTAGCTCAGGATTATAATACGAGCGAAGCGAGTGTTTTAAGAGTAACAAGTGTAAAAAGACACTCTATGTACAAGTTTCATACACTATTTTTTGCAATATGTCAAAGTATTTCCTTATTAATAATTTAAAATATAATAATAGAAATTTATAAAATAATCGCAATACATTCGGTCACTTCTTGTTATAAAAATAAAAATATCGAAAAATTTTATATCTCTGTATGTCAAACTAACTTTCAAATTGAGATTTAATATTTTTTAAAGAAAATATAAGCAATACAAATGAGTGTGAAGCCGATGTACAGTGCACTTCATTACTTGAAAAATTTTAGTGTTATAAACTGTTCAAAAAGAAATTTAGAACAGCTAACAAAAAACAATAACTTTACTTGCTATTGACAGTTTTAAAGTGTCAACTTCTTATATAACATATTGAAAAAAAATAATAATAGGTTCGCCCAGCTAATTAATACAATAATTAAATATTCCAAAACAATCCAATCTTTATGGCATCACTTTATTTTATTATCTATAATTTGGACAAATTCCCGTTGGACAAACCCAGACAGAAACAGCTACACCGCTCCCGTAGCCACGTAAGCCAAAAAAACCATAAATAATCAGAAACCTCACGCGGCGTCGCCTTAAAAGGCAGAACACAGGCAGAACGAACTGGCGACCCAAACGCGTGGTCAGCCGGCCAACCGAACTACTATTCCAACTAACTCGGCTATTATCACATACACGGTTACACGGATAACTGTCCACGCACATGTAGCGTTACCAGTGACCACTTGCCAGTAACAACGCTTGACACTTGACTTATAAACGTGCGTGACGGGTTTCAAAAGAACGGACGTTATAACCCAGGTTAGGAGCTGTATAACTGGCTAGGGAAGAGATTACTGTGAATAAAGTTAATTGTAATTAATGTGGTGGATGGTAGGTTATATTCTGGATTATAATGCAAGGGTGTTGGTTAGGATTAAGGCAATGATTTTTAAAATTAGATAGCTTGTAACGGGTTTTAATTATTAACTGACAAAAGTAAAATATATTGCTATTCTACTGAATACTAAGGTTGAATTACATTATACTTTTTCCGTCTAGATTCTACATAATTCAATTTCTTAAGAAGTAGTTTATTAATCCGAAAATAATAGTTGGAAAATAATAATTAAATTTCCAGTCATTTTTAGTACAATGTAAATCAGAAATTCCCATCCGAGTTCCGTTCGATTTCCATACTTTTTCTAGTATAGAAATATACGCCCTGCTCTATTTTTCAATACTAGATTCGTACTAGATTTTCAGTGTGCAGTCAGTTTGACCAACTTTTAAAAGTTTTGGCTTGGCTTTGGCGTTTTGTTTTGATCTGTTTGTGTTTACGTTTTGTGTTTTTGTTCATTAATTATTTCAAAATAAATAAATTTACTCTTTACATTACAAATTCTAACCTCAAGTTGTCAGAATTTCATATATATTATTATTTAATTGCCTAGCTTGGACCGTTTCGGAAAAAAATCCGATTGAATAGGAATAGTTCGGAAATAAAGTATGAGACTGACGAATCTCGGATGGAAATCGAACTTGAAATCTAGCATGAATCTGGACGAAAAAAGTATGATGTAATTCAACGCGTTTAAGCTCATATAGTTTTCTATAAATACCTGTAAAATTACAATGTTAAATTTTGATTGATCCAGGTACGTCATATATACAATAAATTGCATCTGAAAAGAAATAGAACAATAATGGGTATTTTTAGTAAATAAAAAATAAATTTTGCACATATTATTGAATTTTCATTAATAATTTTTGGGCTTGTTGATAAAAATTTTGTGGAAATTTGTTTCTCTTCTTCAAAAATATTTAATTTAAAAAATCATGCAAGCAGCCCATTATTTCAATCAATAAAATTATCAATATTTTCGTGGTCATATCTTTTTATTTGATGGATTTGATAATCAAATTTTTTACACTTACTTTGCATTTTACGTTTGTATGCGATACAATAAATAGATATTATTATAATTATTACTTATTTCTTTTCAATTTTGGATATAGGTTATATCAAAGTATTATCTACTTATATCGCTAATAGTAAAGTTCTTGATTGTTTTCATTTGATTGCTTGATATGGAATTATTTTAACTTTTTTATGATTATAATAGGAAGAGACCACCATGTACAACAGTAAACACCACAGATAATAAACACATCACAAAAAATTAGATTAGATACGATCAACACCGTGTCAAATGACTTCTTACTACATATGCCTGAGTCACCTTGCATAATAAACAAGTAATTTTAATACCCCATACGCCTCTGTACATCTCCAAGTAAGATTCTCCTTTTTGCCCACACGAATCACTTGCCATATCTGTTCCAAAATTTATACCCACCATTGACAGTAAGCACCGAACACCGTAATGTTTACAAGTTCAGCGAAGTTCAATGATTTGATTTCGTTTCCGCGTTGGTTGTCTGGGTTTCTTGAGCGAAAGTCTGCTTCAAACGAGAGAAGAATTACGTAAGAGTAATTTATAATGTGATCTAGAGCAGAATTAGAGCTGTTTGTTTGTGGATTTAAATTAGGTTGTTAATCATATGCTGTCAAAATCTGGAGCAAGATATAATATTATGTGGGACTTATATTTAAATTTGTTTATATAAGTTATTGAAATTAAGAAAGTACGGCAAAAATATTTCCTGGTGTAATTGAAAATATGGCTAAACCGTGATTTTACAATTGATTTGCTATTTCCTGGACGTAACTAGAAACTAGATCGAATATTGATCTATGTACAGATATAATATTAGATTAGATTGAAACATAAACATATAAATAGATAATTTTAAAATGTAGTATTATAAAATATATTCCCAGTTCCGTATTGATTTGTAATTTAGTACAGTACAAATTACTTGTCGACAAATACATTTTATTGAAATAATAATCAGAATTGCATTAAGCTACATAATTACATTTGACTATTTATATGTGCTATTAGCGCCACCAATATTGTAATTTTCTTAATGCCCAGTTCACACGAGAAAAGTTATTTCTAAATAGTTTTCTGCAAAAAAATGCAAAATCTAAATATAAATTCGGTACATACGGGAAAATTAATTATTTCCATAAAATATTTAAAAGCTAGTGATCTTAAACATATTTTCCCAGTAACGGCATTGAAAGTTTTTTTTTATGACAGTTTCTTTTAAGAAAAGTTTTTATGAAAATTTTACTCGTGTGAACTGGGCATAATAAATGGTTAAATGTAGGTATATTACTTCGAATAAAGCCCAATTAAATTCAAATTTAAATATTCGAATTTTATGTAGGTAGATACCTAAATGATGAAACCAACACGATTTACTTAATTTTTTTATAAAAAATGAATAAATTTATGTTTACTTGAACTTGTGTCAGACGATCAATATTTTGTATCAAACAGTTTCCTTAAGAATAATTATTTTAGATATTAAGCGGCTCGTCTACGTTCTTTCCGAATTCCTAGAATACTCTCGATTTTACTTTTTTTATATTCCATTCCCTTTCCCACTAGGTATTGAAGCTGCCCGAAAACAGTCCGAAACTCGTACTTTGCCGCATCCAACCTATGCAATGTCATTTTGAAGTTAAAAAATACTGTAAAGATGTTTTCGTTGCGAGTAAACTGTCAGTTTGTTATTAAATTAAAGATAATTTTTTTAAAACCTTTAATAGAGAAAGAATGGATCTACAGATTTAATAAATTTCTATCATTATACCCGTGGAAAGTTTGGATAAATTAGAAATTTGTATGAATTTCTTGGAATTTTTATAATAAAGTACAATATTTTTATTAAAATTTAAAAGGTTAATTAATCCTTTAAGTATATATTCCTTGTTGGAATGAAAACCATTCTGTTCTGATCACAAAACACTCGCTACGTTAGTACATTTTATGCTAGATTTTAGGAGGTAGACGGACCTCTTTTAAACCCTTTCAAGAAATTGCAGTCCGTGAAAAGATATTTAATACTATGACGTATTAATTATGTGCTATATTAATTACAGCATGTTCACTTTGTTTTATCATGAACCAAATCAGTAATTGTTGTCGGATATAATAATTATAATCTGAATTAATTGCGTTATAAAATAACCTTGTATTTTATTTAAAAAGTAAAATGTATTTTTTATCTGATATAACATACTTTTTATTAAATAATAATTATTATATAGTAGCAGTATGTAACTGTATACAACTTAAATTCCATAACATTTGAAGAATAATAATAAGAAGAAGAATACATAATTTTTTCAAACCAACTTTACCAAAGCCTAAAGAACTTCAAACTATGTTTTAATGCGGCGTGCATAAACCACAGCGCTCGCTTTTTGCCCCGCAACAAAATCCCTTTTCTCATCTAAGACATTCCACATTTCCCGCTATTTACCACCGCAGCCTCTTGTTTTACCCCTAACGAAGCGCATATCCGTAACGTACCAACACCAGCGCCGCTGTAGTGCACTACAGATTCCTTCCTTTGCAATGTCATACTGCATATCCGGTGTAATTCTCCAGTGTTCTTGACTCCTGGATTATAAACAATGACGTCATGATGTCGTCAGAAGGGTTATAATCCCGCTGGATAGGTTACGGGACAATTTGCACTTTGCAGATGTGACGAATTCATTCATTAAAGTTTAAGTATTGTGGAACAAGAGTTTATAATTTTATTTTGTTTTGGTGGTTAACATTCAACAGGATTAATTTATATTGACATAATGGTAAGTGTTAGTATAGTGGAATCCAATCACTCGAGTAAAGTGGTATATTGTCGGTCAGTCGGTTACTGGGATCGAACTAGAACTAGAGACCGCCAGTACTCTACCGTTGAGCTAACTGTAACAACACTGGTAGGGAATGAATAGGTTTTATCTATAACTAACTTGGAAATTCGTAAACAATAGACTTGGAATAAAAAATGGTTAGAAAATATTTTTAGTTTTTAAATATGTTTACATTTTAATTTTCTTAAATTAGTCATAAATTTATTTACTACCTACTTCAATTTACATTTGTATTTTTTAAATATTCTTCTAACAAAGCGAAAGAGTCAAAATGTTTTTAATTGATCCCCACATGTGCATTAATTATTTCCAAAAAATGTCTGCGTGCTGTCCATAAACAACGTCTTAACCAGCTCGAGTGGTACACGAGAGCTGATTACGTTGTTGGACTGCAAGATAAAAAATTCCTCGAAATGAATTAATGCACAAGTGCAGATTTGGTAAGAAAAATCGTATATTATTGAATTCTTTTTACACTAGCAACCTCTAATATTGTCTAATTGTGCTTTTAACATTATAATAAATGTATATAAATCATATTGATTACGTATATATAGGCGGTTTGCATATATCGAGCATGAGCGCCTCTAGTGGGAGATTCGGCAAAAGTATTAGGTATACAACACGTTTGAATGTTTAATTCAGTTCCGATTTTTCATTCCAATAAAATGAGCACTGGTTCCCAGCGCTTTTCGTCAATTCTCAAAATACAATTAATAAATAGATTATAAAACGTGATAAAATATATTTACAGTTATGTAGGTATCTACTTACGAAATTCGTTTTACTCTGTGAATCCAAATTTTACATCTCTCGTCCTCATACCATCTTATTATAGAACCTTAGAACAGAACTGGTTGAATTGAAACAGTACAACTGTCGAACTGTCAAAGGCTTTACCATAATATTAATGCATTTTTTCCCGCCAGGGCGGCGCTGACTACTCATGTGCAAACTGCCTATACACTCAAAATGACAATTTAATTATTTTTAATTTAAATGTCATAGTGACATGTGACAGAAAAAATTTCACTTATAAATTACTCACTCTAGTAGTCATTTTTTTTTAAATCAATGGTTACTTTTATTGTAATTAATACTTCCATTGGCTATTATTGTGTCATGCGATTTTCAATAAAATTTCCATACATCAAAAGAATTTTTATTTAATTTTGTTGATTGCATCAAAAAGATGATATTAAATTTAAAGTGCATTTTGTACTTATCGTGCTTGCCTATTAAATGACCAATACTTACAATTCTAAATTTGCCGACTGAAGAATAAATTTAATAACACAGTCGCGGTCGTAAATAATATATGCAATGTTAAGCAATTATTTTAAAAAGTTTCAATTATGTTACCTAACTATGAGTATGTTATTAGTTTTTATAGACCAACATAAATAAAACACCAAATGTCAATCAGCATTTCATTGCAAAATTCGTACACTTAACCTCTGCCCTCAATTTGCAAATACGTAGTATGCGTAGTCTCATTTATGATTTCTGAATGCAAACTAATACATTCCATGATTTCCTTCTCATTTGATTTATTTGGTCTTCACGGTCGAGATCACAAGCTAGTTACGGTTTACGTTGTAGTGTTACGTTACATTTACGCTACGTTGTGTTATAAATACGTCGTGATTAGCACTCGTAAATCCTCAACCGCCAAATTATCTGCTGATTTCTTTCTTTATTGTTGCTCGCCGCCGAGAGAGACAAATAGCCCTCGGAAGAATGGCCGTAAATATTGGCTGATTTTTGTTTATTTTTTCCGATATAGATGTAGTAAAGAAAGAAACATAAACGAATGTATTAGGAAGATTATAAAGGAAAAATATATCAACGATTTGGATTGGTTTATATTTATTTAGTATTTTTTTGATAATTTATTTATGAGATTCAAGAGTCAAGACACTTGTTCTTTCAATATGGACGGACTAGTATTGGAAGAACTATAAGTAGTCTTTACTATTCTTTATTTTACAAAGGATTCTTTAAAATTAACAAAATAGAAAATCACTTAAGAAAGGTCCTATAAATTCAGTCCGCACTTTAATAACCATGAAACCATATTTTTTTCATAATTTGTAGATTGGTACATGCGTTTTTCTCTCGCGTTTGTGTTTAAAATTTATATATACCGTCAACATTTTAATTAATATCTTAAATATTAATATGGTAACATAGTTATTAGCCGGACGGGTTTAATTTACAAAAGACAGTTTCTCATGTCTGCCATGCCAAACTTTGGCTGGAAAAACGGTAAAGATTGATAAGTTTAACACATTAAGATTAGAAATATTATTTCTTGATAACAATTATTTGTTAATAAATCACAGCGTGTGATGGCACAATGTTTGAACCTTTGCTTATCATGTCAGCAATTTGAGATTGAGTGGTTGGATTCCACTGTTCTGTTATTCGATTCGTATTTTATATTTGACAAGGAATTAAAATTCTTTGCCTAGTCCGGCTTGAAGGACCAATCACAATTTTCTTTAAATCTTTTATGATTTGGCTAGTAGTTAACTTAAGGATCCCGTCTCCTTATCAAAATATTGCGTGTTTAGAGGTGTAGCTTTACTCTTTGCATATACAAAATTTGAAGGAAGGACAGGTACTAGATGTTTGTGAAAGAATTAATCTAGGTTTATGCCCAGTTATAATTCTAAACAAATTCTAAAAAAATTAATGAAAAGTGTGTTTTTAGCTATTTTTCACATGCTTTATCCAATGATTAAGAGATTTATTGTAAAATGTAACTCGGTATAAACCTAGTTGCATTCTTCGTCTAATAAATTTATTTATGAAATTTTGCTTTATCTGTAAAACATCGTGAGCAATTAAAAAATTGCTATCATTCTGTCATTGGAATTTGATCCTGTTGAATGGTTTTTATAATCATATAAACGACAAGATGTTTTATTTAAATCTGTGATATCGTGTGATAATTAAATAATATGCTTTTATTTTAAAAGTGAAAAACTATATGTAAACCAAAGTGGTTACTAAATGCATCACATAAATTAACATTTCAATTTAACAGTACAGAATACAGACCATCAAACTTTTATTACAAACATAAATTATATTCAATTTCAACACGTTTTTAAACGCATTAAATTTTAAATATGACATTAATATACTTCACCACATTTCATCTCATCTTCACGCACGGCACTGTCGTGTCTTGTCTTATATCTCACAGAGAGGTTAAGGGTTGACGATCGCGATCAAGAAGCCTACGCTACGCACATTCAGGCAGATGGTAATTAACACAGGATTTATCAGGGCGCATAAACGTAATGAACACGGCTAATCTTATATTTGCTCTTTCCGCTAACGTTGCCGCAATCATTCTTACGCCCGGTACTCACACCCGGAGATAAGGGCTGGATTTAGGGGTTAACGACCCATTTATTATAAGTTGTAGCTTGTTTCGTATTCTTTGGTGAGCTTATCTCCAAATTTTGGTGTAAGTTTAATGAGCAGCCAAATTACTTATCGAACACCACAAGACTAATGCACACGAATTTAATTTATTTTGTCTGACAAACTTTTGCTCAAATACAATCCACAAAATTCATTGATCAAAATAATTATAATATTAGGCTTAAACTACAATAATTTAATTTTTATTTTTACACTTAGGTACATATAATGGCATGCATTTGAGTGGAGACAGTTTATTGATATCATCAGTGGTAAATAACGAATTTAAATGAATCTAAACGAATACAATGTCATCTGTAGGTGAACGGTGATAAAACGCGCCACTGTCTCGGTTGTGTATTTTGACGGTTGGTACATACGAAACAATGGTGCGTTCGGTCACCGAGAAGATGATGTCTATTTAGTAAATATAGCTTTATTTAAATGCATTGCTTACTAAACCGATTTCTAGTGTTCACAAAATATGTTTCGTGTTTAAACGCCGCAGGTTGTATACAGGGTGATTCACAATTTCGTGCATATATTTTAATGACATATAGTGCTCGACTAACTTACGGAACTGGAAGAATTTTGTCAAAATTCGCAATTTAGTTTCTAGGTTTTAAAATAAAAAAAATTGAGTTATGTTTTTAAATGGAATTTAATAAATTTAGGTACTACTCTTGCCATTGCGAAATTAATTTTATTCAAATCAAATAGAATCAACAATGCAGCGGTTCTAAAAATGTGCTTCTAGCGCAAACTACCCTGAAAATTTGTTCCTCGATCAGTGACTTGAATATTAAATGCCATTGAAATGTATGCACGAAAGTTGTGAATCACCTGTATATACCTAATTGAAAATGCCTAAATATGAGCTCTACTAAAACAAGTATAACTTTAGAATACTACTCATTTGGCCTGAAATGCTTGCAATTTCCAAGTAACAAATAAATATATCAACCAATTCCACTATAAACAGCATTCAGCATTGTTATAATTAGTATACATTCCTGTAAGAGAAAATTCTTTTCTCGAGTGGGTTATCCTATTTGCCCATGTATGAAGTATAACGTTTTATTCAACACCTCTTAATAACTATTTAAATATTATGAAAATATTAATGTTCTAATCAAAAACATCGTTACTATGGTGTCTTCCCTCTTCCAACAAGCAAAGTAAAAATTTACCCACTAGTGACTAGTGTGTATAATTTGGAGCACAACGACTAGTGGGAAATCTTTTACTTTGTTTGTTTAAAATCATTATATTAATGATGTTTTTATTAAGATGTGTTGGTTAAAATAATTTAAGACAATAAAATGAACCACTCAACTAAAGCGGCTTACGGTTGCTCGAGAATAAATTATTCAAATTATCTATAGTTTTATTTAATGCTCAAATCAAATAAGAAGTATCAGTTCGGTTAAATAACTACATAAAATTTGTTTTATTTCTGTATGTAATACAGAGCACAGGAAGTAATTTCTTCTTCTGCAGAGTTACGTAATATACAGTTCCTTTTTTGCGTACTTCACGCTCACCAACTAAAATAAATTGACTAAGTTTGTTTGACGTCATGCCTCATGCGCTCGAAAGGAAAAATTGTGTGAGGTTACGTTCGCAAGTATAAGTAAGTATAATAAGGCTAATGTTAAGAAACTTTCTGGCGTCTGAGATGATTCTGTTTGGGGAATGAACATTGTGTGGTTAGGGAAAGTGGCTGCATTTTTGTTGGTAACTCTTTCAAGGTTAATTGCTAACTGTCGACTTGAAAAAATGTTCTCATGAATTTTGAGAACTTGCTTTCAACGTTGATATGCTTTATTTTAATTTAAATTAAAAGTATTTTAAATTTAAATTTAATTGAAGTGAACGTTAAGCAGAAATCGAGGCAGAAATTAATTAAATAATAATTTTGAATAGGAATATTGTTTTTAATTAGCAAAGTTTCTAACTTGTTTTGAATTTGTGAGGTTATTATATTCTAATTTGTAATGGGTATGATTTCACTTGGAATTATTTAAATAGACATGTGCATTAAAATTAATACTTTTTGCATTAAAATAAAAAATATTGAGCATTGAATTAATATAATATGTATTTAAAATAAAGAATTTAAAATTGAGCAATATTTTATTTATAGTGTGCTATAAAACTATTTTTTGTGCATTAAAATATTTTAATGTAATTTTTTTATTATTTTAATGCACAAAAAATCATTTTAATGCACACTAAATAAAATATTGCTCAATTAAATTCTTTATTTTAATGCGCATTTTATTTTAAACAGAGAAAAACCACATTTTAAATTTTAATACAATATTGTTTTAAAAATTATTACAATTATTGAATAGTTTGATACAATATTTATCAATTTTTATAGCGTTGTTTCAAAAACTACAAACATTATACAAATTTTTTAACAATTTGTGTCTGTCCCTATTTGAACTACAATTTATAGTGCAGAAATAGACAATTGTTTTATAATTTTCTACAATTTGTTCACTTTTATAGCGCATTTAAATTGTACATATAATTTTTAATTAAAATGTCAATTACTTTCGAATATGCACATATCGTTTTTGTTTATTGTTCATTTTAAAATTTACAAATGTAATTTAAATATAATATAAAGTTACTTTCTTTATAACATTTGTAGAGGTAGTATTAATAAGTTTTTATTGTTATGATCTTTGAGTTTTATTTTGCGAGTCATTTATAGAGAAAATAACGACTTACGTCGTGAATTAAAAAAATATTAAATTCGTACCAAACATTCTAGTCTAATACCCACCGTCGCCCACCGTATTGAAAATATATTCACTCTTATTTTTATGTGGCATTTATTGAAATTCCATGATATACGTATAATTAATTAAGTAGCCAAATACTGTAAAAATTGTTTATAATTTTGTGTATGACTCTGTGAATAATTTAATTTAAATGAACATGATTCAGAATGTCGAAAAACAAATAAATATCAAACTTTGAATCGCCCAAGGCGGTGTAGCGTTTCCAAAATTACAACAAAACAAGAATTGAATTTGTTCAGAATTACGAAAATTGTAGAAATTTTCGTGTCCCGCCGACTCACACTTCGAAGGTTAAATGTGAAAGTTATAATTAATTTCAAAATGATAACGAAAACGACGATTTTAGAAATACTTCATTCTGGTTGCAAAACTAAAATACCTGCTGAGTAACAGAGCAACTAATTGTAGTTTGATTCATCTTTAGATTTAGTCACTCAGTAAAATATCTTAACATTTGCGAAATAAAAATTGACTTGATATTTAGAGACGAAGATGAAATACATTTATATCTCAATTAAAACTAAATTATTGTTACCAATGTAAGTAAATATTACTCTATTCTAATGATACTATAAATTTTTATGCTTTTATTTAATTAAGCAACAATGTACCGAAAAAGCGTTATAAATTCATTTACTGTTCAATTTTATAATTTAAAGATACAAATTCATAAAATGAAATACAAGATAAAATACAAATGATTACCTAGTTAACAATATTTACTAGTTTCTCATTCGTTGCGGCATATTTTCTCGTCTAATGTCAAGGTTGAAATTCTTTAATAATAGTTTACCGTTTCTGAAATATCAAATTACAAAAACCACAATATTTATAAAGATGAAGCTGTAAGATTTTGATAGATAATTTCGCCTAACAAATTATTTCGTGTGCTGCAAATTGACGTCTTGTTCGGTGTAAGTAAATTAGTAGAAGGTGGAATATAAATTGAAAATCAGCTAAAATGCAAAGCACGTAACCAACCTTTCACTGTGTGTAAGGTAACGTAGTTGCTTAACCTTTTGTACCTACGCCGTACCGTTTCTCTCTTCACGACGAGGATTTGTACTATGTTTACATCACGTAATATAGTTATTAGAAATACAGACATTAACACTTTTAAAAACTACTAATGTGCTTTTACATTTTATAGTACATACGAGTTGCGGACATAATAATATTTTGCTAATTAAATTGGAAATTGATTTTAGATTTGTAAATACCTAATGGATTACAGGCTTTTCTTGTACATACAGTGTCTGTAATTTAATTTCAAAATCTACAAGCCAAAATGTAAGATAAAAATGCTTGAACTTTTTAAATAATAATAATTTTAGTAAGACCATTTGTAACTATCTGGGATGTTTTAAAATATCTTGTTCTTGTACTTGAGTACGATCAAAAATTACATACTCAATACAAACATCTCAGAGAATTACATAGGATACACAGTTGGGATATTATCACCAAATTTTTAACATTGGAATGTCATATATAGATACTGTTACTAAGAGAGGACATTAGCAATCGCAATCGGATATTATTACGATGTAAATGGGCAAAATAGCAAGTAACAAACCGGGATGTTTACATTCTTGAAATGTTCTTGGAGATTTTATTTTGTCAAATGGGTATATTCCAAAAACGTCGCAATTCAGTCGCAGTAAATCTAAATAATTTACAATGAAACATATCATCCATTATTTACGTACGATCATAAATAATAATTTTCTAGCAATAATCTTATTATATTAGGTATGTACCTATATTGAATTGTATAATCAATGTAGTAGACTGTAAGATTTTATAAGTACTAGATAAAATTCGATAATTGTTATTTATGTAACAAGTACGCAAAATAGAGTTTTAGAGGACGAATATTTTTACGAACGCGGTGCAAACCGAGTTTTTAAATGAGATGAGTCCTCTAAAACTCAGTTTGTGGTGTACGTGTTACAAACAAAAAATTTAGTTTATGCTCTCCAAATTTATTTAGTAACTATTCGAAATTATTCTAAAATATACCTAACTTTAAAATAAAATTTTGAAAAACGTTGGCGATGAACCAATGAAAATCAGTGAAAAAACCTATAATATGTAGATAACAGCTCATTGCCTAGGTTACGTTATTTTAAAAGACTGGATTCCCTAAAATGTTATTTTGCGAACTCGAAACAGTTCGCAAAGTAACGATTTTAGAGAGCATGTAGGTACTAAAAAATTGTTAATGTTTTGAATATCAAAGTTACTAATATAACGTCACATCGCGTCACACATTGCAACCTAATTTGTAAAATACGAAAGTATTATACGTCACATTAGTAAATTTGAGATTCAAAACATTGACAAGTATTCAACACAATATTTTTCTTGTAATTACGTTTTATATAATTCTGAAATGTAAAGGTATATAGGTACGTTGAACAAAAGTCACTAGATTTGTCTCGATTTGTCTTCCTATAAAAATTCAATTTGTAATAACCAGTAATGTACGCCGATTTGTCGAAAATCTGATGATATTGCAGATTGCAGCAATTGGTGATCCCTCTTAATTGAATATTTAATACGTAGAATAAATTGTATACATTAGCTTTTGATTAGTTTCATCCTCGGTTTCATCAACCTATAACGATCAATGCATTTCATATTTTGATTGAAATGAAACTAATGCTTTAATTTTCGAGTGAATTGAATAATTTTATTGTAATCCTCAAACTTCCATTTTCATTTTACCATTTTAATTATGTTTTCACTGCACGTCAAACTTCAATGTCATTTGAAGTTGAAATAATGAAAATTTAATTAACTGATGTTATAAATCGCCTTTAATAAATTGTGATGTAAATGATGTACAGTATGTAGCAGTCATGTTATTTTAATTAAATTACTACCAAACTGACAGAAAATCATATATCCACTTTCAATAACAATATTATTGTGACCCTTTTACGAAATTTGGGCGGCTCTTTATAAAATTAAAATTTAAAAAATTCTATGTAGTATTATACATTTATCTGATGCTATATCATAATGACAACATTATAAGCCTCAATTTGAGGACCATAATGAATCCAGTACCATAGTGAAATAACAAACAACTCGTTACTAAGGAAGTTTAAAAAATAGCATACCTGATTTTTTTTATTAAAATTTTTTTTCAATACTAAATACTTTATTTTACTTTAAAATTAATTTACGCTTGCAGATAAAATTTTGTATGTAATACGGATCGTAATTAATCATTATGGTACACGCCGTGTTAACAAACTCGGCTTCGCCTCGTCTGATAATCTTTACGAGTACCTAGTACCATAATGACTGGCGTTGCGATCCTTAACATAAATAACTATTATATTTTTTTATATATTTATATGGGAGCATAATTCATGATTAATTTTGAACTACGGGCTGACTTTATTCGCTGTATCGCCGTTTCTTCCATGAAAATTATAAAAAATAAACAAAGATCGAATCCCCGCACTTTATTTTCAACCCAATCAGATTTTATTATTTGAGCAAAAAGAAGTTTTTAATACAGAAAAGTTTAGTTTAACTCAAAGTTAAAAATAAACAAACAGAAATTCTCCCTTTTCAATGAAATAAAATATTGCAAAATTGGGTTTTAATTTTCATGTCACGAACAAATAAAGTGTTTTATACTTATAAATCTATAAATCTTACAAACTAAAACTAAAAGTAACGTGATTTATATCTCAAAGTAGTTTTCTTCTAGTTAGAAAACTTTACGCCATGACTTGCGATATCAATCTACTTGAAAAGTAAAGTTGTTCACTTCTTGACAGATCGTTAAACTATAAAATCCTTGATCCAGATTCAGATATCCGTTCGATTTAAATTGTAAGCTACCTACTATAGTGTTAATAAACATAATTACCTAATATGGCCAAATACTTAATTGCTAGTTAAGTGCATTAATGACAGGATGTACCCGTGAAAACTGTCTTACTGCCAATCAGAGACACGAAATTGCGAAATTATATTTTTGTTGTAATTATTATCAATGAATAATAGGAAGGAACTATATGGGAAATTTGTGACCTGTATTTTTAATGATGTATAATTTTTCGGAATAAATTAAACCAAAAACAAACAGTAAAATAATTTGTTCTACAACGAATCTTCTTCAGTCCTCAGGATATATTTTTGAAGTAAGTGTAACCAAAGTTGGTTCATTTTGCTATTTAGGGTGTCTAAACCAATAAATATGAGTTTTGTTGCTTAAAAATTTCGAAAATTTTATCTTCAAGTGAGGTATAGTGGCTTCTTTTAGCAAATTAAATGTAAGTAGGTATGCTTTTAATATAAAGACCAAAGTATACTAATAAATTATTCCAGTATAAAAATTTTATGGCATCATTTAACTAGAGTAAAGTGAAGAGTTACAAGTCTTAAAACTTTAAATAAGTTTCCATGCATTAGCTTTACATTATTTTCAAGTCATAAAGTTTCTAGAAGAATAATAAACAGTTTTTCTTCAACATATTAAAATAAAACAAAATCTCCCATAACAACGAAGCTTATTAAGCTTTAAAGTACCTAATAAATCTTCGAACTTATGTAACCTAGTTTTAAAATATTGAACCTTGCGTGATTCGAGCACGATTATTTTTAATAGAGATAAAGGTGTTCGTTACTAAATGTCAAAGGCATTTCTTCTGCAACTGGCAATTCTAGCGTGAAGCAGTCATGACATTAGTTAGGTTAGGATTGCATTTGACATTTATTTTACGCAATTCTTGTCTGAGAACTCGGTAAATTGTGGTAACATTTATCTTTTCCTGCACTTTTGGTTCGGTGTTTTTGTCGTGTCGGCAAGAACGCATTCATATTTCATATCAAGAGTATTTGTTTTTCGTCCTTCATTGTGAACAGAGATTTCATTTTTATTTGTTTAAATTTTGGAATAAATTTTATTT
The DNA here is from genome assembly GCA_947534325.1 of Agonum fuliginosum. Taxonomy (NCBI): domain Eukaryota; kingdom Metazoa; phylum Arthropoda; class Insecta; order Coleoptera; family Carabidae; genus Agonum; species Agonum fuliginosum. Next base: position 6,718,020 of record OX384034.1, read on the forward strand.
TATTTAATATTATTTTGATGGTAATCATTCAATAGAATGTACTTCCATTAACAGACTTGCAATTTTTATAGTTGTGTATTATTGTCGATTGCTAGGATCGAACTGGAGACTGCTAACATGCTAGGCGGACAATCTACCGTTGAGCTAATATGTTACAATATACCTACCTCATTTCAGAGAAGAAAAAACCGTTGGGTAAAATAGTGCGATGATATCCTTGAATCTGATTGGTCGAAATGAAAGGTGGATTTACACCAGCAAACATTTTTATTGCCGTTAACATTACTTATACCTATCTTATTTTGAATTTCATAGTTACCTACATTAAGTTTGCTCCAAATTTTGAATAAAATGTGTGAGTGTAAAACGGACAATGAAAGTTGATCTTTTGTATATTTTTCATTTGGAACTTATTAATATTTCGGAGTAGGTATTAAAATGTACTTTTGTAATTTGTACTAAGGTTCCTGAAACACTTGAAAATATGTTTAATTTAGAAAATTTCTCCATGTTCAATAATGTAAAATTAACTTACCTATTTGAATTTTATCAACTGAGATTAATTTAGTACATCAAGTTTCAAGTAGGTATGTGTATAGCCCTTTTAGAGTACAAAAATTGAATATGTACTGCTGTGTATTTCGTTTATTTTTTTCTGTACATGGCCCGTATTTTCATATAAAAGTTCATACCTACTTAAGAAAAATTCGTAAAAGTATTCATAAGAAAAGTTTATAAATTCTGTCATCAGTCATTAATTTTTGACATTTTCTTACAATTTTGATCAATAAAATGAAAATATGCTTCTTTCTTACTTTTATTGTTTGATTATAATTATAAAATAAGGTTAAATGATCCAATACTCCTGCTATTTCTTCAGTCTTAACATTGTGCAACCCTCGTTATTGGTTATTGTCCATTATTTATCAGGTTTTTTCGCTTACCGGACTTACACTAACTGCATTTAACGAGGTCGGTTCGGTTGCCCAACACCCGTTGTAGATTATAATCCAGTCTTGATCGTTCAGCAAACAGTCGCCCTGTTGAACATTACGAGTACAAATGGCTTTCACTGATTGTGTTGTTTGTACTCCAATAACTTCATTGGCCTTTTCTTAGAGTACACATAGTTATAAAGCTTGAATTACATTATACTTTTTTCGGCTAGAAAAAAGAACTTTTTTTTAGATACTTAATTCGGCTAGAATCTAGTTTTAAAATTTGTTCTTGCTGCCAACTGAAATTTAAAAAAAATGTTGTCAGTTGTTGAGTTTTTAATGCCCTGGTAAAGTACTGGTTGCATTTCATACAATTGTACAAGAGTTTTTGTTATTTCAGGAGTTCATTTATACCTCATTACGGTTCAAGACTTTTGATTCTGCTGTCACTCAACTTTATTATTTTTGAGGTTATATACAGAAGGTTGGTAATATGAAAATTGGACAGTTCTAGTATGAAACTTGCATCGAAATTTTCTTGTTCAAGTGAGCATTCTAGAATTAAGTATGAAAATTGTCAAAGTTTCTAGCCGAAAAAAGTATAATGTAATTCAAGCTTTACAATTTCAATTTTTTTATTATTATTTAAACAATAAATAATTTTTTTAGGTGGCTATTGCATAAATAGTTGTTTTACGTATCCTTTGACAGCCGTAAAGTGACACATTTTTTGACATCTGTCAAAATGACTTTACGACCGCATTTACTTCACGGCCGCTTTTACTTCACGGCCGCATTTACTTTACGGCCGCTAAATAACAAATTTATTTAATTTTAATTGGTAAATATATTTAGAAGTAATTACCTACAACTTATTTATAATTATATAAATAATATTATTTATGATACTAAGAAACTTTTTTTGACATAAAATTATATATTTTTGTGATAACCACCTAAAAAATGTTGTGTGCACCTCGGCTTAAAAGTGTTTTTAGCCTCACCTGAATTGCTGGTCTCGGCCTACGCCTTGGTTGCAAATTTCAGATTCGGCCAAAAATGATCACTATTACAGCCTTGATACACAAATAACTATTATACAGACCTTTGTTGGAAAATTAACGTGATATGTAATTTATGCGTCAATTTACATGTGTAAGCAATTTTTTAAGATTCATTAAGAATGTGCACATGCACAAATCAGTGATAAAATAATATTCTTATTTTGTAATTTTGGCTTTTGACAACTAATTAATATTGAAATGAAAAAGTAAAGACTGGCTTTGAAATTGAAGATTTAGCCCGTAAAAATCTAGGTTCTTCCGCACAAAAAATTGCAAACAGAATCAGGAGAACAAACCAGTTAATCCCGAAATCAAACAAATTCATCCTTCAATACAAACCCAGTTAACCCAAAAGTATTTACCCAGATCAGCAAAAAATCAAATCGCACAATCGGTCAATTAAAAAGCCCTGAATTAACAAAACCGAGATCAGAGAAAATCACGACCCCGAGCCTCAAATAAAAAAGTAATAACAAGCTCGTGGTTCCAACACTGCTGCGTTCCCTACCGCAGCCGCCTTCGCAAAGAGGCGGCATTCTATCTCGCCCCGGTCGAACTCGGACCACTGTCAATATTATGTCAAATGTCAATTGTATACCTGCGAGACATTTAAATGTAAGGTTAAAATCGCTCTTGTGCGGGACATTTGGCATCCCTTAACCTATACACTACCTAATAGAATTATTTCAATTTTTATTATACTTACATTCTAAGTTGAGTTGGATCCAATGAAATTGTTAGAAAAATGATGATTTAGGCCTTAGGAATCCATTGGGTAATTAAATACAATGATGTGACATTTACATTGTCATCGTTTATTGAACGTTTCGAATATTTTCCAATATATTCATCATCAGCAGATATGAAAAAAATATAATGTGACAACAACAATTGTTAATCATCCATTGTCGAAATACAGTGCTTAGTTGTTTATTTTTTATACTTACAATGATACACTTCTAAAATCACCAAATTCTGTATTTAAAAGTTAAGAATTAAAATCGAAGCATACCCTAAGCACACAAGATTATACAAGTAGTACACTAAGGCAGTTCGTTCGATAGCGCGGCTGTGTGTATGCGAAATCAGTTGTGGCGTTCACATTCGCACTAGGATCTCTTGTATACGGTGCCCATACGATAGACATAATATGTTACATTTGATTCGACTAATATGTTAGTATGTACTTGATAAAGTTACGAATTGGTAATTGGTTCCGAAATCCAAGAAGGGGCAACTGACCCATCTTGGCTCCCCTTGCGGGCGCCTATGGGATACTTGGATGCAATATCTCATTATTAAAATCTTTGATTATTAATAATAGGGAGGAACGCCGAAAGCGTCAAGTTTATGAAGAACGTTCAACTCAAAGACGTATGGTCGAAAATAGCTTGCGAGTGGTGATCGGCTGTTGGAAGACAGCCGACAAACTAAGTTTTGTGCAACAAAACCGGTAGATAACTACAAGAAATATCAACAAGTATTTGTTTGACTGATTGGACCGCCTCTTCCAACAGCTGATCACAAGCTATTTTCAACCATACATTTTTAGCAAAGTGCTCAAGTTCCACGCCCAATTTCCCCACTATTAATGTAATCAAAGATTAAATCTGCATGGAAAAGAAACACACCTAATGAACTAGAAAATGTAAATATGAGTTGGAACGAAGCAAAGAAAAGGGCAACGGATAGAGAAAGTTGGAAAACCCTTATACAACAAATAATAGACAATGCTAATTAATCAGTGTCACTCACTAGAAATAACGTATAAAAACAAATATGTAATAATAACAATAATAATAGGAAATATTAAATGAATTAAATAATCCGTGTTATTTATTTTAAAAGTGAAAAGAAACTAACAAACAGACATATTTTGAAAGTGCATAGGACTAGTAAGTAACCCTATTAATTAAAGGACTTCGCTATGAAACGCAGCAGCGCCTAGAGGAGTAAAAAGGAATAAGAAGAAATGTGCATGATAGATAAAGAAAACTAGATGCCAAAAGAGAAATAATTGGTAATATGGTACACAAAACGTCCATAAGAATAGCTTTGCCGATTCTTCTCACTTTGTACCTGGAATGTAGAATTATACGAGTATAAGCCCTCATTAGTTCAATATTTCTATTGGCTTGAACATGTAGACTTGATCTTCATAAAGGAACTTGAAACGAGTTCGCACTTCGAAATCGCAAATGCCAGATTCGCGATTCAAAAATATACCTTCTGTATACGAACCTCGAATCAGGTCCGAGTTGGCTTAGGACGACTTCTTCTGCAAAGATTGCAGAGAAAAGACAGTCGACGCTTGGCAAGTGTTAGGTCGGGGGGAGGGGGTGTAGGGTGGTGAGGATTGCGATTGGAACTAATAAAAACGAGGGTTTTCCTCGCGCCTGAGAGCGGATGCGGTTTTCAAATAACATTAATCAGAGTAGAGCTGTAGAAGGCTGGGAAAAGGTGATGGGATGTAAAGCTGGGTTTACTCTCGGGTTTATGCAGACTAAAGTTGATCAACTCATCCTGATGAAATTTAAATAAAACTGCTTCGCTTCATGCGGGCGAATGTGTAAACAACCCCAGGAAATAAGTAAACAGAATCATTTAGCAAACAGTTGCGCTCGTAATTATTAAAATATGTTAATTAAAATAACGGGGATATGAAGAAAATAATTATTTTCTTTATTTTTGATTTACGAGTTTAATAAACTATTCTACTGTATGGCCAATAGGAATTGACTATCCTCAAACTTAATAAGTTATGTTAACTGTTAAGTAATTGTTAAGAAACAATTTATGTATTATAATTTTGTATTCTAGTTCTTCGTTCTTCGCAATTAACTCAATTTCAAGATATGCAATCCAAGAATTGGAACAATATTCTAACAAAGTAACAGAAATTATATATAATTTCATAAAATGCATTATATTATAACATTTATTTTTATATGGTGTTGAAAGCAGTACAATTTTGCATTTTTATCGTACTAGTCCAATAAAGTACCCGTTTATGGACAGTAAACAGTGTCATAAAATAAGGTAATATAATTCAATCGAACATAAAGTATTTTCAAAGTGATAAGTCAAAGTCAAGAAAATATGGAGCTTTCTGGTTCATATTTTGGACCTTTCAATCATGCACTAGTTGTGCTGGAAGTAACATTAATTTAATAAAGATTTTGCAAGTAACGGCAAATAATATTTCAATATTTGGCATCAATGTGTACCTACTAAAATTATATTACTACAATAGGATAGTTGCGGTTTTATGTTGTATAATAATTACATTTAGATTTGCTTGTATAGTGATTTGTGTTACTGATTATAAATATTAATGTAAAATTATGCTTCACGCTTCACCATATCCATACCGAACAAATACCATAGATAACTGATTTATTCTCATTGAACGTCTGATCATGAAATCATAATATTGCACAACAGCAATTTTTCTGTGCTTAGCTGTTTGTTTAATTTACATTATTTATATTAGAAGTGAGCGAGTGAGATGACCTTGTTGTTGTCTATTTATAGACTTTTACTTTCAAGACAACGGAAATAACTGCCATAACAGTAAAAGTTTAAATTTCGTAGAAGTTTGAAATCCAAGAACATTACATATTTAACAAGGACGCTACTGAGTTGCTGTTGAATTAGATCGTAAAACGTAGTGTCATAATAAATTTTACATTCTTGCAGAAAGTTCTTTTCGATACTTTTCTATATAAGACGAAAATATCTTGATAATGTTATCCAACTATAAAATGTTTTCATCAAACTGTCAATATTTTGAACGCCAAACTTGCGATTAAGTGTGTATGTAAATTAGGTTATAAATAATGTGTGTCGTTACATTACTAAATTTGACATTCATTTTATAGACAATTTGATGCAAAATAAATCGTTAAGAATTTTGTACTATTCTTTGTTATGTGCTAATATCATGTAACTAATTTTTGTCTTTATTTTCAGGTTAGTAAAGCATTCCAGTTCTTCTTATTCCATTATTTCTAAATAAGTAAGTACATTTTACATTACAAAAATTCCTACACATCTTATCTAATCATTTTATTTTCTACAAATTCAATGTTGCAATTTAATTACAATTCAGTGCAATTTTAAATAAAATCTTTACTTGACCTTTAAGTTTAAACTACGTAGGTACGTTAAACTAGGATTAGGATGGTCATTACATAATTATTATTATTATACAGAGTGGTTCAGGGATTAGTATCCTAACTTAAAATATGAAAAAAATTTCATGTGGAGATTTTCTCATTCATTTGGAGATATTAGCTTTTAAAGATACAGATGAGATACAAAGTTTTTTACGTTTTCATCATGTTTGAATTTTATTGAAATTCACTCATGTAAGATATAAATGTGTAGCTAAGTACCTATGAATGTTTCAACCAAGTGCGAATACAAGGAGGGAAATGGGGGGATCTCTTGTGTTTTATATTGAAATTATCTCCTGGTTTCAGCCAAGTTATAAGTATAACATAAGATTTTTATTATTTTTTATACCACATCATTAATTGAATAAACATATCCACATGGGGCACTGAACTCCTTCTATTCATACAAAATAAATTTAGTTCGTTTACTTAAATCTTTTGTAAAGTAAAATGCTATTATGCAGTTTATAAAAATAGTGAGTATGCTGACATAGCGATAAATTACGAATTTTGCAATGGAAGCATCAACGTGAATAAATAATTTATTATAAGTATTATTTGGTTTTTCGACATTCATTGAATAGCTTTACATTATTTACATTTTACGTTTATCTTTTTTGGTATTTGGTATTTTTAACCATCAAATATTTTATTATCATAAGAAATACTTACATATTAATGAGGAAAGTAATTTAAAATTTCGAATATTCCAAATCTGAAACAATTCCATTAGGTATCGTAAAATCTTTCTTTACTTCATAATTTTTTGTACAACAAAGTTCGTTTTCTTAATTAAACTTTTGATTGTAATGAAAGAAATATTCTTTATTAAAGTGAATGCATGTGTAAGAATTAAATTAGAATCCAAACTAATAAATTTTAAGCTTACTCGCTTAATCTTTCAACTGCCAGTAGCATGTTGATACAATTAATTAGTGCTCTGTTCGCCTCTAAAACTTCTTTCCTTCTGGTTTCATTGTCTCTCTGAAGGTCGGCATCCAGTTTGGGCGCGGTGTTATGTTATTTTAATTCGTTTAAATTGTTTACTAGACCATATCGTTGAATTATTTAGCAGTCACTTCATTAGCTTTGTAGAAAAAAACTGCAAGAAGGGTATTGGTTAATACATTCTTGCCAACTCTTGCTGAGCAATATCGACGTTTTTGTTGTAACAATTAGTTGAGTAACTGGGTTGGGATAGTTCACCGCACTACCGCACATATGTTTAAGTTATTGTTTAATAATGGTATAACATAATAATATATTAGTTTATGTAATAACAGTGCAGAATAGCAGAGTAGTTTCTCCATAGTAGTGGCACTGAAAATTGTATGTAATTTATTGTTTTGAAAAATATTTAGCCCGTGAAAACAATAGCATATCAGTTGCATGCAAGAAATTTTTGGAAAATAATTTTTACTTTGATAACTTTAGAATAGTTATTTGTACGCCAAGGGCTGAAAAAAGCCTTTTGCAGATCGAGCCTAGAAATTGTAATTATTATTGCAATTATTCGAAAGATATCTTAAGCCAAAAGTAAACATAGCTTTTTTTTCTATGATTATATTTGTTGTGTTTAGGGTTTAAAAAAGTGATAAGTTTATTGCCTTTAGTATGTACTTTGTTGTTGTTTCGAAGGACCAGAGTCAAGGGTTGTAGGTATGAAATTATAGATAGGAAAATGTTTAACTATATTAATTTATTTACACGTCTATCCTCTACAACTGTTTGTTATTGACTGGTCCTGTGGTCACTTGAAAGTAAAAACCTCACCCCTGATCCTCATGTGTGGTTTCACATCTGTTTAGTGTTATGGTTGAGGGTGGTTGTAGGCTGTCTTAGTTTCAAGTGCCACAGGTCATAAATTATTATTTGTATATGTTGCATGGGCTTAGGCGTCAACATACCGGCCCCTTTGAATCCCTTTAGGGACTTCAACTTCTTATTTAATCATTTTACATACCTTTAATGACATGCAATACATGTAGTGTTATATGGGGTATCAACTTTATTATATTTCTTAAAAATAAAATCTTTATTAAATTCGTTAACCTATATTTAACTATAATTAAGGAAAATGGTTTTTATTTTTTATTAAACCTTATCAATTGACTTATTCTATATTTTTATTTACATTTGTTCCAATATTATTTATTATAGTAATCTTACATGCTAAATCAAATCACTCATCAGTCATATCATCACCCATTGGTAGTACACATATTTTATTTATAGCACGCACCACAACACCATTGTTTGTTTTAACGGACACTGTTCGAATTTTATTGTCTTTTCCTGGATGGAGAGAGGTGATTCGACCCATGCGCCAACACAAGGGCGGCAGATTGTTCTCCACGAGAAGTACCAGCATACCTGGTTCAAGGCGGCAGTCTTGATCGACGGCCCACTTTGACCGCTGCTGCAGGTTGTTTAGATATTCTTGTTGCCATCTTCTCCAGAAGTGTTGCTGAATTTGCTGAATATGTTGCCACCGTGACAACCGATTGATTTTTATTGTTGTCAAATCTGGTTCTGGATGTGACAACAATCTGTCTCCAATAAGGAAATGTCCAGGTGTTAAAGGAGTGAGGTCATTAGGATCACTGGATAAAGGAGTAAGAGGTCGAGAATTCAAACAGGCTTCAATTTGCATCAATAGTGTGTATAACTCTTCAAATGTTAACCTTGTATTTCCAATTACTCTATATAAATGAGCCTTTACTTGTTTTATACCGGCTTCCCAAAGACCCCCACGATGAGGCGATTTAGCAGGTATAAAATTCCATTTTATACCCAAATTTTCCGTAGCATCTTTGCTGAATTCTGACGATTCGGATAATTGTTTTAGCTGTTTAAGTTCTTTATTTGCACCTACAAAATTTGTGCCGTTGTCAGAAAAAATTTCCAAAATTTTGCCCCGCCTTGCCATAAATCTTTTCAAAGCTGCTAGAAATGTTTCGCTCGTGTAATCACTGACCAGCTCGATATGTATCGCCTTAGTAGAAAAACAAATAAATAAGGCAATATATCCTTTGATTGTTCTTTTACACCACGACCAGTGCCTTGTTTTATTAAAATTGGCCCCGCGTAATCCACCCCACAGATACTGAATGGGCGCGATGGTGTTATTCGATTGACAGGTAGATCACCCATTATTTCATTCAAAGTGGTTGGTTTCACCTTGAAACATTTGATACATTTACTTAATTGAAATCGGACTTCATTGCGTCCGTTAAGCGGCCAATATTTTTCTCGTAATGAATATAGAGTAGCTTGAGCACCGGCATGAAGTAATAACTTATGCTCGTGATTAATTAATAGTTTTGTTACATGATGCTTAGCCGGCAATACAATAGGAAATTTTTTATTATAATTTAACGTGGCATTCCCTAATCGGCCACCTACTCGGATTAAGCCCTGCTTGTCCACGAATGGGTTTAATTTATACAGTTTACTTGCTTTATTTATATTTTTATTTAAATTTAAGTCCTTTAATTCCGCGGCAAATACGTCAATTTGAATTAGTTTTATAATACGTTCTGTGGCTATGTTTAATTCATCAATGGTTAAATATTTGTTTTTAATTTTATTTTGTTTGTTTTTACAATTGTTTAAAAATCTTAATATGTAAGCCATTACTCGTTGCAATTTATTATAATTAGAGAATTTAGTTAATACAGGGAATTCAGGTTTTATTATTGTTTTTAACGCGATGTTAATTTTACGTCTTTCTGGTGTTTCACTAATTATTTTTTGAACATTAGATTTAGGCCACGCATTGTTACTTTGTTTAAGCCATACAGGACTCCACCACAGTGCATGTTCCTTTAGCTGGTTAGCCGTCGCACCTCGGGATATTATATCCGCGGGGTTGTGTTCAGAGTTAATGTGATGCCATTCATCAATTTCAGTTAACTGCTGAATTTCTGATATTCTATTGGCAACAAATGTTTGCCATGTATTAGCGGGAGCCGCGATCCAAGAAAGTACTATACTTGAATCGGTCCACAAATATTTTTTATTTATATTTAAGTTTAAAGCTCTGCACACTTTAGAAACTAGTCTTGATAATAACAATGCACCACAGAGTTCCAATCTCGGGATTGATATTGTTTTAATGGGTGCAACTCGCGATTTGGCACACAATAGTTGTACCGTATTATTTTCATACGTGTCGCTGCATCTTAAATAAATTACAGCACCATAGGCTTCTTGTGATGCATCACAAAAACCGTGCAGTTCTACATTTGTATATGCATGATCAGAAATTGCCTGTCGCGGTATTTTAAACAAATGTATTGTTGAAAAGTCATTAATTAAATCTATCCATTCATTGCTAATGGTAGTCGGGACGGCTTCATCCCAATTAATTTTGAAAGTCCACAATTTTTGTAGTAATATTTTAGCCTTTGTTATTATTGGATTTATTAAACCTAGAGGATCAAAAATTTGTGCAATTACTGATAAAATATGTCGTTTTGTAATAATGATAGGAATTTTGAAAATTTGTAAGTCATATTTTAAAGTATCAGTTTTACTATCCCAAACTAAACCCAAAACCTTTACTTCGTTATCACGATCTAAATTTAAAATTGTGGATACATCCTTATTTTTGTTTGGTAATAATTCTGGGTGGTTCGATGCCCATTTGCATAATTCGAAACCACCACTTTCCATTATTGCAATTAATTGATCGCGAATAATAATCGCATCCTTTGGATTATTAAAACCGGTCAACAGGTCATCCATATAAAAATCGTCTTTTATTATTTGTGAAGCTCGAGGGTACTTTTGACTTTCTTGTTCCGCAAGCTCATGGAGAGTCCTGACAGCTAACCAGCTGGCAGGTGCAGTACCGTATGTCACGGTCTTCAATCTGAATGTCTGGATTGGATTAATTTTGTCATCTCGCCATAATATTTTTTGAAAATCGCGCTGTTCTGGCTCGATAAGAATTTGTCGATACATTTTTGTAATGTCGGCAGTTAATACGTATTTATGTGTTCTAAATCGGATGGTTATTGAAAATAGATCTTGTTGAATATTTGGACCTACCATGAGCATATCATTTAAACTATGTCCTGATGATGTTTTGCAGCTTGCATCAAAAACAACTCTGAGTTTTGTTGTTAAACTCGAAGCCTTAAACACTGCATGATGAGGCAGATAAAACCCATAAACATCATCAGAACATTTATCATGCACTTGTTCCATGTGGTCTAGCTCCAAATATTCATCAATAAATTTAGAATAAGTTTGTTTTAAATTTGGATCTTTATATAATTTTGACTCGAGAGTTAAAAAACGTTTTGTAGCTATTTGCCTTGAATCTCCTAAACCGATATCAATGTTTTCCTTAAATGGTAAACTGACTATAAACCGACCGTCATTATCACGTCTTGTTGTTTTTTTGTAATAACTTTCACATTTTGTTTCTTCCTGTGAAAAGTGAATTTTGTCACACGGTTCTTCTATTTCCCAAAATAGTTTAGCCACTTGTTTGTGCAGGGCTGCGGTACTTGAGATGGATAAGTTACAAACAGAGAAATTTTGGCGTAAATTTATGGGACCTCCTACAATCCAACCCAACTCAGTTTCTTGGAAATGAGGCTGGCCCTTGTGAGCTTGAATATTACAAGGTTTTAATATCTTCCAAAAAAGTTCTGCTCCAATTAATAACTCAATTGGACCGGCTAAGTTAAATGTAGGGTCCGCTAATTCAATGCCCTTATTATTGATATTACTCAAATTGAATGAATATGATGGTAAATTTTCTGTGATTTTTGGCAATACCAGACATTCAAGATTGTTGGTGAAGTTTGTATGTTTTGATTTTATGGAAACATTTACCGTATGATTTACATTGTTTAGTTTGCAATTTATTCCGGCAATTGGAATATTGACATTATTTAATGGTAGTTTTAGTTTTTTACATAAATCTGTTGTTATTATGTTGCTCTGTGACCCGACGTCCAACAGAGCTCGGCAATTGTGATAATTACCGAATTTATCTTTAATAAGTATTATTGCCGTAGATAATAATGAAATATTAGTGTTGAATTTACATGATGTATTACTTATACCAACCGTAGTTGTCGGTGTTATTTCTTCACTTTGTTCGTGGCTTGTTTGTTCATGTAACAGAGTGTTGTGTTTTAATTTGCAATAACGGCAAACATAATATGAACGACATTCTTGGGCCGTATGATTTGGTTTAAAACAATTGACACACGCCTTTATCATTTTAATATGTTTGGATCTGTCGTTAACAGACAATTTTAAGAATTCTCTACAATGATAGATAGCGTGATTGATATTGTTGCAAAAATTGCATTTTAGTTTACTTAAAGTGACGTTTGCGTTAGAGGAGACTTTATTATATTTCGGATTATTCTTATTTTTATTGCCATTATTGAATTTATTTATATTGCAGTTATTATTGCTATTAGAACCTTTATTATTAATTTGGTTTATAGAATCTAGTAATTGACATTTATTATCTAAAAATTTAATTAATGCTGATAATTTAGGTAGATCGCAGTTTAATGTAGCTTGCCATTCTTTATTTGTTGCATAATCTAATTTTTCTGTTATTAATGGTACTATAAACGCATCCCAAGAGTCAACAGGTAAATTTAGAACCTTTAGCGCCTCAATATTAGTTTTTAATTTATTTAATAATTGTCTTAAAGTTAAATTAGATTGTTTATTTACTTTTTCTAGATTTAATATGGCGCATACATGCTCTTGAACAATTAATCTTTTATTATTAAATCTTGTTTTTAAAATATTAAAAGCCGAAAGATAATTAGCATTAGAAATTGTTAACGAATCGATTGCTTGGGCAGCATCATCAGTTAAACATGATTTTAAATAGTGAAATTTTTGACAGTTATTTAAATTTGAATTTTCATGTATCAGTGAATTAAATGTATCGTAAAAAGACAACCAATTTGAATAGTTACCATCAAAAGAGGGTAAGTCAAGCGCAGGCAATTTTATTTGTATGTCTTGATTAACTGGCGTAGGACAATCAGAGGACGTTGTTTGTGCCGTATTATTTGAATTTTTGGCGATAGACTCGCGCTGATCAATGATATCCTGTATATTGGCTTTAATTGAAAAATATCTGTTTTCGAAATGATCTCTCTCGGCATCATTCGCCTCCGAATTATCCGCCGAATTATCCTCTATTTCTTCAATTTGATCTTGAATATCCTCAAATTCATTCAATGCCGCTTCTAATTTGGGTATACGGGAAGTTAATAAATTTAAACTATCGTCATCTTTGAATTTGCTCAAAAAATCTTCCATTCTTGTGAGCTTTTTAATAATTTTGCCGCGAATCTCTACAAGTTTCGCTAAGCTAGCCATGATTTTAATTTAAAATTTAGTACACACTATTAAGCAATTGATTATGAAGGATAAGTTGATTTGGAGACTTACTGTTTTGAAGTCGCTCGAATTGACGGTGGTTCAGCAGCTGTGTGTGTCGATGCGTTGCCGACCTGGTGCTGGATTCCACGTTGTAGATGAGGTGAACTTGGAGAGTTGCAGATTGGTGATTCAGCAGCTACTTGCGTCGCTATTGTGGACGTCTCGGTGCTGGATTTCACGCTGGTGAACTCTTCTTCAAGTTATTAACTTAATCACTTTTAATTTTATTTTCACTTCGATTGAACTGTGCGCTGGTTCCGATCTGGCTCGATACGGACCAAAATTATGTTGTGTTTAGGGTTTAAAAAAGTGATAAGTTTATTGCCTTTAGTATGTACTTTGTTGTTGTTTCGAAGGACCAGAGTCAAGGGTTGTAGGTATGAAATTATAGATAGGAAAATGTTTAACTATATTAATTTATTTACACGTCTATCCTCTACAACTGTTTGTTATTGACTGGTCCTGTGGTCACTTGAAAGTAAAAACCTCACCCCTGATCCTCATGTGTGGTTTCACATCTGTTTAGTGTTATGGTTGAGGGTGGTTGTAGGCTGTCTTAGTTTCAAGTGCCACAGGTCATAAATTATTATTTGTATATGTTGCATGGGCTTAGGCGTCAACAATATTATTTATATTAACAACTAACAGAAATTTCGTATAAGTTTTCATCTATCATCATATCTACGAAAGCTAAGATTTTGAATGGACAAACATAATTGTAAATAAATTTGACAGTTAAAATGATTTTTGATTGAAACCAAATCTTTATTAATTATGGAACAGATTTTTGTAAGCAGCGGTCTGAAAATATTTGCAGACCGTCACTATTAGCAACGGTCTGCAATTGTTTATTTTCAAGCAGGTAACCAAGTGAAGCCTAAAAAGCCTACTTTTAATAGAGATCGTAGAACAAAAGTATTAAACTCATTTGTAAGCCAAAATGTATCATTTATAATTAATCTCAAAAACTGTGAATTGATAAACATACCTACTAATTAGAGAGCCATAAAATCGTTCCAGATTTTGTCAGAAATGGCTTTTTGCGTTATAAAATCAAGTCTTGTCTTCAAGAAAACGTAAATATAAAATTTGCATCCGAGGTAGGTATTTCAAACTGCCCTATTTTATAGAAGTTTTGTAACATCTATTAAGTGACTCATTTTATTAGCTCTGGCATTCTAAAAAATTATTTAGCACTACGCCAGAAAAATTTACCGGTTGTACATGGCTGTCAGAGGCTTTAAAGTTCTTTGGAGCAATTGCCAGAAATGATTTTTTGTCTTGCCTTCAAGAAAATGTAAAGAAGTGTTGTAACATGTACTAAGTGACTTATTTTATTACTTCTGTTACTTAATGTACATAATAAGGGGCATTCTAAGAAATTTATTTAGTATCTACCACGCCAAAAAAATTTACCGGTTGGACAAGTCTGTCAGAAGCTTGAAAGTACTTCGAAGCAATTGCCTGAAATGACTTTTTTGCACGATTTTACATTACGACTCTCTAGCTATACCACATCGGTCAAGAAATTTAATGAACACACTATCAAGTCGCATAATTGTTGTCTTTTTATTTCTTGTAGTAATTTTGTTGACATTTGTGAAAATGATGCCTTTTATTTGTAAATTCACTACGAACATCTGAACCATTATTTTCGTTTCAGTGCAAAGTATTTGACAATTCGATTAATTATTTTGCTGCTCATTTAATTTATTTGCATTTCTCTTCTAATTTTATACAATCAATATAGAAGATCCACTAGTGACCAATATTCACGATTCCTAATGCAACCATAACCGTTACACATACCACACCAACCACATATACGGTCAATCGCCCCGGTTTCTATTCTGTTACTATGTCGACTTCGTTATATTTCCCGTGTGATTGATGCGAGCCGCGTTCTAAACCTAATTTGAGTTATGGAGCGATAACTGTGTTATGTTATGAATGCGAGCAGAATGAGAATGACAATGTATTATTGGTGTCTACAGTGTTGATCTAGTGGTGGAAAGGAAAAACCTCAAGAAAAACAATTAGGTGGGGAAAATTTAATAATAAGAGGTTGAAGTGGATTGGTGCTAAAAGGAGTAGATGAAATTTTGATAAAGTAATTTTATTAAGAGGTGGTAATATATAACCAACTACTATTGTATATATGGAAGTTCAGAATTGGAATGAGTATTTGAATGAAAATCTAGTTTGTGATACGAACCCTAGCTTGTACGATTTTTTACTCACAATCGGTTAGTAATATGTGGGTTTCCAGCCTTCTATAGACAGTTGGAAAGCAAGTCATTGTTAACTTCACTTCCCAGCTAGCTGGAAATATTTTTCCGACTAGTTAAATGTCACTTTCCAATAAAATTGACAAAATCTATAAAAAAAATAATCAAATTACATAGCAAATCTGTCCTAGACTTCGAGCATATACTGACTAGAGGCCGCCTTACGACGTTTGTTGTGATCGGAAGATATGCGGGAGGAGAGATTTGCGGTGTCGGAAGCCGTGATGTATTGAGGAATGCGTAATTTCTTAGTATTATTCCACAAAGTAAAATAATAGGTACTCACAAAACCTCAAAAAACTTTTCACAAAATAAACGCAGAACTTAGGGTTATAGTAAAATGACATGTGTGACAAGAAGTAATAAAGAATAACAGCAAAACGCTGTATATCTTCCGATCACAACACGCTATGCATTGGTATAGGGAATTACTTCTCTAGTCAGTATACAGGTTGGTGGAGGTGAAATGCGAACATAGGGAACATACATGACAATCGAACTTTCAAGCCAGGTATCTTGATATATTTTGTAGTAGTGTCACAAAACGAAGTAATGTGAATTTGTGTGGCAAAAAGAGTAATCAAATCAGAAATAATAATAAAATCTAAAAGTGCATGTAAACTTTATCGTTGTGCTCGTACACATACATTATTAAGCAAAGAAAATATTTTAATGAAAATAAAAATTTCAATAATATGACAGCTACTTTGACATTGACAGTACTTATTCCACGTATATCAAGATGCCTGGCATGATAACTCCATTGTCATATATTTCCCTATGTTCGCATTTCATCTCCACCAACCTGTATGCTCGAAAGTCCTAGATCTCTATTGTACCTTCCTAAATCCTACATTCCGCACTATTATATAACATATCTCCTTTTCTACTATGTCATTAGGATTCAATCCTGTTAAATGGTAACCAACAAAATATATTAAAAAATATCTTTCAAGTGCTGATTCGTCTTTTGTTTATTTCAGGAAAATTAAACTATTCTTATTAACCATCTTTGGTAAGTGTTTCATTATATCCCTCAGGTCAGAATCAGAAATATAATGACACACTTCCCAGTCTACAGTAAATACATGATTAACAGTGTTATGCTAGCAAGCATAAATTATTAATGATAAATCTAGGTAGTTTAAATAGAATTTATTGCAATTACCCATATTTATTAATTTTAATTACTACATGCATTGTATATCACGAAATTAACAAATTAATATGCAAATATAAATAGTAGGTACCTAGTACAAAATATTATATGTAATGCTGTTTTAGTATCGAAAAATGTTATGATATATATTTTGTTAATTTGTGATAACATTGCATTATATTAATTAATTCATGCGCCATATTTTCTATATTTGCGTTTGTGATTGAAAATAACAATATAATTATATGAAACAAAACACGATAGCATTTCATTTTATTATAGCCAATAAAGCATTAAATATGCTTTTCATATTATAATTAACTAGATTCTGATTTAAACTTTTTATAGATCACAATTTGGCAAATTGTGTAGTAGATATATAGGTACTAATTTAAATTGATTTATTCGAACTGGTTTTTATTTGAAAGCATTTAATAATATCTTAGTAGGTATTTTTATTCTACATATTTTCTACGAGCTAAATTATTATTTCATGTTTTGAATATGAATTAAATCTTCTTTAATCTTCTTTTTTTCTGCCAGTTTATCTATCAAGGTAAATATCATGACATTTAGAAATTAAATTGCTTTTGCACAAACAATTTTTTGTGCACCTACGCACTAATTCTGGATTAAATATTCTTTGATATATTTTTAAATTAGAAAATTAAGTAGAAAACAATTTTCAATTTCCATTGTATAAATTAACCGCTCTAAGGGTGGTTGTTTCATAAAAATGTGTAAGAGGATTCAAATTAAAAGCTTAAATTGGCAAACAAGTTACTAACACAAGGATATAAAATGGTCCATATGACCTTTAACTTAAAGCCTTATATAGGGTGTTTTTTAGACGTGTGGTTTTCAAGAAGAAATAAAACGCATATAATTTAATGTTATGGCCAAGAATTTAGCGTTATTATAAAGATAAGGGTTTGCCATTATGTTTTAAAAATGATTTCGGGCAAGTAGCCGCCGCGGCTGGTTCGAATAAATTTCAGTCGAGAGGCCCAATTTCCGACCACTTTTGCAGCAATTGGGGCCGTATGTCAGCAATAACGCGCCGAATATTCTCTTCCAAGGCGTCAATCGTTTCGGGCTTATCTGCGTAGACAAGCGACTTCACATAACCCCACAAGAAATAGTCCAGCGGTGTTAAATTTAAATTAAATTTAAAAAAATTAAATTTTCTTGTGAAAATCGGGATCGGTGGCCATCTCGTTTTGGGCCCATTCACGGACGTGCGACGCGCTTGATGGTCGTTTGGCTTCAATTTTTGCACGAGTTGGATTTTGTAAGCCCGCAAACCAAGATCCTTCCGCAAAATCTTCCATAAAGTGGATGGGCACAGCTCCAATTGTTGCGCGCGATGGCGGATGGACTCATTCAGGTCTTCTTCGATACTCTGCTCCACAGCAGCAATAGCGTCTTCGGTGCGCACTGTACGGCATCTCTGAGGATGCGCATTATCCACTAGAGTAAACGTGGTGCTAAACCGATCCATGGTTGCTCGAATTACCGACTCTGCTGGGCGATTATGTCGACCGAATATTGGACGCAGCGCGCGATGCGTCGCGCGAACCGAACCATTATTTTGGTAATAAATTTGCACGATTTGCAAACGTTTTTCAGGAGTAAGTCTATTCATTATGAAATGGCAAACCAAACTGAGCATAAGTCAAGTGACAGCTGTCAAAAAGACCATCTCCGAAAAAAGTAGTGTCAACTTGAAAACCACATGTCTAAAAAAAACACCCTATAGACAGTTATAAGAAAGGTTATGTCGTCAAGTTAGCAGATAACTGAAATGATTATGAACCACACACTTCTCATTCGCATCACACATCTTACAGAATACAGAAGAAGTATAGTCCACGCATACATCAAGTACCTAATAATCGTTAAATGCTTATTGCAGTCACACAATGCCCAAAACCGCAATCGTTTAATATTAGCCCGCAGATAAGATATATATTCGAACAGTTCAGTATTTGCCATATTTACACCCCCAGTGTTCCATTGGTAGAGTAAGAGTTTTTCGAAGCTTATTAGCAGGGTTGTATTGTATGCCCTGGCGCATCTCAGGCTTGAGGTTTTGACCATTGTGTGACTGCAATAACCCCCTAATAAACGCTAATGATTATTAGGTAGATGAAATGTATTTGTACTATAACCGATTACATCCATTATAAACCAGCCCTGAGCGAGATTCAGTCAATGTTGTTCTGTTATCTAACCGTCTCGCGCAAGCCCTTGTTACAACCACTAGTCGGTGCCTGATCGATTTGTAGTTGCAAAGTTAATTGTATCCCAACTTGGAATGGTGACGAGAGTAGATACCCATCCAAATCTAGCTATGAATATTTCATACTTGGCCTGGATTCGAATTACAATCAGAACCAAGCACTTTTCCACTGTGCTATTTGTATTCTTATAGATCATTAATTTTTTCATAATATTCTTAAATTGAAACATCAATATTTATTATTTAAACTTAGGTAACTTTAATTTTAAACTTTGCTGTTGTGTTCTTGCGTTTGTTCATTTGCTTGGCTCATTTTTCTAATAACATTCTATCAAATAGTTGCCTAACACCAAATCCAGCAAATATATTTCCTCCTTCACAGTCCATTGTCTCCTCAAAACAATACACCATCACCATCCCAGCGATTATTCATAATTTCGTCACTAATAGCATCTAATTGTTTTTCAACACTTGAATCACAATAAAACTGCGAACCGGAAATAAAGCGCAGCGGCATCTAAAACGGAAGTCGCGAATTATATGAAACCCTGCGACGTTGCCAGCTTTAACTTGACAGCGTGAAAATACGTTGAGTAACAAGAATGTGAAAGTTATTGTCTGCCGCGCGCGCGCTATTAAAATGCTAGACAGAGTTGTCATAATTTCCACTTGCGACTTGCGAGCAGACGAAACTGTTAGTTTTTGTGAGGCGAATAAGAAATTATTTAAGTTTAAACTGAATGAAGTTGATGTTGAAGTACAGCTGGTATTGTTTATTATTTGAATGGGTTTTCGAGGAATCTTGTTATCTGATATCGTTAACTGTTTGGAACATAAAATGTTATAAAACGTGATTTGGTTTCATAATAACAATAACTGACAAGAAGTTAAGTACAATAATATAATAATGTATTGCAGAAAAACACAATAATTCTAAGTTTGTTAAGCAACTTAAAAAGCTTGTGTCAAAACCGGCGTCATTGTTTTTAATCCTAAAGGCAAACATTTCTTATAAGTAATAAGCGATATTAAATTAGAATGTATGACGTCACAAGTCATACTAGTCACTAGTGAGTTTGACATTCACAATATTGACAGTTGAATGGGTTCAACACCAGAAAATAAAATTCTTGATTTTTTCATACAAAAGAAAATGCAAGCACAGGAAGATGCAAATCTAGAAAATATATGCGTAATAAAATTCAAATCTAGAATTTTAGATTCAGCATAAATGTAAACATAGGAAGATGCACTAGTTTGCGAGTAGTATGGTATTGGGTTATTCATTTAGTTCAGTTCAACCTAATTTATCCCCTAGTGTTGATGTTGACAGAGACAAACTAGTTTTCTGGATTTGCATCTTCTGGTGTTTGCATCTTCCTACGTTTTCAATTATGCCGAATCTAAAATTCTAGATTTGAATTTTCCTGTAAACGAATCTTTTGATATTATTGGTTCTTGTAATTAATCCCTCATATTTTCGCAATTATGAAAATACTTTTTTAATATAAATTACGTCAGTCTAGCGAAATAAAGAAATGATGTAATTACTGATATAATTTTAATTAATACTTGTCAAAGACAAAATAACTTTTCTTGACTCGTGCGAAGCCAAACAAAAATTATTGTATAATTAAAAAGTTTTTGTGAATTTGTCACCCCTCAGGAATAAAGCGCGCCATCATCCCAACTAAATATCATTTCAAGAAAAGAATACCAACAGCATCTTTTTCATTTTTCATGACACAAAATCCTCTTAAACATTTCCCAAGTTTTGATGAAATTTTTTCTGTTTGTGTCGCGGGTGAAAAATTTTTCGCGCACGTCCGCAAAATTCGTCGCTCGCTTGTTCATAATTGATGGCCATGAGCGTCGGCAGCATTTTATCGAAAGGGGCAAAAATTTCATGAAATTGTAAGAAAAACATGACACGGCAGGCAATATTTGTTTTTTTTTGTCTACGACTGTTTATGTTTCATAAGTAAATAAATAAACCATTGTAATATTGTTTTTAATAAAAAATGTTGTACATTACTCACTATTTGATAGTCTTTCTTTAATTATTTGAATACGCTAGCTGACTTTTTAATCAATTAAACATTTATATAATTAGTTTTTATTAAACGAACATAATCAGTTTGTAAGAAACGTAGGTAATTTAAAAAATTAAATGTTCTGATAGTTATTTTAATGTAGGTACAATTTATTAGTTATTCAGTAGTCGTAGATAAAATACGTAAAATATTCTTTATATGCCTCCGGTCGGCATCGCTAGTTTTCCATATCTCAAAATCCGCCAGAAACTCTTTGTTGCCAGCCTAGGCCGGCAAACAACCGGAAGTTATAGGTTGACATCTTGACATTACTACAGTTGTCAAGCAAATGTCAATTTTATGCGTTGAATATTTTTTATACAAGAATTAACAAGATTTTGACAAATTTTAGACGTAAATCGTTAATAGAAACTGAAATAAATATATTTTAAGCTCAAATGCAAGTATTCAGTGCACAATTTTTTAGGTTATGTACCTATAATAAAATACAAATTAATTAAATTCATTTTATGCAAGTATTCAGTGCACAATTTTTTAGGTTATGTACCTATAATAAAATACAAATTAATTAAATTCATTTTATATTTTTGTAATGAAATCGGCACATAAAATATTGTGTATTACACGTCCAGAAACTGTTATGCTAATGCTCGTAATTTGCAAGCCTCGCCTGTGGCTCGGCGTGTCAAAAATACTCGCTCTTGCAAAAGGTCAGTTTCTGGCCTTGTGATACAAATAACTATTAATTAACTAAACTTGTGATAAGTTTTAAAAATAAATAAGGTTGCAGTTGGCAGTCAGTTTAAGTAGATTTTTTCTCAGTATTTCGTCAACTTCAGGAGATCTGAAAATAGTCCTAATAATATCAAGCAAATTCTTGTTAAAACATAAAGAAAACAAATAAATAGTAACTTAAACTGACTTAAACCCTATTTATTTTTAACTCTTATAAGTAGTAAAGTTGAAAATTACTCGAAATATCAGTCATACAATATATATTCTTCTTCTTACATAACCGACGTTTCGGTTTACACTGAAACCTTCTTCGGCATCATTCGGTAGTTAATTTTATTAATTGGATGTGTATGTTTTATGCTTTTGTATCTACGAAGTTTGCCATCTGAATGATTGTTATAAATTGGTACATGAATTTTTAAGATCTTACCAACCCTGAAGAAGGTTTCAGTGTAAACACAAACGTCGGTTATGCAAGAAGAAGAATATATTATGATGTATGATAATTTTTCAACCTTACATATCACCACAGTCGATTACATAGTCACCTTATGTTATAAGTAGTATTCTATTATAGTACTTGAGTGTAATAACCACGAAGTGAACACTAGTGCGGATGAAGTGTGCCCTTTCTGTTTACCTTTTAGAGAGAGACAGCAAATACGTGCCCGAACTCATTCGAAAGATTACAACTGTTGTATGCAGCTCGTGTAATTATACCTTAATTTCTTTCTCTTACAAAATAATTTACTCTTCATTGAAATGTCCCAAAGCTCTTGTACATAAAGAATGAACCTCTTGTAAAGTGTCCTTTCTGCTTTATATCTTCCAAACTGCAGGGAAGGCAAGTGCCCCTTTTCTCCGCTCTCCGGACGCCTATGGAGTACCTCTACCGGATCGCGAATCGCGAACGAAGCGTCACTTCAAACACTTGCAGTTTCCGCGGATGTCTTTGATCTGAGATGCGCTTTTGCTTCAAGCATGTGTGGAGATTGGGCTCTGTGTGACTGTGGTATAGGAGTGTGTGTTCGGCCACTCTCTGTTCTTGTTTGAGGAAGCTAATCTCTTTGATTTTATTAAATTTAGTAGAAATAACGTTTGCTTGGACTTTCAAACTGAAAGCCATAGGCTGAAAGCTGAAAGTACAACGTAAAACATTTATTTAGAGTACCTACTGAACACCTATATAAAACCAGAATTAATAAATGCGTTCAGTGTGCTTTTGATGTTTGTTTATTTAAAATACAATTTTGATTACTATTACAAATTTTATATTAAAAAAGCGTGCTGCAAAAGAGATGAATATGCATTTGTATCAAAACATGTAAATACAGTAATGCACGCTTACCGATATCATGCAAAACGAAAAGTCATATATTACATTTTAATAATTGAAAATGTATAAATAAATAGATATAGGGCACGAATTATAATATAAACACAGGCTTTTCTGTTTGTGTGAGAGAGAATGATCACTACTGGGCCCGTGCGTTACCACCGTTACCTTATTTTATCAACTGTAATTACACAAGAGCTTTTTATTTAGCCGGATAAATTTATGCTTGTACTGAAACTTTGTGGTCTAGCAATTTGAAAAGAAAAGTTGTTTAATAAAATCACGACACCGAAGGTGGAGTGATTTTATTTTAAAACAATCTTTCGAGTCAAATTGCTGTCAGGTGACAAGGTTCAGATATCAGACAGACATTTATTCGGAGGAAATAAAATGCTCGAGTGTATTTCAACGAGATAATTTAATTTGGTTCTTCTTCACAAATATTCCCTAAATCTAATAATTTCATTGACAAATATTAGAAATATGAAGCAAATGACATTTTAGTGTTTTGTTTATTGTTTGGTTGCTAAGAAAAAAGTTATCTTCGTTTTTATCCGCTGTCAAAGCGATAAAATTCTGTTTTGTTTATGGCTTACTTTATACAGGAGTGGAATAATTATCGTTATAAAATGCGTTGCTAAGAACGGGCCCGTATTTTCTGTCTCTATCTAAAAGGTAAACAGAAAGGCCACACTTCATCCGCTCTAGTATCCACTCCTGACATGTATTATACTTCGTGGTATAGAGTAAGTGGAAATAGTTACATTTTAAGTGCGGTAGGGTTAATTTTACAACGCAAGGTTCTCCGTTTCGCGTTATACTTTAATAAAATCGAACGTTGTACAATACCTAACGCACACATTATGTAGATATTATATTTTTTGGCCGACATACCTATTTATTTAAAATATCATATTTTTTAGGAGGTTCAGTGAGATGCATTTGACATTTTCTCTCAAATTTCTTTTTGTCAAGTAGCCTTGAAACAATATTGCTCTGAGATGTCGCCAGTAAATATCACATTTAATATTATTCTGTTTTACTTATTTCAGACTCTATTAAACAATATTATTGTGTAAAGTTGCGTTTTTGTGGACTCTCTATTTTATTTTAAAATTATCTTTTTATTTAGTGGCATATTAAAGAAATAAAATTCGGTGCGTATTATCAAACTATATGCGGAAACAGTTATGACATTGTAAAATCGCAACTACCATATAGACGTTAACGATGTGCGATTGTTATGTTTCCAGTTCAGGAGGCCAAAAAGTATAGTGTGCAACTTGTTCCGAAAATGCTGTTACATGCTCATGTTTTACAGAAGTCTCCAACGGATCGTACCACAAATTATTATACACTGGCATTTTATATAAGAAGCTATTTTCAAGAACTTATTTATAAATTGCTATTTTTAACGATTGATTTGCTAGCAGTTGGCATTTGGAATTAAGCGAGTACAAACGTTTTTAATGCGAAAAGCTTTCTTGTCACTTTTACATGAACACATTTTATTTTGCTAATATATTTTGTTAACAAACTGTAAAATAAGTGTTAGGAATTTTAGGAATCACATGTTTTTGGGTAATAATTTTAATTTAAGATGTAAAGTTTTCTCATGATATCCGCATTTCAATCTACTAATAAATCTCTAAAACCATGTAATATATTCTTGAAAAAGCGAAACGCATTCACTCTTCAAAAATTTCGTGCGTAAATATATGCCATGGACTCCTTAAAAAATACTTTGATGTTTATGTGTGTCGTTTACTGAGTGGAAAGACGGCACTTTTGAAATATTACAAGAGAAAACTTCTCCGGGATTACTGAAATGATTCAAACACTTCTTTCATATCTACGCATATCCTTGTGAAATATTTTGTACAGGAAAGTATTATGAATACCTCACGAAGCAGATAGAAAAGCGAGTTTTACTTTCAAAGATAAAAAGGTTTTTATAGGGGTATTAGCATACTGATGACTGTTTAGATGAAGAGGTTATGTAATAAATATGCCATTTGTATATCTATATTGTAAATCAGTAGACAACAGGTGTGATAATGATGATGATATTTAGTTTTAAATGAATATTAACTTCTGGATGATTACGTAATAAAACCGAACTTGTTTATTTACTAACATTAGGAGCTACAAAACGACATAAGAAACTGTGAAGCTTTGAGATGATTTGTTAGTGTGTTGTAATAACTATAACCACTTAACAACTTCAGAACCTAACTTAAAAGAATTAAATTATAATAACTTCACAATTTATGTAATATAATTATTACTTTCCTTTATAAATGTCATTTAAATTATCAAGTTATTTGCTACTTCTAAATCAATACCTGTTCTAATCTTTTATCTAATTAATAAGCAATCTTCTAAGCTGAATGTTTGTATGTATGCCTGTTTGCCTGTTTGTTTTGTATCTACATCTAGAGTCTAGACTATTAACCTATTTGTCTGATCCTCATGAAATTTTTCAGATCTCTTTTGACCAGGGTAAGATTTTATGTAGGTATGCTTCACTTCGATCAGACCATTAGGGATAGCGGTAAAAATTAAAAATCTCTTTGACGAATACAATTTTTGTTTCTTTTGTAACGAAGTTGGTGTACCTATAGGTACTACCATTCAAATGAAATAAGAAAGATATATTATTTTAAATCCGGTCTAAAATTATGTTTAAATTTGTCTGGACTTATAAAGGTTGGGGCTTAACATCAAAATCCAGACCGTTTGTCCGATCTTTATGAAATTTTGCATACATGTCTCTGAGTCAAATTTTAAGGTACCTATGTTTTAATCCGATGGGACAATTAGGAGCGAGGGTTAAAATTTAGAATTTAGACATTTGTCCGATCCTCATGAAATTTTGCATGGAAGGTGTCTTTTTGACTAGTCAGATTATAAAGTACCTTTGTTTCTTTAATTCGGGGAACGCCGGGTACCCACCTAAACGACAAATAAATTTTGGTAGTTTTTTTTTTTTTAAAACTACTGTAATTTTGTGTGGTAATTTAAATAAATTTCAAACAATCATGGAATCATGAACTACAAGATTTAAAATACAAGATTATAAATTATTGTACTAAGTAGGTATATAATTTTTTAGTTGGTATTCGATGCAGATTTAACACATTTTTCTAGATATTTTATTTTTTATTTTAGAGGTAAAATTGTATATCCGGTTTATAGATTGCTATTAAAATTATGTGGGTTGTAATATTATTATTACATTTTAATCTTTAATATGAAATTAGCAATTATACAAGAACAGCAAAGATGCTTTCTACTCGTATACACTCGTCACTCGAAGAGTAAATGGCAATGGTCTAAAAAGTAGAGAGCTTAATAAAGATTATTATCAATAATTTATCTTCATAATAAAATAGTAAAGTAGGTACTAATATATGTATGAATATAAATAAGGAACTTGTTAAGATTTTACTTTAGGAAGTACCTACACCATTCTTTGCGTCTATAAAATTCCAGTATCAACATGATTTACAACAATTAATAGAAAACTGCATGTTTCCTCTTTCTTCTGCTATCTCAGCCAACGAAACATTCAAAATTTATTCGCCATGTGATTACTCATTCAAATCAAACATCCACGACATCATATTCAACTTCAAAGCCTTCTATTCAAATTCGCCAAGAATGTCTCGTCTCACATTCACATAAACAAAGATACTCATCCATCCAACCAATAACAATCACAAGTTTCCGGTAGAGAAAGTCGGGTCACAAGGACAGGTCGCACATAACCTTTCTATCATCGCCAGAAGAAAAACAAAACACTGCGAGAGCTTCCATGGCACTCTGCGATATTATCGCCGGGTGAGATGCGCGCTTGTTCTGTGAGTAGTCTGAAAGGGCACAAACACACAGACAGACTCAGACGGAGGAAATAATGCGAAATCTGCGAGATGAAGCAAGTTTGCAGTCCAGCGGGTTTCAAAGGTTTAAACAAGAAGGAAAACTAAAAGGTGAAGGAGTGTTAGTTGATGAGGATTATTGCGGATATTAAATAGCGAAGCACCGGGGATTATGTCTGCTCTTTTTAATTCCTCAAAATATCTTACGGTCTAGTGATGGAACCTATTGCTTACTTTTACTTATTAGCCGGATCACCGAAATCACATAACTTTGTTGCAAAGTATCGGATTTTCGTGTGCTCAGGACCTTTATTCTGTAACTTAAGCGGTTCGTCTACGTTTTTACCGAAATCCTGAAATACTCTCGATTTTACTTCTTTTTCCATTCCACTCTTTTCCCCACTATTAGGGCTGCCTGAAACCAGCCCGAAACTCGTACTTTTCCGCATCCTAGCTATGCAATGTCATTTTGAAGTTGAAAAATACTGTAAAAGTGTTTTTGTTGCGAGTAAACTGCCAGATTTTTATTGACTTTAGGATAATGTTTTTATAAATATTTAATAGAGAAAGAATGGATCCACAGATGTTCCTTTTTAAAAAATTTAAAATTAATCTCTATCTTGAGATATAACCGTGTAAAGTTTGCATAAAATTGGAATTATTTTTGAATTTTTCGGAATTTTTATATTCATGTACAATCTTTTAATCAAAATTTTAAAAAGACACATCCGTAGATTCGTTCTTTATGTACTAAATATAATTTTACCATTCTTGTACTGGCCACAAAACACTCGCTACGTTAGTACATTTTATGCTGGATTTTAGGTAGTAGACGAACCTCTTAACAAATGTTACTGTTGCTGCAGTAATGACGTCAGTATCAACATAGTTACTAGTCACACTTACAGAATCGCTATTTATTTAATTTGATCCGAAGTTAGTTCAAGAGAATATTTTATAGATTTGCTAACTTCATTCATAAATAGTTTTCAGCAATTATTTCCAAAATTGAAAATAAATGGACCATATTATGCCAATAATTTGTAAAAAAAATTCTCAAGTAATATGAATCACACATAACCTTTATAATAGAATGATTTAATGATTTGTCAAAAATCGCTTGCAGCAACTGTCGCTTCGATGCAGCAACACTTCTCTAACTGTTGCTGCAAATATGACGTCATATTAGATTTTCAGTATAATATAATTAATAACATGTAGAGTTGCTAAAAGTTACATAATAGAGGCCCAAACTTTCTGATATGGGAATTGTCCAAATTTTTTTGGGCTGTAAACCTATTTGTCAATTTATGGCCACTCCTCTCCATAGAAATCCTCGAATGTGACGTTTTTTCTCATTAAAAATATTTTACGCGATTTGCATGGTGGGGGAAAGGGGGCGGTAGTGCAGTCGACTTTAAGCTTCAAAAGGGACTCGAGATTTCAAGTGATTTGGATGAAATGCCTCAAAGTTATAGCAGTTTGAAATTTCACATTTTTTCAAGTTTGCAGGGTTGACGGTTTTCATTTCGTTTCAGTGTATAAAGTATTAGTTAATACACGTTAACACCCAGATAGATAAATAGTTAAATGTCACAAAAATACTTTCGATTTTCCACTGACTGGCCAGCCCTACGCCAATTCCGTATTATTTTCAGCGTTTTGTTGATCGCAGTAAACTCCAAAATAAAACATATACGAACATGATCCTTCAATATCCACAAACTCAACGGCTGATTTCCAATTAGTGTGCACACACATGCACACACATTACACTACGCAGAACACATCACATATCAAATGAATTCTTCCAGACTACTGGATCCGATTCATAATTCAAAATTTACTGCTAGGTAGATCGATTGGTTTGCTATTGCCATGGTAACGGCCCATTCTGTTTAACCATCGGGATCGAGATCACATCTCACTACTATTATTGGTATTGGTGTGTGACTGCATAGGTAGAGATGAGTGGAATATGGTAATCAAGTATTATAGGCTATAAATTTCCATTTATAATTCAAATTTATCTGTTTCTAATGACAATAATGTACAATTTGATAATTATACAGAGGACTCTGTGGAATATTACAAGGTTGTTCACAACGTGCCTAGCAAAACTAAACAGTGTACTTGGGTGCTTTAAAATAAAAATTGTTAGACAAAAGTAAATCTGAAAACGTTTCTTTAAATATGCTTATCTTATGAAACATATACGAGGGCTGATCAAAAAGTTACAGCGTCGGAAAGCGGTACAGATAAGTGATAAGTGAAGTGACTTAACCTCAAGTTTACAGGTGGCTCAAAAAAGTAAATACGTCAAATTCGCCTATCAGTTGTTTAGGATTCGAGTTTATTATGCAAAATATCTTATCAGAATCAAATTAAATGAAATTATTTACTGTTTCACTGCATTTTTATGCTATTACATGTATACATTTAGCTATAACGATCCTTAAAGTTTAAAAAAAAACTTAAGAAACTTACCAAATATATGACTTTTTCTAGTTTAAAACAAACCAGAAAGCTCGCGCTTAAACGCAATACAAACTGTAGAAATATGAGCTTTTGCCACGATATTTTCGGGGGTAATATAACAAGTACTATGATTATCATCGGTGATAGCATGAGTTAGCCGAGTGCGCAGCACGAGTTCAATTTTCTGAATACATAACGAATGCTATCACCTATGATTAATCATAGCCCGAGTTATATTTGGGGAGAATATATAATGAATGAAACCAAAATGTTTGGTTATATTTTTTCAATAGCTGTCAAGAACGTTTTAAATTCTGTTTCACTTTCTCAATTTTGTCTTCACTGGTATTACCCCACCGAATACAATCAGGTTCATTCAATTTAAGTCTTATTTTTGACAAACAGCAATATTTAAATATGAAACTGACAGTAGGAAATTAATTGACAGAAACAGTTGACATGTAACAGCGGTGATAAAAATATCATCGATTTGATAGCCTCTTACTGCCCTATTTTAGCCAATCAAATTAGTCAAATATGTGTCACGTGACACATGAATTATATATTCAGTGTAATTCCAGTAGGAGAAATTTCAACATGCGTTTTTAAAGGCTTAGCATTTTTTTGCATTTAGGAGCCTTTAACATATAGTGTAAAAAGAACACAGAATCCAAATCTACCCATAAATCATTTTCTCTAAAAATATCAGATAGGAGATATTGTCAGGGCATCCGCGATTAGTTCTTGTGACTTCCTGAACAGGAATTTTTTTTAGAATTTTCATAACCTTCTTTATTGTGAAGTAAAAATCGTTTTTATGTTTGGCGACTTTGTGATCTTTGGTCGAATGTGAGACAAATGAATCCAAAAGAAGAGCAACGCGTTTGTCTGAATTTGTATAAATGGTGAGTAAAGTGGCTACAAAACTTAATTAAAATGGTCGTAACTCCAGCAGTTATACTTACCTCTACCTACTTTGTTTTTAGGTTATTTGTAATAAACAAACCTTTATAGTTCTCTGAATGCATGCTCATTACTTACGACATAATAGTATATTTTATTACGACGCTATAATGGATGCTATTATTCCTGAAGATTAAGTTTATAACACGAGCGAGCAAAGCGAGCGAGGGTTTTAATCATCGGAGGGAATAATAGCCACTATAGCGAATTGTATGTATATGCACTACTTTATCTAGGACTTATTTATTACGTACAAGATTTTAATAAAATAAATACCCGTAAATACCAATACCTTCGCAAAAATTTGCACAGAGAAATTGATTCAAGGAAAGTAATTTTCTGATTGGTGCAGAGGAGGGAATACTAACTATTATTCCCTACGGGATTAATATATGGCATTATGTATTTATGTAACAAACAACATACATTTAATATGTATGTTACCGTCATAGACACGGTGTATAAACTATAGATGAGGTCACGAGAGACTGAAATCTGACTGATTAGTCGGGCAAGGGACCCACCTTTTAATTGGTCAGTGATGTCAGCGCCTGGAAAAATGAGACAACCCTTTGAAATTGAAATAAAAATACAAAATTGACAGATTGACAGAACAAAATACAAGATCTTTTCGTGTAAATATACGTGCCTAAATTGTAAGACGGTTTACAAATGATTGAAATTAATCTCCACGGGATGCTGTGTGTGAAAAGTATTTTGACAGTTATTTAGAATTTAAAATATAGAAGCCATGTACCGGGTTCCGGTAATGAGAGAAATCTAGCGGTCAAATATCTGAACTAGCACACTTAATACGTCAACTTCGCGCAATGCTTTTATTATGGTCGTGGGTCGTGACACCACCTATAATACTCCGTGGTCATAAACAAACATTATTATTTTGTGAATAAATAATGTACCTATACTTAATTAAAAAAGATTTGTAAAATGAACATATCACCCGAGAAGGAATTTTTTGTTTTAAACTACAAATAATTACATATTTTACTCATTAAAGTTTGTTCAAATACCATATTCGACTATAAAATTCTCGTTATGTTTTGAATTTCAAATCTTGTTAAAAATCTTCAATAACACTCATCCATGTCTTAACTGGGATTCAAACCCACAACCTCGCCATCCATTCAACCACACTTTGATGGCGTTAGTCCAATCGGGCATCGCGCCATCATTACTATCACAATCATTTGTCTGACAATCCCCGTTATCACTTAAACCCTCAGATCACTTCCCTCTCTTAGTATTCCCCGTTCCCATTCCGGTGCCAATGGCGTCTGGGCTGTAATGGTTGTCTCCCTGGAATCCACAGACATCAAGTATATCCGGGTTACCGGGTTGTTAGTCAGGTTTAACAGAGTTTAGACGCTGGTAACTTGCAGCGATGGCATGCCATGCCGCCAGGTTGCTGACCCAGGGTTGGTTTGTTTTAGGTTAGCAAGTGCAGTCTGGTGATAGAGGTTAATTGCATCGAGATGAGATGAATTGAGCTTAATGGGATTTTGTTCATTATGTGCAGAGAATTGAGTGGCACCAGGATTTAATTAAGATTTCTTAGTTGCTTTTTGACGGTTTGTTCTGATAATGACATTTAAAAATACCGACACTCTATGTTTTATGTTTTTCTATTTCAATCCCTTCCCCACTACTACAGATGTGCATTTTTTAAATTTTAAAAATAAACTTTTATCTTGACGTTTAGCCGTATCAATTTTGCTTAAATTGAAAATTCTTAAGCATTTTTAAATCATGTAGGTACATTTTTTAATTAAAATTGATCCTTTAAGTAGGTATATAATCCTTGTCGAAATAAAATTTTACCATTCTTGTACTGGCCCAAGACGCTCGCCCCGTACATTTTATACTAAATTTAAGGAGGTAGACGGGCCCCTTAAGTAAAATTAATGGCTCATATTTTATTACAGATAAAAAAAAGTTGTCGCTGACTATAAACAATTGAGATTTTCATAATGTAATATCCATTAAAAGTTTGAGGCTCCTGCACTTATACCCCGTTTCAGACTATCGCTTGACAATAGGCAGTTTCAGTTTCAGTTCACTCCCAGCTTTCAGCTACAGTGACACAGCTTCCGCCCCGCGTCTTGCGTTGTGATATGCATTATTAAAACGGTTCGCGTTCGATCCATTGTAGCTTACCCTCGATTTCCACTTGATAAATTCGCTACAGTCGAACTGTGGAAATGGATATTTAACGAGCGTAAACAAAGGAGAAGACGAATACAACCAGGAACGTACTCGGCAGAGGGAATATCAAATTTTACAAGAGGTGGTTTACATTATGAGGTTATTTTTAAATTGTTACAGAAATGTAAATACTACATATTTATAAGAATAGGTACTTACCTACCCTAAATAAGAAAGAAATATTTATATATAAGTTTGTTTTCAATTTTTAATTTAAAATGAATGGAATGGTCTATTATCAAGAGTTATAAGAGAAACATTTGTTGTTTAAATACAGTTCGCGAAATAAGAGAAGACCGAGCTTAGGAATTTCACATTATCAGCAAATTTTTTAGCAGAAACTGCTTACTATAGCTCATCTTATTTCTGATAGAACTCACGTCATTATCATTCGGACTAACAAAAGATAAGTACTTACTATATCTCCTGTCTGTGTCCTACATTTTTGTCTAGCTAATGCAGTTTTTCGAAAATTGTGTGATGACGTGCGTTCTATCAGAAATGAGATGACCTATACCTTGAAATAGTGTATATAGAAGTCGTCCAGCTCGGTTTTTCTCTTGGCTCAGTTGCGTTCAGGCTTGTAATAAGTTGGTCAACTGTGATTCGGCTCTGTTTAGAACATAACATAACAAACTTCCTCTCCCGTACTGCACCAGTTAACTTTCAAATCACGGACAGTAAACACCGAGCGAAATATTCAATTTAATTACAATTTGTCAAAGTTTGACAAAAAATGCCATCTTTGTCATGCACTTCAGGAGATAAAATCCAGAAATTAATGTAATATATAAACCTATTACAGTACTCGAAATAAGAGATGGTCGTTCTTAGGAATTTTAAATTGGTAAACAATAATGTTAATCGAGGGGACATAGATTATGAGCTAATTTTTTTGACAGAAACCGCTTCGCTACTTTGAAATAGTGTATAAATCGTCCAGTTCGGTTTTTCTCTTGACTCAGTTGTGGTGAGACAAGTACCTACCTAATAAGTTGGCAAATTTTGACTCAGCTCTGTGTAGAACATAGTCACATTCTTTCTCTCCCTTACCGCTCCTGCCAATTCTGGCTGCATGGAAAGTACCTACCTTTCAATTTTCCAAGGTTTGACCAAAAAATGGACAAATATGGACACATGCCATCTTTGTCATGCACTTCAGTAGGTTAAATCCAGATTTGAATTCTGAAATTAATGTATTAGCTACCTTTGGCGTGGCAGCCTCACATATTGTGAATCATCGGTTGAGATAAATACTACCCCGTGATTATTGTGTGTGAGATTATCAGCCACCAACTCACTGATATGCATATTGGAAAGTTCGCCACAGGAGAAATATTTGTGCAATTAAACTGAAATACTCGTATGTAGCTACCTGACTCCAACATGAGTTACATCAGAACTTTTGAAACAAAGTAATACCTTTGTGTATCAAGTGTCAAAAAATAATAGCATTTTTGTACGTGTTGTCTACTACTCTTTTTTGCGTACAATTTAAACAATAAACATGTGGTGTTCTTAATTTTATTCTGACATATTGATATAGGTAATTTCGAGGGTAATTTATTTGGTACAAATAACACAAATGTTTTGTTTTCCTCATTTTCCCACTTCGGCCCTGTTTGCATTTTAGCAGTTATAGTGTCTTTGAAGGCGATGGAAACAAGGGATGAACTTCGAGAAGCAACGAAGCAAAAAATACAAGGATGTAAGAACAGATAATCTGATAAGCGTCCGTATTAAAACGCTAAACTTTCGGAAGAACACTCTCAGATTATACAATTTTAAAGAGAGAAACAGTCATCAGCTATCGGCCTATCTATTGCTTACGCCATTACGGCACGTGTGAAAAGAAGACTTTTCCATTAGGAAGAGATTTAGGAGAAGAGAAAGTCGCAAGGCATTTAAACTAGCATTGATTTTCATTTAACATGTTGATTATTTTAGATTTTTCAAATTTCCATGACATTTCCTACTTTGCGTTAAATTACATATAGGTATACCTGACAAGAATTTCCGAATAATTACCTACTATTAAATAAATACAACTTATAATGTAAAATCTCATCTTATTCAAGGCTTCTATTTCTCTAATTTATATGCAATAGTCTCCTATAATGTTAGTCATTATGATTTTTGGAGAAGCAGTCAATTTAATAATAATAACCAACGTTTCTAATGCAAATCAGTATCATTCACCAGGATGAAAATTGGTTATTTAAAAAATATCATGTAAATTATTTTATCCAATACCTCTTAATAGAAGCATCATAAACTATGCACTGAGAAAAACGTTTATTTAGATTAAATGATGTTCTATAACAGTTAACGTATAATTACTTTGAATATGGCGAACCAAATGAATATTGAGTGTTAACTTAGAGTAAGTTTAAGCATTTTTCATGAATTTGTTTATATTTAATAAACATATTGTATCCATGCCATAACATTAATTGAATAATAACATTACATTTGTTAACATTAAATAAAGAAATATTATATGTTCATAGAGGAAATTTAAATGATAACATATATTTTTTTTATAAATAGTAACTATTTTCTGAATTATAATAAACAATTATTTATAGAAAGCATTATTATAGTATCAGTTACATAGGTATTGTTGTATCCAATATAGAAATTTTATTAAAAGGAAGAAATAAATGGGTAATAATAAATTATGCGATATTATAATAAATAATACTTACAAAGTTTATTAATAAATCATTTATGTAAGTTATATAGGGGCACCACCCTTATTGCACAACATAAATATTACCTTGCATCATTCTGAAACTGCATAATTCGCAAGTCTTAATCAAATTCATAAGAAATAAGATAATCTCTGTATAACCGAGAAGACGCTCAAAAAGCGTCACTCTGGTAGTTGGTGATTTTAAACAAGCAAAGTAAAAATTTGCCCACTAGTGGCTCTGATCAAATATTATATCCACTTGTGGGTAAATTGTTACTTTGCTTGTTGGAAGTCACCATAGTAACGGTGTTTTAGGTTGGAACTTAATATTTTTAAAATATGTAAGCAGTGTGTTAAAACGTTATACTTCCCACGTGGGAAAGAAGATATGATCCACTCGTGAGTAATTACCCACTTGTAAAGTAAACAACAAAATAACTATTACAGAAATCTTTCGCCGAAATATAATACCTAAGTATATTAAATTTAATTAATGCATATTATTGTAATCAGTACCTCTGGTTTATTTCATTTTCATGCAGAGCAAATCGGCTATAAAATTTATTAATTTAAATACTTTTATCAGCTGAATGTCTTTTCTCCATTTGATACAAGTATAATATTACTAACTTAATCATAATTTCTAATTTAAAACCTGTATATTATAATAGTAATTATAAATAGACTATTTATCAAATCTATGGTTAAATATATTATAAAGCAACTTTCATAAACAAATGACCTAATAAATTACGACCTGTCATACTTAGTTAAAAATCAAATCATGCATAGCCAGTTCGACTTCGAGTTCTAAATTTAAATGTCCAGCATTAGTTAAATGGAAAAGTAAATGTTTTGAAAAACGAAACTTAAAATTTAAATAGTTTCTTTCGAGTTTCTTTATTTGTCATACATTTAGAACTGAAGCTGATGGTATAAGTGGGTACCTACAAGAAATGAAGTTTTATTTAAGCTTGTCGCGAAAAAATAAGTCAGTTCATAATAGTAAGGTAATTAAATACAATAGTACAATTACGAGTAGTATCAAATATAGGTACTAATTTATTTAATAAAATAGCAGTGAATTAATTGATTAAATAAGAAAAATATGTCCTTAATGCAAATCTAATTCTTGTAGCCCAAAGCAAATGAAAAAGATAACATTAAGTATAAAATTCTACTACACCAAAAAACCGTTAGTATCCATGATTTGACGGCTGGTAATTTAATATATTATCAAACGAATCAAGAAATTTCGCAGCTTGCATGACCCTTATCCTCTTATGATACACATTAAATTAGCACATGTGAAATGATTTAAAATTATTGTACCTACTGAACAAATGAAATAACTGGTAATATCTTTTCAAAATTAATTTAAAAATTTAATTTCGTTAACATATAACCTCTCGTCATAATTTAGATGCAAGAAAAAATTGGTTAATAAACTTTAATTTGGCATAAATAAGCGTAAATATTAGTTACATTAATATCTAATTATCGATTAAGTGAACATTTTTTATAGAAAGTAGTACACATTTTGCAGGTTTAAGTTTCAATCATTCGAACCTTTTTATGTCAAAAATATCTCACGTGCCCATTCGACGAAACACTGATATACGTGATACGTCTTCTCGCATAAATTCAAAACTTGTATGAGTAACCACAATATTAAAGCCTGACATTAGAAGTCACATTTATCATCTTTAATTTCTAGTTGGCATACTTTTGCTTCAGGTGTACTATTCACGTATTTGTGAATATATTATTTATTAATATGCCATAAAAAACCTAATAGTTCTCGCGTTAGTCAATTTAACAAAAGTGAAACTGAAAGTGTGCACAATATGTAATGACTGCTGTCAGTTTCGTTTTGAACCGCAAAAACAAATAAATTTCGTGCCGTGATTGCTGTTATTTGTCTGCTGTAACAAATAACAGTATTTGTATCTAGATACAATTTGTTTGGTTCTGGTTGTTTACGAAAATAACAACTGTTTTTTGAAGCACATTATTTATTCTACTTTCCACACGTAAAGTGTTGCAATCAGCTTAGATAATAAGAAGTTTTTGGAACAATAAATGTGTTTCATTCGCTTTTTAACAATGATGATTGTTTTATTGTTAATGGAATTGTGTTATTTTTATTTAAAATTGTAAAGCAACAAGATGAATTGGCAATGGGCAACATACTCTCTCAAAATAATCTGAAATTTTTTGCAGCGGAAAATTTTACTACGAATATGTTTTCTGATAAATGTATAAATTGACAACAATGACAATGAGTACGGATAGCTGAGTACGTAAGGATTGTCTGTGGTTTTGAAGACTCATATTCGAATCTAGTCAGACGCACACAATACACATTCTAGTTTAATTATCAATATATTGTACTCTTTTCAGGAACAACCATGAGTAACCATTTGTTAAAGGCTGGTAACCACACACACGGTATAATAATCGTGTGTGTAGTTAACCAGCCGTTTATCATATAATATCTACAAGTAGGAACGAGTCGGACAAAACCGGATAGCAGTAAAAAAATGTGGACATATAGTTCTGTGTTACGGAACTAAACATACCTTTAATTTTGACATATTACGACATTACATCAGCTTTGCCTACCATTGATAATTTTTAATTAAAACAGTTAGTAAAAAAAAATTATTAAAAATGACAAAATATCAGATTTTATCAACCAGTTGTATAAAACCGGGTAGCCATATATTATAATAATCACGATAACCATTAGTACCGTTACATATAAAAATGCAACGAAAAAACACAAAACAGAAGTTGCAAGTAAATATGTCACCCATGTCATCACAGCCACTGCAGGCGACATGTAAAATATTTGTATTGAAACTTACCTTAAAAATAAAGTTCAATACACTAAAAATATACTGATGATAATGACCTAATGACTTACATTAAGAGACACTGCCACACCCAAAATTGGGTGATATACATGATAGTTGTACTTATAACAAGGTAAAATACGGAATTTTAGTTGGTTTCTAGAAATCTTTAAAACCTAGTCTATGTGTATCCAGAATCGTCGAAAATATGATCTATTGCTGCAACTTGTAATCACTGTTATCCAAAATTGAAGAGTTTTTGTAAATATTTATTTATTCACACAAGGATTCTTTGAGAATTCTTTCACTCTTCTGAATCCTAAGAAAAGGATTTATGGTGGGAATTGCCTATCAAATAGCGGCGCCAATAAATTGAATCTTAAATGCGTCTTGAAAAAGAAGGACTTTTAATTCATTGATAGGTTCAAAACAGTGCATTTTCCAGTATTCAGAAGCATGAAAGAATCCAAACAAAATCAATATGTGCTGCTTTTAAATATCTTTTAAAAATTTCTCGTAGACGATAACATACATTTACACTTACACCTTTGTACTTTGTTATAGTTTGTGCCACCTTCGTTAAACACAAAACAAAAATAAATTAAACAAAAAAAAACACTTACCAAGTTAATCTCCTCGCCTTTGTGTTGCCTGTTGCACCTTTATTTAATATCCCAACTCTAAGCTAAGCTAATCAACACCAGCTACAGCAATATTGCAGTTGCTGGCAGCCCTGAATAGTCCCACAAACCAGCATCTAGTTCCTTGTTTGCAGGTTGGCAGTACTAGTAGTGTAATATAGTGCAACGTGTTGGTGTAATGTGGCGAAAGCGCGCCCAGGGATCAAAGAGTCTTGCATGTTGGATATTAACTGCTCTGGCTGGGTTGGGGTTTTTGTGTTAGAGGTTGGCAGAAGTGTGGGATGAAATGACGTGGGGAGAAATTACTTTGATGTTTTAGGTGTCAACTAATTTTGTGTAGTTTTTCTGCGAACATGCAACTTCATTAAATACCTTAAACTAGATGTATCAAGAACATTATGAAGATGTTTTTACTCTCTAAGGGTGACAATTTTACAAAATCATCAAAAAAAACAAGTTATGGACACAGTACATTACCGTACAGTAGGTACTTTATGAGTTACTTACACACATTATACATATACCTACCTAATTCACATATCCAACGTTATATTTTAGTTTGAGAATTTAATGTTCTGCCTGGTACCTTCCTATTCTAATAACGAACAAAATTTCGTATTTTTAATGGAAACTTAGTACCTACCTATGTTATAATTTAGTAGATAAATATTTTGAAAATAAATGTTAAGGTATATTGAAATGGTTGAAGTAAAATGATAATATATTATCAATATGGTGGGAAAAGATCCAAAGAATGTAGAAAGGAATAGGCTTCATAAATCCTTATTAATTATCCAAATATGTACATAACATGGTCAAGGATTTCTAAAACCTTATTAGCTTAAATTTGTACTTTT
This sequence comes from Agonum fuliginosum, assembly GCA_947534325.1. NCBI lineage: Eukaryota > Metazoa > Arthropoda > Insecta > Coleoptera > Carabidae > Agonum > Agonum fuliginosum. The sequence continues at coordinate 6,758,047 of OX384034.1, forward strand.
CATACTATAGCATGTTGGAATCGCTGTATTTATGCTTCTTCTTCTCTTCTTCTTATCATCTAAGTAGGAGGAAACCTACTCGTACTTTGTCGCTTAGGGACTCTGCCCTTTTCGGCTTTTATTTATGCTAGATTTAAAGTTGAACCTGTTTTAACCATGCAGAACCGTAAATGACACAATATAAGCTCATCTACGAGTACCTATATATTTGAATTTGTGCTTTTTAACATTTTTTATACAAAATAAACAAAATTTGCTGCTATTTACACTTTCGTTGTTTACCTTGGTAAAACATATGCATGTACCCCTATGGGATTATTTTTATTGTTTCATTTTAAAAACGCTGTTTTACCACACATAATGTGCACTTACATTAAGAAATTGTCACTGATTTTTTATCCTACGTTAACATTACGTGAACTTTTGTCATTAAAATCATGTCGTGATCCTATTTTTCTCAGCAACCATCACGCAATACCCGATGCCAATACAGTAAAGCGACAGTGAACTGAAAACTGAACAAGTGAGCAAAGCAACAGAGTATAATAATTATAATTATGATTTCCAGCGCTAAGATTAATGCAGCATGGAGTGCGGCAGGTTATGTTTGGTGTTTGAATATGATAATTGCGGTATTGCACAGTTGTGTACATAACCCGAGGTTAGTTAACAAAACAAGTGCACAACTGCTGGAAATGCATGCAGTACGAGTATACGCGCCGCGCCGAATGAGACATTTTAAATCAGTAGAATTTATAATCATTTACCTATTGCCAATTAGTGTCACTTTAACCTTAAATGTTGTTTAGAAAATTATATTGTTGTACTTAACAACTTATTTTCTATACTTGTTCCGTTTCGTTTCGTACTGAATTAAATTTATTTCGAGACGAAATAAGAAAAAAATTCTATCCGAGATAAGGCGAGACGTGTCGATCTTGACAGCATTTTATCTAATATAAATCTTTCTGGAAGTGTGAATACAAACTTTACCAAGTTCGTGTTTTTATTTCCAAACTACTCGTAGTAGTTAAGAAAATTGTGCTGAGACTATTGTCTCGTTTCGTCTGGATGAATTTATATCTCAATATTTAGAACACGAAGCAAGTATATTAATCTTGTGTAGTTTATACTCACAGTAACACTGTCAGCATGAGGGTCTTACACATGGACACACACATGCAACAGTAAAAATACTGTGTGTGTTGCTTGTGAAATAGAGGCGCCGCTATTTTATGGTTTCTATGTAAGTAAATAAAAAATCCATTTTGAGGCCACAAAGTTCCACATGTTCTTCATTTTGCTTTTGTTGCCTGTGTGTCGCATGTGTGTGTCCTCTATATATGTCCGCAGCTGTGTGTCCATATGTGAACAGGGCTTTACATATCATACTTATTTTAAACACATCTACTTACATACAATACTCGAAATAAGAGATGGCCGGAGTTCTTAATTGGTTAACCATATTAATCGAGCGGACACAGATTTTGTCAGCAAATTTTTTGATAGAAACCGCTTCGCTACCTTGAAATAATGTATAAAGAATTCGTCCAGTTCGGTTTTTCTCTTGACTCAGTTGCATTTAGGCAAGTAATTAGTTGGTGAACTTTGACTCACCTCTGTGTAGGCACATAGGCACATTCTTTAAATTTAAAATTTAAATGATAGGAGATTGATAATTTTCATTTAAGAGGAATGCCCACCCCTACAAAATTAAGCAAAAATATGTTCTCGTTGGGCCCATGAAATTGACTTTAATTTTGGTCCGATTTGTTTGCTCTTTTTTTAAGTTTAAAGATAAAAGATGTCTCTAGGTCTGTCTAGTGCCATTTTTTTTAAATTTAAATTTTTATATGTAGTTTTTAAGCTCCAAAGTTAGTAAAATTTTAAGAACTTTGAAGATAAAATATTAAAAAACTAAAGAAAAAATTAAAAAAGTGACACTAAGCGGACATAGCCTAGAATTTAATCTTTCATTTAAAAAAAAATTGTTTAAAAATATTTAAAATTAGTGGTAATTTCATGTGCCCAACGTAACCCCTTTTGTAGTAGAAAATGGCTTAATACGGTTCATTCATCGAATCAACCGATATCGTCACAATTTTCGTCTAATTTATTTAGGTTATAGGTAGGTAAAGTAATACAGTTAAATGAGCAATAAAGTAGTAAAAGGCAGTTTATTTTATTAAGCATAATTCCAAGAATCCAGTAAACCTTAAAATCATCATAACGATAGAAATTATTGCTCGCTGTTTAATATCTGCAATAAAGTGCATTTGCCCTCTACGCTAGCGCTAGCGGTGTGTATAATAATATGTTTACGTTCAAATAACTGTTTATTAGCTTTTCGGAAGTTGTCATTGGTGTATGTGTGTTATTGAAGTTGAATGTTTTGATGTATGTTATTATAGTGTAAAGGTCAGTGGTTTGGTTATGACAGTAATTTTTGCAGTTGCGTCATTAAATGTTTATTTAAATAAGTAGGTATTTGAATTGTAAATTATTTCTGGTTTTTGCTGAGTGCATACTTTTATTTTTAACGCGTTTTCATCGCGGAAGGAAATTTCATAATTATTATGCGCGCATTTTTAAAGCATTTTTATTTGTAGTACGTACGTTGTTTGTTTAGATTAGAATTAATACCAGTACATAGTATATATTTTTCAGTACTTTCAGTAGATTATTTACATTATTACCAATAACTTATGCCTGTTTTACACGATACAATTTATTGAGCAATAAATTGACCAAGTTCTGTTTTCATTTTCTTGTTGTATGTAACACAATCATCAATTTATTGGCGAAATAGTATGTGTTCTATTTTTCTACAATTTTCTAAGGAATTCTAGAGATTTTATTCTTAGTTTTGTCGTTGCCAACTTTTATCCTTTGTGTTTACCATTTTAATTTTATTAAAGGTTATGTTTCCATGACGTTTCTCACGTTTTATCCAGTTTCATTTTGTGTAGAATGCGTTTAATAGGTAATGTAACAAAAATGTTGCTGGCACGGTTGACAGTAACAGTAAAGTAACACCTCATATCGGTAAGTTGGTAATACGAAAATTTTCAGAATGTGTGTAAAACGAACTAAAATATTTTTACATTTGGCAATTTATTAACGAAGAAATTGAAGGTCAACTTGATCAATTTAGGTGTAATATTTTACATCTTACATTTATTATGAATCAATTTGGTATTATATATTATACGGTATGCGCGATTATCAGCTGTCTACTCATGGATGTTGATGAAGAATGCACCATAGGGAAGAGTTTTGTCCATTCAAACTAGTGTCTGACTGAATTCAAACCCGAGGATTTTACACCACAGTCGCTCACGAATCAAAAAATTTTATTCTCAAAATTAATTGCATTTTACTTTTACATAATTTTCAGATTCTTTTTTTTTATTATTAACTATTATTTTACTATTCTGTGTACGAAACAGCTATATTTATTTGTGCATTTATTAAATGTTACCTACTGAAGATAAAATGTTTTTTGTTTATTTTTAATGTTCCCTGGGGTAAAATAAACTGCCCTACTTTGTCATCTCGTTGAGATGAACTCTTTCTGCATTTAGCATACTCTGCAGGTACTCTGTGTTGCCTGTTATCTAAATGGCACTTCAGAGTCTAGATGCATTTCTCGTTTGTTTTGTGTGAAGTGTTTAGTGCTTGACCAGCACAATTGCAAGAAGTGTTGATGGACCTAAAGTTCTGTACTAGTACTAGAGTATCGCCGCTAAAATGTCTGCAGTTCTACTAGTTACACTGTTACACAACGTACTTCGCAATATGCAGAACTATTCGAGAATTGCTGCCCTTGCAATTAAGTTAGTTGTTGACTGAAAAGTATTCCAATCAACAACTATTTGTGTGTCAAGAAGTTAGAAACATTACATAGTATGATTATGGCGCAAATTTAAAATAATTTTGTTTTAACACGGAATTAAATAATAACAAGACCTCCCGCTATACCTACTTTATTCTTTTAACTTATTATACAAATATATTAATATATAAGTACTACTACTACTGCTACTATACTCACAAATATATTTTAGTCATTTTATTTAAACTGCAGAAGAAGATATTAAAGCATATTTTACTATTAATTGTCACTGTCATGTTATAATCATTTAAATTTTACGTAGTAACAAATGGTTATCGATCATGGACTACAAGATACCGAAATACTAAATTATAAATATATACTTTAATTATTTTTAAATGATAGCAGATACAAAAATATTTATAAAATACCGATTGTAGGTAATAATCACATAATCTTTCATTTAAAATAAAAAAAATTGTCTTAAAATAAATATTTATCGAAATATTTTAAAAAAGTACTACTTCCGGTTTGTAGATTGAAACCAAAAATAGGAGGTGCACAACTAGATGCTATAACAGTCCTAAATAAAAAATTTCAACTTTCTACGTCTAACCGTATTTGAGTTATGCGACACACATACGTCCGTCCGTCCGTACGTACAGACGTCACGACGAAACTAGTCATAATGGATTCAGAAAAGGTTAAAACGGATATTTCCATCAAAATCTGAAAACCGAAATTTTTCGCGATTACAATACTTCCTTTTTACTCTGTACAAGGAAGTAAAAATTACTTAAAATGTGTTCAATCCCACAACAGATTTATTAAGCGGTCTGTAGTCTAGCAGTTTAGGTAATTTTGTCGGGGAAATAATGTTGTCCTGATAGATTTTGTCTTTCGCCTATTTTTAGGATTACTGAAAGTAAAATAATTCTTTAGTCTTTATTTTCAGGGACTAAAAGTAGACAAGTTGCAAGTAAGTCCTATTTGTTCTTTGTTAATCTTTGTTTACATTATGATGAGTATTTTATATTTCGCTACAATATATATTGTTATAAACATTTCAGATCCAACTATGTAACTTTCATCAAACGGATCTATTTCTGACAGTTATAAGATAGGTTATGTAGTCAAGTTAGCAGATTACTGAAATGATTATAAACCACACACTTCTTATTCATATCACACATTTTACAGAATACAGAAAAAGTAACCTACATTCATTATAAACCAGCCCTTATGCTAATGTTTGCTCTGTGTGTATAGCTTCATTTAAATCCACTATTGGCCACTAACGTCTCATTATGTGTAGGAAGACTATTCAAAATCGAACTATTTTACTGGATTGAACAATTTGCCTGCGAAATATCTACAATCTTTATAAACCCAATACCTCTCATTGTCTACACATCATAAATTCCATTCCCGTCTCGCCTCGCGTTGATGAATGAATCTATCACAGTGCGTATCCCGCACTGAATTAGATTCCAGGCTGAACAGTGAACAATCCTTCATCCTCGACCTTGTTAGGTCTCAGTGTCAGCGGTGAGGCGCCGCGTTTGCCGAATCGATTCTGCGTTGTCGCGGTGTAGCGCCCAGAGTTGATGGCGTGTGTTTTCGTCTCGGGTGTTTCGAACCAAGTTATTAATATTGTCCCTTTTCGTCTCAATAACATACTATCTGGGCACACGAGAACGTACCCAGCGAGTTTTCTTTTACGAGCACAGTGCACCTCTTTCAGTCGCCCCCCTTGTGATAGATCCACAAGCTGCGCGCATCGGCGTGTTCGGGGTGGCAGGGTAATATTACTGTAAAAAGAAAAAAACAATTATTTGCTGTTTTGCAATTTTTTAAATAAATCAATTAATTTCTCATTGTTTCATCTCGAATTTGGAAGACAAGAGTAAGATGAAATATTTCTTGTTTCGTCTCAATTTCTCGAAAAAAATGTCCTATCTTGCGATTGTTTTTTTGTAAAATAATTTTCCAATGATAGATTTCACGAGAAAACTTTTCGTGTCGTCTCTTATTTATAAAACGAGAATATAACGAAAATTTATCGTCATAGCTAGTCGCAGGTTAATAATAAAAACGCCTCATCTTTTTCTAAATGACTCGGCATTCCAATATGCCGAGGCTTTTGGTAGACATTCTGAACTGAACTATAAATAAACAACCCAAAACCCTTCTTGAATTCCATAGAATCGGTTTTGGTGGACACAATACCCGTCTTGAGTCTTAAATACTTGGTTTTGGTACAAGCTCTGATTGAACTGAACTAAATAAATAAACATCTCAATACCTTTCGTGAGTCTCACATACACAGTTTTGGTTGATTGAACTGCACTAAATGAAGAACCTAAAACCCTTCTTGAGTGAAATAAAATGATGTAACATTGTGTTTTATAATATGCCTACATGTCTTGGCTTTTTATAAAAAGCCAATTTTACAATCTGCCTACGAAATATTCATTTCTTGAGGTAGTGGTTCACCCACTTTACAGATATAATATTTCGTTAACTTAATGTGGATGAGGCGAACGAGGTGTGTCAGGATAGAAATGTTTGGCACAGTTGGGCAAATTTTGAATGTTTGTTTGTATGTATTTAAGTTAGGTTAGCTTTTTAGAAGTTTGGCTACGCATTATTAGCGAAATCTTGTTGTTAAAAATTAGTGAGTCTATTTTGCTTAATTTAAATTTACCTAGTATTTAGGATTGTTACTAGCTACATCGGTACAAATTTGAATCCTGGCAGTTATTTCTAGATTCAATAATTTCAGCATAAACTTCTTTGGATTTTTGTTCATGTATTGGTTGCATGGATGAGTTGGTAGGCAGCGTAGATCGATTATGGGTAAATGTTTGTAAGATTCGTGTTAAGATGTATGAGTTCGTGCCAACTCAATTTTAGGGAAATGGCGTGATTTTATGTATGTATGTGTATGTATATGTACTTACTTACCAAACTTTTAATGAAAATTACATATTAATGGTGGATAATGGTCCGGAATACCACGAGACGAAAGCGAACGTCTCTGTGAGCTTAGCGACGAGTTTCGTGCACAGAGTACAGAGATAAAGAGAATGGCAAGAGATACGGTCTTGTTGGAGCGTAATTGCAGATGATGCGACAAGTTAGTGACTGTGGTCGTGGATGCTGCATTGATGGAAGATAGCATTGTTTGTGTAAAGGTGCTAATGGGTGCTAGATACTGAGATGTTGGTTTGGGACTTTGCCAGAGAGAACATAATTTAAGAGCGTAATGTAGCTGTCTTAAAATAGGAAAAACAGTGCTATACAATTTGTATAATATTACATCTAAGAACATTGATATTTTTATTACAATATTTAAAGTTTTTTGTACAGTGCGACGCATCGATATTACCAAATTATGCCATTCTTTTTTGTAGTGGAACTCATTTATAGCTATTGGAGCTGGGCGCGTGAGTAACTTTTTGTGCACGAACACGCACGTTCACGAAATTAAAGACCAAATCACGCCCAATCACGCGCTCCATTTTTCGTTTGACTCATGATCACTAATTTTTTTTATACTCACGCACGACGGGTCACGTAAAAATATTTTTATGAAATTCCACAAAATCTTAGTGAGATGAACAAATTTGCTCCAATTTTTTCGACCAATCAATGCGGTATCTGTGTACTTGATCGCTAGCGAATATTAGAGCAATAACCTATAATTTTTATTTGTTTTGTATAGATATTTTGCAAATTATAAGTATATTATCTAATTGACTAGTGATTTTTACTCACGTCCGAAACAATTTCGCTCACGCCCGATTACTCACGATACATTTCGTGTCACTCACGCTCACGCCCATTCACGATCAAAGTTTCAAAATTGTTCACGCTCATACGGATCTCGCCGTGACACGATAATTTCACTACCCGTGCTCATCTCTAATAGAGACGATTTAAATCCATATAGGAGTGACGTCATAAAAAACAAGCAAATTATTCGTATGAATCAAGAGTTTACTTTTAGTACAGCATGAGTTTGGTAGATAGTGCTGGCAGTCTTTCTCTGTACGCGAAATTTAAAAGCAATAGTTTTTATTTCTGTTTTTAAAATTAATCATTATTTTACCATTTTAATACATCGCATGATTCTGTAGGAAATAATCAAAGATTAATAAAATAGAACAAAACTAAATAACAAAACACCTTAACCTCAAAATTTTATGTTGACACTTGACACAACTAGAAGGAAAAAATTGACAAGTTGTCAGCAATAAACAATAAATGGTATATAACGAACTTTTGTGAATCTAAAAGAAAACAATAATATGTAAGAAAATATATTTCAAATAATGAATACGATATTATATGAATAATTGTTCTAGTATTGCCGTTAAATAACAAATTGATAAGCCCCGCCCCTTATGACATACGATATGCGTATAGATGTATACGAGTAAAATGTGTAAGAAAGAGATAGCTTATTAAGTGAACGTGGTGGATAGAATTTATCTGATATGACGTCACTCCTATATGAATTTTTAAGCTAGCTCAAAACTACTGAACATACATAGATTTTTTTAAAAAAAATGTATTTTTACCTAATTTAACATGGATTGTTTCAAAAAAAATGTATTTTTACCTAATCTAATGGATGATGTGAACATTTAAATGTGAATGTACACTTTAATGATTTTTTAGTACTATCGTATAACATAATACCTATAGCTATAACATAACATATTCTTTGAGTTTGAACCATTCATTTTACTTATTTGTTTTGTTACAGGTCAGTAAAGAAAATCACTCATGTTTTAACGATAAAGATCTAACAAGTAAAAATTGGTAAGTCAAATAAAACCTTCTCTAATTCATATTACTAAAACTGTATTGTCAATCTGCCAATATTTATATATGTTAAATGCTGTTATTGTAACATTCTACCGACTTTGATAAAACTTTTATCTTTTATGTATTTGTTGGTATAAAACCTATTTGTAATGTAAGAAAGATCGAAAACGTATCCAACAATACTCACAAGGGAAGGAAAGTAATTTGACAGCGAATGCAGTAAAACAGAATGAATTGGTACGGAGATAAATGTGAGCTGCTACAAAGATACAAGTCTTTTTAATTTTATAGCTGACATGAAGTTTATGTGCTGTGAAATGCCGTAAAGGGAACGTTTTCAGGATTAGTTTATCAGGGAGGATTATATTAGTTGTGATATAGTTATAGTTGCAACAGTTTGCTACATGGCATATTACTACATAAAGTGATAAAGCTGTCTCAGCTCAGCATACTGCAGTTCACGTAGATCAGGATCTTACAACCAAGTTTTTGATTAAAAGTTAAAACTAATACAAATAATAATAGATATACATCGAGATACATTAAATAATTTAGAACACGTCTTAAAAAATATGACCCATATAATGCATAATCGGGCGTAAGAGAAATTTTTTCAGGTGTGAGTAAAAATCACAAGTCACGACATAATACATAATTTGAAAAATATCAACACAAAACAAATGATAATTACGGGTTACTGCTACTTATACTACTTAGCGCTCCAGTACACAGACAACGCACAGATTTGTCGAAAAAATTGGAGCAAAAATTGTTCATCTATTTACGATTTTACGGAGCTAAAGTAAATTATCATTGTAAAATTTCATAAAAATATTTTAACGTGATCGGGCGTGACTATAAAAACAAATTCGTGAGCGTGCGTGATCGTGCTAAAAAAGTTACTCACACGCCCAGCTACAATATTAAGACATTTTTGTCAATATATTAAATTCATGAGGTACAGCCCTGCATAGACAAAGAAATTGATGTGTTAATTTACACTTTATTACTTGTATCGCGTAAAATTTAATTATTTTTTTTTGCTTTCAAAGAAAACTTTCCAAAATTAAGTCAATTATAATTATTACACATCATCGGCTTTTTATTTTGCCAGATAAAATTCTATTTGTTATTGAAACCTTGTTGCCTAGGTGGAGTGATTTTATTTTAAAAGAAGAAGAAATTTATTTGGAAGAATTAAAATTCTCGAGTGTGATTCGACGAGTTAATCTAACGACTTTTTTGTTTTTTTTTAAACAAATATTCCCAAATCTATTAATTTTGCTGATGCTGACAAACACAAGAAAAATTACGCAAATGGCATACTTATTTTTTGGTTGCTTAGAAAAAAGTAAATAAGGTTTATCACTTACAAGAAATTACTTTCCTTTTTACCCGCTGTCAAAGCGGTAATATTGTATTTTGTATTTCTTATCACACCTGAACACATTAGAATTCAGTTGGCCGTAGGATAGGTAGTATTAATTATGATTTTGCATATTCGATTATAAAATAAAATAAAACATACAAAATTTTAGCACATCCATAAATATTGTCTAAAATGTTAAAGTGCAAATTTGTCTATTTTAGTAGTCACAAGAGTCTATGCATAATTTAATATTTATTTCATCAAAACCTTGATGAAGATTGCAATATTGAAGACATAAAATGAAATATGATTTTTCCCTATAAACCAATCTTGTCTCTTGCATCGATAACCGAGTGCCCTTTACAATCCGTGTCAACCACCTTTTTTGTGAACAGTTGAATATGGAATCACCAGAATGGAAACGTATGGTGACAGGTGAAATCAAGTCTTCGGCGCTATTTGTGTTTGATCCCTTGACCTCTGACTTTCCATGTGAATGAGAGAGTGAAGACCGTTAGCCCGGTTTTAGAATCGATATAAAAAACGCGGGAGAAGCTGTCGTTACGTTTTAATGTCTGGTTACCTCGTCGTAAAGTTTACTGCCCTTCGCACATAAAAACTGACATCGCGACCGTTAAACAGAAGTAATGAGGTACTGACTAAGTACAATTAATTTTTATGTTTTCATCAACAGTTTAATTTTGCTATTATGCTTAATTAATATTTCGAAGTTTAACGCTTAGTAAGTGATGTAAATAATAAAGGTACTCGAACTATATGGTTATTGATTGGCAATAGTCTTATTTGAAAGCTTATGCCAGATTTTAATGGTACTTTGAACGAATTAAATATTAAAAATATGAAAACAATTATTTTTATTTTATCAATATTTAATTAACAAGTATATGTTTGACTGTTTGGACCGCCTCTTCCAACACTGATCACAAGCGATTTTCATCCATACATCTTCAGAAAAATGCACAAATACCACGTCCACTCGTTCCACTATTAATAATCAAATGATGTGACCACCACATAATATTTCCGCCTCTTATTATTAGTGAGACGAGACGAGACGAGACGATGTATAGTCAATTATCGTTTCAGTCATTTCTCGGCTGTTCAATTTTCGTCTCAAAGAACTCGTTTCTCGTCTCGTCTCAATTTCTCGAAACTTCGAGACGAGAAATTTATTGGTTTTCGTATCCTAATTTCGAGACGAGACGAGAAACTTGTCCAAAATTATCGTAAAGCTAAAATTACGCATGATACATAACTTAAATATAGAAAATTATATTCCTTTTTAGTGCAAAAAAATTTTAAAATTAATATTTAGGTATAAGAAGTATTTTTCATTAATTTATTAGTCCCAACGACAAATTGTAATTATAAGTAAAAAACCATATTCTACATAATACTTATTTTCTAAACATAAAAATTTGAATGATTCGTTATCTATTTTATTGTGTTTTAAATCTTAACTACCTACGATTATAGTTACTTTATTACTTTTATTAATAGTTTCTTTATTAGTCATTAATATTTAAAAGTAACCTAAGACGCTAAAATAAAATTTCTATCATGTCAGCTGTTCAGAACGCAATGCTCTTGCTTCAAGTGCTGAGTCAGTCACAGTGCTAGTGATGTAACATCATGTAGCATGTAACATGGCCCCGTTCCGTACCAAGGCGAACTCACTGACTTTATTCTTAAATTTACCCACTTTATTATACTATGCTTTGTTCCTTTTGTTCTACATTGCAGCGAAAAAATTACTGCAGTTCAGCTGTGCTGTGCAACCATCAGCAACTAGGAATGCTTGGGAACCTACATTAACAATGTGCAATGTGTTAGGAATTTTGTGCTTACTTCGAAAATTATCTTATATGTGTTACGTAGTTTTTTATGAATTTTTATTGAACTTATTGGTGACAGCAATATTAATAGAAAGTTTTTGCAATTTAATTTTTGGCTAAATACCTGTTTTCAAACCGAAAAGAGAAAAGAAATTTCAAAACCTGAAATACTTAGTATTAATTACTTTATCAATATCTAAGAAAGTTATCTTATGTTTTATTGTATAAAAAATGCAAACCATATAATACAATCCCATGTTATAACTATTGTTATAGATTTCAATGAATGAGATTTACTGCTAGTAAATTATACAATATTCTATTTTACATAACGATGGCAGAAATACTATTATTTGAATTTTGTATTTCACCGAACACGAAATTATTGGAAAGTTTTTCTAAAATGTTTCTTGAAAGTAAAACAAGTGCTAGGAGCTGTCATAAAAAAACTGTCAATATCGTTTATACGGGGAAGCTAATTATTTCTATTATTATTATTCATTATTTCTATTATCCATACATACTAGGGAAACATATAAAATATATTTTTCATCACTAGCTTTAATATAATTTGCTATTAAATTACTGCTCGTATTACTGGTTCAGTTTAGCATCAAACTTTAAGGCGGTTGCGCAGTCGAATTATAGGTTTTGCTGAACGCTCTGTATTACTTTTATAAACAAAGATTTAAATTATATATCTGAATAAATAAATTCAACACTTTTTGAATTTTGTATTCCAGAATATTAAATTTAAAATGGATCAACACAAGCCGTCAAAATAGCGATAAACAACATGCAGTTTTCTCCATAAAATTGGTTTAAACAATAAGATTTTTTAAACAAATAAGACATTTTTTAAAGACATTTTCGAAGTTGCCCTCTTTTTGTTCAAATGCCACTTTTTTAATTCTTTTGTAGGATTGTATTAAAATACACATGAAATATTCACAAAATTGGACATGTTTAGCCATGCATATAAAAAAATTGAAGAAAAAACTAAAAAATTGGCATTAGAGCAAAGAGGGAGCACCCTTAACTTTTTCAAAAATATCTTAGTTAATTCGAAAATTTCAATTCTTACTTCAATTTTAATTTTAATGGGAAAACTAAACATACTTTTCACCATTTTAACGGCTAAAAGCCAAACACCTTAAGCAAAAGACTTACATAATTAAAGGGGTTACACTATCTTAAGCCGTCATTCGTTAATCATCCAGCTTTTTAAATTTACGTACAACAAATTCAAAGTCATTATAACGCATTATATTTATTTCAAATTATAAATTGTTTATAAGTAATGAGTTTTCGATTCGAAAATATAACAATTAGAAAATATAATATGCATAATTTTGAATATACATAAAATATGAGAATGTTACATAAATTTAACGATGCCATTACCAAGCCATATAATATCAATTTTCCCATAAACCACTCTTTCACATATCATACTTTCGTTGCTCCATTTCAACATAAAAACCCCGTTAGCTCTTTACCAACCTACTTTTATAATCCCACTGAAGACATAAATCGCGTTCTAATGTTACCATTGTTTTACCCTTTTTCTCCATTTCTCTCCTACGATCGATGAGGATGTATCCGCCATTATCTCCACATCTCCGCCACACTTGGGGGTTGAGCCCACCCCCAGAACCCGGGGGAGAGACTGTGTAACCCCCAGATGTCTGCCACTGTCGGAGTCATTGTCACACAGGCGAAATGCATTTCCGAGTAAAATTTCTCGGTGGAGTTAATTCGTATTATGATGTGTAGCGAAGTGAGCACTGAGTGGGACTCTGGATGTGATGGTGATGTCACTGAGGATTTGGATTGAGGGGGTGGGGGGTCAGAGGGTTTTATAGAAGTCTAAAGAGGGTGGAACTACTATAGAGTGTTATATTGTCTAGAAAGGATATGACATTTTGCGTTACCAACTTTATAAAGAGAAATAAAGTACAAACCACAATAATCTAATACGTATATTCCATACTTTAGGTTCAGTGTGAGAAGGATAGATGTTCGTTTTTTGTACCGCGTTGCCAATGGGGTCGTTTACCAAGTTTATTTTAAATTTTTTAATTAATTTTCAGGTATTAATATTCCCAAAAATATATTTTTCACCCTAAATATAAGTGAATATTTCCCTCGAAAAAATTCAACTAATCAGGTTACAGTATTTTTTAAATTTCGAGCCAAAAGGATCAAGTATCAGTGAGTACGTGCACGAGTGCAGTACCCGCGAGTATTTGCACAAGTGCATTCCCGAGTATTTTTGACAGCTGTCAACACAAGGAACAAATCATCAAGAAAATTGTTATTTATTAAAATTACAGTTAGTACAATGACAAATACAGGTATATTTACTATATATATATTATATTTTTTTATCAAAAACTTGAACAATTGCATTGGACAAAATGCCAATGTCATTGATATGACGTTTATGTGACAGATCAAATATTAATTATTTTATATTAAAAATATAGAATTTTCCTCGAGAAATATTCTACCAATATACCACTTGTGCATGACAAATACATCAGAATATTTTCTCTCGTGCACATTCGTGCACTCGAAAAAATATTCAGGTATTTGTCATGCACTTGTGATATAACTATTGAAAACATATTTTTTTATGTCGCTCAGTTTAAAACACCTCAAACTCCTAACGACAAACATTTCGGTGAAGTCTCCGTCTAACGCTGAACAAAACGGCGTGGCCTTGCGAAATGTTTGACGTCACACCTGCAGCCGTATTTCAAAGCTTAAATACTTGCATATTATTGAATTTTCAAGAATTTTAATTTTACTAATAGTAAAATTATGTTCTTATTTTCAATATTTGGTAAAAATTATTTTAAAAAATTCCGGAGTAAACGATCCCATTGTCTCTCTTTTTAGACATCTAGTTCCCTTTTTCGATTTTACAGATTAAAAGTAGTGTCATATTGCATCCTTGTAGTCCATAAGAGTCCACACTGAAGCTATATTGTGGATTCGGTATAGTACGCTATTATTTAATGCCTTGGAGGTTATATGTTATATCGTAGGATATAAAGATATATCTACCTAATAATAATCTTAACCATCACATCATTTTTCCACCAACAGTAGTAGTAGCTGAGTGCGTGACCCGTGACGTGACTGACCGGTTCTGACAATTCGGATTCGAATCCAGCCAAGTGCATATTCCAGTTTAAATGCACAAAAATCTTCCTTCTGAAAACTACAATCATATTTTTGAGGCTGGCATAGTCAAGTTGGCTAGAATGCTCGTAATCAAAGAAAGGAAGCATGTACTATCCAACTTAAAAATATTATGTGGAAATAATAGTATATCCTTTGGAATCAGTCAATTTATTAAAATAATAAACCACTCTCTCTAAAAATATTAGCTCTATAACCATAACCTCCGTATTTGCAAATTCTAAATCACTGTGAAACATCCTTTTCTTTCTGAGTTGGACTCCAAACGAATATTTGTCTCTGTGTAAATCCTTTCTTTTTAGTACTAGAGCTTTACAAAGCGAGATATAATTTTTTGCTGGCATACCAAAAGTTTCTAAACTACATTTAAATTATCCAAGTAAATGATCACATTTCGGATTATTACGATAAATACAAGGTTTTAAAGAATAAGGATACAAAAATTGACCAGTATAATTTACGTTTTGATGTGCTAATCTCAGTCAATTTTTTTTTTAAATTTGCCAAATTAAATGTATGGTTTTTTAATTATTTTAAGAGCAACTAGCCAGCTCGAAAATATATAAATTAAATTGTTAGTTCCTATTTCTTTTATAAAAATATAATGAACATGAACTTAGGTCATAAAGGTACCATATTGCATATTTGACATGTGTCTACTGTCAAAAAATTGAACTCAAATTGTCTATTTAAACTTGGCTTAAATTTTAAGTTTTGTTGGTGAAGCATTAAAAATGTATTAATATCTGTCTTACTTTCAATGTGAACTATTAATCAAAACGATGATATTTAATATTTCATGAAGCAAAAAGATATATCACCAAGAATTTAATTATAGCAGAAAGCCATTAAAACATTAACAATATTTACCGAAAAAATTAGCAGGAATTTAATACTGCGTATACTTAGCAAAATGCAAGATCCACATAAAACTCATTATCGTCCGTAACACAATACGAACTCATTAAGAAATTAAACAATTAATCTTCCTGAAATTCGTCCAGCGGAAACAATTCCCCAAACCTAAAACAATGACAGGTGGACACACCGTCCTCAAACCGCACACAAAAGCAAACAAATTCCGAAACAAAACACGAACGAACAACGCCTACTGTCTAATTAGCGTACTTATCATACAAAGCGAATGACAGTCCGCTTTATGTCCTCATGGGACTCTCATTTGTTTCGAATATGTCCGCCATGACACGAATCCACAACCGTGAAGAAGAAGAAGAGAACCTCACCAATGGTCACTCGATGGGAGATAACAGAATTTATGGTATTTAGGATGTTAGGTTAGATATTTTTGTTTGTTTTGTAAGAGGATGGATTGCGTATTTTGGACAGAGGTTAAATGTTTACCGAATGTTTGTTGAAATCGGAAGTATTTTGCATTGAAATCCCGGATGGTTAGATGGGAGTCTGATTTCTATCTCTGATGCTATCGCAAAATAAAAGTGTGCCGCTGGTCGCGGTAACGCGATCGTGAATACAAAACACTTTCAATGTCCGTATTTTCAAATGAAACGCCAGAAGATTTACTCATAAATGCATTAGGTAGTATTATGAAATAAAACGTTTTGGAATAAGAGCATTTTGCAGAAATTATGAATTACACAAAATTACACTGCAATTATGTTTAGGAGACGTCAGTAATTATAATTTTTTTATGAAGTCTAAAATGTAAAATTCTTTGCAGTATTAAATCTTAACTAATTTTACACTGTAATTAACACAAGAGCTTTTTATTTTGCTGAATAAACTTCTGTTTGTATTGAAATCTTGTTGCCTAGCGATTTGAAAAGAAAATTTGTTTAATCAAATCACGACTCGTAGGTGGTTTGCTGGTGTGATTTTATTTTAAAACAATTTTCCAAGTCATCAGGTGACAAAGTTCAGATGTCAAACAGAAATTTATTCGGAGGAAATAAAATGCTCGAGTGTAATTCAACTAGATGATATAACGACTCTTTTGGTTCTTCTTCACAAATATTGCCAAAATCTAATCATTTTGCTGACAAATATTAGAAATATGAAGCAAGTGACATTTTAGTGTTTTGTTTATTGTTTGGTTGTTAAGAAAAAGGTAAATAAGGTTTTATCACTTACAAAAAGTTTTCTTCCTTTTATCTGCTGCCAAAGCGATAAAATTGTGTTTTGGTTAGGGCTTACTTTATACAGAAGTGTAATTATCACCATAATTATTATACATATCTATCACGCCTTTTACTCATATTGGGTGTGGCAGTGTCATATTATTATCAGTTCTCGTTATAGATATATACATATTATTGTACCGTGTACTATACCAAGTCGTTAATTCACGGGTGTTAATGTAGTGACTAGATAAATAACTAAAAATCTTTTCCCTACGAACTTCAAAGTATTGTACGAGTACATTCCATGCAAAAGACTTGTCTAAGAAATGCCTTCCTCTACTTTACACTCTCGTTCCGAGAGTGAAAGCAAATGCGAACGAACGTGACTCGTGCGTCTACGTTCTCGTCTGCTTGGTACGACTTCTAGAACGAGGTGATTACGAGTGGAATTGTCGGAGCCCGGGGCGCAGACCTACAGACCGCGAAGGCTCTGAGGCTGGAAGAGCCGACAAGTGTCGGCTAAAGACTTACACTAACCGTAATGTCACTTCAACGAACACGAGAGGAAAAATGCCAAGAGGACTTACGAGCTGACTGGGCGTCAATTCACTTCATCTTATTGCAGTATGGAGATGGAGATAGTTTCGTTTTGCGTGGAATGCTATCTTTTGTCGATTTATATTTTTAGAATTTTTTACACTAAATATAGTGTAGACATGCAAAATCACTATAGTCTGAACTAAACGGAGCAATCTGAATGCTAAAACTGATCGTTTTTGATTGGCTGATGTAACACCAGTTTTACACCACACACACTTTGTAATGTAATCAAACGAATGTTCTCCATCTTGTCTCGTCAGCTGTTATCAGTGACTGTATCGAGTTTGCCCGCTGATAGGTCAAATTTAATTCTGCCGCCAAAAAAATCTAGTCATATTTTTCTCGTATTTACACAGTTTAGACAACTTCAGATTGTTCCGTTTAGTTAAGAAATCAACTATAACTTCATACTACCTTTGCCAGTGGTTCGCTTAACGGTGTCCATCTAGCATGCTAACGGTTCCCAGTTCTATCCCAGCTACCGACAATAATATTACTTGGATCCTGGATCCGAGTGGTTGGATTCCATCTACCGTTATGTAATTGGGAGTTGATCCTGTTGAATGGCTACCATCAAAATAAAATAAAAATAATTATTAATAACTACACAAAAAACTAGTGTCCCACCAAGTCAGTATTATGTTTTTCGTAAGAAAATCCATTAAAATATTTAACTTTTAATTATTTTTCGCACGATTGCATATTTTTACCACACTAGACCAGCAGTCCGTTTTAATATATGCAATGAATTATTAAACTATACCCACGTAACAAACTAACAAACCTCAGCTTCTTAGCTACCGAACCACAAAGATCTAAGGAAATTTTAAGGTGATGGCAGAAAACAGTCAAAAACATTGATTCCGCACGCTATTCTATAGCGTTTATTGTTTTATTAAACACAATCATAACAAATAATTTATATTTGAGGAAGGAAAATAATTTTGGCACCCACATTTGTAAAAAATCTGCAATATTTGTAAAAAACAAGCGGGTTTTCGACAGCTACTGTACAGCTTTTATATACTAGCGAATTAACTTCAAATATTAATATGTTGTCAAGCTTGGATCTGCAAAAAAAAAATAACAAAAATTGTCAAAATTAAAATTAACATAATTATTTCGATTTAAAAAATAATTTAATTCCGCATTGACCATTTTGTAGATTGTACTTTTATCTTCAACAATAGGTATCTTTAGATTAGTATATTTAAAGAAAACAATAAACGCTGTGGAGTGGAGTGATGCGCGAAATCCAAGTTTTTGGCTGTTTTCTGACACGGTAGAGGATCGTCTTAATAGCCTGCACTGCTCCACTGGTCGGTTTTGGTAAACAATGAATTTAAATGTGATTATTTTACGAAACAAGCGATAATTTCTCAGTGATTGTGTCACAATTCACACACATAACTGACATAGTGGCTCGTTCACTCACACTGATGTTTTGTTTTGTGGTGCTTTGTTGGTCTAATGAAACTATTCATTGTTTACTAAAAACGACGATGTGTATTAGCTTGATTTGTGCTGGTTTTATATAATATAATGAACTACAATGTCTTATACTAGTAAGTCGCTAAATATCACTTACTGCCCTTGTCCTTTCGATCCGTAACTTCTCTTAATGCAATTGATTGCATATCAATATCCTATCTATAAACTTGATTAAAATCATATTTTTCCATAGCTTATCGTAGTACTACAAAGAATCTTTTAATTAAATTTCCGAACACAAGAACGTTCACAGAGAATCCCTGCAAACATCAAATATGATTAAAAATTCTAGTAGCATCTCTGCAATCAATAGTAGTCCAAAACCTCTTCAGAATCTGAAATCATCCAGTCCAGACTTTAATTAAACAACGATCAAACGCTTCCATCTGTCACTAGATTAATTTCTTCGCCGTTTGATTTCTACCCGTTCCACTCAATAGTCTGGCAACTTAGTATTCTGTCTAGTGACTTCTCGCATTATCATCAGTGCTGCCATTCACCAAAACTAATTTCACCAATGAAAAAAGAAATATCCCTGGAGTAATACGTTCTGCATTCTACGGCGTCTCCTGAATTATAGCCAAAGGGAGGAAAAAGATTGGTTTTAGGTCAAATATCTTTAAATTAAAAGCCACGGTATTCACGGTTGTTAGTGGAGACTGGAGAGTACACCATAAGAAAGATCTTTGTGCATTTAAATTGAAATATGTAACCAAATTGGATTCGAATCTCAGTTGTCAGATCCATAATTGGTTACATAACGCATTCTGATATCAGCTGATTAAAGATTAAAGTACTTAATTCTATTTTTAAACACAAGACGTTGCTAGTATTGTTTAGATCTTTAAGCGCAATATAATATTTAAAATTTGGGACGCCAGTCCACTTCGTTTAACATTTCAAGTCTTTAAAGTTAACTTTACATTTGAAATAAAATGCTTATAGTCCAACTAGCTAAGGTGGGGCCAGGCGTAGCGCGGATTAGAGAAATATACCTAAATACCTACCCACAAATCTGACTGATCAAAAGAAACCTTCATACAATATTTCATAAGGATCGGACAAATTGGCTAAATAATTCTACATTTTTCTCATCGAATTAAAACATTCCTACCTTAAAATTTGACTCTTATCAAAAGAGATTCAAAATTTTATGAAGATCGTACAAACGATCTAGATCTTAAGAGCGTAATGTAGGAACGTTGTGCTCTGCAAAAACATGCTTTTGAATGGGGAATTAAATTGAAACTAATTTTGGTCGGATAGACTTAATTTTTTTAAATTTAAAGATAAAAAATAAGCTTCGCGTCCATTAAGTGTTGAAATATTAGTTTTATTTTTTGTTTCAACGTTACAATGCCATAAACTTGTCATAACTTGGCTAACTTCACATACCTGTTACTCAGTAAATCTACAAATATTGCAAATTTCAACACTAGACGGATCTAGATTGAACTTTTATCTTTACCAATTTTGATCCCTCTACGAGAGCGCGTTCCCTATTGCTGCCTTTGTTCGACACACTAAATTTGTATAAATCTATCCTTTTTTCGGAGACAGCTACTTTCGGGTTTTAATATTTAACCCCAACCTCTTCTAGTCAAAACGAATTTAAATATAATTTATGACCCGATTTAAAAAAAATTACAGTGGGCGCTCGGTTATGTGAATACTCCATTATATGAACCAGTTTAGTGAACAGTCAAACTTTAACACCGAGTGAACACGGTCAATTTCGATTATGTGAACTCAACAGTGCTTGGTACAAAGTACAGATCTACTTACTTGGTATTTTGGTAGATAAACTGGGATTTCCCTGAAATTCGCAGTTTGAAACATTTATAAGCTTTAGAGCCTCATCCATACTCTATTTTCAAGCGTATGCGAAAGTAATATTTCTGATCTTGATTATTTACTTGTATTGCGAAAATGTAAAGATATGGGTGATATTTTATTTATTTATTTTTGCTGGTAACCATCCTACAGGATTAACTCTCAATTACAGAATGCTAGATGTTATTATAGTGGAATCAAACCACTCGGAACCAATGGTATTATTGTCGGTTAGCATTACTAAAATTTCATGAGGATCGGACATACGGTCTAGATATGTAGATACAAAATAAACAGACAGGCAAACATAGAAACGTTCACCCGTAACGTATATGTAATAATAATAATAATTTGTTTATTTACATGATGTATAGGGATACTATGTAAGCGTCAGACATAAAAATAACATATAATTTTTACAAATATTCAGCTACAAAGTAAAAGGAATATTGTATTAAAAATAATTTCAATTTCGTTTTGTGCATTGTACAGTTGTATAAAATTGTTAATCATTTTATGTTTTTATGTTTCTTAATAAAATATTAACTTCTTTACTCCTAAGGGAGGCAATTCTTTTCCGTTCCCACCCGTGGAACGTCCATGACTAAATTTCCTATAAATTAAACGGAAAAAACGTGCGACTTGATGCGTGAAAATCGCCGTGCTTGGGGAATATTTAAACGGATGTAACATTGTGAAAAAGAGAATGAATTTAATGAAGACTAGATCACGGATGCAAATTTAACAGGCGGGAGAATGAAGATAATTTATTGAATTGCAATTTTACGCTAAATTAAAACTGAATTTTAAATTACTAAGCTTACGAATTATGTTCAGAGCTTCATTTGAAAAATTTCTAGCTTATTTATTACTTTTTTAATTTGGGAAATAATACATTATAATGCAATAATTTACATCGCTGGTCCAATTACAAATTGAGCATAACTAATTAGGAACGAATTTCGGGAATACCGCAAATATTTGAAATTTATTTGAGTCGTTGAGTTGTGTAAAATCGTAATTTTCTGATCAAACATTTAATTAATTAAATGAGTTGGTTTAATTAACTACACAACCGCAGGAAGTTTATTTTAAAAATTGCTGTTGATCTTGAAATTATTTCCTAGCAAATAATGAATTAAAATATTTATCTTAGAAATTGCATATAATTATAAAATCTATAATTGTTATACTAATCATAATTGATGCCAGAGTTGGCATGATTTAAATAAAAATTACCTATAATCTATTACATTATTTTTTAAAATCATGATACCTATAATCTACTATAATACCTAAAGCATAGTAGTCACTATACTTATCTAAGCTAAAAAGAAATGATTTTTTTACGATTATGGAATATTATTTTTTGGGGCTCTAGCCTAGGAAAATAACCACGCGAATAATAAAAAATATTATTTATTTATTACTTGTCGATACTATGCCACAATGAATTGAAATAGTTATAAAAGTAAAGGTAGAGTTACACAGGGGTAAAGTCGTTTATAGTAATTAGAGCAAGCAATAAAAAAAATTGCCAGCTGTATACTTTAATCCCTATGTTATATTTAAAGTTACATGAACTTTTATTTTATATACACATAGGAGTTTTCTATTAATGATTTGCCAATGACTTAAGAATAAGTGAATTTATGCAGGTTAAAATCGATTACCCTTCAATTTCGAAGCGCCACCCTCAAGCCCATTACCAGTATTTAAACCTGCAAACAACACAATCCCAATCACCTTGAAGTCATGCACAATTACAAGCTTTGCAAACACAGAAGAGAAACGCAGAACCAGAATAGAGCCTATAGCAATGTTCGTGTATTTACCAAAACCAACAATACGCCATCGCCCGGGGGCTGGAGCAAGCTGGAGCTAGAGCCGTATCTCTCAACTTCGCTTAATTGTATCAGACACTGACGTGTCGGACAGGTGGGGGGGGGGGGGTGTACTGTGCTCCAGTTTCAAGACTCGTGAGGATATAAGGAAATAGATATTGGAGTATCGAACGGAATATAATAACAATGAAGAACATACTGTAGGAGCTATGTGTATACATTGATAGTCTTGTCTTTAGGCTACAAATGTTCAAATGAATAATTTACATACATTATTAGAGTGCGGATTATATGCAGGCAAATATGATCAAAATATGCATGCAATATGCATTGAAAAAATCCCAAAATATGCACAAAATTTTTGCACAAAATTAAACAAATATGCAACATTTTATATATGCAGATATGCAACATAATTTTATTCATTTTTACTAATAATTTATTTTTATAAATCAGGAAAATACTACATTTTGTCAACAATGCATAAGAATATCATATAAATTAAACAAAACAACGTATAATTTCTGGAATACGACTTGTGTTCCTACCTATCTTTAATATAAATGTAAAAACTACTATCGGTGGTATCAAGTTTGAGCGATTATAAATTTTATACATACAAAATTTATAGAAAAATTGAAATTTTGGATTAATAGGTACAAAATATGCAGTTATATGCATTTTTAATAAATATATGCAAAAAATATTGAAATATGCAAAAAAATTACACCACATTTTGATCTATTTTTGTATGAAATGCACACATTTGTAAAAAAAATTACAAATATGCACAATACAATAATACAATATATACAAATACATATAATCCGCACTCTATACATTATCATGATCACACCTTTTACTCTGCTCCAGTAAAGTGTAAATCGTACCCATGGGTACTAATTATTGATATTTATATTTTATTGTGAAAGAAAATTTATTGTGCGTGATGGTTACTCATGATTGTTAATAGGGATTGGAGGTTACATCTGACTGGATTCGAACTTGCGTTGTCAAAATAATCACAGTGGATCATACATTAACATTAGAGTGACCATTCGTACTGATTTTGTCAGTACAGTACTGATTTTCAGACCCTTGTACTGATAAACAATTTGATAATACTATATATACTGATTTCCTTACATACTGTATTGAATGTAAGTACTAATTCCCTTTTATGAATCCCCTAAAGATTTAAGAAAATAATGTAATTCAATAATTATTATTTACATTCATTATAAGATATGTTTCTAAAAAAAATTTCGTCTGCGGCGCATTTTCTTCTTATACTTCTTATAATTATTTTAGTTTTTATTTCCACTTTTCAATAATACTAGATAATTTAAAAAAATATACAGGTATTGTTATATTTTTTTCATTATTTCACTTCACTTCAAGTTTTGTACTGATTTCATCAAAAAAATAAATAGTCACCGTCACACTAATTAACATTTACTTATGAAAATGAAACAAGTTGTATTTGTGATACTCTCCCTGTGTATGTTCATATTTAAAATTACAATTTTGAGCTCTATTTCTAAAGTTTGTAACCTAATAACCCATTTAGGGTAATTTTTAACCCCAAAGGACAAGTAAATCCCACTAAATGCATATAAACAAGCCAAGGCGTTGGGCAGTTAGGTCGTCATTTTACTCTAGGACTTTAGAGAATTCACATTTGTTTAACCAGAGAAGTGCGAACATGAGTTTAATACACTGGATACAGCGTACACTAGACACAGCATTCAGTGGCGGCCCTTGATCATTGAAATTAAGGAATAAAACAGTTCTCATTAACAAGATTTTAAAAAGTTATAATTTCTAATTCTCGCCATGGCTAGTATCACAAATTTTATAGTTCGTGATAAGTAAGTAATCGTGACTGGTACAGGAAGATGAATTAAAAAACAGGATCGGTGGATTTTCAGTCAAAATCTTTAATTTAAATATTAAGTCGACGTTTCAGCCTTGCTGAGGCGTTCCTCAGGACTAATATAGTCAAAAACTTGAAACACCAACTACAATAAAATAATACAATAAATGTACAGCAGTAAATAAGCACATAGTTATATAAGATAAAACAACTAAGCCGTAAAATATGGCTGCATAAAGTATATACCTACTTTTGAGTACGAACCGCACTTCTTACGCGGCAGTTTAAAAAAAATTGTTTTTCTCATTGTGGAACACTCTCCCCTACACATGAGTTGATAAACAGACACACGGTCATATTCAGTACCCATACCGAAGACTTACAATAATATATGACATGAGGCTGCCAAACCCAACAATCAACAAATAATTCCAGTAATGAAGCATTCAGGTTATATATTAAATAGTATGAATCTCTCTTCACGCGTCGCCACTGAGTCCTAACCTCAAACTCAACATCCTGAGACAAACAGATGCCAAAACCGCAGCTTGTAGCTAGCAGCAGCGGCCATCTCGAGGATATATTAACCCGGGCTGACGGGTCGACAGGGAATGCCTACCAACTTCCGAATTTAATAAGTCCCTAAGCAGTCCTTTGTTCGCTAAAAATGACGTCATAACACACCACCGCCGCAGCAAGTTGGACAGTTCATTAGGCTGTCAGCGTGACAGGCTATCGACTGATGATCGGGAATTAAATATCCCAGACGCAGATTAATTGACCTCGCTTGGTAGGGGATTTAGCCAGTGTTCTGTTTTGTAATCGGATGATAATCATGAGATACAGGGACTTATCTGATTGACCTATATATGGAATTATGTCTTGTGGTCACTTATACAAGTGTCACTTTGCTTCCAACGGATCAACGGAAGGATTATGTTATATTTGGTCCTTAGATGACTAACACACTATGAAGATTGAATGAGTTTCCGAGGCATCTTGTGAACGCTTTATTTGTCGAAGAAAATAACTTTTTTTCTTTCTTTTTTACATTCACCTCCAGCTTCAAAATAGTTATTTTTTATACAAGACGATATAGTTATTTGTTTCATTAATACAAAAAATGCATGATTTTGGGACGAGTAAGTCGGTTACCGGACGACGCGCAGCGGAGTCCCAAAATAGCATTTTTTGTATGAATGAAACATAATATGAAATGAAACATAATATTGTAGAGGTACTTATACTTATAGTTACTTACCAGGAATTCATTTATGAATAAAATATTTATTATTATAATTACCCGACAGCGTGGTACAGCGTGTTAACTGGCTATCGCCGGCTAACGTGCTGTGACGTCAGTCAACGTGAGATCGATGGTTCGAGTCTCCGTCGGGCGACAATGTGTGATTTGTCGTAAAACTAAAAATGCCCAAGGTCTGGCATTCTGTCACACTCGGGTGTTACAACGTTACAAGCTACCCACTTGTTCACCTTAAATGTAGTCCTGGTTGCATGAAGAATATCTCCGCTGCCGCTGTGGTTAAAACCACAGATCGCCGCACGGATTGAGATTCTGACTGCACCAAGATGAATGGGTAAATAGAGCAAGAGAATGTGGAAAATATGGAGACTGATCCCCTCCAATAAAAGGATCTAGAAAGCTTCATGAGAAGCGGCGCTACTCCCACGGGAGTGTTAAGTCACTATATATAATTATATAAATAATAATAGAAATCTTTTTATATAGTACTATAACTTCTACAATATTTTCTCGTATAGTTGCTATTTTTAAGAAGAAAATATACATTTAATCCTACTTTACAAATGTAGATGTAGTACCTACCTACATCAGATGAAAACTCAAATAATTGAAATAAATTTTGTTTAAAAATTTAACCAATACTACCTAGTAATAATAGTATATTTTGGTCCATTCGTATTTTGTTTGAGAACTGCCGACATTTCTATAAAAATTTGTCTGCGAGGCGCTGCGAATAAACCAAATCAGACACGTTCATGCTCACTCACAAATAATTTATTTAGTAGTTTCGTGATTTTTGTTCGTTCCACATCTTTTGTGGTGTAGTGTGTAAAAAATTGACTTAAAATGCATAAAAACATTGTTTAGAATATTACAATGTGTGTGCAGCAAGAGTAAATGGTGTACATTTAATTGAATTAATGTGTGATAGACCAAAAACATATTATTCGGCATGGAGTCGTAATAACTTTCGACTGAAACAGAGGTTATTTTTTATATTTGTTTTATTAAATTGAACATAATGTACCTACTGATACATTGTGTCAATTTGTCTTACTCTATCGTGTTGTGTAATTTGTTTTAACATATTAAAAGTAATATATTGGATATTCCTTACATGGTATCAAAAAACCTACGCATTTTACTCAAATGCCAAATGTTACACATTTCAATCGCAATTACAATATCTACAATATAAACTTTCTCAATATTCCTGTTCACATATTTGCATTCTCTTGTTAACAAGATCAAGTGGTAAAAAGTTACCTTTTGATCTTCAATAAAGAACTTTTACTTGCATAGAGAACATCATCAATACTTCGTTTAATAAATGCCAATACATACTCAAGCGCATGAAAGTGATGCAAACTGGGTCACTTGCAATGCTTTGCTCTTTGTCGCTCAGAAAAATTCGCAATGAAAGTTGGCGGTGAACAGCAAAAGTGGTTATTCACACTAACAAAAACGGTTTTACGAAAAAAGTGCCTTCAATTATGTTTCATTTATCCACTTTGCATGACATTTGTATCTTTCTATTTGAAAGTTGAACAATAATTAGTAATCTGATTAATAGTTTGTATAAGAGCTCCAGCGGGAAATTGTCGTATATTAATTTTCACTTAATTGTTGTTTATAAGTTTTTCACGATACAAAAACATTTTCTTTTCTGGAAGACGTATTTTTGTAATCTCTGGGGTACACTCTATTATTTAGTTTTTTTATTATTATTTAACAAATTAAGGAGCTTCAACATCTAGGTTATTAGCTCCTGATACAGTGGTTTACATTTTTTAAGTTGTCTAACTGGTAGTTTTACAATTTCTCGAATATTTTAATGTGTTTAAGAAAATTAATTATATTTTAGTAGAGATTTTAGTTGGTTGTTTCTTTTTTCGTTACGTTGCATCAGATGCAACTGATTGTGATTATGAAGAGTAATTAAAATAAAATACATTTTTATATTTGTTGCAAAAATTATAATGTTCTACAAAGTCTAAGTCATTTTTTTAAATCAGACTTGTGTAGGTACTTTATCTTTTTGTTGGAGTTTGGAGTACATAGTTTTGTGTATCTACTTACAGATTTTCATTAGTTATTAGTTGAACTTGAAGCCTTGAAGTGTAAATATTTATCTTAGTTCATGAAATGAACTGAAATTTACTGATCCAAATGAATCTGATTCAGCGTAACGAACGAATCCATTTGCAGCATTTTAAATATGTATAATTTGCTCACTATGATGGTCATCCTTTAGGTTAATATTAAAAATTCGAAAACTAGACAGAAGAAAAAATCTAAATGATAATTAAATTGTATAATTTATAATTATATAGGTACTTTTATTTTAGAATCTGTTCATTTTTAAATGCAAACATGTTTAAATTTTTGTCAATTTTAACTAATGTAATGGCTTTTTTACATAAGTCACTTTTTAATCTTTCACAGATGTTTTTATTCATCAATAAACATAAATGAATTTATACCTACCAATAAAACGCGGTGATCGAACGCGCCACTGTGTTGATTGTATATTTTTACGGTAGTACAACACTCATTAAATAATAGAATCTGACGTTTATTTCACTGTTAATAAAGCTTCATTTAAATGACCTAAAACCAACCACTGTTACTTAAAATGTCAAAATATTGTGTATTTAAGAACTATAACATTTCTTATTTCGGGTACCTTGCAGATAATTTTTTTTAAATCGCAGAACGAGCAAATTATTCCTCATCATGATTTACGAAACCATGACATGTTATTGGTTATTGGATACAAAATAATATAACGAATGCCATGCAAATGAATGACATACTCGTTCATTTCTTCTTATGAATAACAAATGACAGGTGCACAAATGACTGGTTTACAAATTCAAATTCAGTGTGCACTGCATTTCGAAACTACTGTATACTAATTTTACTTTTGTTTTCAGGTGAGTGAAACAATACAATGTCGCAATTCGCTGCCGATTGTAAGTACCTACCCATAGAATTTCATCAATTTCTTTTGTGATCAAAACTGCAATAGAAAATAGTTTTATACTGATAGGAAATTGAATTTTTTTGTTTATTTATTAATATTGGAAAAACGATTGTCGTAAATGTTGTCGTGAAATTTTATGGTTATAAGATATTTTAGATGCCGTGAAAAGTGTTCATGGCATATTTTGGAAGCTATCTTACGTGTTTTCTCACCAATATCTTTTTATTTTTCATTTAAACGTTTATAAAAGATTCTATCGTTATTTCATAGCCAGCTTTTAATACAAATTGAATCGCCCAATCGCCGTAACGAAAACATCAACTATCAACATTGTAATAAATTCGATCATAAATTTTAATATGATTTGAATATTCGGCTTATATTATAGAGAATATAATTATTATGTCGATTAGGTATGCTTCACATTCATTTGTTATAGTTATTAGGTATGATTATACGTATAGATATATTTATTATTCTTATAATATTTTGAATTCTAATTACTAAAAGGACAAATCTAAAAGAACCGGTCTTCCTTAATCAATCAGAATGAGAATTCAGGATATTTCTGAAATTTATAATTATATAACCTTTTCAAAAAAATAATGCATGTGGTCGACTTTCGTATTTTTTAAGTAACGGGACAAAAGGACTTCAGAAATATAACTGCTAAGAGTAAAAAAAGTTCAATTGTTTGAAATATTTTGATTCTTTTTACCTCAAAATTACTCAAATTTTTTTTTCCAAAAATGCATTACTTCGCGCCAAATCATCGAAAGTACTCAATTTTTTTCCCGACTGGAAAATGAATGAACTTTATCGCCTTAGTAGTGGATAAAATTCACGTATTTTTTCCGCCTGGTTATGTGTTGGCCACATCAGATTTTTTGTAACGAATCTAGCCAAATTTTGGATCCAAGTTTCACAATGTATTTCAGTTTGCCTGAAACATTAATGCCATATTGTGTCATTTTTATGAATAATGAATGTGTTATGAATTTGTTTTTTTAAACAATACAATTTTTTGCAACGGTTAAATAAAGTTGAAATGTAGATTAGTCTTATACAAATGTCCTATATTAAACATATCGTTTTCTAATACGAAACACCCATTTTTGAGCAGACCGATATGTTAGCTTCCATGTCTTATCAAACCATATTAGCTGCGAAAGGTTAAGAAAGTACCGTAGTTAAGCATAGACATAACCTTGCAAGTAATGAATTAGTAACAAACTTCAGACATGCTGGTATTAAAAAAAAAATTGCTGGCTATTGGTTGAGAATATATCGTTTAAGATGTTAAGAGGGCTGAATTTATCCCTTTTCCTTTTCAACCTTGAAAAATCCAATCGAAGTAACCCGAATTTCTTTCAATTTCTATATTTATTACATCGAAAAAATCTAAATCTCCTTCCACATCTAAAAGTGAGCCTTTCAAGACCGCCAGTCTCTCGACCGTTTACTCGAATTTCATATAAAAAACCAATATGAATCTTATTTGTAGAGCGTTTAACCATTTAGAAAGCAATTTCATAGAGGCGCCGTTTTCTTTTTGGACTCCATTGACTGCGTGATATTAGGTGTAAAGTTTTGACAGACAACTTGTGGGAAATTCTTGCGTAAGATTGAGCTGAAATGTTACGCAGCTCTTTAGGTAATGAGTTTTTTTGACGAGTGTGGTAACTGGAACGCTTTTGTGGGAGTGTATTGAATCTGATATGTCGCTTTAATAACAATACAAGTAATGGAAAATAGCGTAGCCTGCAGATATTATTATATTACATGTATTATTATGTAAATTAATGTCCGTATTATATATGTGGTTCAATATCCATTTCTGTTCTGTATTATTAACGAGGAATAAATTACTATTATAGAAATGTTACTGAAGCCTGGATTACAATACCCTGATTAAATGACTGATAATAATTAAACTATATTCCATTTGTCACTCCTGATAATCAATTTATATAAATTAGTCCGTTGTTCGTAAATTCTTAATGTGCATTAGGATTATTGTAACAGTCAACTAATTGGAACTGATCGTCTAAGCATACTGATTCAAGTAAAATATTGTTGATCATTTTTATATGAATTGAATATTTTTCGATTTAGTAGTGCAATTGCCAAAAGCATATTATTCAACGATAGGTACTATACCTCATTTCACGTAAGAAAAAAGCAGATGGCACTGCGAATGCAGTCCATTCTATACTCATACATTTTATTAGTTCAAAATTTGGCGCGTTCTTAAAAAGGTGTTTTATGAATAAATCTGTCATCTATAGATTCATGTAGTACTTCGATGCTTCGATATAACTATGAAATTCAAAATAAGAAGGTATAAGTAACGGAAATGAAAATGTTTGCTGGTGTAAATCCACCTCTCATCTCGAGCAATCAGTTTAAGTAGGTATATCATCGCCCAACGATTTTTTCTCACTTGAAATAAGATAATATTATTCGAATGAGTACTTAATTACTTTATTGATCTCAAGAAGAATACTATAGGTTCTAAACTTTTTCGAATGTTAGTGTATTCAAACTTTTTTTTAGTAAGATATAAATTTTGTTAGTAAATTTTAAATTTTATTAGTAATTTTTAAATGGCAGCTATCAGGAATATTTTGATTAAGTAGTAGCAGATTTTTATGTTGATTGTTTACGAGGTTCTATTGTCCATTTTTTGTGATAATTAAAAAACAATTAAAAACCTGAGAAAGTAAGTTGTTAATTCACGACAGGGGTTAGTTGAAACGATATTAGTGTCTGCCTAGCGTGCTAGTGATTCTTAGTTCGATCCCAGCTACTGACAATAATTTCATACTGGGTCGAAGTGGTTGCACTCCACTACAGAGTGTTTCACAACTTAGGACAAAATTAAAGGGTATATACTGTACGACGTGCTGGGTGCTGATCATTAAACAAAAAGACTTTTTTTTAAATTAATGCTAAGGGTAGTTTACTTGACGTGAGTACATTTTAAGTATTACTGTTTTGATAGTATATTTGATAATATGATATTTATTGGTATTAGATATTTTGTTACTTTCATTGTAGAATATTTGAAAAAAATTATTAAAAATAACTACCTACCAGTGGCAAAAAAATGTTTGCTTGAAATACGATTTTTTTAAAATTCTTTTTGTTTCATGATCAGCACGTCGTACAGTATATATCCTTAAATTTTTTGTCCTAAGTTGTAGAACATCCTGTATAATATCATCTACAATTATTCTGTTATTATTGGAAGGTAAATCAGTATATCTCGAAATATCCAGGTGTATCTTCAAACTCCAAAAAAACTTTTAATAGAAACCTTCTTCTTATCTACACAAGCTGAGTATTATCATATTTATATCAAGCAAGCACTGAAAGCAAAAAAACGGTATAATATGCTAAGTATGAATGTCAAGTGGATAAATGTCAAGGAAATAATAGAAGTTATTACAATTGTTGCGTCGTCCGTAAATCGCAATGAAAACAAAGTGTGTGTCTGTGTGTGTAGACGGCGTTGACGCATGGCACTTCGCACTCCCAAAGAAATAATTACAAAACTTGTGCTTAAACGCTTAAAAGATCACGGAAACCAGATATGA
Organism: Agonum fuliginosum; assembly: GCA_947534325.1. Classification (NCBI taxonomy): domain Eukaryota; kingdom Metazoa; phylum Arthropoda; class Insecta; order Coleoptera; family Carabidae; genus Agonum; species Agonum fuliginosum. The sequence goes on from OX384034.1 coordinate 6,790,745, forward strand.
AAGATACGAACTTCTTGACACATTGTTAGGAACTAGGTCACTTTAACTTTTAATTTCAGTTTGCGAGCTTAAAACTATTGTGAGAGAAGTAATTGGAGTAAAACTTTATACAGAGACAGTGTATTTGTATAGTAGCAATACTGTGGATGTTTTTTAAATCTATTTTTACATTTTTAGGTGCATGAAGCTAGAGTCCTTAAGGCAAACTTAGTTTTCAAGTGCTGTTATCAACAGTACAATATGGAAAAGGCAGATATTAAATATGAAATTATACTTTTAGTCCTTTTTTTACTGAAATAGTATATTTTATTATAGCGAGGGAAAAAGAGCATTTTCTCTTTCTCTGTAGGTGTACTTATACAGGATGTTTGAAATTGATTGTGTTATCATTGGGATCTCAGAAACTATAACATTATGAAAGCTACAAGGTCGGTTGAATAGCCAATGTGCTTATTTGGATTCCGTTGATAAACATTTAAAATACCAAACAGTTTGAAAGGGTAGAAAGTCACTTTTTCCAATACATTCTTTCCAATCTGCTTTTCCAGTCCGGTTTTCCCAATGATAATTTATCTAATTATGCATTTTTCCAATGATAATTTTTTCCAATAATGCATTTTGCCAATGGGACATTTTTCCAATAAAAATATTATTTAAGTTAAGCTAGGTTAAACTAGAATAAAAAGATAAAGAATTCGCGGAAAAAAATAATATTTGAAAAAAAAATATTATTTTATTATTATTTACTATAATGGTTGGAAAATGTGTTGTATAATCGTTTGAAAGTTATTTTTAAAAAACTGAAAATCGCGGTTTTAAAAATTGTTAGGTAACTCCGAGTGTAATTCCGTAAGTTAAAAAATATAAAAAAGGTTCATATTAAATCGTTAAGTAACATGATTTGATAAGTCAAACAAAAAATGATGTCAAAATAAAATAAAATTAAAGATTGCGGTTTTCAATATAATAGTAGGTAACTTTTCTTATTTTTATGTTCACCACGGAACTATAATATCTGAACGAATAATGATATTGACTTCCGGTTTGCAGCACTGAATTCCTCGTACTTTTTTCTATAAGATACATTCTGTCAAAAAATTTCAGTGGCCTTGGTTGAGCTGAAATTTAAAGTTTTTCCCCGAGAGAATATAGTAAAAATTTTGTTTATTCTTTTGTTTATTGTGTTTAATTAACTATAATATCTGAACGAATAATGATATTGACTTCCGGTTTGCAGCACTGAATTCCTCGTACTTTTTTCTATAAGATACATTCTGTCAAAAATTTGCAATGGTCTTCCTTGAGCTGAAATTTAAAGTTCTTCCGCGAGAAAATATAGTAAAATTTTTGTAGAAGAGAAACGGTTGGTGTTTCAAAACTGTATATTTTGCCAAACTTTGAAAAGCTGTATCTCGGAAACTATTAGGGCTACCGAGCCCATTCTGATCTTAGAGACAATTTAATCTAGTTTAAAAATGTATAGAATGGTTTTTGTCGAAATCGTGCTCCTTCATAGTCAAAATGGTAAGAATCCGAAAAAAGTGCAAAAATTTAGCAGTTTTTGAGATATTCAAAAGTGTTCCGGAGGGTTGCCGAGGTCGAAAACTTGGATTTTGCATCTCAGTCACATCCTATACAAGAAAAAAATAGAAACCTACTACCACCACTTGATGCAACTTACGATGTACTAGGTTACTGGACTATTGGTAAAAACAAAATATAGCTTCCTGCCAAAATAATGACAACCCAACTTCGAAAGATGCATACTACTTGTTGCTTGTCAGATTACTAAAGTTATAGCTTTCAAAAAAATATTTATTTCTACATGCGATACGATGTGATGCAGAGCTCATATTACATTCTCAACGTCAAATTTTCCGCGGCATTGTTTTATGCAATAACCGCTCGGAAGGTACCGAACTACACTCAGAGGAAAAAGAAGAAAAAGAAAACAAAAAGATGATCCGCTTTATTCATGTGATATTTGCTCTCCGCAGCTGCACTTTTATCATAAAAGGATTCCACCTTTATCTGGCTTATAAGACCGGCTAAGGCGACCCTGATACTTTTATCTACAAGATCAAAGTGCAAAGATGCTTCAAATTTATGCATCGAAAAACCGAGCTTTATAGATGTGGCCAGTTATTGGAATTGAGTACAGATTTTTTAGGGGAAATATTACGCAATCTAGCTAATGTTTAATTATTAAATTAAAATTATTTCATCAATTATCGTTTAAAGTTAATAAATAAAAATTAAACATTTAAGTATAACCTTCTTTAATTAATATGATGCGCTCGCAAATTGTACTTTGCAAATACAGTTTTCGTGCGCAAATTGAATTTTTCCGCACGCCTATTCTCGCACGCTTTTACTTTGCGCACGCATATCCGCATTATTAACCCTTACGTCCCGTATGGGGATAAATCAGTGACCCCACTAATATATTTCTAGTTCTAGAACTTTTATTGTTGATACTTGGCAGCTCTTCGTCAAGCTATGTGTCACTAAAGGTTTTGTGGTTATGTTAACCAGTTTGAAATGTAAATAACTATCGTTAAATACAAATTATTAATGAAAAAGGTATAAGGCGGCAGTAAGTTACCCCGCTTCGGGTGGTAAGTAATAACACTTGCAACAGGTGTATTTGCATGCAACATAGGCAAATCAAAAAGGCAAATATCTGCAAACAATATTGTAGTCAGACCACAAATTAACAGTTCTTATTTAAAAATTATATGACTTCTATTACTATATTTAAAGTGCGATCAAAGTGAAATTCTGTTTTATAATGTTGTAGAAATGTATTACTTATTTTATGTTAACATTGTTAACTATAGTGAATTATATTTAATAAATAGTATAAAATGTTTTTGTTTTGCATTTCAAATTATTTACTTTTGTGTAATAAAAACCGCCTAAATATTAAATTTCTCTGGGGGTAACCAAGTGACCCCCATCCGTAAAGGTTAATAAATGAACTACTTGCGAACAGAAAACAGCCACGAAAAAGATTACTTTTCGTGCAGGTATGACAAATATTAAACTTTTCTTTTGATATTGGAAGACGTCTATATGCTATATAGATATTTGTTTGAAACAGTAAACCCATTTGACTGTAAAAAATTATGTAACACATTCTTAAAAGATTTTTTGTAAATTTCATTCTATCTACGTTGTAGCAAAAGTGAAGTAAAATAGGGGTTATGATAAAAAAATAAAGGAATTTGATTTAAGGGATGAGGAATAAACCAGTCGTGGCTCGAATTAGGAAGGGATGAATTAGAAAGCACCACTAATCATGACATACAAAAACTCTGAACACACTTTACTTTAAAATATTTAACTTAAACTTTAATAAAAACACGAATATAAGTAATAAACTTATGACTTATCGTTTCAACTAAAAATATAATACGGATTTATATTAAAAATATTACTTAATATAACGCTCAAAAGCGTAATGTCCGTAGCAACGGGCTACATCTTGGACTTATCTCAAGCTCTGCTGACAAAGAACTGTCTGCAGACGCCCAAAAATCTATGGAACGTCTGGCCTCAAGGGTACGGGGGATGCAGATGACCTCTGAACTATTGTATCTAAAAATAACTTAAGATAACAAAAATACAGAGCGTAGCATATGCAAGTCATCTTGCTACAACGTGTAAGCACAATATTTAAGTACCTACATAAGCTATTGTAAAATATGAGACGATATATTTCAAAACCAAAGTCACAAAATTTGCTTTGAAATTGACAGCAAAAGGTGCGTCTTAATTAAAGAAGGTCATAAAAATACTGAAATTTTGGTTTAATTAGAAACGATGTTTTTCCTTAGGCAACAAAAAAATAATACAAATTAAAACAACTGCCGGCTGAGCAAAAAGTCCATTGTAATTTTACGTATAATTTGATAACAAAGGTAAAAATAACAAAAAGCAACACAAATGTAGAGAGCGGTTCATGTTTATTCTATCCAATAAAAGCTTGTAAAAATACACCACAACTCATATAAAAATGGAAACAGATTATGCCCAACAGACACAACTTTGTAAAAACTCCGGGTTAAACAAATAAAAAATACAAAAACACAGCAAAAAAATGTAGTACACGATGGCCTAAACAAACTAGGCCAGTCGCAGTGCCATTCATTAATACATAAATAACGAACAGGGAAACCCCAGAAAAAATTACATTAGCGCCGGTAATTCTTCCTTTAAAAAAGAAAATGAAACTGCGGAAAACAAAGGGAAAAGAAACTTTTCCGCGAAAACTCCGCTGCGGACTGTGACTTTCTAAATAACTTACACTTGCTTAGGGGAGTTTGTCATATACGAGATAATAACCCCAAATCCGGGAAGCTGAAAAATGGAAGATATTTATTTGTTTGCATCTTTCTTTATGAATGAGAGAAGTAATATAATGTAAATTTATACTGTAGCACCGTACTTATGTTTTGTTTTAAAACAGAAATAGAACACATCTTGCTAAGGGCATTTTTGTAGCCGGAAACCATAAAATAAAAACGTGTAATACGAAAATGATTTCTAATTTTAATATTACATTGAGTGTCGTACCTGATAGAAACGTGGAATTTTATTTTAAATATCTATTATAGCATTTAGTTATAAAAATTGATTGAATGATTTATAATCACTGACAACATCATTTTAAACTATAACTTGAATTGATATTATTAAAAATCGATGTTATTGTATATTCTCGAACGAAATTAATTCTATTCATTGCATGTATTAATCTTTAATAGGGTATTAAGTTCATACCATTAAAGATACCATCTCCACGTAGCTCAACTCCGCATTTTTTTGTCCTATGGTAATACATGAAAGCGTTCGCTAAAAATACGTAAAAGCAATCTAGCAATTTTTGAAATACTCACGAAGTTTTATAGAGAAAGCAAAATTTTAAAAATTCGTTTACAGACGAAGAATAGAACTAGATTTATGTTACATTTTCTAATTAATCTCTCAATCATAATCATGTCAATTCACTTTTGGTTAATTTTTCATATGGATTACAATTTTTTTCCGAATTCTAACTCGGCATACCTAGAATAATTATTTCACAAACACCTAATAGTACCTGTTTCTCCTCCAAACTTATAATATGCAATACATTAAAATTTAAAATAAAATAAAGCAGAAACTTATATGTTGTCATAAAATATTCTACTAATCCCTCGACTAATCCAAAGGAGAGATTGTAGGTACTCGAGTTGAATTGAGCTATAGTATTTATAGAGACCAAACCAGAATTCACTTTGGCAATTAAATATTTTAATACGATATTCTAGTGTTACATGAAAACTTCTGCATTTCTACAAATTTGTCATTGAATGTTTTTACAAACTATCAAATATAGTTTAGCTAAGAACCTACCAAAGCTGATAATAATAATTAGTCTACATTCTGCAAAGTTTCCAATAAAACTTTTTTTGGAGCAAAAATATTAAATGGCGCAAAAAAGATGTGGTCCAACCTCGTGTCAGATATTAGGCCGTTAAAAAGTTTCTTCGGACTTCAAATTATTTGAGTTTCCCCATCACCAATGCCAAACATTCAAAGGTGTGAAAAACAAGCGCGCAATTTAACCTCAAAGTTAAAATTAAATCTCACAAATCCTGAAAAACTTCTTAAAATCTCAATCAAGGAGCGTAAAACCTCGTTGATCCACCTGCGCCCTGCCTTCTGTGACAAACATCCTTCCCTTTCGGACTCTTTTATTTACAAAAAGTTGTTTACATCCCGGAATTTCCATCTGGCTCTTTTCGCGCATCGAATGGTAAAAATGTCGTTAGAACCGCGCGCTCACAGGAGGGCGTTGTTTCCGTGTTTGTGCGGGATAATCAAAACGCGCTCTTCTACACGGGATAGAATAAATGATGGGGTGGGTTTGCCAGTGGCGTCTCGTGAAAAAATAAAACAGTATTCAACGACAGTTACATACAAGCCACTACTCACGAATTAAAGTAAATCACACACAGGGAGTGTCGCAAACCATTGAATTATTAATTGACATTTGTCAGGTTGAACACAATATCTATAACGACTTTTTACCCAAATTGGGAGTGACAGTCTGACCTTTTCATAACAAATTAAAATCGCTTTGACCAACGTTTCGACCTTACTACTAAATTATTTATTTATTTTTTTACTTCAAATCAATCCAACAGGATATAAAGACCCCAATAATTAGATGATTATACAATTAAATACAAACATCTTTACCAAAAAGACAGAACGTACCAAATCAGCAAGTAAAATAGAAGTTAATTTACAATTATAATTTACACAAGTACAAATTATTAAATTCTATAAACAAAGAAACCAATAAAGTATTAATTATTATTGTCTGTAGAATTTAAACAGATTTCTCCTAAAAACACGAATTGAGTTAGCAAAAATGTCGAGATCACATAAATTTGTGTTATGTACCTATACCTACATTGCACATTTGTCGTATAGCTGACTTCAATTTATTCATAATTTGTTCGAGCCGTTGTCAAATTAAAAGTAGCTTTATTTCTTGCAAGAGTCATTTATTATATTGTGCAACAGTTTATATAATAAAAACATATCAATCAATATACATACAACCATTTTAAGCTACGCTGATGAAGACCTCAGTAATTTCGAAACGTTGGCCAGAGTGATTTAATCAAGGAATTAATTAAGTAACTGTTAATCCAATGATTTTAATATTTGATCATCATACCTATGGTCGTTAAATCTCGCTACATTAAACCTTACCAGTCGTCAACTTACGGGTACTCATGGTAGGTGTTATATAACCTATATTTGTGCAGTATTAAACTGTAATGTGTTCTTGCCTGTCTTCGAACCTGATTTAAGCTGGAATTACATTATACTTTGACAAGTTTCATACTGAATTCTAGAATGCTCACTGTGTAATGAAAATCAAGACAATTCGATCCAAGTTTCATACTAGAACCGTCTTTTCTCGTCTTAAAATAGCTTCGGACTTATTTGTCATACAATTTTTATACTAGACTTGCACAGTGGACGTATATTTTGTGTTACCAACCTCAAAAATGAAGAAGTGGAGTGACAGTTCGTAGAGAAAAAGTAAAGTAAATTTTCAGTTGGCAGTATTGGTCGATGAACCCAATAAAATATATCAGTGCAACAACAAATTTTAAAAATAGATTCTAGCTTTTAGCCAATAAACACAGAACAAGAATTTGTAGTGGCCATACTGCCATACAAGAAGATAAGTAGGTAATTTATTAATACTCAATAGTGAAAAACCAAACTCAACCAAATATAATAATACATTTTTTTTAAATAGCCGTAGAGTTTAGTATTTATTTTCATTATAAATTGTGAGCATATCTGAAAAAATCCTGATCATTTATATTATTTCTAATTCCAACCCAAAGAATATTCACAATTTTATTGATTTCAGGAACTTTTTAAAAGGACTTACCGTACAACTATGTAAAAATGTATCTTACTCGTCTATTAATTTACATAAAAAATGATTAAAACAAGATTATTAATCTCACGCCCACAACCTCCAGTTGTCATACTCGTTTTTTGTAGACCTCATTCCATGTTCCGCCACTGGTTTCCCCCAGGGGCGGTTCATCGGGGGTTGACAAGGTCTGCAGAGACGCCACAAAGGCACGAATGTAAATTGAGGAGGTATTTGTACTCGCCATCAACTGTGAATGGGGATATTAGCATTTTGATGGCTTTAAGGACCTCATAGATTCGAACCTAGACACACTGGATGCTGAATGAGGAGTTTTAAATCATGGAAATTATGTTTTTCGGTTTGTTTACTAGACTTTGAAGTAAAGTAGTTGGTTAGAGAAAACAAAAGAATCGAAATGGAAATGAGACAATTTCTATTGTTTGGAGGATCTTTTATTTATCTCAGATTCCAGTTCAACAAACTTTACTATTATTTAACAGACAGGCAACTTTTTAGCAAATTTAAATAGTTGCATAAATAATGATTTCACATCTAGACTGTGAAATTAATTTTGTAAGGATAAAATTTGTGTCCAGAATATAGATTTTAGAGATGGAATAGTCGGATTGTGGACTGGTTGCGAATAAAACAAGACTATTTTTTTGAAGATTACGCGACGTTTCGGTTTTTATAAAACCATTATCATGCTATACGTCAAGTGTTCAACAAATAAAACTAAATAATTGCATCTTTTTATATCATTCTTATAGAGTCAAGCAAGTATACATCCTTTTGAAATTTCGAGTTCAACAGCATTTCTCAATATTCGTCGTATTTTTTCAGATTTTATATCGGTAGGTAGGTATTACGTATACATACTAAAATCTCAAGCTGTGTTCAAAGCTATCAAATTTTAAATTATATTATCAATAATTTACAAATGCCATACTTTCGCACTTTGGCTTATTGGAAACAACGCAGTCTTTCACAACTAAAAGATTAATAATTATATTTTGTATTTTTCAACTAATTGTTTATTGTAAATTATAATTACACTAGTCGACAAATGAAAACTTTTTGTCGAAATCATAAATAAAAGTAGCAGCTTTTAGATAATTTTTTGGTTCTAAATTTAAAAAAAAATAACAACTATGTAACACGTATAATTTGTTATGAATTGTTGTCAAATAATCATTTAGATCATTTTGTTTATTTTAAAGCGCTGCGTTTCAAATTTCTGTTTTGCATTATTTTTAAATCAATTCAATTTCTCGTATACACAACTTCATAATATTAAATTAACTTTGAAATGCGTTGAATATAATTTTGTTTTACCAGAAGTTGTTGATTCTATGTCTTGTATATATCGTGACATAGTTAAATCCCTGTTAAACTGATTGAAATGTGTGAAGATTATTAATTCCGCAGTAAGTTTATAATTGGGTCTGTCTGTATTACAAATGACGTACGGAAAGGTAAATTCCACATTTATTTTCGATAATTCAAAGATACGAGAGTTTCTTGTTCGCTTTCCTCGTTCCTCGTAGCAAAGTTGTGTAGTTCTGTGAAACTTTGCGGGAAGTTTTGTGCTAATTTACGGTAGCATCTCAAAGAGACTTCGCCAACTTAACTTCACCTGTCATCGAAGCCAATGTTATAGATTTAACAGCTCTTTTATAGAACTTCTACTGGGAAACTATGTTTTGCTGTTGTTCATTATATCGTTCAATCATACATGTTCATTATATCGAAATAAACAAAAACAAGTAAGAGTTGAGTAGTAGAACAATATCTCCTGCGTATTATCCTTTGGACAATATAGCCTGAACAATATCCCACTGGGAAAATTTCCTGGATAACTGGTCATATCTCTCATGTAAACATTTCGAACTTTCCTCTAGTTGATGGGTCTTCATGATAATGAAAAATAATTTGCAGGCTTGTTTGGAAGGGTATTAGTTCGGTAAGCCGAGGGATTTGTTAGTAGAAATGTAAATGAACCTTAAAATATGTAGAGCTTTATAAAATTACCGTTCAGAATGATATTGTCTGTCTATTTTTTCTAGAACCATAAACTTATCTTTTAAAATAAAATCTAAATGTGATTCATTATTATATTTTGTGAATTTTGAGATAAATGAAGACTGATAAAGATCATTTTAAACAGTACAATTAAGATTTAAGCTCCGACTCCGCCCATATTGTTATATTCAATAATAATAGCAACTAAACTTACGTTACAATAACAGTGTTGAGTAGAACAATATGAAAGACAAACTTGTTTAATTCATATTTATTGCATACCATTAGACAATGCAAGTACGACAAAGATAAATATATACGCAGTTTGTTAATTCGTTCATGACACAGATGACTATGTCCAGACTTCTTTCATCTCACAAACTATATAAATTTCGTAGATCGTAGTGGAACAATATTTATTTGAACTGCTTCGGGTTCATCTTATGTTTTCGCAAATAATTAATTGAGTATTTATTTATTTTTCAATAAAGAATAAAACTAAGTTAACATTTTGATAATATATTAGCCATTAAATTATTAAGAAATGGTAGACCATTTTTATATTATTTTGAGAATGTATAGGGTATTACAGTATATTTTATATATGAAAAATGGTGGCAGCATAAAATATAGTACTTCTTTCTGTTTTATCAGCCTATCCTATAAATATTTGTCTATTTATTTATTTTTTTATTATTGAATTTCATTTCCATTGCAGGAGTAATTTCAGTCCGGTAAATATGTCATTATGGTCTTAGTGTTATTTTTATTACGCTGCTATTGGTATATCACTCTGTTGCTCGAATTTTAATTGTTATACACTGAAAAAAATGCAATATGAAATAAAAGGTTTATTGGTACTTCATGCGTCTCTAAATAATTCATTTTATTTGAAAATACCAACCTCGGCTTCTTCGTCGCGTCTTCCGAAAATAGCTATTTTAGCAAACCGCGAACCATACCGAACCGTTACAAAATATTTGGAAAACCCATAACCGGAGCCGAACTAATGATTTTAAATCGGCTCGGAACTTTTATTAAATTTTTATTTTTTAGGCAAGATTAAATTTTTTTAGAAATTTATTATATTTTTCTCCAAAACTGGAATGATTTTGTTAAATTAATAGTTTGTTATTCAAAAAAATCATTGAACGGAAACCGGAATTTGAACCGCTTTTTAAAAAAATCGGTAACCAGTTTATTTCAAGAAGTAAACCGAAATCTTTAATGCACAATGAACCGCGAATCGAACCTAAATCGTTATTATGTGCGCCCTAAAAATCGAATTTCTTTTTTATGCATGTGTGTGACTGTTTTCTTCGTATAGAATCACTCTATGTGCGATTATTCAATTATCATACAAACTTCCAAAACACTAACAACTAAACTATCTCACTACGCTGCCGCTGGCATAATCATTCCATTCACGCACGCTGTGCCAGGCTTGCAGCATATACAATTAGCACGTATTAAGGGGGGTTGACACTGTAATTAGGCGTATTTATCCCGCGCCGCGTGAAGACCGAAGTCTTGAAGCCACGGATCCGCCCCGGACATCCTACCGTCATCCCCAACCTCCACCCCGTGGCTTGCGTTTAAATTCAGCGGGATAATCCAATTCCTGCTGCAATTTGCAGCGGCCACGGACGGAGAATTGATTTAGTGGATGAGGGTAGGAGATAGAGATGGATAGTTACATTGAGAATGGATAAGGAGGTGGGGTTAATCATGATTATATTATGTTTTATTACTGAAGCGACAGGTCGTGGTACTTGTTCTACAACCGATTTGGCTTGGTCCAGTTAGTATTTTAATCCGCGCGTCGAACTTTGGCCACTCTTTTGACTCTTGTAACCAAAGAGGGGCTCCTTGCCGTAGCATTCCGGTCGGCCTAAAACCACGCCGCCTAAAACCCACGCGGCCTAATTCCACGCCGCCTGAAATCCATAACATCTAATTTTACCCCCACCACAATAGAAGTTGACTACGACAAACAACGCCGCCTAATACCACAACGCCTAATACCACAACTTCTAATACCACAACTCCTAATACCACAACGCCTAATACCATAACGCCTAATTCCACGCCGCCTAATCCCACTCCGCCTAATTCCTCGCCGCCTAATTCCTCGCCGCCTAATCCCACTCCGCCTAATTCCACTCCGTCTAATTCCATGCCACCTAAAATCCACAACGTCTAATTTTACCTCCACTACTATGTCCACGCCGTATAAACTCGTGAGACATACAACACACAACGAGTGAATACGATGTGGACATAGTGGTGGAAGTAAAATTAGACGTTGTGGATTTTAGGTGGCGTGGAATTAGGCGGGGTGGGATTAGGCGGCGTGGGGTTAGGCGGCGTGGTATTAGGCGTTATGGTATTAGGCGTTGTGGTATTAGGCGGCATGCACATTAGGCGTTGTGGAATTAGACGTTGTGGAATTAGACGTTGTGGTATTAGGCGTTGTGGTATTAGGCGGCGTGGTTTATCGTAGTCAATTTCTATTGTGGTGGGGGTAAAATTAGACGTTATGGATTTTAGGCCGCGTGGGTTTTAGGCGGCGTGGTTTTAGGCCACCCGGCATGCACTCCTACTTGCATGTCTTTTTTATTAAATATTTTTAAAGAAGTGATCCGAATTTGGGACACGTACTTTTTATTTTGACAAAATCTTTTCTAACCAACCCAAAAAAATAATGATACAGAGCCTAGCACTTTACCACTATGTTATTCCATCCTGTATAATATTCGAAATCTTATCGGAACGATACGAAACAAGAAAGTGTCGAAACGATACGAAATGCCCACTATTGTCTCATTTAATACAAAATCATCAATTTTAGTTTGGTAATTATTACTACCTATCCTTATTTATACTATATTAGCTTAATAAATTTTGTATCCACGATTGCTGATAAATACCTAAGCCTAATTTATAAACTTGACGTTGTCGTTGCAGTTCTCCGTTCACGTTGACGTTGAAAGTTAAATATTAGAAAAACATATGCCTCGTTTATAAACTCCGTTGACGCTACTGTTCGAAGTTTATAAACGAGGCATATGTTTTTCTAACATTTAACTTTGAACGTCAACGTTAACAGCAAACTGCAACATCAACGTCAAGTTTATAAATCAGGCTTTAAAGTTAAAGAAGTCAGTAGAGTTTTTGTATAATCAAGAATGATCGTCTCATCCCATCCTTATCTCAACTAAAAAAATTTGATCTCATTCATCTTGCCTCGACATTCGAAATAAAATATCAAATATTGCCGAGACGTAAAGCAAATAAGGAATCAATTTGAAACCGGAGTGTGATGTACCTATTTTGCAATTTTGTCGCCTTCACACTTGCCAGTTGAAGTTGAAGAACACCTAATTTCTCGAGAATGGTATCGAAAAAGTAAAAAAAATAAATAAAAAATGTAGGTCTTAGAAAAATAAATACGAACACCATTCATTAGAATAATTAGTTTCTAATTGTTTTTGATGAATAAGTAAATTTATGAATTCTTAAATCCTCTGATGGGAGAAACCACATTTATTCTTGACTTTAAGGTTATTGTTGTTTCAGAGTTCAAGTTTACAATAATTGTTTAAAAGCTGCATAATAATAATTCTCGTAATAATTGCTTGTCAAGCATTCTAAACGATCGTTTCCAGTATTTCATTGCTTAATAATGACTGTAATTTGCTGATACGTTTCCTTCCTGAAGCGAACAACGAACAAGCTTGTCACCATTGTAAGGGAGAATATTGTAAGAAAGGAGGAAATATATGAAAGAAGCAGAAAGATTCAAGAGGGTTCCTTCTTGGAGCTGATTTCTCGGATATTGTGGTCAATTGTGTTTTTGTGCGGGTCGGGTTTTAATATTTCTGGTTTTTCTCTGTGTGTCGGGAATTTATGGAGGTGTAAGGACGGTTCTGCCTGATTTTATATTCTGCTTCTGGGTTACCACCGAGGTTACCACTGTAGAATTTTGTATGCATGCGTCACCGATACAGTAGAATAAAGAGGGTGCATACTAGTGATGGGTCTTTCGTTCATTTTTAGTGAGTCAGTTCATTTCGCTCCGCTCAGTAAAGTGAGTCGTTCACACTGAGTCGTTCATTTGAACGACTCTGTAAAACAGCACTGTGCGTTTCAATGACACCGTGCTACCGTGCTAGTGTGCTGCTCAGCTGAGCTGCTTTGCTCATGTGCTCATGCTCACAGCACTGTGCGCTCGCCTTGTGTGCATGTGCGATGCGCAGCGATGTGGCATGTGCCAAACTGCATGAACCTAGCATTTTAGTTAGTTGATAGTTGTATTCTCGTCTTGATTACTCGTTGCTGCAAACAATAGATTATTGAACGTTGCTTATTGTAGTTGTATATGTATATTGACAATGGAAAATAAACAAAATAAAAATTCTGCAAAAAGGAGTACCTATTGTCTGGCAACATTTTGAAGAATGTTCAACAAATTTAGCAAAATGTTACTATTACTTTTACATTAATGTATTTTTTGCATTTACTTTCCAGTCCTACATTGTTTCCACTTCCCATATTGTTGATTATTTTCATTGTTGTCCGTACAACAGAAACGCCACGCTTCTCAGAATACACAGCACTCAGCACCGTGCGCTGTATGTATGTTTCGTTCGTTTCGTTCATTCCACTCGCACTCGTTCGTCTTTCTGCGTTCAGCGAGCGGAGCGGTGAGCGGAGGCTAAATAGTAGCACGGAGCTAGTGTGAACTGGTGTGCCGTGCTGAACGAACTAAAGAGTCGTTCGTTCACGGCACACTCAAATGAGTCGTTCATTTTGAACGACTCGTTCATGAACGACCCATCACTAGTGCATACGGTATGAAATATAAAACACTAAACAATTTATTAAATTATTTTACCGTTTGTGCCGTTATCAACCTCATTAGTTGTTAGTGGAGAGTACCTACATTACTATAGGTATTTCATATACTATAGATTAAGTCTGGAAAGGATATGTAATGCTATTCTTATGGCCGTTCTGTTTACCATGTATCCAATTATCTCTCTTTAAGCATCTAGTTTTCTCTTTCTATTTTAAAGATTTATAATAATTGTGAGATACTGCATCCATATATTCCATAAAATCCCACACTGAGTGTGGAATTTACTATAGGGAGATTTTTGTGCAGCTAATCTGAAATGTATTTGACTGAATTCTAACCTAGCCAGAATCGCAGTTGATCACAAGGCACTCGATTAAGCTAGATTTAAGCTAGATTCAGATCTACCCAATTATAAGTATTAGTGCTAAATTAACCAACCAGCACTTTCACAAAATTCCAATATCAATTATTATAAGTGCGAACGTTGGACGACAGTTGGTTAAATTAGCCACTTATACTTCTAATTGGGTAGATCTGAATCTAGCTATAGAACTACAGAATTATAAGTATAAGTGTAAATAAACGTACACTTATAATTGAGTAGGTCTTGTAGCTTTATCAATTTCATAAATTAAATGGATTATTTTATTATTAAATTAATAAATCTTTTTTTTAGATAAAATGTTGTCCCCAAGATATCAGGAACACCTATTTTGAGAATTTAATGTTATTTTTTATTTTTTCTTCTATGAATAAAAAATGAAGCAAAACTAGAATAAAATTTGCTCTAATTCGATATTTTTTTGAGTAGTATATCATAATCAAATGTATTTCTAAATATAAATACATGCGTATAATTTACAATTAGTAATTATGGTAACCTAACCTAAAATGTTATTGATAACATTATGTGCAGTAGATAACATTATGTGCAGTAGATAATAACATAATAATATATATCTTTCAACTGAGTCCGAAATATATTTGGAACGGTACCTAACGAATTTCTAATCCAAATCTGCGGTATTACTATTCGTATAGAATTAGTTAGTTTCTAGTACAAACAGAACAATAAATAATAATCTAATTTAGAGCGATATCAAATGTCAACCACATTACAAAATACGTATATTGCGTTCGAGTGTTACTGCAAGAGCACTAATTCATTCACAACTCTGAATTCAAAACAGTTGAAATTCAATAACAAACCTACATGTTTGAATTTTGCAATATAAAACACAACTCAAAGCAATCGAGTGGTTGCTATGAAACATAAATTATGCTAACTTCACTTCAGCAAATATTGTTTTATGTTTCATGAATTGTTGTCATGGCTGCCCTCGATGAAACCATCACAAAAAGCAAATATTATGGTAATGCGCCGCTGAAAAAGTGAAAACACATTTAGAGGCCCATTCAGACCTATAACAGCAGAGAAGTGGAAAACAGTGTTGCAAATGAAAATTTAATTTTGCAAATGTGATTGTGTAATATGAAAAACTCAACATGGATACAAATGAAGTATTTGTTATAACTATAAATAGATACACACTGACTGTTATCCTAATGTTCAAAATATTAATTTATATTTTGTTTATTTCAAAAATAGAATTTTATGTTTACTGCTTTTAAAGTAGCTACCTACCTACGCATTTTTGATATTTATTTACATGAAAAAAAGAAACATTTACATTTAAACGTATAACAACACAAAAACTGTATAATTAAATTTGAAAAAAGATTGAAATGATATTTATATTTTTGTACGCATAAAAATATTGAATGCCATTTTAATTTTTAATGTGAATACCGTTCTGTTTTTAATTAACATATCCGTAATTCAATTTAATATATACCTAATAAATAAAATGTCATATCACAAATTGAATTTCTGTTATCTTAAAATAAATTATAGATATCTTAAATTTTTCGAATTAATTATATCAATATTTCATTTAGCAATATCAATAATTTATTTAGTAATTTCAATAATTCATTTTCAGTTATCAATTATTATTCTATTTAAGATATCTTAAATTAAATTTGTGATATCTGGAATTCAAATTTACATATAATAAATTATTGAAGTATGGATTATGATTATGTTCATATTGATATCCATAATTCAGTTTAAATTGTTTAGTAGGTTATTTTAATATTACTAGACTAATTGTGGATATCACTAACTGCCGGATATCACTAAACGATTTATGAATATCACTAACCGATTTAAGGATATATCATTAAACGAATTAGAGATATCACTAAATGAATTGAGGAGGTAAAATGTGGGGAAAGTTGAACTCAACGAAATTAAATTAATGATATCTGCTATTTAATTTTATATAGGTATCTCAAATTGAATTAAAGATATCAAAAATTAATTTTTCTTAATTTGAAGATATTTTATATTCAATTACATAATTCTTATGTAACTACATTTTAAGACGATCAAGTGGTCAACTTGAAGCGCCCAAGTGCGATTTAATTGCAAGATATTTTTGAAATTTAACTACAAACACACATTACCGATCGAGAGACTTGAACAACAGAATTTCGGGTTCCTACGTCATCACATGCAGACAGCTGTGCTTAAACCTTCTGCATCGACAATTTTATGTAACCCATTTCATATTTATTTTTATACATGTTAGTATGTGATTCTGCCACATCTACTTCTGATTTAAACTGGCGTTTCGGTCATACAATGGACATTTTCAGGATTAATCAGAGAAAAAAATCGGTTTAAATCAGAAATAAGCATCATTGACTGCAGCTCCAAAAGGTTTTCCTTTATTACATTTATACTTCCCAGTCGATTATCGCTGTTACAATAAATAAAAATATTTCGATGTTTTTGTACCTTTACAGTGTTTGGAGTATTTTATTTTTGCACTATACTAAGCCATTTCAAATCTGTCCAACATATGAAATATGTGCTATACAAAACAACACCTAAAGCCAAAAATGTCTTTCCACAGTAGTCACGCAAACAATCGATCAGTTCAGTTCAGTTCAAGCTCCAGAATGCAGAGATTCGTGGCTTCAGTGCTAATGTGTCCTGAAAACATCCCCCACAGCCACAACACATCGCATATCTGCACCGGGTTCTGATCCGTGCTGACGTCGCACGCAGAGCCATCTATCATTGTCAGGTGTTTTTACCCCCTGTAAAAAACACCGCCGAGTTGAAGCTCTGCGCGCGGATATAACATGCATGTCATTTTTGTAATTTCTTCGCAGACAAAATGTCACTGGCATGTATGTATCGCAGAATGGAATTTGAAGAATTATAAGCGGGAATCTTGTGTGATTTATTGCTGAGGTTTAAAGCGTGATTCTGTATAAATCTACGGAATTTGTTATTTTTTATTTTCTTTTGTGTAACACTTTTGTGACGGATATTGCGGAGATAAATACGCATCATTTTTAAATTAAAATCTGGATCTGAAAAAGGGAAATTCATCAAAGAAAACTTACAGATTTCGTTTTAGCAAACATAAGCCTTCAAAATTTGTTTCATTTCGAAGGCTCGCTATCGCTAATAGCGTCATCAGTTATTTTAGAGTAACTATAGTTTGTTTTCTACTTCCTACTGGATATTGGCAACATAATCTTCATACCAACATGTGTGTATATGGATGTTATATCCATATACCAGGTGTAGATATGAAATTCAAGGTCGATTACGTCAAAAAATTATTAATGCGTGCAAATTGTGCTTTTATCATGACAGATAATTATTAAAAACATTAAATTAACTGTTATTTAATAATTAATTATTATGTTTAAAAGCATTATTTTATTGCAAAAAGAGGAAATAAAATTTAGAGTTTTTAAGTTGGCAATAATTATTAAATTGATTCTGACTATGATCTATGTCGCCATAAACAAAAATTTTACGTGTTAAAATATTCGTTTATGACGACATAGATCATAGTCATAGCATCATAGTTATATATAGCTTATAGGCCATTTCTTTTGAATCCCCACCTCGTCTGATTCGGTGCCTCTAGTGTAGATTTTTTATTTAATTTATTTAGTTCAATCAACCAACCAAAACTGAGTATGTGGGACTCACGAAGGGTATTGGTTGTTTATTCAATTCAGTTCAATTAAAGTTTGTACCAAAACCGAGTATTTATACTCAAGAAAGAAGAAAGGTATTGGGTTTTTCATTTAATTCAGTGCAATCAGAGTGTTTACCAAAACCAAGTCTGCGGGATTCAAGTAGGGTATTGGGTTGTCTATTTAGTTCAGTTCCGAGTTTCTAGCAAAAGCCTAGCCATTTAAAAAAGATTCGTTTTATAAAACGACTGATTTTATAACTAACCTGTGACATAGCCAATAGCCATTTTATCTACTCTCATAATATGACATCTTCAGTAAAGACTGTTTTAGATTAGGTATACTTTTTTCTACTAGAAACTGGGACTAGATTTTATAAACTTTTTCTGGCTTTTTCTGTCTAGAATCACATCCAAGTTTTGTACTAGTTTCTTGAGCAGCCGGTAATTAATGGTACCAACACCAAATTTTGAAACCGTAATTAGACTTTTTGTTATTTAAAAATATTAATGAAAAATGTAAATTACAAAAAAAATTAGTAATAATTAAACTTTATGGAATATATAGGTGCAATATGAAGAAGTCAAGAACCCGAGTTGTCGATTGTTGATGTCGATATGTACAGAAGGTTGGCAATGCAAAATGCGCGTTTACTGCGCACGTCTAGTATAAAACTTGGATGGAAATAGGACCGGAGCTATTTTTTAAGTCGGAAAAAGACGTTTCTAGTATGATACTTGGATGGAGATTTTCGTGTTTTTCATTACCATATTTTGCATTCTAAAATCTAGTATGAAACTTGTTAAAGTTTCTAGTCGAAAAAAGTATAATGTAAAACAGGCAGAAATTATACTTAATCTGAAACTCCAACCACAATAACTAAACTATTTACTAATTCAATTTGTTTTTGTTACAGGTCAGTACATTTATGCAATTCCTATCTACAATAATGATTGGTGAGTCGAAAAGTTTTTACGCTAATTTTTTTTTAATCTGGTGCGGTGATTAAATTCTTTGAACCTGAACATAAAATCATTTCTCAGCAAAACTATTCCTCTCTTGCTGAAACCCGGCGAGATTTAATAATGAACTCAGATAAGACAATTACTCCAGCACTCAATAATACTCGCGTTTCACTTTCATCGCTCGAGACTTATCTTCCTCGCTCTCGCATTATCACAAATTAATACTTCAAAGTGTAACAAAACATCTGTCGCTTCTAACACTGAGATTCCAGCGCTGAGGAGCTAGGAGCTGCTAGTCTCAGGGGAAAGCGCTGAGAAGAATCGACTTCATAAATTATCACATTCACTTTGTACCTCTGCCGAGAACCTTTGTCGAAATTATAAATTATTATTAATACCGGGAGGAATTAATTTCGTGTTGTAATTTTGTCAGTGAGTCTGAGAGTGGATAATAAATTAAAGATGGTAAGGGAATAAGTAATGGGATATCTTAAATGTTTAATTATGAAAGGATTAATTTGCTGTATTTTACCTTTTCATTCGAACTACCTACAAGAATTTTTTAACCAAGAACATTAAATAATATTTAACAGTCAAGAATATTTTGAGTACGATACGATACATTATTTACTGAACTGTAAATGCGGCGTTACACGGTGTCAGTAACTCGTTCAAGTCGCTAAAATCCAGTACTCAAAGTGAGTGATTTTAAAGGTAATTTCTATCTACAACTTCAACCTTTAAGTAAGCAACTTGTTCAAGTAGCTCCCTGAAATCGTTGTGATTATTTCAAAATTAGCGTATTACATTTTTGTTACTAAAAACAAACGATGGAAACATCACTGAAAGAAATAACTGTCGACACAGGTTTAGTTGACAGGATAGTAGGAGTAAAAGTACCACTTGTTCTATACTTGATTTAAAAACTAGGAGCAGCAATTTGAAGTTGGAATGCTAAAACTAATCGTTTATGATTGGCTGATGTAACACCAGTTTTACACCATACAAATTTTGCACAAAAAAACAAATATTTGACAATGAAACATCTTTGTTTTTATATAATAAATTAATGTGTATTACTGAAATAATATTCGTGATTTATCAACAGACAATAGATATAAAATAAAAGTTAAGGTGATTTTCACGCTGAAATATTTTTCTCTTATTAGCAGTGTAAATATTGCTCAGTGAGACAACTTCAAATCGCTCCTCCTAGTTTTTAAATAAGTATATTAAATAGAACTGCTTTCTATTCACTTGACTGGAATCATAACTAAAACCAATGATGGAATTTAATGCTTAAATATCTGTCTACTCCAAACAAGTACTAAAATCCAAATCTGGAATCTGGATTTTAGTGACTTGAACAAGTTACTGGCACCGCACCATGTAACGGCACCTTATGTTCAATTATCCTAATGGCTATATTTTATATTTATTTATCGCCCATGATCATTAAAATATAATATCTGCTGTTTTGAGAAATAGAATGGTATAGTTTTCCGTCATACTAATTGTAAAATATTTTTATCGAGGTAGTAGTCCTCTGCATGTAATGACGTAGGAACCTAGGAACCCGGAGTTTTGCGGTTCAAGTCTCTTGACCGGAGTGTGTGATTGTCGTTAAATTGCAGAAAACATCTATCTTGAACGCTGCAAGCTGACCAATTGTTATTTGCATAAGAATCTCTTCGGCACCGCTTTGAATTTCAAAGATTGAGATTCTGACTGCATTCAGACGAATCAGTTTAGAAGTGGTTGGACTCTACTATATTAACATTTTACTATTTTACATTACTTATGTAATTGGTAGTAAAACCTGTTGAATAGTTACCATCAACGTAAAAAATAAAATAAATAACATTTATTCATCTCGTATTGTTGCATCGCATATTTCAAGAATAAATAAATGTTTTATTCATATTTTCCATTATTTTAAGTGCAAAGTGCATGAGTATGAATTCTATTAGATATAGTACATGTTATATGTGTAGAACATATTCAAATTCAATGAATAAAATATAGAGTATCTCTGGCATATTCACATATCTTATTCCATATTCCATGTATTTAGATGATAGTGCGCCATAACCGTAAAATAATATGAGGGTTCAATATACCTACTAACGTTATCGATGTACATAAAATATATCGTGAAGACGTTTAGCTAGTGCCTATATATGTACTGGTACAACCTACTACTATATTTATAGACGAATTCAACAAAATTGATTTTTTCTTTTTGCAAAAACAAGAACATACTGTGTAAAATAACAGTAAAATGTTATGACAAAAATAATATTAACCCGGAAACATTTAGAGTCGATTTATTTATTTGTTGTTATATTTTCCTAGAATATTTTTTATGGTTTTGATAGAGTATTATTTAAAGAAGCTATGCCACTTAAAAATTACCTAGTTTGGATTCATCTAATTTACACTTGTATTAATTTATTATCATTTTGTATGTGTATCATTGATTTACATTGAGCCGATTAATTTTTTTTATCCAACACCTCTTAATAAATGTATCATAACTATGGTGATTTTAAACAACCAAAGTAAAAGATTGCCCACTAGTGGCTGTGATCAAAATTATATCTACTTGTGGGTAAATTGTTACTGCTTGTTGAAAGTCCCCATGGTAATGATGTTTTAGGTTGGAACTTAATTTTAAATATTTAAGCAGTTATTAAGAAGTACTGGATAAAACATTATATTTCACACATGGGCAAAAAGGAATGACCCACTCGAGAAAACTATCGCACTCAGCCTTCGGCCTCATGAGGTAAAATTTCCCTTGTGGATAATTCATTACTTTGCCCACTTGTAAAGTAAATCTCTATTTGATTTTATTTTAATTTTAAATGACTGTTGATGACGTAGTGCCTAGTATTTGATGTCAAAAATTTGAAGGTTGTTTCTTATGGGATTTTTTTACTTTCAAAATTTTAATAATAATAAAAATAAAAATAGTATATTAAGTATCAAAGGCGATATGTCAGTTTACCGATCAAGGATAATGTTTGAAGATGGAGACGTACGACGTAAGTAGTCGAGGTTTCCAATATTATCCGAAACCGGTACAAAATGCACTTACGTCCGTGATATTTTAAAATAAAAAATAATGTGTATATCTGGTTATTTTGGTTTTGTTTTCATTTTGATGCTGTTGCCTTGATTTATGTTGTTATTTAGTGCACCGCCTTCTTATGTAGATAGTACTACTACTACTGCCACTACCTTGGAAATAGAACCAGTAACCGTTAAAAATGACCGATCGTGCAAAAAGTTTTGAATAATATTGTAAAACAAATTTTATCAAGGAAACAAATTCATTTCTCAGCGTATCTGCGTTAAAAAACGGAAACTTGAAACTTTAATTCCGCCAGTTAATCCAAAGAACAATAGCGAATGTACTAAAATACTAAATTAACAAACAAACAAAATAAAACAAAAAACGTTGTAGTACAATACCGGAATCGTGAGACCAATTACTTTGGTGTTGCTTTTGTTTCTGTATTCAAATTGGTCAATTGGAGCCTCACGTCTGCGCAGAACGGGCGCGCAGATCACG
This sequence comes from Agonum fuliginosum, assembly GCA_947534325.1. Lineage (NCBI taxonomy): Eukaryota > Metazoa > Arthropoda > Insecta > Coleoptera > Carabidae > Agonum > Agonum fuliginosum. Next base: position 6,813,697 of record OX384034.1, read on the forward strand.
ATGCTTCCTCATTGAGTCGCTGTAGATTGTAGAACATTACAAAACGTAAATTGTCTATGTGTAACACGGTGATGTTTATCTGTTGCTTTGTTCACTTTAATAGATATTTGCTGACTGTACGGAAGTGGTGTACAAGCAAACAATTGGTTGTTTGCTGGGCTGCTTGCTGCATTATTGTGTCGCCTCTCGCGACTAACTTTGATACTTTTGTATTTTGATTGTTATTTGTTTCTTTCCATGTTTGTCTGCCGGTTTGTTTATTTTTCTTTGCTTTGTTTCCGAATTATTATACGAAATAACGACTGTTTCCACGTCGAATGCTGAACGATAATATCCATTAAAATTTTCCAATTGCAGTAAACTGAGTTATATTTGTTTCGATATTTTCTCGCAATGGTAATTTTAACTATACACTGTTTTTAAACTCGGAGGATTTTCTAGGGTGATTTTGTGCTTATATGTAAGAATGTCAAATTGAAGTGTCATATTGGAGTATAATATCAAAGTGTCTTTTAGAAACACACTCTACATTTAAGATAATATGGAAGTTAAATAACTCGTATAATAAAAAGTTCTTTTGTGAACTTTTTAGTGTGCACTACTTGTCAGTTTTGTTTTTACTTCTTCTATTTTACAAATATAGATTTAAAAAAATGTTTCAACTTTGAAGATTCAAGATAACATCATTTAATTTTCGAATTATTTTCTGCATAACTGAATTTTGTGTAGGTAACGGGGTAACTTTGGCACCCGCAACCTACTTTGGCACCCGCAAACTACTTTGGCACCTAACTGAATTTTTTTGTTATTTTTTTATTCCTTAGTTTGCGCTCTCGTTTTGAAGTTTAAGTTTACTTCGCACACATCAGCTTTAGCTAAAAATTCTACGACAGTACGAAAAAAGCTGGGATGGCGAACATATAAAAATTATATGGTTGATGCGTTCGCCATTCGAAGAGGCATGTTTCAAGCGCAGGCTAGCAAAAGGTGGAAAATATGGCATGGGAGCCTTCAGAACAGATTGAATGGTATCCATGACCGACCTCCGGGCCACCGAACCATTTTTCAACCTCGTGAGGAACAATTGTTGATAAACACTTTGCCAACCACCATGGCGAAAACCATTCTTATGATTTTACTACCTATATCAATGTATGATTGCTCACAAGCTGATGATGGGTGAAATGTTCCTCCTCAAACGTCCTTAAAATAAATTTGTAGGATTAAATCACGATCCTGAAGCATTTTAATTTTATATTTTAAAATTAATTGTGCTTGTTATCAATAAAGAACGTTCTAAAAGTTTAACATATATTTTGAACCACTTAGAATAAAGATATCCTTAATCGAAAAAAACTGCATGTAGAACGAACGTTACAGATTTTTTCCATGCCAAAGGCGACCATAAACAGCTCCTAATTTCGATTAAATTAAATTCAATTTATAAGCGCTGCCAAAGTAGTCCCAAAATGCTGCCTACTTTGGCACCCTAGAAATAATTTTTTTCTCGGATGTCCTTCAAGATTTTTTATGCGTAATAAGAGTAACTTTATCCCACAGTAATGTTCAGACTCCTGTTCAGATATCGGTATCAGAATAAACTATTTAAAATTTGAGGTAATATTAGGTACCATAAATATAAAGATTAGGTATCGTATGTATCTTTTATTTTATCAATAAATTATTCAATAGCAAACATTACTTTGATTACTGTATGTAATAAATATTATTTTATTGTTGTATATTTATGTAAATAAAGAAAAAGTAAAACTAATACATGTAAATCAGCTAACTGTTCAGTAATCATTATTACACAATAACAGTTTTACTTATTAGCAAAATTGCAGTCAACATCAACATAATAATATAATTTACGGTAGCAAAAACTGAAAGTAGAATACATTAATAATAATTACTCGAATTCACACGATAGATATTAAACCGCACACAATTCACCGACTGTTTTAAATCACGCAAGTCAGCATTCCATTAACACGAGATAAAATGTAATGCAAGTGCAAAAAATACCAAATGTATAATTCAAACTTTCAAACACGTTCGCTAGAGCTTTGTGGGTTTATTACAAATAATACAAGTGCAGATTATGTACGCGAGTTCACACTATACACATAACAATTGTTTTTATGGATCTAGATTCTAGAAGAGAAGAGAACTAGGTTTACTAAGGAGATAATTTGTTGTGTTATGTTATAGTCTATTGTTTGAAGGTGGTCTTTAAAATGGCATTGTTTTAAATTGTAATGAGCATTTAGTTAAGATGTAAGAGTACCTAATAATATAATTTTTGAAGTAGGTACCTACTGTCATTTTATTTAACATTTAGTATCAATTTTAGTAACATCTTTATTTTATATTTTAAACATATTGTTTTTATATTTAAAGACTAGATACCCGAAAGACAGGTGATTTTTACGTAAGAGGTTGATTTGAGTCTTCAGAATCCAGACCCTCCTTGAAAATTAAACTTAATTAGAGGGCTCAAAGATTATTCCCATATTTACCCATCTATGAACACGTACTTACGAGTATATTGCTCTTTTGATTTTTAGTTGATTTGAATCGGAATAAATTCTTCGTGAATGAAATGACAATCAACCATATAATTAATGAGATATTCAAAAACAATTTTTTTAGACGACCTCTACCAAAAATAATGCATATCGCGGCAGCAACCTATTGACGAAAGCTGAAAATATCATGAACTAGCATGATTTGATTATCGTACTAGCACGATATGGTTATATCGTATGAGACCAAATCAACATAACCAGGCAGCTTTTGCTTTGTTTATTGATCGTTTGAAATGACAGTAGAAATGTCATTTGAATGTTGTGTGTGTATGTGTATTAAAAAGTTATAAATGTTGTGTTTTTTGTGGTCGTCTAGAAAATAGCGTTCATGACTCGTTCAAAAGTAAATATCGTATTGCTCGTGTGTTTCCTGACTCAGTTGCACCTCGTTCGTCTTACTATTATATTGATTTGTCAAATTTGACAAATAACGTTCGCTTGAAATTGAATGTCGCAAAGGTAAATGAACAGAGCGTAGGTACTACTAAATTCTGATTTCTTCATATTTTTTTATGTGTATTAAAATTCCAAATTTATACTGTTTCTCGCCAGGTTCTATGAATATCTATAAAATATATTATCCTATATAGGTTTCGAAATAATGGTGCTTATTGTGGAACATAATATATTTACTTTGATTTGATTATTTATATTTAACTCTCATAATTTTTTCTTGACTCATATTTGATCGCATTACATCAACATTTGTTGATACTTTAGTGGATTTGTTAACGTTTTGTAAACGTTAGTTTCCAGTTTTTATTAAGTACATAAAACTAGTTATAACTGACTTCGGGTTTTGACGGTAACAAATTCATATTAGTAATGTTTTACTTCATTCAAGATATATTTTGCAATTCATTTGAAAATATATGCATTTTTGTTCACTACTTTTCTGAAGTAAAATATGTAACCATTCATATATAAGCATTTGCAAGTGAGTATTTCGCGTACCTGCATTCGCATTTTACTAGTTTATTTTCAGTATTTCACTAAAAGCCACAATCGAAATCCTCGGGGAAAATCGCGTTTGAATTGCATCTTCAGTCACATCTCTAATGCATAGAGTTCCCCGCACTGGCAGTGTGTATGACAGCCGGCTTCATTGCAGGGAAGTTTCAATTTCGTAATGTGGCTACCCTGCTCGCTGCAGGGAAATTGAAGATGCAGTCAAGTCAGGCCAATAGCAACGTTTATGCACGATATTACATTGTGGGCTCCCTGGACGACTTCGCATCGCATTGCAACCAGACGAAGGAATGATGTAACATTGAAGTTTATTTCGTTTATTTAGTTGTTGTGTGCGGAGTAATTTAGATCTGGATATGACGTAATATATAGCGCTGTCGTAGTATCTTGCAGATGCAGAAGGTGCCTTCCAATCAGAATTTGTGCCCTTTGCCATTTCTTTTAGAAATTATATTTTTAAAATAATTCTATAGGCCATAAAACTTTTTGTACCTACTTATATCTAGGTTCTTATCTCGGTTCTTATATAAAAATGAAATCCTTGAATAAAATAGTTTTCCAAGTTAATATCTACTTAATAAAATATACAAGAAAAATGTCCATTAGCTTCCAATTTTTAAACTAAGTACTAAGTAAATAAGTACGTAATTAATTATCAACTGTAATTACACAAGAGCTTTTTATTTCGCCGGATAAATTTCTGTTTGTATTGTAACCTTGTTGCCTAGCAATTTGAAAAGAAAAATTGTTTAATAAAATCACGACTACGTAGATGGACTGATTTTATTTCAAAACAATTTTTGGGACAAATTGCTGTCAGGTGACAAGGTTCAGAATGCCAAACAGAAATTTATTCGGAGTAAATAAAATGCTCAAGTGTAATTCAACGACTCCTTTGGTTCTTCTTCACAAATAATCTCAAAATCTAATCATTTCACTGACAAATATTAAAAATATGAAGCAAATGACATTTTAGTGTTTTGTTTATTGTTTATTGAAAAAGTAAATAAGGTTTTATCACTTACTAAAAGTTACCTTCCTTTTTATTTTAATTGTGTTTTGTTTATGGCTTACTTTATACAGGAGTGGAATTATCGAGTTTAATTTTCAGAAGTCTGGTCGGATATTAGTTTTTTCATTTAATTATCAATGTATTAAGGGGGGTCACTCCCGGCATAAAAATGGTGAAAAGTACGTCTAGTTTTTTCCATAAAATTGAAGTAAAAATTAACTTTTTTAGAAAAACAAATACATTTTTGAACAAATAAAGGTTGTCTCCAAATGCGTCTAATGCCACATTTTTCATTTTTGTACTCTATTTTTTTATATTCATGGCTAAACATGGCCAATTTTAGCTATTTTGTGAGTTTTTTATTCGTATTTTATCACATATTTAAAACAAAAAATTAAAAAAGTGGCATTAGAAGCACTTGAGGACAACCTTTAGCAATTTAAAAATATCTTATTTGTTTAAAAAATTTTAATATTGAAACCAGTTTTAAGGGAAAAACTGAATATCGTTTTTCGCTATTTTGACGGTTTGTATTGAACCATTTGTAATTTAATTTTCTGAATTAAATAGCTCATAAAGAGTAGTATTTATTTATTTAAATTAATAATTTTATTCTTTGTTGATTAATGTGTAACAAGCCGCACAGTGAAATCCAGCATTTTGGTATCGTCTCCCCTTAAATGTCAGATTTACTGATGTAAAACGTTCATAGTTCCAACATTTTGTAAATTAGGTTGAATTATTTTATTGTTAAACTCAATACGAATGTGATCATTAAAAATAACAATATAAATGAATTTTCGTTCTCTATTATCTTTCATAAATCGAGTGGAAAATATATTTTTTATGATTTTTTATCATAGTCTGTATCTGAGGAATGTAAACGTTTTTAAATTCAATTCCAATGACCATTTTTATGTGCCCTCTTTTTATTTACGTTTGAGAAAGCATTTTACTTTTAAATTTAAAAACACAAATTCCTTTGCTTCTTTTATTTCCAATCGAGTGAAATCCTACCAATTCGCCCGCACCGCAAATAGGAATATTTTCAAAGGTGTACATAACCTCAAAGCATGTTTTGTTTCGTTTGAGCGCGCATTCCCGAATTTTCCCGATTGTGGTAACTGCAATGGGAAGTGTAAAAGCGTCGTTAGATTCGCTATGCTCGCTGCACACTCAAAACAACCATTATTCCCGCCTTTTTTGTTTTATTCTACATTGTCTCAATGGCGGCGCCAAAGGGATTCACATTGAAAAGTAAAGTGCTCATTAGCTAGTATCTGAAAAAAATTTAAAGAAACGTTTTACTTACCTACATAAAATTTGGGTACTATTTAAACTTATAAATTTTCAAGAATTGTTAGCTTTTGTTATGTAGCTATTAATATAACAAGAATATTATGCGATTTATAATAGCGAGTATGTTGCTAAGCGACGAGGTGAAACCGAGTTCTTTGAACGTAAAAGGGGGTTTCAATCGCATATATTCGCGTTAAGCCTCATTTCCACCGACTGTTTTAATGCTTAAGAACTATGTTTAATGCATAAGTACTAAGAGCAACGCATAAGAACAGAACTTTGCAAACTCCAAACTTAAGGCGTAATACACAAGCTTAATGATTGACATGTTTATTATTTGTTTCGAGTTGGCAATTTCAGTCTGTTTCTAAATATGGAAATTAATACCTTACTTACAAAATTAACAGTTCTTCTTCCATTCCTTATCGCAAAAATGCCGGTAATGATTAAATTTCAAAATTCGACAACAAAATGTTACCTCTATCGAATTAATCATTAAACAAAATAGATGGAAATGGTCATCTAATAAATAATCATTATGCATTACGCCTTACGCACAAATCATTATGCAATAAGCACTAAAACAGTCTGTGGAAATGAGGCTTTATATTCAAAGCATAATCGTATCATCAACGATAGCGATGTTAAAACAAATCAACAATTTTATCTGTCAATCACTTCACTGTTCGCATATTATGGAAGGTTTTGTTGTTATTATGGTTGTATAACGTATTAAGTCCGTAACTAATGAATTAAAAGTAGCTAACGTATTATATTATTATTAACTAACGTATTATGTTGTTTATAATTATGAATAAATGTTGCATATTAAAAGGTAATAAAAGTTGATGATATGATTAAAAATATTATTTTACATTTATAACAAAATATACACTTAAATTATTGCATGTACCTACCTACCTAATAATTAAATTAAACACAAATAAAAATGTGCCATAGTTACAATAGTGGTGCTGGTGCCTTATCTATGAATTTTTGTTTTCAACTTCTTATCTTACATCCTGCCGCCAGCGCCACTGTTGTTGCATCTACATAGAGATTCTTTTTATTCGCAATTTCATTGAAGTTCGCAAGTCGCTGACCCAAATAATATTCCTTTTGGCAAGACAAGAGTTTTGCGGGTTTTTGTTGTGACGAGAAAGTTCAAAAAAATTATTAAGCACTCGCACACAATGATGTGATCGCTGAACGTTCGGTTTCACCTGCTCAGCCGGTGACGGTGATGTTAATGTTGTTTACTGTTCAGCGGTAATGTCGGTGAATTGTTAAACGCCGGTTTGTTCAGTACAATGGATTTCTGGGTTTGTTGGTGTGAGGTACTGAATAAATAAACAGATTTACTGGCGGTTTATTCAGGATGAAAGTAAATTTGTTAGCGCTTGAGGGATACAATGGTTTCAATATACATAGTATTATGGGAAATACTCACATTAAATACATTTTATAAATAACTACATATATTATGATAATTTTTCCCAAAGTTTTTACATCAGCAGGTAAACAAATTTTACTTGTTGGAAAGATTGCCTATATTGAGATATTCCCAAGGATAATATATCCAGGATAGGATAACATATTTTAGAATATTTTTTCCTTCTGAGTTCTGATAAATACACAGAAAAATCCAACCAAGTAGTGTTAAAGTGCGCGTGTCCACATAATATTGCAAACCGCAATCCGATATGAAGATTATAGTTTCTGAGATGTACCTACGCCCTCAAAGTTGCGATTTGGAAAATGTAAAAAATATAAGTAACTTGGGAAACTGAGCCAAATATCGAATTTGGGATTAGAGGGTTTGTTCGAGGTTCGTAGACGGCAGACCTATTACAAAATTACGATATTCCTTTTATGTAATACTTAAAATTGATTAAAATTTGGAATAGTCTACAGTAGGGATGAGAAAAATATCGATATGTCGATAAATATCGAAATGAACATCATCAGGTGCTATCACTTTTCGTTTGGTATACATAAAAATATCTGAGGAATCCAATGCCGCAAACCGGAAGTCAATATCTTTATCCGTTCAGAAACTGGAATTGATTACACTATAAGAATTCTAAAATTTTATAATTTTCTCTTGGATAAAATCATTAAATTTCGGCTTAAAAAAGGCCCTTCAAAAAAATAGAACAATGTATCATATATGAAAATGCCTGATGAATCCAATTCCGCAAACCGGAAGTCGATATCTTTATCCGTTCAGAAAATAGAATTGATTAAACACAAGAAACTATAAAAATTCTAAAATTCTGAACGGATAAAGATATCGACTTCCGGTCGATTAATTTAATATATGAACATTTTTTTGCTAGAGGCAGTAGTTTTCGAGTTATTAACGAAAAACTGAAAAAGGGACCTTTAGAGACCTCCCCCATCCTTAGCTCCACCCCACCCCTCAGTACTTTTAGTATGTTGTTAAGGACACCTTCCCCTACAACTGTGCCAAAATTAGCTTCTACATGAATTATTTCCGCTATTTTTCCTTCGTTGCCTGGACTAAGCACCCAGTACACCCGCATGCTACGGCTCTGATCTCATACTACAAAACCATCTAACCCCCGTATTAAAATAAAATATAAACCATCCATCCACATCCACACATAACCTCATAACATCAAGAACGACCACACCACAACTGCCGCGCACGTAGCCAATTCCAAATCGAATTCGCCACCTGAGAGCTCTGGCGGTGGCGGCGGGAGTTACAAATCCGACAGGAAACGGACAGGTGACTTCCGCCTGCACGCCGCATGCCGTGCAGACGAACAAGACAGGACGCGCACTGGAAGTCGCACTCGCCGGAAATACCACCGAGGAAGGAATTCTACTCGTAGATGGAGTTTAAAATCGATCAAATTTGATTTAAGTTCGGGGTAGTTGCAATGTAGTTTGAGATGTGTATGACAGTTTGAAAATTGTGGATGAATAAACTTATAATGAAATGATTAAATCGGAGGAGGTTCCTACCTACTTGGAGATGGATATGCGGTTAGAAAATGATGGTAACTATTTATTTTCGGATTGCGTAGTTCGGAAATCTCAGTTTTGAATCCAGTATGTATGTCTTTACCGACAAATTACAGTTTGTGAGTGAGTGTAGATACCTAGTTATTTAAGCAAAAAATTTACTACATTTGACAAGTTTGATTCCAATTTAATATCATCTACCATTCTGTAATAGGCTACATGTATGATTTTTTTTATAAAATAATTTTGAAGAAGAGATAAAAACTTGGGGACACGTATTCTTTATTTTAAGAAAATTTTATTAACAAGCCCAAAAATAATGAAAATTGAATATTTTGTATGAAATGTAATGCTTCCATTTCTCATTCGGTACAAAATAACGGCGTCACAGAAAATGTATCTTCTCAAAAACATTTTTTTTAAATAAAATTTATATTTTTACCTATGTTTCCCAGTTCCCACCTAACATTAGGTAGATATACAAATCTCATTTTCAGCACTATATTATGCAAGTAGCTTATTGGAAGTCATTAGTTTATCATTTTGAATGGATACCATTTAAAATAAAATATGAATTTAAAAAAAACTGGATCGATTCTTATTGAATCATCTTTAGTGCGATGCTGGAGTGGAAACTGCAACCACTAAAAAATATGTAGAAACAGAAGAACATTTCTGTTGCAAGATACAGTAACAAATTTTTGTATACGAATACTTTAATAATAAAATATAAAGTATTTGTTTTAGAATTGGTTATTTTTAATTAAGTTTTTGGATAACATGACTCTAGTTTTATTAATTGATATTCAGTTATAACAATGTTTCGGTCATGCTTATGACCATCTTCAGGTCTGATCAACTAAATGAGCCTACAATAGATGTTGATATTTAAAATACATACATATTTGTAGAAGTGATCACTAGAGTCCGGATTTTAGGCAAAAAACCTATTGCTTATTTAAAAAGGCATTTAAATTTGAATTAGATATAAATTTGTTTCACAAGTTTTCAAACACTTTGACGCATCGTTTATTTTGCCTATTTTGCCTAAAATGAGACATTTTGCATTTTATGCCTATTTAACTGTTATCTTGCCTATATTCGGCCTATTCTTGCGATAAAACCTATAACTTAAACATATTTTAGATTTTTTTAAAATTATTTTGTCAATTTAATTATTTCAAATAAAAAGTTTGTGATATTTTTGGTTTGAATACATTAATTTGGAAAATATCTAAATTATTTTAAAAAATGACATAAAGATGGAATATGCTTTAATACAACTGATGGTAGTGTTGTATTCTGCAAATATTTTGATCAAACGGTAAAATTTAAATAGTCTAACCTTTACAGTTTAATAGTGTGCTTATCTGCTAATATTTGCAATATTTTTCATCTGCTAGTGTTTATTTTGCTTATTAAAATATTTATTTAAGTAAATATAAATAGCCTACATAATTTGAATACTATTCTTTAAAAAAATACTTAAAACCGTATTGAATTTAAATGCCTAATTTGACTTATTAATGCCTATTTTAATTTATAAATGCCTATTTCGGCCTATTTTGACCATTTTCTTTGCTTATTTGCCTACCTATTTATCGAACTTTTTAGCGCCTAAAATCCGGACTCTAGTGATCACTTGTACGAATCAATGCTCATTTAGTAGACCAGACCTTAAGGTGGTCCTAAGCATGACCGAAACGTTGTCATAACTGAATATCAATTAATAAATTTAGAGCCATATTATCCAAAAATTGAATTAAAAATTCATTAATTCTTTCCTTAATAAAGTGTTTGTGTTTGCTGTTTACTTGTATTTTCTAATATTATAAATTATAACTGTTTTTAAATTAAGGAAAATACAAACGAACCCGTAAAAACTAAGTTTTTCACTATAAATCCTTTATATAAGAGACTCGATCGATATTTATTTAAATTTTTGTTTTTGAACCAGATCGGTGCAGTACATTTTGAGATAGGTAGCTGTCATTTTGTTTAAAGAGTAGGTACATTTTGAGATATCTGTCCGCCATTTTATTTCAAGATGGCGAACAGACATTTTAATATATCTATATCATAAGTTAGATCCTTGGCTATTACTGTACCAAATTTGACTGTAATCGGTGCAGTACATTTTGAGATAGCTAGCCGCCTCGTTTCAAGATGGCAGATAATCTGAAATTTTGCCAAAGTGCATTGTTAGGTGACAAAAGTCTATTTGCAAAATTTCAGTTCGATAGGATCCCGGGAAGTGGGTCATTTTTTACTTTTGTTTTTTGCCGTACGTAAACAAGACGGTGAAGTTAATATAAAGGATTTAATAAATCAAATTTTGTATATGAAATAAATCTCTATGTTTGTGTTGACGGCATACACATGTTGTTAGAAACTTAATAAGTTATACAATGTAAACAATCGGCTTTCTTTACTACCAGTAATTCAACAATGGTCGTAAATGTCTACAACTATTAATGGACGTAGTGCTTGTAGAAGCTTCCAGCTGATTGGTGCATTGGTGGAACAATTAATTTTATTGGATTCAAATAGTACATGACAGATGGGCGGAGAAACTATGTAGGTAAATAGTAGTTTCATTTTATTGGTTGATTAATTACTGTGTTTATCCACACGGGCATTTTCTAAATTAATTACGGGTGTTGTCAGTACAGTGTTATTTAATTTACTACGGACATAAATTCAAGCAAGCAGTGGTAGTGGTCGTGGCTCAATGAGTAGCACGTTTATTTCATAGGCACGCAAGGTACCTATTACTATTACGATTTTTATAAAATCTTAAAACAGTTTACTTAAGACGATCTTCTACCGCGTCAGAAAACAGCCAAAAACATAATTGTTTTGTTAAATATAATAATCTAAAGATATTGTTGAAGATAAAAGTACAATCTACAAAATGGTCGATGCAGAATTTTAAAATTTTACTTTCAAATTGAAATATGTTAATTTGAATCCAGAATTTTTTTTTGACAACAAATATCTTCTATTTTAAAACGAATTTAAAAAATTCGATCGGTTATTTCGCAAATCCAAGGTTTGTTAACAACATATTAAAATTTGAAGTTAATTCACTTATAAAAATGAAAGCTGTACAGTGGCACGCGAAAACCTTCTTTTTACAATAATTGCAGTTTTTTTTTACAAATATGGGTGCCAAAATTATGTTTTCCCCTTAAACATAAATTATTTGTTAATTTTATTTTTAACAAAACAATAAACGCTATAGAATAGCGTGCGGAATCAATGTTTTTGACTTGTGTTTGGCATACAAACGTAAATTCAGCTTGAGACATGAGTAACGGGTTATCATGGTTGATAGTGGTCATTAGGGCAAATTTTTATGCAGCTTATTTGAAATGTGAATTTGACTCAATTCAATTCTGCGAGTAGATCAAATATGCACTCCGTTATTTTATTTCATTTTGATAATACTATTCAACAGGATTTACTCATAATGTAACAGAATGGTAGATGTTATTATACTGAAATCCAACCACCTCTAGACCGTCTTGGTGCAGTCAGATCTCAATCCGTGCGACGATCTTTGAAAGCCAAAACGGTAGCGGAGATATTGTTATACAACCAGGTATACATTTAAGACGATCAAGTGGTCAGCTTGAAGTTTCCGAGTGAGATTTAATTGCAACTTGAATCACGGAACTAGGTTCCTACGTCATTACATGCAGCTACTGTCACCATTATCATTTTTTACAGTACAATAATTGTACCTACTGTATTATAATTATTATAATAGCATATTTTTGTATTATAAGTAGTTATTTAATTTACTGTCTATATTTTCGTTGTCAAATTTACTGATGTGAAGTATGTAGTTTTAACATTTTGTTAATTAGGTTCGAATGTGTGACATCACACTAGTGAGTTAGCATTCAAAACATTAGCAAAAGCACAAGTCATCATACTGCTTGTGAATGAAATTACCTACATTCATGATATCAGGATAATAATAAAATACGAAAAATGATACTATACGCAAATTAAGCAAAATTATGTAATGCAGATTATAGCAAATTACCATTGCAGCATAATTTTTATATCCCTTAGCACTCTTCATAAATCTGCGCGTAACTAAATTAAGATGTGCAAATGCCTTTTATGATCAACGACAAAAATTTATGATGCGTGTACAGTAGATAAAGTATCACTAAAAGAACAAACAAAATTAATTACCCGAAAAAAATTATAATGTGATATCAAAGGTTGAAAGCTCAGCAAAAAGTTTCCCTAAAGTGGAAAAGTTACATTATATTTAAAAATAAAATTCATTATTATTATAATATTATGCGTAATAATTAATTTTTAATTATAGGATAATTTAATATTTCAATGTTCATTATCGATGTTTTATGTAATATATGCATAATTAATTATTTATATGTACATAATAACATAAAAATGGAAAGTATACTACCTACAACATTATTTCACTTTTTTAATTTTTGCATGATTTACGTAATTCAGCGTATATGTGCTGGTAATTTAATTCAGACTAATCCAATTTAAATTTCAAATTAAAACTCACAATGGATCCGAAAGCGTGAATTATTATAAAACTACAAGTTTAATAAATTGTTACGTAAAAATACCGTAATAAAATTCCTAATTTTTCACTTTCACTTTGCAATACACTGGTTTAACAATGTAAAGTTTAACGACATTATTTAACAAGCAATTTAAGGCATTATGACAATAATTGCTAAAATATTTCAATTATCTTCGGATTACCTCGAGAACATACGTGGGTCTTTAGAAATGCTTGGCTATTATAAGGTTTAATCTCATGAAACGTAAATGGTATAAATAGTTTCAGATTTGGAGTTAAGGCGATTATAATTATTATAATCATATTATGACGTTTAGTCAAAATACACCTACACAACACGTTTCCGCTAATTTTATTTTAGAACCTAGCAAACGTATTAACACATTCATTTAAAGCTTATTCGTTGCCAATTGAGTATTTTAAAATACTTGTACGTACCAATATCGTATAAAATTTGCTTTTCACCATTTACTAATATAACTTCTAGTTTTCTGATTTTGGGCAAATAGAAAAGTTGTTATACTGTAAACTGTAGTAGGTATAATCCAAACATAATACAGTGGGCGCTCGGTTATGTGAATACTGCATTTTAAAACATTGAAATTAAAATTTTATGAAAAAGAAAATTCAAATGATTTTTTTGTGTTTTCAAAGAGCGTAAATCTGATTTTTCTTTTTACTCTTCCATAAAATGTTTAATTAAAAGTTACATATGTACCTACCAACCACTATAATGACAAGTCAAAATTTAACACATTAGGCTCTATAGAGTGAACACGGTTAATTTCGATTATTTGAACAGATAAACAGTGCTTGGTACAAAGTACAGACCTACTACCTTGGTGAATAAACTGGGACTTCCCCAAAATATGAAGTTTTAAAAAATTTAGCTTTAGAGCTCCATTTTATACTTTAAGCCCATGCGAAACTAATAGTTTAGTAATTATTTACTTATATTGCGAAACTGTAGAGATATGGGCGATATGGGTATGGCATTACTAAAATGCTTGAGAGCTAAGACAGTGCAAAAACAAATACCTAATTATCCTAATGTACCTATTATATAAACATGAATATGCTTCGAATAATATTAAATGGTATATAAAATAGCTATTTATGTAATAAGTGTCAGAATGGTTGTTTTTTAAGCACTGGACGTGAATATTGTCCACCGAGACGAAGATCGAGGTAGACAACACGTCATGAGTTTAAAAAATAAATTCAGCACGTATTACATACAAGATTTTTTCTATAATCGCCAAATTTTTATAATAAATGGAACATATGACATTTCTGCAAATCTTTGATATTGTTTCAAATTGACAAAAGTGTAATTTTATTTTAAAATAATAGTAGACAAGCATAACAAAACCTAACTGGTTGTCTTTTTAGTACCACTGACTACTATTTATTTTGATTAAAGACAGAGGCGTACTTGAAACTAAATTAAATTATTGTACCTATTATGCAAACATAGTTATTAATTAGTTACAATGTAATATTTAATATTAAAACCATAATGGCTCCAAATTGTTTCCATCACAAACCTCAAAAATTAATTTTAGAATTTTGAAAAAATTATTTTTATTCTGTGAGCAAAACGTCAAGATTTGTGACATTCTAATAAATGTACTTACCTACCTTAAGTTATGTTAAACCCTGTATGATTGAAAAAAGGGTGATTATGAATAATGTAATTGAAAATGCACCGCAGGCGAAAAAGAAATTCTAAGTCCGAAACTGGAGGAAGGAAGTTTTAAAACATTGAAATTAAAATTTTATGAAAAAGAAAATTCAAATGATTTTTTTGCATTTTTAAAGAGCGCAAATCTGATTTTTCTTTTTACTCTTCCATAAAATGTTTAATTAAAAGTTACATTATATCAGTTACTCTAGTTCCACTTGAAGCGGTACAGTTATTAATTGTTAAAAGTTTATAATATCGAAGCTTGAAAATAAACACATGATAGTTCTAATATAACAAAGTAAACAGTAGGTACAAAGTGTATATTCTATCATTAAAATCATTAGCAGCATCTGAAAAGCCCACAGAATTAATTAAACCCTTGGAGAGGCAGTAAAAATACCAAATTCATTTAAAATTACTACAGCTTCCGGCAACAAAGTGTGTAAAACGTGCTCGTATCGCCACGTGAAACTTTCCGCATGTTTGGCGCGCTAACTTGATTCCTACCACGTGACATAACCTCTCGTCACGCGCAAGGCGCTGCAAATGTGAATTAATATCTGGCGTAAGATTAATTATTAACGTTGGCACCGCACACTCTGCATAAAACCAAGAGCACGTGCTGTCTTAACGCTTACGTTTTAATTTAATCATTCCTTGCAGAAGAAAAGTAGAGCTAACTACTTCATATCTAGGTTAGTCGGTAGGCAAAGATGTCAGCTCGATGTCAGAAGTGAGGTTGGGTTGAGCGATGTGCTTTACGTGAGATATGTTGTGCTGGAATTTAAAATTTTAATTTGGACTTTATAAACAAACTTAATCTTATTTTTATCTTCTACATATTTAATACAAAAAACTTCTTCATTTACATAAATAAATAATACCTCAGCTTTATTAAAATTAAAAAGAAAATAGTTATCATTTAACGAGCACATAATGTAGTCTACAATTCAAGAGTATGAAAGTTTATGCACGAGCTGAAGGCGAGTGTGAGTGTATAATCAGCCGAGTTTTTATCTACGACTTTTTAATTAAAACATTTCTTTACAAATTTTAATTCATTGAAATATTAATTTACGTAACCTCACATTTTGATGCGATGACAGTGATAGTTGAGTAGGTAATACAATAGTGTTGAATTATGAATTCATAATATAATAGTTTGTCTTATTATAGTTTTTATCTTACTACAGCTACATAATGAATGTATTATTCAATGGTCGTAGATAGTATTATACAATACGAGCGAGCAAAGCGAGCGAGGGTTTTAATCATCGGAGGGAATAATAGCCATTATAGCGAGTTGTATGCTGTACTTTATCTACAACTAATTTATTACGTACAAGATTTTAATAAAATAAATGTATATATGCAAAAAAAATTGACATTCCAAATGACATTTCTCTATCACCATAGTTACACCATAAAACAATGCAATGTTTTATAAAAATTAATTTGAACATTAAAATTGATTGGTTTAAATGATTATGACCAGCAACTCGTACAGTGTAATTTTGTTCTAAGTAATTGTCAGCGTTAATCTCTCGTTGAATAATTTATACTACTCGCAGGTACTACCTATGCTTTTTCTAAAATGTTTATCAACTCATATTGAGGTTGGCATCAAAAGGGCTTTCGCCTGTGGTAGTTTTTCTCGATATTTTTTCATATAATTTAATATCATAAGTGGTTAAATTTTTCTATAAAAATTTCAGATTGTTACGAGAGTTGTTGCCTAGCAATTTATTAAGTGACATTGACAAAAAAATACGAGCTGTCAAGTAAGTGATTTTTAATCAATGTCACGAAATAAATTGGCACCAAGCTCTCGTAAAACAATCTGAAAATTTTGCCAGGACAAAATTTAGTCACGAATGATATTCGGATGACTATGTTTCACGAATATAAAAGTCAATTTTGACACTAATTGATTAACATGTTGCTAAGGAAGTTATTAAAACATAAAAAATCAAAACTAACCTAGTTACGCAAATACAGCAGTCTATTGGCTAGAGAGGTGCGAAAAAATTTGTGTGAGGGTGTTTTGTCAAAATAAAACAAGTTAACAAGGTAAAATCATAAATGTTTTGTTGGTTTAGAAATGTATGAGTGGAATAGTCATTCGAATATTTTGATTGAAATTAGCTATAATATGATGTACCTAAATAGTTTTGCCATTACATATTTGATAATTCACTAATATGTGACCATGTGACGTGCCAGTAGTGAGACCATATAACAAAGACTTTAGGAGACAACTAAAACATTCAAGAAAACATTGGCAAAACTCAAAGCTAATTAAAGCTTGGAAGCTCGCTAAAGTCAAACTTAGATTAAAAACTAGAATACATACAGCAGAATTAGCTATTTGCCCGTCGATCCGAAACTCATATAAAGTCGTCTAGAACCCGTGAAGTATTAAGCCCCGATCGCGATGAATTTAAACTCCTCAAAGTTCGCGGATCGCAGCATTTCATATATCGCGTGTAGTGTTTGCTCGGACCATACAAAACTCAACTCCGGAGAACGGTGGAACTTTGCCCATTCAATCCAGCAGTCGGAAATACCCAGTTGTCTACATCTCTACATTGTCCGGAGATCCGAACAGGGGAAATATTGGAAATATCTCAGCTGTAGTGAGACGCGTTTTAGGATTTCTTTTCAAAGTGTTCAACTATTTTGTTATTTTGGATGCGATGGTGTTCGATTTTGAAGATCTGCACGTTTTGCTGTGAGGATATTAGAATGTTGTTTGCACTATTCTTATTTTAAGATTGGGGGAGATGTAATATGATGACGCAAACGTGATGTAGATGTTAACCTAAATGTTTTACTTTAAAAAACCTAGTGGAGGTTAATGGTTAAGTTTCAGCCTAACGTACTACTGACTATAACCTAACTAAAATGTTATAGATTTTAAATAAATTTTTCAGATTTTTCACAGGTTTTGGTCAAATGAGATTGTAGTCCATGGTTTTAATAAAATCGAATTGCCATCATAATCATACATAAAACGAAAGGCAAAATATATACGTAGGTACATAAATAAAGCCGGGTTTACATTGGAGGAGTAACTGCGACAATATTATTACTGGTACAAGTAGCGGGCTATACTAGCATACTAAACTAAGCGATAGGTTAGTAGATGTTTACATCAGAAATAAATTTTAGATGACTACGACTACCAATAGTATCAGTACTAGATCTGTTGTTGATAAACAATGTGATTTTTTTCTGTGGTTGAGTTTAGTGGATAGAGATAATTATTATGTTAAAAAAGTAGTATGCTACTAACTTCTGTATTTGTTAAAATAGATATATAGTATATGCGTACGAATTGGTGAGAAATATTTAAATTTTATTTTGTTCAAAAATTAATAACTGAAATTCATTTTTCGTTTCTGAGTTCCCGGTAACCGTGTTTAGCCTCAGCGTCTCTTTCTCTTGTTTACCTATATAATTTAGTAATAAACTAAATACTATTTCAAATTTATGGTAAGAAATATGAACAAAACATATTATTATTCCTATTATTGTAATATTAATTTTGATGACACAAACACAAACAAAAATGTTCAACAAAGCTAAAATGAAAGTAAACTGATTGTTGTCATCATAACACGTTAAATTCTACTAAATTTTAAATAGTATTATGTGTAATAGAAAATTGGTATAATATTTATTACACTATTATTTACAATTCTAATATGTTTCTTCTTATTTTTGAAGTTATCCACTTCAAAGTATTATTGTAATTCATATATTAGATTGTAAGCGTTATTAATTATTATACTCGTACTGTAGATAATTATTTCTTTTGTACATTGTTCAAGTATACAGTTGAAAATTCAAAAAAAAAGGTTTTTACTGCATATTTTGCAAATACAACGTATAGCGCAATGTAAACCAGACTTAATGTTCACTTTTCTTAAATTAGGATTTAATTATACCGCCGAAAATTTACAGGAGACATATAATTTACAAAAATATGAATCACTGATGTAAAGTTTTGGCATCGAAAAACAATTTTCGCTAGTGGTAATTATCGCTGTAATCCGACTGTGATTGGCTCAAGCTGTACTGGCTCAAACTAACAAAATGCTGTCGTTTTATATGGTAAAAGATTATAAAATGAATTAATTTCTAGTTCTGGTTTTAATTATTGAAATGTACAGATCAAAACGATCAAACGAAACGAGTTTACTTTTAATTACGTATTCTGCAAAACTTTGCTGTTTTCTGGGCTGTCATCGTTTTGCCCCTGTGCTCTGTAACTAATTCCAACATTCATTTCCTGCTTTGTGACAAAGTTTGAAATATGGAACTGAATTACAACATAATTTCATTTTGAAATTTAAATTTAGATTATGGATTTGTTCTGAAACATTCATGTAGGTATGTTCCAATTTTATTTTTAGGTAAATTGTAACTAACTTAAATATACGAATTTTGAAATATATCCTACTAGGTATGGTAAATATGAAGTTGATAGATTAGGTGTTTATACGATAAAAATTGTTAACATCAACACAATATTCATAAAAACAGTTTGGGTATCACTGATTTACTAAACAAAAATCATATAATATTTTATGCACAATATTCTTGCAGAGAAATAAACTGGACCTGTCGAAACCATATTTGCGCTGAGGAACCCTATAAGTGCAGTTCAACGCGGTTTGTCACTGTGCGTGCATCAATGGTTGAAAGATAAAATTTATAATTTTTTGTAGATACTTAAACGTAAATATCTATAAATTTCGTATAATATTTGTGCATAAAATGATATAAGATTAATTTAAAGTGTAGTCGTAGTACCATAAACAATTTAACAACTTTCTGGGACACCATATAGGGCACCAGCGTCAGAGTACACCAAAGGTCAGCATTTTTATTCATATTATAAAATATTGACGCAACTTAAGCTCAAACCATTAGTGACTTATTACCGAATTCGAGACTCTGTTATTTATAAGAAATCATGGTTGTTGCCAACTTTTAGAATGGCAAAAAACGTATTCTTACATAAATATAATTGACAAAATTTAGTTTTCAGACGACCACTACGGAAACTTGCCATAACAATGTTATAAACTACAATGGAAACAAACAAATAACACAAACTAACATGTTAGTCTAACGCACACTTATAACGTAACGCTTCGAGTTACACTATATGACAACAGATGGCGTTACGAGTCAAAATCAATTCAAATAAATGGAAAAAAAGTATATTAATGCAATAAATTGACATTTTGACACAGTCTGTAATATTATATAGAAACAAATTTTCATTTTTCAATTTAATAATAATTATTTATTGGCTAATTGTGTATTCTTTAGTATTTTTGAGATTTCAGATTATAGTTGCACAGTTGGTATCGAGGCATAACCTAACTTTTAAACGTCAGTGCTTCAACTTCAACAGTTGTATAAATTTAGTTCATTGAACATTTTTTTAAATATTTTGTGGTCGTCTGAAAAATAGTGTACATAACTCGCTCAAAAGTGAGATAACAGTGCTCGTGAAATTGAACCACTCGGCGCTATGCGCCTCATTCCTCAATTTCACTCGCTTGTTATCTTACACTTTCGATGCTCGTTATGTAATATACTATTTTATTTTGGAATATTATTCTCAAGAGGGAGGTCATGGCGGCCAAAGCCTCCCCCTTAGATCCGCCCCTGTAGGTAATAAAAATAATAATATATACTGTGTAATATTATTATCTTTTGCAATGGATTATTTTTATAAAACCAGTCAAATGAATAAAATGAATAAAATGAAGGATATGTGCAAAACTATTCTGAAAGGTAAACCTTTGTGATTCCGTAGATATTAAGATCTTTATCTCTGTGTGAATAATTGATCTATCACTGCGACATTTTCTTTTATGGCCGTAGAAAATAACCTCGCATTGTATGACTTCACGGTGTCACAACAATGAACCTTTTTCTTTATTACTCATATTCCTGAAACGTTAAAATTTTACTACGCTCTAATTTAATTTAACACGCTCCATAAAACGAATCTATTAACCTTTCAGATGCAAATAGCAATTATACACCATATGTTAGGATTGTTATGTTAGTCAGTAGAAAATTAAATATTTATAGGTTATATTCTAATTCAGATTAATAGATTCATATAGTGATGTAATAATTGGCAATCGTCAAAATTGTTCTTGTGACACAAATTTAAGCTGTAATTTTGTTGATGTTTAAATAATACCTTTTAAATTGATCTTTGATAATGCTAGGATTTTAAAAGTTACGTCATTGCATATTGAATTAATCACTCGTATATGACATACATGATGACATGACATAAGACATATGAACACTTGTACCGTTAACATTTCTTTTCTGGTGTTCTTGAACTTTTAGACAAAAATAAAGAAGATTCACTTTTATTTTTAAATTAAAAGCCATTTTTTATTGCCACACAAGATAATTAATTGTAATTTTTTTTGTTAAGATATAACGAAACTAAGCATTTATTCTTGCCTAATATGTTAACTTTTTGTCAAATTATTGCAGTATAGTATTATTTGTAGTTAATATTAGATTTATATCATACGATCTTACATTATTATTGTAATGTACTTAAATGCTATACAGCGTGATCCACAACTTAGGAAAAAAATTAAAGGATATACTGTACGACGTGCTGATACTGATCATGAAACAAAAAGATGTTTTTAATTCGCAAAAAATTGCATCGTATTTCAAGCAAAAAAATTTTTGCCATTGGTCGGTACCTAGTTATTTTGAATAATTTTTTTCAAATCTTATCAAATATGCCTTCAAAACAGTGATACTTAAAATGTACACCCGTTAAGTAAACTGCACTTAACTTTGCGAATTTTTAAAAAATTCTTTTTGTTCCATGATCAGCACGTCGTAGTCGTACATTATATACCATTTAATTTTTTGTTGTGGAGCAACCTGTATAATAAGAAGTCTTTTACACGAAAATTTTTATTTTAATTAGGTAATAATTTATTTAAATGGAGCAATACCAACGGAACACAAATCAACTTTTTGGTGGTCAAACGCGCCATTGTGTCGGTTCCGATCTTGCCATTGTGGCACGTTCGGTTACCGTGAAGTTGATGTTCCTTGGTAAAACCGACCACTGATAGTAACAATATAATATGTGGTAGAATCCTTAAAAATTGTAACATTAGGTACCTTTTACCCAATAAATTTTAAAGTAATTATATCTAATTGAGTATTTTAATATAAACAGCGTTTATTTTGTACTCAAATATGTTGTCATTACTAATTATAATTGTATAATGCGAAAGGTATTTACAATTTTACAAACGTATGAATGAAAACTTGATTTTCCTAATTTGGCATTTATATAAAATTATACAAGTAAGAAGTAATTCAGTACTGTATTTAAATGTTAAATATTCCCATGAAACAGGATATCAGTATTTATTGCAATATTTATTATGCAATAAACATCATAAACCGTTAAATATGAAACAAAATAATATATTTTCCTCGACATTTTACCTAACCTTAAAAGCATTTAGTAACGCATCAACCTTGAACAACATAACCTATCTTTTACAACAACTATTAGATACAAATTCCGCAATGTTCAAGAAGTGAGAAACTTTACATGTATATTATGAATCACGATGTTCGATAACCCTTGAAACCACAGATATTTTTTATTCTCTCGTCTTATTTCATGCTGATTTTTTTTTTCTTTGTTACAGGTGAGTAACCTCTACAACTTCACGTTGCTTGGATTGCCAGTTGATATCAACTTGACTTCGTCATTTCGCAGCGAAAGTGGTTTGTAGATATAAAAAGTTTTGATGAATATATTATAAAAAGAATGACGAAACTAATTAATTATTGACGAGAAATCTGTATTGATTTGATTTAATGTTCTTTAACATTATAAGAAAAATTTCTTTGTACGTTTTATACAATACAAAAATTAAATAGACATCGGAATGCATAATTTTAAGTGAAATTATACGTAGTGTGTTCATATCGTAAAATGTCATTAACAATCATGATCATGAGTACCCGTCAGTTTCAAGCTGGTAACCGCACACACGGTACAGCAAGATATCACAATTTAACAATGCCATATTTATGTTGAAAAAATATCGTGGATAGATATAATGTTTAATATAAATTATGTTAAAGTATATATGACTTGTAATATACATATATCTATATAGGTGTTCCATAACTTAGGACAAAAAATTAAAGGGTATATTATATAGGTGTATAGAATGATTCACAATTTCGTGCTTCCTTACTACTATCATAGTAGTACTATGGCTGCCCTAAACCAACCCGAAACTCGTACTTTACCGCATCCTATGCAATGTAATTTTGAATTTGAAAAGTACTGTAAAAGTGTTTTCGTTCCGAGTTTACTCCACGATATTTGTTTTATAAACATGTATGGTAAAGAATGGATCTATAGATATGCCTTTTTTAAATTTTAAAAATAAATTTCTAGTATGAGATATAACCGTGTAAAGTTTGTATAAATTGGACATTTTTAAGAATTTTTATAAATCAGTGCAATTTTTTATTACAATTTTAAATAGACACAATTGTGCCTATTAAACCTTTAAGTATTGTCCTTCTTGAAATAAATTATTTCCATTCTTGTACTGGCCACAAAACACTCGCTGGGTATACGTTAGCACATTTTAGGCTGGATTTTAGAAGGTAGACGGTCCCCTTAAGTTACTTATCACGGAACTGACATATTTTTCTTTTTTCTCAAATTTCGTTATTTTAATTTCCACGTTTTTTAATCAATCAATTTTGCAGGTCACTGGAATTCCATAAATTAGTATACTATATTCTTGGAATTGCACAATAATTAAAATTTAATTTTATTCCATTCATATTTAGTCAGATATCCATTATACAATCAATAGTTAATCAGTGGTTTCAAAAATATACTTCTTGTGAAAACAGCCCTTAGATTTAAAAAAAAATTTAATGATCAGTAAGAACTATACCTATGCCATTAAAATATATTTTGAATCAGCCTGTAACCTGTATAATATAAAAGCAAATTATTTATATAATTAATATCGGAATAACGCATTGGTTTCCGTTATTTTGAATGATAAAGTAAAGATTTATTAATGCTCTTTATAAATTTCAGTTTCTAATATTCAAGTTGTTGAAATTGATGAAAATCTGATGCAACTGCATAGCAACCGGCGATGCCTCTTATTTAAATAGAACCTTTTAACGTTTTAACGAATTAATATTCTTCTATAGAATGAATATTACAAGTAGTGTATTATATATTCTCTCTATCTCCTTGCTAAGTGTAAAATAAAAATTAAAAACATGGTCCATTACTGACGGTGTTTCGTGTTCGTGCTATTCTCTACTTATTCATAAAGATTGCGTAAATGTAAATGAATAAATTCCATTTGATATCCCATCCGAGTCATCTTTTCAAAAGTAACATGAGAATGCTTTTACATACTCATGCATGAAAATTAGTTCTTATGTTGCTGTAATTACGAATATGACACACAAAATTACATTTTTGCCTTACGCTTTTGATGTACAAACACAATGAGAAAAAGGAACATGGACGGACCATGTTTGTTTGTTAGCCGAAGGGTATTTATATTTAATGAGGAT
Organism: Agonum fuliginosum; assembly: GCA_947534325.1. Lineage (NCBI taxonomy): Eukaryota > Metazoa > Arthropoda > Insecta > Coleoptera > Carabidae > Agonum > Agonum fuliginosum. Next base: position 6,838,488 of record OX384034.1, read on the forward strand.
TATTTTGTATTGTGCTTGTATGTTTTGTATGAGAATTTAATATAAAATAACTAGGAGCTAAATGAACTTGTATAATTTAGTTTTAAAGTACAAGTGCGCACCAAAATGTTAGCATTTCGATTCAAGTAATCGACAATAATTCCACTGGATCCAAGTGGTTCGATTCCACTACAAAAACTTCTTAATCCTTATATTATTGGAATTTAATTCGGTTGAGCAATTACCATAAATAATAGAATTAGTTTGTACAAAATATGAATCTGTTGGGATTTTGATATTAACCGTTCTCCAGAATTTTAATGCGTAGAGATTTAGACATCTCTGTTCTGGCATTTTGATATTACGTTATTTTGAACTGTCAAGATTATCAATTGTAACTAAATTCGGGAGTAAATACATAATATTGTACTATGAATATAAAGTAGAAACTAGTAGATAATACATACCTACTTGAAGACTTATACTTTACACTTATCCTTTATAATGTCCAGGGACGGACAGGACCGTCGAGAAATCGGGAAATTCTCGAGGGGCCGGATGCTTTGGAGGCCCGAAAGCTTAAAAAGTCGGTCCACCAATTTTGTCTGTTTGTGACTGATCTGACTGACTTTTAGTAGTAGTAGAAGTAGTAGTAAATATCTTTATCTACGACTACTATGAAATGTTTATACTTATGCTTTCAATTGTCAACGTAAAGTTGGTTGTTACTGAGGACCAAGCAAAAAACATTTTATTGCGCGTAGGTATCCTATGACAAAGCGCGCTAAAGTATTTTATTGTATAGGCATAAATAAAAGAAAATATAATATGTGCTCTGTGGTATAGGTACATAAAATAAAATAAAATGACAGAATCAAACAAAATGTGTTGTTTATTTTTTCGATATTATTGGTATCGTCATGGATACAAATAAAACTGGTTGAAATAACTAAATACTATTATTTTTCATAACAAATAATTTCAGTCGTAGATAAAATTATGTGTGTATTACGAGCGTGAAGTGTATTTTTGTTCCTCTTGCACTATTGCAGCGCGAGCCGAAGGCACGAATAACAAAGAATCACTTTATGCTCTATACACAAATAACAACTATTTTTTTGCTTTTCGGTTTAAATCTGTACATTCTGTTTCCATTAATATTAGTGTGAAATCTTTTAAAAATCGCTTTTTTCTATTTTCTATTCTACAATTAAATATAATACAATAATTATGATACAATTAATTCATTTCAGGGTTCTCCTCCTATCGTCTACTGTTTTCATCCAACCTATCCCGCTTCCCGAGTCGTCCAGTATTTTATATGTTACTTCCTTCTTCTTTTAATTCTCTACATTCCTTAGACTAAACTATTTATGTAGACTATATACGAATTTAACATCAAACACAATTAATTTTTGTTAGTTTCAATTTTATTTTTCACCGGTCCCCCGAAATTTCAACACTTACAAAATTAAAAGAAATTCTGGTTCTGGATACTCTTATTGGGCCGTTGATGTCCTTACGAGGGTTACTTGCTTTACTGGTAATGTACGGCATTTGATCTTAATCAAAACAAAATTTCGATTGCGGCGCTTTACGCTTTTTGACGGATTCTATTCTTCTAAATAATAATTCTGCGAAATAATGTATGAACCACATATGTGAGGTCAATTTAATATAAAGTATTTTCCCGGGCCGATCTGAGCCAGTCCGAAATTATCGCTCACCATTCCCACCGTCTCTTGCGCTATTCAGAGCAATACAAATGAAATATTTTGTTTCATGTTACTATTTAATTTATAACGATGACATCGTTATTTCAAGAGTATCAGTCATCCGCCTCATTTATTTTTATAGAGTCATACTCGTGCTACACAGTCATGATATGCTCTTTTGCATACGACAAAATAATAAATTAATGCAATTTTTCGTGCGTGCAGCATAATAATTCGTATTTCGCTTCATTAAGCTCTTAGTTTTCGCCGTGTAGCACAATTGGACGAGATGAATGTGTTATTGCTACGTGGCTAGTCGTATGTAAAACCGCCGCACTGCTCGCATGTACACGATGTGTATTTATTATGTTGTTCTGACGATGGAATAATAAATCAGTGCTTTTTTCCTCGGTACAACTTTGCGAACGGAATTTTTTTTGTCTTTTGTTTTTGGGTATTATATTACAGATAAAAATGTCGCTTCGATTTTCGTTCAATTAATTAGAGACATAAATATATTTATGCTGTCAACCAGATAACGAAACGCATCATATTTATATGTTGTTGTTCGTTGACCATGCGACCACTGATATTGTAATATTATCGAATCTGGGATCTTATGATGTTCTTAAACCCAATTACCAGTAGCAAGCAATGTTTTCTTCATTTACTTTACTCATGTTATGTTCGTTTCTATTTATAAATCCCTTAGCCCATAGAATTCAAAACCCTTCAAAGCAAGTGTTCAATTCCTTTTTGTACTACACATATTTGAAACTTTATTTCTACACTGAATTACATTGTATTACCTATGTATAAAATAATATTTTGCAATTAAATCGCATTCGGATGCTTCAAGCTGACCACTGACCACGTCTTAAATGTAAGTAGTTCTGGTTGCTTAATAATATCTCCGTTGTCGTTTTGAATTCGAAAGGTCGTTGCACGGATTAATATTCTGACTGTACCACGACGAGTATCATTAATATAAAAAATCATACATTAATAACCCCTATTAATGTATGATTTTTATTAATTAACGATTTTGTTTCATGTGTTCAACACTCTGTATCCTTGTATATATTAGCTAGCGCTAGCACTAAAATAGCAGAAGAATGCTAAACAGAACTAAACGAGATGATTTCGACAGTTCTAGCAAATAGCTATTTGTCCAACTAGAGAGGAAAGCGCTTCTTTTTCCCACTCGAGCTCGAAGTTTGTGTCACGAGCGAAGCGAGTGAGGCAATCAAGCGAGAGAAGAAAAAGAGCTTTCTTCTCGTGTTAGACCCAACATTTTTTCACGACATACCTATTTAAAAATATTCTAAATATAGAAGAAACACATAACTAATAGAAGTTAGGTTATAACTGTCATCTGTCAGAATGATGTTTAAAAACAATGAAATGTTTCAATGCAGCTAATATGCCAAATTAAATTTAAGTTGTAAAATCGTGAAATTGTAGAAAAAGTATAAGTATAAAACATAATAATTGTAAAATAATAATTTTCGGTATATCACTATAAAATCAGAATTTGCAACAAAATAATAAATTTACTTACCTACAATTTTTAAAATATATCATCGTATATTTCACTGCTTACTTTCCTCTCTAGAAAGGGAAAACTTACTTTCCTCACTATTTCGCGAGAAGAAAATTGTTTTTTCTCCGCATGTAGTGAAAAAATAATACTCACGTCCCAAGCATCAAACGTTACTAACCTAACATAATTATTTATCATGGAATAAAATTTGATATTCTCCAAATTAAAAAGGTATGATCATCAGAAAACTAACTCAATAAGTGTTAATAGCCGATTAACAATCTGGACCTACATTAATACTGTGTCAATAATGTAGGTATCGTCCTCATTAACACACTAGTCAGTTAAGTAACTATAAAATATAAGTTCCTAATCTATTATAATTTATTAATATTTTTGATGTATCTCTCGTATCTCTCAAACCCCTGGTACATTCGTTGACATGCCACATATCACAACTCCCTCACATTACCACATACCACATACAATCAGCGCGACACGACGTCAGAATTGAGTTACACCGCGTTGTCGCTAGCCGGATGTGACGTCACGAGCGACGCACCGAGCGCCGCGACGCGGTGCCGAGTGATTGATACAGACGCCTCGGTATGTCGCTATGTGCTATGTGTGTTTGTGTTTACGCGCACTGCGTACACTTGTGGTCTGGGATTGATGTACGGTGTGAATTGCAGGATGGGATAATTGTTTATGGGCTGTGAAATTCTAGTGGTTGTGTGGATGAGGTGTAATTCTGGGATTGTTATGGTGATTTTGCAGTGAGGCGTGTCTATGCAAAATGTGCCCGTGTCTCTGTAAAATGTTCCTAGCAAAATATTCTCTCTATAATATAAGAAGGTAACTCTTCCTAAGAGATCTCCATCTAATGACCGTTATTAGAAGCTGTCAAATAGACATTAAATTTTGGAGAACTACGCTTCGTGTATGGTTATATTTATCAATTATTATCTAAATATTTTTTAAAATACAGAAAATTAGTCAAATACCACAGTCTGTCACAAGGTACGTATTGCAAAGTTTCGTACTTACGTCTATCTGACAGCTTCTGAAGTCAGCGCTGCAATCTTAATCGTACTAACGTCTCTCTGACAGCTTCTGAAGTCAGCGCTGCAATCTTCATCGAGATCGTCTATATCTAATGTATCAATAACCGTCCATTTTGATAAATGGCACTGCTCACGAAATTAAAGAATCTAGTATCAGGAGCATAAGGCCTACCGCGCACTAGCAATTTTCTTGCGGAAACTTATAGGTAAATCACCGAATAAAAAAAAATATGTGAGGTAGCGCCCACAGGCAACTATTTAATCAGGGCAACTAAAAATTTCCCGACTTTTAATCTCGGGATTAAAAAATTGGAATCCCGAAATTAAAAGTCTGGATCCCGAGATTAAAAGTCGGGATCACGAGTTTAAAAGTCGGAATCCCGAGTTTAAATGTCGGGATCCCGAGAATAAAATTCGTGATTTCGAGATTAAAATATTGCGATTCCGAGTTTATGAAGTTGAGAACTCTAGTTTAAAACTCAGGATTCCGAGTTTATAATTCGAAAGTTCGAGTTTAAAAGTCGGGATCCCGAGTTTAAAAAGTCGGGAATTCACTATAAACCTTCTACACTGTCGTATAACACATTCTACATTCTAAAATCCTGGAAGAATTTGACAGGTACCTACTCCTTCAAAATTTCATACAGTATACAGTTTATAAAATTGTCCATTGAACAGTCGCTGATTTACGGACAAAAAAATCTGGTTTTCTCTGCATTTTGGAAAGGAGGAGGCGGGGAGAGTGTACAAAAAAATATCAATCAAACATTTAAAATTTCAAAATGTAACAGCACCCAGTTTTAAAAAATATATTTCTACATATTATGTGCGCGTAGCGCTAGCGATAGATTTTGATCTACACTGACCTTATTCATTCTAATACCTTTAAAATATGTTTTAATCATTGAAAAATATCACATGGAAATTTCAGCTCAAATGCAATTTTTCATTCTATCTGTAAATTTATATGCAATCGGCACCTAGGTACTTATTTTTCCATAATTTTATCTTAAACTAGGAAATGTCAATCCTTAGGAAAATATATAATCAATATCAAAGTGTCAAACGTAGAAATATCATTGCTGTCATAAGTTCGATTTGATATTTTTCATTTAAGTGACACTTAAAATTAGACTCCTATTTTGCGTCATACATCCCTTACCGCCTATCTATTTCGCCAATTACGACATGACGTACGTAGAGACATTCTATAAACTCTTGAACAAACATTCCCAACTAAATCCAAACAATCACCTCTGCTTGCTTCATCGCTTGAACGTTACAACGTTAGTTTCAAACCCTGTACAGAACAGCCCTACACCCCCTAGAAATCTCTTCTGATAACAACATGTGTACCAGTGCTTAAACTTTCACACGAAATTCTCAAATGGGCTGGAAACTGGAATCAGATGAATTGTTTATGATATGAATAATTTAATAGTTTATCTAGAGGTTAATGGTAGCAAATTTGTAATAGCAATAACAGTGTAACGTGTAAACATATTGATTTAATCAAAGTTATCATCCTTGAAATGCTAAAGAGCACAATTACTGTGGTACTTCATTTCACAAATTCTCTTTGTGTAGTTATAACTATAGAAGTATATGTAGTTATAACTATATTCTATAAAATCTCAATATGGACAGTAAATTTTGTAACCAAAACGGCAACAAACACTAGGCTGTCAAGTGATAAGTTTCTAGATAGGTACCTAAGTAATTCTAGATAATTTTTCTAAATAATTCTAGAGACGACTTTATAATTAATCCTAGTTTAAAAGATTTTGATACATTTATAATAAAAATATATGTGCCAATAGAATTTGTTGAAGTTTTGCCAAAGAGCCAAAATTCTATATTCGAGAAAAACAGAAAAAACTATAAATACAACCATATACACATTTTATGTTGCACTATATTTTTACGTAATATACAATGTTAATGTTAGAAAACAAAGAAAATGAAATATCTTTAAAGCCTCACTCACATAGGCATTTAGTTTGAAGGTTTACATTTATATTTAAGTTGAAGATACATAGCATTCACATAATAAACTTAAAACAGCTTTAGTAAGTGGTAACCATAAATCTATAGTTTAGAGCTGTCAAACATTAGTGTTACAAAGTAAAAAGTGCGGAGGCTTAAAGGTAGCTAAGTGCAATGATTTACGAATGGTATTTACAATGTCAAACTTAACATTAGACTCTTTTTTAACTCACACGCTACGTCACTTATAGTTCATACCGCCATCTTTGAAGATTTATCTAAAGTCACTGAAGATGTTGACGTTGAGACACATAGACTCTTCGGAATAGTTTTTACACTATTTTACTCTTTAAAAGCAAAGTCTCATTTTTCAAGAAATTGGAACTTAAACCCTTTAGAAGTTATACACTTCAATTTATTTTGTATGTTTTTCTATTTTCCGGAATGAATGCTGTTTGTAATGTTAATTCCAAATAAACCATATACTCATTTTTTATAGATTTTAAACCTGACATTTATCAAACAATATATTTTTATACTAGTTTAGCCATTGATGATAGGATTTACAACTAATTTAAATTTCCACATGTAACGTAAACAGATCTAAAAATAAATTTCCATTATATTGCAACTAGTCCAATTCACACAGTGACAAAGTAAACAATTCTGGTAATAAAATTTTATATCAAACAACTAATTTCTAAAAGAAACTAAACAATTTTACGACAGAAATTAAACCTAGCGGCTATTCCTACTTTCGTTCTTCCTACAATTAAAATGATAGTCTCATATTCGAACTAAATTATTTCTACCTCAGTAAGACAAACCGCAGAATTATAACTATTCCAGCGTTGCTAATTAATCTCAAACTAATTAAGAGATTGTGGTCGAAATCGTCTGCAATAAAGCTGCAGATAACTATCGCAAGTAACTCATAAACTGGGAGCAACTTCGAGTTTGTGAATTGCACAAATTATACGAAGATTCACTGATTTCATGATACTTCCAGTTACATCATGGAAGCGTTTACATAAATTTTCAATAAAAATATTATTTTTAAGAGCTTTTAACTCACTTCTCTTAGTTTTTACAATTTTTTTATGACAGGTATACAAAAATGACATACTATGTTATTGTTAGTGAAGGGATGTACCAACAACATGAACAAACATGCCAGAGCATTTTTGTATTTGGTATTTTTCACCTACTATGAGTTTACTTAATCTTTTACCTATTAATAATATGCTTAAATTACTTATTATTATTAATTAAGTAAGTACCTACCTTTGCATTTCAGTTAAGAAAAAAGCAAATGGCACTGCACACACACTCACATATTTTATTAGTTCAAAATTTGGCGCGAACTTAAATAAGTTATTTTTTTGTGAATATAGCCGTCATCTATAGAATCATTTAGTAGGTACTTACATGTACTATATACATCAATATTTTATTTATGCTTGCATATTCATTTGTAGCAATATTATCACATATTATCATTATAAATTTACCTCATCCATTTCTTCTCCGATTGCAATCGACACCTTATTCTCTGTTACAAAAAATGACAACTTCTTTTTTTGACAATAAAATAATATATAAATAAATCAAATCGTGCATAATAAAGTTAAAATATTCTATTCTTACTTACACGTTATTTTCAAATTTAAACTCACTGCATTAATTTAGTGTTTATGAAAGAAGTAAAATAGAAAACTACAATAATTTCACAAAATATGACGTCATGGTGCTCAAACTTATGTCAGCATTGAAGGGACTAAGATTGATTAAAGATATATGAAAAGTATCAAATTTTACAATAAGGTGTAATTACAATCTACAGTGTTACATTTGACACCTGTTACTTTTGACACCGGTCTCTTTCACATGTAAATCTTAGCAATTGGTCTACAATCAACAAATTTTATCGACCGAGAATATCTCTAATAATAAGAACAGAATTCTCTAATTCTAATATCTAATCAACTTAAAAATGGCGATGCACTTTTGATTAATAACGATTAATTGATAAGGAAACATTGTAATTCAAAGACGAAAATTTGGTCCTGGAAGCGTTTTACTGAACGACATTCATTTGTCTTCCGTAAGAAATTTCAAATGTTTTTCTCCAACAGCAAAGAGTTAACTGTACTATCTTTTATTCGCGACCAGCTGGCAAGAGTTCGCAATAGGAATTTTTTCTAGAGTGCTTTTTGTTCGCTAGGGAATAAATTTTTTAAATGTTGGTGCTTTTTAATAGTTTTTCTCATTGCACGTTGCGCTTTCTCACAGATAGAAGGGAAGCACGTATTCAGGACTTATTTTCGAAAGGGGGATAATTATCTTGATAAAAATTGTAGCACAGAAAAGAATATAAGTTAGTAGTATTCTAATAACTCTAATAAATAATGCTCAATATTATAATTATAAAGACCAAAGATCAATATAATAATAGGTAATTGATTTCCATAGATAATTGTTCCACTTTGTTCAAATGATAATAATCAATTTTTATAGCTATATTAAAATAGCTATACATTTTGCTAGTATTCAGTTCATAATGATTAAATAATAATTATTGTTAATGTGATATACCACCTACCAATTTCACTTTTTCATTTTAAAATACTGTTTGCACGGTAAAATTACTAGCATTTAATATATGCACAATTGCACACTATAAAACCAAAAGTAAGCTACCTTGAAGTTAATTCAGGATTAAATTACTGATTTTGGTGTTTGATATCGGATTCCACTTGCTGTTTAATTCGTAGAAATAAAAGCCACCATTAAGTTGTTTTTATTTCGTTCGTTTTCTCTCTCAAATAAAACATCTGCGACATTTATTTTCCTTTTATAGAAAGATAAAAACTCTAATTAAATTTAGGCACAATAATTAATTACGAGCATCTTGTTTTTATTAACGAGATTTCCAAGGTAAATATTTACCTTTCACGTTAAAAATTATAAAATTGTGGCCGTGATATTTTCAGAATTATGCAAATCCGGGATTTTTGTAGATTAATTAAAATACGCCGGAAAGTGACGCGAGATTGTTTAGCTTTTTGTTGCACATTTCAATCCTCCTAATTATATTTTTCTTCAGTGGATGACAGATTAAATTTTTCTCGTTTAATATAAAATGTTTTTCAAGTCAGTGACGTAGATAATAAATTATTTAATTACTGAGTTTTGTACGGCATTTTTATTTACTCTTGTAGATGCTTTAGCTTAGCTCTGATTTTAATTCGAAACATAAAAATTGAATTACATTTACAGATGCTTGAGTTAATTGAAGTCATTAATTTTATTTAAAACATAAAGTATTTTTATTTACTTTGCGCAAAGGGCGACTGTTTATTAATTGACGACATTACAAACGCAAACCTAAAGCGGAATGGCATTTAGCGGATTATTTAAATAATATTTCTTCTTACATTTTACAGTCCCACGCAGAAATGTGAACAGAAATAATATTATATTAATGTATGTGTATTCTATATATGATATTAATGTTATTATAATTAGGTAGGTACCTCTTCATAATTTCAACACTTATCTAAAATCTAATAATTATCATTTGTCATGTGATGATTATTAATAACTATAAATTTATATACTTGGCAGACGGTTTATTAAATTAATGTAATTTCATTATAACAATATTTCTGTAGTTCTGCAGATTTATTATTTCAGAGTTCAAGTGCGAGAAAAAGTCTTATAAAATGAGTTCTTTATACTATTTTTTCTATTTAGCGTCTTTTTAATATTGTAGCAAGATGACTTGCATATGCTACGCTCTGTATTTTTGTTATCTTTAGTTATTTTTAGATACAAAAGTTCAGAGGTCATCTGCATCCCCCTGTACCCTTTAGGCCAGACGTTCCATAGATTTTTGGGCGTCTGCAGATAGTTCTTCGACAGCAGAGCTCAAGATAAGTCCAAGATGTAGCCCGTTGCTACGGACATTACGCTTTTGAGCGTTATTTTAAGTAATATTTTTAATATAAATCCGTATTATAAGTTAAGTGGAAACGTATAAGTATCAGTTTTAGCCATTTATTACTTTATATTCGTGTGGAAACGTAATTTTTGAGTTTAATTAAATATATTTTAAAGTAAAAAGTGTTATAGGAGTTTTCGTTATGTCATGATTAGTGCCGCTCCCTCATTCATCCCTTCCCAACTACGCAACGACTGGTTATCCCTTTCCCTTAAGAAAACTCCTTCCTTTTTTTATCCTATACCCCATAGTTCACTCCTATATTGCTACTGTGACGTATGGTAATAAATGTGTAGTTTTGCGCACCTCCTACTCCAATGGTAAGGGGAATAAAAACCCCGCTCTTTGTAAATCTCTTTCTTGTTCGTTTGTTACTACTTTCTGGTGTGAATAAACAATTTGGTGTGTAAGTCATTATTTTAATATCCTACATAAACCTGGCGACGAGGATTAAAACTAAATATCTAAATTTAAATCTAAATAATATAAAAATAAATAAATTAAAATAAATTCTACAATGTCGGAGACCGTCGTGATAAACTCAGCTGGTCATCTAAGAGAATTCAATCCGGACATTGATAATTGGACGATTTTTCAAGCACGTGTTGAAAATTATTTCACAGCAAATGAAATAACCGATGAAAATAAAAAACGAGCAGTGCTATTAAATATATTAAATGAAGGTGCGTACAAACTAATATATAATTTGTGTTTACCAACGAAACCGGAAGCAGTAACGTACGCAAATCTAATTAAAACCTTAAATGAACATTTTGCGCCACGTAAATCAGTATTCGCGTACAGATATAGTTTTTATCAAGCTATAAAAAATAAATCAGAATCAAGCCACGAGTGGTTAGCAAGAATTCGAAATTTGGCTGCAGACTGCGAATTCGGCGTTGAACTACCGGTCATGCTACGAGATAAATTCATCACGGGCTTCGAGAAAGGCCACATCTTGGACAGACTTCTGGAAGAAGCCAAGGACACCACCCTGGCGAAAGCAGTGGAGATCGCGGCAGCCAAAGAGTCTACGAGGAGATTCAACTCAGGGTCATCGTCGGGAATAAGCGGAATCAAACAGGAACCCGCCGATTCCGGACTCAACCACATGCGACACAATCGAGGCCGAGCGAACTACCACCGCCCCCCTCAGCCAAGAGGTACAGCGAACTCAACTCCGCAGACTCACAAGTGTGAAGTTTGTGGCAAATCGAATCATGCAAAAGATAAGTGTTTTTTCAAAAATAATTCATGTTTTAAATGTCACCAAAAAGGTCACATAGCTTCAAATTGTAATTTTAAAATTAGTAACGCAACTAAGCATGTTCGCAAAGTGAATTTTCTAGAAGTTGAAGATGATGCAAATTCTATTTATCACATAAATGATAACAATTCCTCAAACTTAGAACCATTAGTAGCTTATGTGGAAATAAATAACATTCCATTACAATTTCAAATTGATTCAGGTGCTCGAATATCTGCCATTTCAGATGAAATGAGAATTCGAATATTTTCTGACTCTAAATTACAAAAATTTTCTAATAAATATTTTTATGCATATAATAATAGTAAAATTGAAGCTATTGGAAAAATTAATGTCACGATTAAATATAATAATGAAGTCAAACAACTAGATTTAACGATTATTAAAAACGGAGGTCCACCGATTTTAGGACGAAATTTTATGTCACTTTTTAACTTAGGAATTGGTGATAAGAATAAACTCAATTATATGAACAATCACAATATTGAAATTAATCATTTATTGAATGAATTTAAGGAACTGTTCAAGCCAGAACTAGGTAAATTTACAAAAGGTGTCATATCCTTAAAATTAAATGACAGTAACATCACACCAAAATTTTTAAGGGCTAGACCATTACCCTTTTTGCTAAAACAAAAAGTTGAAAATGAATTAATTAGATTGCAAGAATTAGAGGTCATAACACCCGTAGATTTCAGCCCATGGGCTACGCCTATCGTGCCTGTTATTAAAAAGGATGGCTCAGTTAGAATTTGTGGCGATTATAAAACCACTGTTAACCCACATATTGAAATCGAACATTATCCTTTGCCCAAAATTAAAGAGTTATTTAACCAGTTACAGGGAGGAGAATGCTTTTCAAAAATCGACCTAGCCCAAGCGTATCAGCAGATCGAACTGGACGAGGCCTCTAGAGAATTGTTGACCATTTCAACCCATAAAGGACTTTTTAAATACAACCGTTTGGCGTATGGTGTGAATACTGCTCCAACAAAATTCCAAAAAACTATCGAGGCCGTGTTGCAAGGAATACCGGGGACAATTTGTTTCTTGGACGACATACTGGTAACTGGTAAAAATAAATTTGATCACTTAAATAATCTTAAATTAGTTTTTCAAAAGTTGTTAAATTGTGGTTTAAAGTTAAATGCTAATAAATGTTCTTTTTTTCAAAAATCAGTAAATTATTTAGGGCACGTAATTGATAAAAATGGAATTCATACTTCTCCTGAAAAAATTAGAGCGATTGAAAATGCTCCAGTGCCGGAAAATATTACTCAATTACAATCATTCTTGGGCTTAATTAACTATTACGGTACATTTGTTAGAAATTTAGCTGATGTTTTAGCACCATTATATAAGTTATTACGAAAGGATAGTGCATGGTATTGGGATAGTGATTGTCAAAATTCTTTTGAGTTAGCGAAACAAAAATTAATATCATCCGAAATTTTGGCTCATTTTGATCCAAAAATTCCCTTAAAACTTACAGTTGATGCTAGTGAAATGGGAATCGGTGCAATTTTAAGTCACATTTATCCATCAAAGTTAGAACGTCCACTGGCATATGCATCCAGAACTTTATTTGATCGAGAACGTAAATTCGCTCAAGTAGAAAAAGAAGGTTTAGCAGTTATTTTTGGGTTATGTAAATTCCACCAGTATTTATATGGAAATACGTTTAAATTAGCTACTGATAATAAGGCACTTCTTTCAATATTTAATCCTAAAAAGGGAATTCCGGAACATTCAGCAAATAGACTAAGACGTTGGGCTATTATATTGTCAAATTATAAGTACGATATTGAATACGTAAAATCCGCAGATAATGCTGCCGATTGCTTGTCACGATTACCAGAACCGTTAAATACCAATTCAGAAACTTGGGAAAATGTAGATATCAATTATTTAAATTTTTTAGAAAATAACGATGTAAACTTAAATTTTCAGTTAATTTTGGAAGAGACAAAAAATGATAGAGTGTTAAGCGAAGTTTTAAATTATGTACAAAATGGTTGGCCACGAAATTTTAAATTGAATGATGAAATTAAACAATTACATAAATATAAAAATGAATTAACTTGTGAAAATGATTGTCTTTTTTGGAATAATCGTATTGTCATTCCCGAAAAATTACGTAAATCGATGCTTTCATCCTTACATTCTTCCCATTTAGGAATTGTCAAAATGAAGGGGTTAGCACGCTCATATTTTTGGTGGCCTAAATTAAATGCTGATATTGAAACATTAACAAAATCTTGTAAAGCTTGTAGTTCAAATTTTTGTACACCACCAAAAGCTACGTTACAACCCTGGAAATGGCCTGATTTACCTTTTGAACGTATTCATATTGACTACATGGAATTAAGAAATAAATATTTTTTAATTATTATGGATGCACACTCAAAATGGGTAGAAGTTTTCGTAACTTCTACAATGACATCAATAATGACAATAGACAAATTGCGGGAAACATTTGCACGTTTCGGATTACCGATCACTTTAGTCTCAGACAACGCACCGCAATTTGAATCCAGTGAATTTAAACAATTTTTGGCTAAAAATAATATAATTCATACAACTAGCCCACCATACCATGCACAATCGAACGGCGCAGCTGAAAATTCAGTAAAAATAGTTAAATCTGCCCTGAAAAAAGCATTATATAACAAAGATAACAACAATTTAAATCTTGCCCTAAATAATTTTCTATTTGACTATCGCAATTCAGTACATAGTACTATCGGGGTCCCTCCGGCACAGTTGGTGTTCGGAAGGAACTTGAGGAACAGATTTTCCTTGGTATTACCAAATAAAAATAAACAAATTGAGATCAATGTAGAAAAAGCCCAAGCTAGACAGAAACGATACTTTAGAGGTCGACGTAAAGTTCGCTTTGTTGAAGGCGAGGTGGTGTTAGCTAGAGATTATAAAATAGCTTCAAAACCGATTTGGAAAAGAGCTAAAATTGTCCAAAAGTTAAGTAACACTGTATACATTGTAAAGGTTCCAGAATCGAACGAAACGTGGAAAAGACACATAAACCAGTTGCGAAAATATTCAATTAGTGATCTGCCACATAATGTTGATTCTGACACCTCACAGAATGCTGATGAGGCAAATAATGTACCATCAGAAAACAGCTCAACGCAGTTACAAACTGAATCTGTTGTAAATAGTCCTACTAATGTAAATAGACCTAAAAGGAAGGTTAAACCTCCTAACCGTTTAGGATACCATTGTAAATAACAATAAGTAATATTGTAAATAAATTATTAATTAATAATGTAGTTCAAATTGTCATGTAGGAGGGGAGTGTGACGTATGGTAATAAATGTGTAGTTTTGCGCACCTCCTACTCCAATGGTAAGGGGAATAAAAACCCCGCTCTTTGTAAATCTCTTTCTTGTTCGTTTGTTACTACTTTCTGGTGTGAATAAACAATTTGGTGTGTAAGTCATTATTTTAATATCCTACAGCTACAATATTAAAATTTAAATTAAACTGTCATAATATACCTACACTAAGTTGATTTAGGGAAATTTACGTGTGTAACGTTTTAGTTAGCGACATTCATATTGCCGTTTATTTAAATGTCACTAAAAATATATAATTATAATTACTAAACTATTCTAGCTGATAAGCGAAGACATTTTAGAAAATATTGAACTTATGTTTTCCATTACTTACTATATTTATTGCATAG